>CM042688.1:327466575-328117283 GCA_023614405.1 Avena insularis
TGCATGTGTGTTCTTTTCAGAGACCACATATGGAACCACCAGTGTCATTGCAATGTGTATTCTTTTCAGAGACCACATCTAGACTCATTTCATGACTATTCTTTTCACAGACCACATATGGATCCACCTGTGTCATTTCATGTGTGTTCTCATCAGAGACCACTTATGGATCCACCAGTGTCATTGCATGTGTGTTCTTCTTACTAACAACAACTAGAGTTCATTGCATGTGTGTTATTTTCATTAACCACATGTGGATCCGCCACTGTCATTGTATGTGCGTTCTTCTCATTAACCACCGCTAGAGTCACTGGATGTGTGTTCTTTTCAGAAACCACAAATGGACCCACCAGTGTCATTGAAATATGTGTTCTTTTCAGAGACCACATCTGGAGTCATTTCATGACTATTCTTTTCACAGACCACATATGGATCCACCATTGTCATTGCATGTGTGTTCTTTTTACTAACAACAACTAGAGTCATTGCATGTGTGTTATTTTCATTACCCACATATGGATCCACCAGTGTCATTACATGTCTGTTCTTCTCATTAACCACAACTAGAGTCATTGCATGTGTGTTCTTTTCACAATCCACATATGGATCCACTAGTGTCATTTAAATGTGTGTTCTTCTCATTAACCACATCTGGATCCACCAGTGTCATTTCCTATGGATCCACCAGAGTTCATTGCAAGTGTTTTTTTTTTCATTAACCACATATGGATCCACCAGTGTCATTGCATGTGTGTTCTTCTCATTAACAAAAACTATAGTCATTGCATGTGTGTTATTTTCACAATCCACATATGGATCTACCAGTGTCATTGCATGTGTGTTTTTCTCATTAACCACTTCTAGAGTCATTGAAATGTGTGTTCTTTTCAGAGACCACATATGGATCCACCAGTGTCATTGAAATTTGTGTTCTTTTCAGAGACCACATCTAGAGTCATTTCATGACTATTCTTTTCACAGACCACATATGGATCCACCAGTGTCATTGCATGTGTGTTCTTATCACAAACCACATATGGATCCACCAGTGTCATTGCATGTGTGTTCTTCTTACTAACAAAAACTAGAGTCATTGCATGTGTGTTCTTCTTACTAACACCAACTAGAGTCATTGCATGTGTGTTATTTTCACAATCAACATATGGATCCACTAGTTTCATTGCATGTGTGTTCTTCTCATTAACCATAGCTAGAGTCATTGCATGTGTGTTATTTTTTCAGAGACCACATATGGATCCACCAGTGTCATTGAAATGTGTGTTCTTTTTCAGAGAACACATCTGGAGTCATTTCATGAGTATTCTTTTCACAGACCACATATGGATCCACCAGAGTTCATTGCATGTGTGTTCTTTTCACAATCGACATATGGATCCACCATTGTCATTGCATGTGTGTTCTTTTTACTAATAACAACTAGAGTCATTGCATGTGTGTTATTTTCATTAACCACATATGGATCCACCAGTGTCATTACATGTGTGTTCTTCTCATTTACCACAGCTAGAGTCATTGCATGTGTGTTCTTTTCACAATCCACATATGGATCCACCAGTGTCATTTAAATGTGTGATCTTCTCATTAACCACATATGGATCCACCAGTGTCATTACATGTGTGTTCTTCTCATTAACCATAGCTAGAGTCATTGTATGTGTGTTCTTTTCACAATCCACATATGGATCCACTAGTGTCATTAAATGTGTGTTCTGCTCATTAACGACATATGGATCCACAAGTGTCATTTCATATGGATCCACCAGAGTTCATTGCAAGTGTGTTTTTTCATTAACCACATATGGATCCACCTGTGTCATTGCATGTGTGTTCTTCTCATTAACAAAAACTATAGTCATTGCATGTGTGTTTCTTTCATTAACCACATATGGATCCACTAGTGTCATTGCATGTGTGTTCTTCTCATTAACCACAGCTAGAGTCATTTCATGTGTGTTCTTTTCACAAACAACATATGGAATCACGATTGTCATTGGAATGTGTATTCTTTTCAGAGACCACATCTGGAGTCATTTCATGACTATTCTTTTCACAGACCACATATGGATCCACTAGTGCCATTGCATGTGTGTTCTCTTCACAGACCACATATGGATCCACCAGTGTCATTGCATGTGTGTTCTTCTTATTAACAATAACTAGAATCATTGCATGTGTGTTATTTTCACAATCCACATATGGATCCACCAGTGCCATTACAATTGTGTTCTTCTCATTAACCATAGCTAGACACATTGCATGTGTGTGCTTTTCACAAACCACATATGGATCCACCAGTGTCATTGGAATGTGTATTCTTTTCAGAGACCACATCTGGAGTAATTTCATGACTATTCTTTTCACAGACAACATATGGATCGACCTGTGTCATTACATGTGTGTTCTTATCACATACCATATATGGATCCACCAATTTCATTGCATGTGTTATCTTATCACCACATATGGATCCACCAGTGTCATTGCATGTGTGTTTTTCTTACTAACAACAACTATAGTCATTGCATGTGTGTTATTTTCACAATCCACATATGGATCCACCAATGTCATTGCATGTGTGTTCTTCTCATTAACCATAGCTAGAGTCATTGCATGTGTGTTCTTTTCAAAGACCACATATGGAACCACCAGTGTCATTGGAATGTGCATTCTTTTCAGAGACCACATCTGGAGTCATTTCATGACTATTCTTTTCACAGACCACATATGGATCCACCTGTGTCATTGCATGTGTGTTCTTATCACAGACCACATATGGATCCACTAGTGTCATTGCATGTGTGTTCTTCTTACTAACAACAACTAGAGTTCATTGCATGTGTGTTCTTCTCATTAACCACATCTATAGTAACTGGATGTGTGTTCTTTTGAAAGACCATATATGGACCCACCAGTGTCATTGAAATGTGTGTTCTTTTCAGAGACCGCATCTGGAGTCATTCCATGACTATTCTTTTCACATACCACATATGAATCCACCAGTGTCATTGCATGTGTGTTCTCTTCACATACCACATATGGATCCACCAGTGTCATTGCATTTGTGCTGTTTTTATTAACAACTAGAGTCATTGCATGTGTGTTATTTTCATTAACCACATATGGATCAACTAGTGTCATTGCATGTGTTTTCTTCTCATTAACCACAATTGGAGTCACTGGATGTGTGTTCTTTTCACAAACCACATATGGATCCACCAGTGTCATTGAAATGTGTGTTCTTTTCAGATACCACATATGGAGTCATTTCATGACTATTCTTTTCACATACCACATATGGATCCACCAGTGTCATTGCATCTGTGTTCTCTTCACAGACCACATATGGATCCACCAGTGTCATTGCGTGTGTGTTATTTTTACTAACAACAACTAGAGTCATTGCATGTGTGTTATTTTCATTAACCACATATGGATCCACCAGTGTCATTGCACGTGTGTTATTTTCATTAGCCATATATGGATCCAACAGTTTCATTGCATGTGTGTTCTTCTAATTAACCACATCTAGAGTCACTAGATGTGTGTTCTTTTCACAGACCACATATGGATCAACCAGTGTCATTGAAATGTGTGTTCTTTTTTCTGAGACGTCACATGGATCCACCAGCGTCATTGCATATGGTTCCACCAGAGTGCATTGCATGTGTGTTCTTTTCACAATCCACCTATGGTTCCACCAATGTCATTTTATGTGTGTTCTTCTCATTAACCACATCTAGATTCATTGCATGTGTGTTCTTTTCACAAACCACATATGGAACCACCATTGTCATTGAAATGTGTATTCTTTCATTAACCACATCCGGAGTCATTTTGATGACTATTCTTTTCATAGACCACATATGGATCCACCAGTGTCATTGAATGTATGTTCTCTTCAGAGAACACACATGGATCCACCAGTGTCATTACATATGGTTCCAAAAGAGTTCATTGCACGTGTGTTCTTTTCACAATCCACCTATGGATCCACCAGTGTCATTGCATGTGTGTTCTTCTCTTTAACCAAAGCTAGAATCATTGCATGTGCGTTCTTTTCACAAACCACATATGCAACCACCATTCTCATTGAAATGTGTATTCTTTCATTAACCACATCTGGAGTCATTTCATGTCTATTGTTTTCACAGACCACATATGGATCCGCCAGTGTCATTGCATGTGTGTTCTCTTCACACACCACATATGGATCCACCAGTGTCATTGCATGTGTGTTCTTTATACTAACAACAACTAGAGTTATTGCATGTGTGTTATTTTCATTAACCACATATGGATCCACCAGTGTCACTGCATATGTGTTCTTCCCAGAGACCACAGCTAGAGTCACTGGATGTGTGTTCTTTTCACAAACCACATATGGAAACACCAGTGTCATTGAAACGTGTGTTCTTTTCAGAGACCACATCTAGAGTCATTTCATGACTATTCTTTTCACAGACCACATATGGATCCACTAGTGTCATTGCATGTGTGTTCCCACATATGGATCCACCAGTGTCATTGCATGTGTTATCTTTTTACTAACAACATGTAGATTCATTGCATATTTGTTATTTTAATTAACCATATATGGATCCACCAGTGTCATTGCATGTGTGTTCTTCTCAATAACCACAGCTAGAGTCATTGCATGTGTGTTCTTTTCACAAACCAAATATGGATCCACCATTGTCATTGGAATGTGTGTTCTTTTTAGAGACCACAAATGGATCCACCAGAGTTCATTGCATATGGATCTACCAGAGTTCATTGCATGTGTGTTCTTTTCACAATCAACCTATGGATCCACCAGTGTCATTGCATGTGTGTTCTTCTCATTAACCACAGCTAGAGTCATTGCATGTGTGTTCTTTTCACAAACCATATATGGAACCACCAGTGTCATTCAAAATGTGTATTCTTTCATTAAGCACATCTGAGTCATCTCATGTCTATCCTTTTCACAGACCAGATATGGATCAACCAGTGTCATTGCATGTGTGTTCTTTTCATAGACCACATAAGGATCCACTAGTGTCATTCATGTGTGTTCTTTTTTCTAACAACAACTAGAGTCATTGCATGTGTGTTCTTTTCACAATTCACCTATGGGTCCACCAGTCTCATTGCATGTGTGTTCTTCTCATTAACCACAGCTAGAGTCAATGCATGTGTGTTCTTTTCACAAACCACATATGGAACCACCATTGTCATTGAAATGTGTATTCTTTCTTTAACCACATCTAGAGTCATTTCATGTCTATTCTTTTCATAGACCACATATGGATCCACCAGTGTCATTTCATGTGTGTTCTCTTCACAGACCACATATGGATCCACTAGTGTCATTGCATGTGTGTTCTTTTTACTAACAACAACTAGAGTCATTGCATGTGTGTTATTTTCATTAACCACATATGGATCCACCAGTCTCATTGCATGTGTGTTCTTCGCAGGGACCACATCTGCAGTCACTTGATGTGTGTTCTTTTCACAAACAACATATGGAACCACCAGTGTCATTGGAATGTGTATTCTTTTCAGAGACCACATCTGGAGTCATTTCATGACTACTCTTTTCGCAGACCACAGATGGATCCACCAGTGTCATTGCATGTGTGTTCTCTTCACAGACAACATATGGATCCACCAGTGTAATTGCATGTGTGTTCTTCTTACTAACAACGTCTAGAGTTCATTGCATGTGTGTTATTTTCATTAACCACATATGGATCCACCAGTGTCATTGCATGTGTGTTCTTCTCATTAACCACAGCTAGAGTCACTGGATGTGTGTTCTTTTCACAAACAACATATGGAACCACCAGTGTCATTGGAATGTGTATTCTTTTCAGAGACCACATCTGGAGTCATTTCATGACTACTCTTTTCACAGACCACAGATGGATCCACCAGTGTCATTGCATGTGTGTTCTCTTCACAGACAACATATGGATCCACCAGTGTCATTGCATGTGTGTTCTTCTTACTAACAACGTCTAGAGTTCATTGCATGTGTGTTATTTTCATTAACCACATATGGATCCACCAGTGTCATTGCATGTGTGTTCTTCTCATTAACCACAGCTAGAGTCACTGGATGTGTGTTCTTTTCAGAGACCCCATATGGATCCACCAGTGTCATTGAAATGTGTGTTCCTTTCCGAGACCAGCTCTGGAGTCATTTCATGACTATTCTTTTCACAGACCACATATGGATCCACTAGTGTCATTGCATGTGTGTTCTCTTCACAGACAACATATGGATCCACCAGTGTCATTGCATGTGTGTTCTTCTCATTAACCACAACTAGAGTCACTAGATGTGTGTTCTTTGCACAAACCACATATGAATCCACCGGTGTCATTGAAATGTGTGTTCTTTCATTAACCACATATGGAGTCATTTCATGACTATTCTTTTCACAGACCACATATGGATCCACCAATGTCATTGCATGTGTGTTGTCTTCACAGACCACATATGCATCCACCAGTGTCATTGCATGTGTGTTATTTTTACTAACAACAACTAGACTCATTGCATGTGTGTTATTTTCATTAACCACATATGGATCCACTAGTGTCATTGCATGTGTGTTCTTCTCATTAGCCACATTTAGAGTCATTGCATGTGTGTTCTTTTTCACAATCCACATATGGATCCACCAGTGTCATTGAAATGTGTGTTCTTTTCAGAGACCACATATAGATCCACTAGTGTCATTGCATATGGATCCACCAGAGTTCATTGCATGTGTGTTATTTTCATTAACCACATTTGGATCCACCAGTGTCATTGCATGTGTGTTCTTCTCTTAACAACAACTAGAGTCATTGCATGATTGTTATTTTCATTAACCATATATGGATCCACCAGTGTCATTACATGTGTGTTCTTCTCATTAACCAAAGCTAGAGTCACTGGATGTGTGTTCATTTCACAGACCACATATGGAACCACCAGTGTCATTGAAATGTTTTTTCTTTTCAGAGACCACACATGGATCCACCAGTGTCATTTCATATGGTTCCACCAGAGTTAATTGCATGTGTGTTCTTTTCACAATCCACCTATGGATCCACTAGTGTCATTGCATGTGTGTTCTTCTCATTAACCACAGCTAGAGTCATTGCATGTGTGTTCTTTTCACAAACCACATATGGAACCACCATTGTCATTGAAATGTGTATTATTTCATTAACCACATCTGGAGTCATTTCATGACTATTCTTTTCACAGACCACATATGGATCCACCAGTGTCATTGCATGTGTGTTCTCTTCAAAGACCACACATGGATCCACAAGTGTCATTGCATATGGTTCCACCAGATTTCATTGCATGTGTTCTTTTCACAATCCACCTATGGATCCAACTATGTCATTTCATGTGTGTTCTTCTCATTAACCACAGCTAGAGTCATTGCATGTGTGTTCTTTTCACAAACCACATATGGAACCACCATTGTCGTTGAAATGTGTATTCTTTCATTAACCACATCTGGAGTCATTTCATGTCTATTCTTTTCACAGACCACATATGGATCCACAGTGTCATTGCATGTGAGTTCTCTTCACAGATCAGATATGGATCCACCAGTGTCATTGCATGTGTGTTCTTCTCATTAACCACAGCTAGAGTCATTGCATGTGTGTTCTTTTCACAAACCAAATATGGATCCACCATTGTCATTGGAATGTGTGTTCTTTTTAGAGACCACAAATGGATCCACCAGAGTTCATTGCATATGGATCTACTAGAGTTCATTGCATGTGTGTTCTTTTCATAATCAACCTATGGATCCACCAGTGTCATTGCATGTGTGTTCTTCTCATTAACCACAGCTAGAGTCATTGCATGTGTGTTCTTTTCACAAACCATATATGGAACCACCAGTGTAATTCAAATGTGTATTCTTTCATTAAGCACATCTGAGTCATCTCATGTCTATTCTTTTCACAGACCAGATATGGATCAACCAGTGTCATTGCATGTGTGTTCTCTTCACAGACCACATAAGGATCCACTAGTGTCATTCATGTGTGTTCTTTTTTCTAACAACAACTAGAGTCATTGCATGTGTGTTCTTTTCACAATTCACCTATGGGTTCACCAGTCTCATTGCATGTGTGTTCTTCTCATTAACCACAGCTAGAGTCAATGCATGTGTGTTCTATTCACAAACCACATATGGAACCACCATTGTCATTGAAATGTGTATTCTTTCTTTAACCACATCTAGATTCATTTCATGTCTATTCTTTTCATAGACCAAATATGGATCCACCAGTGTCATTTCATGTGTGTTCTCTTCACAGACCACATATGGATCCACTAGTTTCATTGCATGGGTGTTCTTTTTACTAACAACAACTAGAGTCATTGCATGTGTGTTATTTTCATTAACCACATATGGATCCACCAGTCTCATTGCATGTGTGTTCTTCGCAGAGACCACATCTGGAGTCACTGGATGTGTGTTCTTTTCACAAACAACATATGGAACCACCAGTGTCATTGGAATGTGTATTCTTTTCAGAGACCACATCTGGAGTCATTTCATGACTACTCTTTTCGCAGACCACAGATGGATCCACCAGTGTCATTGCATGTGTGTTCTCTTCACAGACAACATATGGATCCACCAGTGTAATTGCATGTGTGTTCTTCTTACTAACAACGTCTAGAGTTCATTGCATGTGTGTTATTTTCATTAACCACATATGGATCCACCAGTGTCATTGCATGTGTGTTCTTCTCATTAACCACTAGAGTCCTTTGGATGTGTGTTCTTTTCACAAACAACATATGGAACCACCAGTGTCATTGAAATGTGTATTCTTTTCAGAGACCACATCTGGAGTCATTTCATAACTACTCTTTTCACAGACCACAGATGGATCCACCAGTGTCATTGCATGTGTGTTCTCTTCACAGACAACATATGGATCCACCAGTGTCATTGCATGTGTGTTCTTCTTACTAACAACGTCTAGAGTTCATTGCATGTGTGTTATTTTCATTAACCACATATGGATCCACTAGTGTCATTGCATGTGTGTTCTTCTCATTAACCACAGCTAGAGTCACTAGATGTGTGTTCTTTTCAGAGACCCCATATGGATCCACCGGTGTCATTGAAATGTGTTCTTTTAGAGACCAGCTGCAGGTCATTTCATGACTATTCTTTTCACAGACCACATATGGATCCACTAGTGTCATTGCATGTGTGTTCTCTTCACAGACAACATATGGATCCACCAGTGTCATTGCATGTGTGTTCTTCTCATTAACCACAACTAGAGTCACTAGATGTGTGTTCTTTGCACAAACCACATATGAATCCACCGGTGTCATTGAAATGTGTGTTCTTTCATTAACCACATATGGAGTCATTTCATGACTATTCTTTTCACAGACCACATATGGATCCACCAATGTCATTGCATGTGTGTTGTCTTCACAGACCACATATGCATCCACCAGTGTCATTGCATGTGTGTTATTTTACTAACAACTAGACTCATTGCATGTGTGTTATTTTCATTAACCACATATGGATCCACTAGTGTCATTGCATGTGTGTTCTTCTCATTAGCCACATTTAGAGTCATTGCATGTGTGTTCTTTTTCACAATCCACATATGGATCCACCAGTGTCATTGAAATGTGTGTTCTTTTTAGGAGACCACATATAGATCCACTTGTGTCATTGCATATGGATCCACAGTACATTGCATGTGTGTTATTTTCATTAACCACATTTGGATCCACCAGTGTCATTGCATGTGTGTTCTTCTTAACAACTAGAGTCATTGCATGATTGTTATTTTCATTAACCATATATGGATCCACCAGTGTCATTACATGTGTGTTCTCTTCACAGACCACATATGGATCCACTAGTGTCATTGCATGTGTGTTCTTTTTATTAACCACAGCTAGAGTCATTGCAGGTGTGTTATTTTCATTAACCACATATGGATCCACCAGTGTCATTGCATGTGTGTTCTTCTCATTAGCCACATTTAGAGTCATTGCATGTGTGTTCTTTTTCACAATCCACATATGGATCCACCAGTGTCATTGAAATGTGTGTTCTTTTCAGAGACCACATATAGATCCACTTGTGTCATTGCATATGGATCCACCAGAGTACATTGCATGTGTGTTATTTTCATTAACCACATTTGGATCCACCAGTGTCATTGCATGTGTGTTCTTCTCTTAACAACAACTAGAGTCATTGCATGATTGTTATTTTCATTAACCATATATGGATCCACCAGTGTCATTACATGTGTGTTCTTCTCATTAACCAAAGCTAGAGTCACTGGATGTGTGTTAATTTCACAGACCACATATGGAACCACAGTGTCATTGAAATGTTTTTCTTTTCAGAGACCACACATGGATCCACCAGTGTCATTTCATATGGTTCCACCAGAGTTAATTGCATGTGTGTTCTTTTCACAATCCACCTATGGATCCACTAGTGTCATTGCATGTGTGTTCTTCTCATTAACCACAGCTAGAGTCATTGCATGTGTGTTCTTTCACAAACCACATATGGAACCACCATTGTCATTGAAATGTGTATTATTTCATTAACCACATCTGGAATCATTTCATGACTATTCTTTTCATAGACCACATATGGATCCACCAGTGTCATTGCATGTGTGTTCTCTTCAAAGACCACACATGGATCCACAAGTGTCATTGCATATGGTTCCACCAGATTTCATTGCATGTGTTCTTTTCACAATCCACCTATGGATCCAACTGTGTCATTTCATGTGTGTTCTTCTCATTAACCACAACTAGAGTCATTGCATGTGTGTTCTTTTCACAAACCACATATGGAACCACCATTGTCATTGAAATGTGTATTCTTTCATTAACAACATCTGGAGTCATTTCATGTCTATTCTTTTCACAGACCACATATGGATCCACAGTGTCATTGCATGTGTGTTCTCTTCATAGACCAGATATGGATCCACCAGTGTCATTGCATGTGTGTTCTTCTCATTAACCACAGCTAGAGTCATTGCATGTGTGTTCTTTTCACAAACCAAATATGGATCCACCATTGTCATTGGAATGTGTGTTCTTTTTAGAGACCACAAATGGATCCACCAGAGTTCATTGCATATGGATCTACTAGAGTTCATTGCATGTGTGTTCTTTTCATAATCAACCTATGGATCCACCAGTGTCATTGCATGTGTGTTCTTCTCATTAACCACAGCTAGAGTCATTGCATGTGTGTTCTTTTCACAAACCATATATGGAACCACCAGTGTAATTCAAATGTGTATTCTTTCATTAAGCACATCTGAGTCATCTCATGTCTATTCTTTTCACAGACCAGATATGGATCAACCAGTGTCATTGCATGTGTGTTCTCTTCACAGACCACATAAGGATCCACTAGTGTCATTCATGTGTGTTCTTTTTTCTAACAACAACTAGAGTCATTGCATGTGTGTTCTTTTCACAATTCACCTATGGGTTCACCAGTCTCATTGCATGTGTGTTCTTCTCATTAACCACAGCTAGAGTCAATGCATGTGTGTTCTATTCACAAACCACATATGGAACCACCATTGTCATTGAAATGTGTATTCTTTCTTTAACCACATCTAGATTCATTTCATGTCTATTCTTTTCATAGACCAAATACGGATCCACCAGTGTCATTTCATGTGTGTTCTCTTCACAGACCACATATGGATCCACTAGTTTCATTGCATGGGTGTTCTTTTTACTAACAACAACTAGAGTCATTGCATGTGTGTTATTTTCATTAACCACATATGGATCCACCAGTCTCATTGCATGCGTGTTCTTCGCAGAGACCACATCTGGAGTCACTGGATGTGTGTTCTTTTCACAAACAACATATGGAACCACCAGTGTCATTGGAATGTGTATTCTTTTCAGAGACCACATCTGGAGTCATTTCATGACTACTCTTTTCGCAGACCACAGATGGATCCACCAGTGTCATTGCATGTGTGTTCTCTTCACAGACAACATATGGATCCACCAGTGTAATTGCATGTGTGTTCTTCTTACTAACAACGTCTAGAGTTCATTGCATGTGTGTTATTTTCATTAACCACATATGGATCCACCAGTGTCATTGCATGTGTGTTCTTCTCATTAACCACAGCTAGAGTCACTGGATGTGTGTTCTTTTCACAAACAACATATGGAACCACCAGTGTCATTGAAATGTGTATTCTTTTCAGAGACCACATCTGGAGTCATTTCATAACTACTCTTTTCACAGACCACAGATGGATCCACCAGTGTCATTGCATGTGTGTTCTCTTCACAGACAACATATGGATCCACCAGTGTCATTGCATGTGTGTTCTTCTTACTAACAACGTCTAGAGTTCATTGCATGTGTGTTATTTTCATTAACCACATATGGATCCACTAGTGTCATTGCATGTGTGTTCTTCTCATTAACCACAGCTAGAGTCACTAGATGTGTGTTCTTTTCAGAGACCCCATATGGATCCACCAGTGTCATTGAAATGTGTGTTCCTTTCCGAGACCAGCTCTGGAGTCATTTCATGACTATTCTTTTCACAGACCACATATGGATCCACTAGTGTCATTGCATGTGTGTTCTCTTCACAGACAACATATGGATCCACCAGTGTCATTGCATGTGTGTTCTTCTCATTAACCACAACTAGAGTCACTAGATGTGTGTTCTTTGCACAAACCACATATGAATCCACCGGTGTCATTGAAATGTGTGTTCTTTCATTAACCACATATGGAGTCATTTCATGACTATTCTTTTCACAGACCACATATGGATCCACCAATGTCATTGCATGTGTGTTGTCTTCACAGACCACATATGCATCCACCAGTGTCATTGCATGTGTGTTATTTTTACTAACAACAACTAGACTCATTGCATGTGTGTTATTTTCATTAACCACATATGGATCCACTAGTGTCATTGCATGTGTGTTCTTCTCATTAGCCACATTTAGAGTCATTGCATGTGTGTTCTTTTTCACAATCCACATATGGATCCACCAGTGTCATTGAAATGTGTGTTCTTTTCAGAGACCACATATAGATCCACTTGTGTCATTGCATATGGATCCACCAGAGTACATTGCATGTGTGTTATTTTCATTAACCACATTTGGATCCACCAGTGTCATTGCATGTGTGTTCTTCTCTTAACAACAACTAGAGTCATTGCATGATTGTTATTTTCATTAACCATATATGGATCCACCAGTGTCATTACATGTGTGTTCTCTTCACAGACCACATATGGATCCACTAGTGTCATTGCATGTGTGTTCTTTTTATTAACCACAGCTAGAGTCATTGCAGGTGTGTTATTTTCATTAACCACATATGGATCCACCAGTGTCATTGCATGTGTGTTCTTCTCATTAGCCACATTTAGAGTCATTGCATGTGTGTTCTTTTTCACAATCCACATATGGATCCACCAGTGTCATTGAAATGTGTGTTCTTTTCAGAGACCACATATAGATCCACTTGTGTCATTGCATATGGATCCACCAGAGTACATTGCATGTGTGTTATTTTCATTAACCACATATGGATCCACCAGTGTCATTGCATGTGTGTTCTTCTCTTAACAACAACTAGATTCATTGCATGATTGTTATTTTCATTAACCATATATGGATCCACCAGTGTCATTACATGTGTGTTCTTCTCATTAACCAAAGCTAGAGTCACTGGATGTGTGTTAATTTCACAGACCACATATGGAACCACCAGTGTCATTGAAATGTTTTTTCTTTTCAGAGACCACACATGGATCCACCAGTGTCATTTCATATGGTTCCACCAGAGTTAATTGCATGTGTGTTCTTTTCACAATCCACCTATGGATCCACTAGTGTCATTGCATGTGTGTTCTTCTCATTAACCACAGCTAGAGTCATTGCATGTGTGTTCTTTCACAAACCACATATGGAACCACCATTGTCATTGAAATGTGTATTATTTCATTAACCACATCTGGAATCATTTCATGACTATTCTTTTCATAGATCACATATGGATCCACCAGTGTCATTGCATGTGTGTTCTCTTCAAAGACCACACATGGATCCACAAGTGTCATTGCATATGGTTCCACCAGATTTCATTGCATGTGTTCTTTTCACAATCCACCTATGGATCCAACTGTGTCATTTCATGTGTGTTCTTCTCATTAACCACAACTAGAGTCATTGCATGTGTGTTCTTTTCACAAACCACATATGGAACCACCATTGTCGTTGAAATGTGTATTCTTTCATTAACAACATCTGGAGTCATTTCATGTCTATTCTTTTCACAGACCACATATGGATCCACAGTGTCATTGCATGTGTGTTCTCTTCATAGACCAGATATGGATCCACCAGTGTCATTGCATGTGTGTTCTTCTCATTAACCACAGCTAGAGTCATTGCATGTGTGTTCTTTTCACAAACCAAATATGGATCCACAATTGTCATTGGAATGTGTGTTCTTTTTAGAGACCACAAATGGATCCACCAGAGTTCATTGCATATAGATCTACCAGAGTTCATTGCATGTGTGTTCTTTTCACAATCAACCTATGGATCCACCAGTGTCATTGCATGTGTGTTCTTCTCATTAACCACAGCTAGAGTCATTGCATGTGTGTTCTTTTCACAAACCATATATGGAACCACCAGTGTAATTCAAATGTGTATTCTTTCATTAAGCACATCTGAGTCATCTCATGTCTATTCTTTTCACAGACCAGATATGGATCAACCAATGTCATTGCATGTGTATTCTCTTCACAGACCACATAAGGATCCACCAGTGTCATTCATGTGTGTTCTTTTTCTAACAACAACTTGAGTCATTGCATGTGTGTTCTTTTCACAATTCACCTATGGGTCCACCAGTCTCATTGCATGTGTGTTCTTCTCATTAACCACAGCTAGAGTCAATGCATGTGTGTTCTTTTCACAAACCACATATGGAACCACCATTGTCATTGAAATGTGTATTCTTTCTTTAACCACATCTAGAGTCATTTCATGTCTATTCTTTTCACAGACCATATATGGATCCACCAGTGTCATTTCATGTGTGTTCTCTTCACAGACCACATATGGATCCACTAGTGTCATTGCATGTGTGTTATTTTTACTAACAACAACTAGAGTCATTGCATGTGTGTTATTTTCATTAATCACATATGGATCCACCAGTCTCATTGCATGTCTGTTCTTCGCAGAGACCACAACTGGAGTCACTGGATGTGTGTTCTTTTCACAAACAACATATGGAACCACCAGTGTCATTGGAATGTGTATTCTTTTCAGAGACCACATCTGGAGTCATTTCATGACTACTCTATTCGCAGACCACAGATGGATCCTCCAGTGTCATTGCATGTGTGTTCTCTTCACAGACAACATATGGATCCACCAGTGTCATTGCATGTGTGTTCTTCTTACTAACAACGTCTAGAGTTCATTGCATGTGTGTTATTTTCATTAACCACATATGGATCCACCAGTGTCATTGCATGTGTGTTCTTCTCATTAACCACAGCTAGAGTCACTGGATGGATGTTCTTTTCACAAACAACATATGGAACCACCAGTGTCATTGGAATGTGTATTCTTTTCAGAGACCACATCTGGAGTCATTTCATGACTACTCTTTTCGCAGACCACAGATGGATCCACCAGTGTCATTGCATGTGTGTTCTCTTCACAGACAACATATGGATCCACCAGAGTCATTGCATGTGTGTTCTTCTTACTAACAACGTCTAGAGTTCATTGCATGTGTGTTATTTTCATTAATCACATATGGATCCACCAGTGTCATTGCATGTGTGTTCTTCTCATTAACCACAGCTAGAGTCACTGGATGTGTGTTCTTTTCAGATACCCCATATGGATCCACTAGTGTCATTGAAATGTGTGTTCTTTTCCGAGACCAGCGCTGGAGTCATTTCATGACTATTCTTTTCACAGACCACATATGGATCCACTAGTGTCATTGCATGTGTGTTCTCTTCACAGACAACATATGGATGCACCAGTGTCATTGCATGTGTGTTCTTCTCATTAACCACATCTGGTGTCACTAGATGTGTGTTCTTTTCACAAACCACATATGAATCCACCGGTGTCATTGAAATGTGTGTTCTTTCATTAACCACATATGGAGTCATTTCATGACTATTCTTTTCACAGACCACATATGAATCCACCAATGTCATTGCATGTGTGTTGTCTTCACAGACCACATATGCATCCACCAGTGTCATTGCATGTGTGTTATTTTTACTAACAACAACTAGACTCATTGCATGTGTGTTATTTTCATTAACCACATATGGATCCACTAGTGTCATTGCATGTGTGTTCTTCTCATTAGCCACATTTAGAGTCATTGCATGTTTGTTCTTTTTCACAATCCACATATGGATCCACCAGTGTCATTGAAATGTGTGTTCTTTTCAGAGACCACATATAGATCCACTAGTGTCATTGCATATGGATCCACCAGAGTTCATTGCATGTGTGTTATTTTCATTAACCACATTTGGATCCACCAGTGTCATTGCATGTGTGTTCTTCTCTAAACAACAACTAGAGTCATTGCATGATTTTTATTTTCATGAACCATATATGGATCCACCAGTGTCATTACATGTGTGTTCTTCCCATTAACCAAAGCTAGAGTCACTGGATGTGTGTTCATTTCACAGACCACATATGGAACCACCAGTGTCATTGAAATGTTTTTTCTTTTCAGAGACCACACATGGATCCACCAGTGTCATTTCATATGGTTCCACCAGAGTTAATTGCATGTGTGTTCTTTGACAATCCACCTATGGATCCACTAGTGTCATTGCATGTGTGTTCTTCTCATTAACCACAGCTAGAGTCATTGCATGTGTGTTCTTTTCACAAACCACATATGGAACCACCATTGTCGTTGAAATGTGTATTCTTTCATTAACCACATCTGGAGTCATTTCATGTCTATTCTTTTCACAGACCACATATGGATCCACAGTGTCATTGCATGTGTGTTCTCTTCACAGACCAGATATGGATCCACCAGTGTCATTGCATGTGTGTTATTTTTACTAACAACAACTAGAGTCATTGCAAGTGTATTATTTTCATTAACCACATATGGATCCACTAGTGTCATTGCATGTGTGTTCTTCTTAGAGACCACATCTGGAGTCACTAGATGTGTGTTATTTTCACAAACCACACATGGATCCACCAATGTCATTGAAATGTGCATCAGGAGTCATTTCATGACTATTCTTTTCAGAGACCACACATGGATCCACCAGTGTAATTGCATATGGATCCACCAGAGATCATTGCATGTGTGTTCATTTCACAATCCACCTATGGATCCACCAGTGTCATTGCATGTGTGTTCTTCTCATTAACCACAGGTAGAGTCATTGCATGTGTGTTCTTTTCACAAACCACATATGGATCCACCGGTGTCATTGAAATGTGTATTCTTTCATTAACCAAATCTGGAGTCATTTCATGTCTATTCTTATCACAGACCACATATGGATCCACTAGTGTCATTGCATGTGTGTTGTCTTCACAGACCACATATGGATCCACCAGTGTCATTGCATGTGTGTTCTTTTTACTAACAACAATTAGAGTCATTGCATGTGTGTTATTTTCATTGACCACATATGGATCCACCAGTGTCATTGCATGTGTGTTCTTTTCAGAGACCACATCTAGAGTCACTGGATGTGTGTTCTTTTCACAAACCACATATTGAACCACCTGTGTCATTGTAATGTGTATTCTTTTTAGAGACCACATCTGGAGTCATTTCATGACTATTCTTTTCACAGACCACATATGGATCCACCAGTGTCATTGCATGTGTGTTCTCTTCACATACCACATATGGATCCACAAGTGTCATTGCATGTGTGTTCTTCTTACTAACAACAACTAGAGTCATTGCATGTGTGTTATTTTCACAATCCACATATGGATCCACCAGTGTCATTGCATGTGTGTTCGATACGTTGCTAATGTATCCATAATTTTTGATGTTCCATGCTTGGTTTTTGTCTACTTTCTTATGTTTTGTCCACACTTTGGAGTATTGCTATACACTTTCTTGGACTAACCTATTAACAAGAGCCACAGTGCCAGTTGCCTGTTTTCTGCTGTTTTTGGTTCCAGAAAGTCAGAAAATGAATATTCTCGGAATTGGACCAGACAAAAGCCAAAGTCGTTATTTTCCCGGAAGATTCACGGAGCCAGAAGGAGAGACGAAGGGGGGCCACAGGGTGTCCACACAACCCCTAGGTGCGGGTCCCCCAGGCCGCGCCAGGACATGGTGTGGGCCCCCTGGACGGCCATCGACCTTGCCCCTTCGCCTATAAAATCCTCCTGATGCAAAAACCCTAGATCGCCAACCTCCAGCCACGAAAAGTTTCGCAGCACCGCCGCCACTGAAGGGGAGATTCGGGGGATAGAAAGTCTCTGTTTCGGCACCCTGCCGGGATGGGGAAGTGCCCCCGGAGCAATCTCCATCGATCTCCGCCACCATCTCCGTCGTCGTTGCTAATTCCCATGATGAGGAGGGAGTAGTTGTCTCTCGAGGCTAAGGGTTCTACCGGTAGCTATGTGTTCATATCTCTCTCTCTATGCATGATCCTATTGAGATCATGAGCTTGTAATCTATAGATCTACCTTGCTACTCAAGTGCTTTAATAGATCTCTGCTCTCCCCATGTGTGTGAAGTTGACAGTGTGCACACCATGTTATGAGTTATATTTGGAGTTGGATGTCTTTATGAAATTGTGGTGTTTGTTTGAACCATCTAGTGCTCAAGGTGACAGTGTGGGGTTATCTAGATGCGGAAAGCAAACTTTGAGGTGTGATGTTATAGCCCTACCGTTGATTAGAGTGTCCAACCGGAGAGTAGTTAAGAGTAGTATCATAAAGAGAAGATATTTATATGAGAGTGTTCACTAGTGAAAGTATGATCCCTAGGCCTTGTTTCTAAGCATTGAAACACCGTTTGCAATTAGATCTGTTACATGTTTGCTTTCTTCCATCTTTATTTCAGATTGCCTTTAGTCTCTTCCACGCCATCAAAGTATTTTCTGGCACCATTGTCTTATATCCATACAACTTGTATTTTACTATCTCTTCACCGAACTAGTGCACCTATACACCTGACAAGTGTATTGGGTGTGTTGGGGACACAAGAGACTTCTTGTATCTTGATTGCAGGGTTGCTTGAGAGGGGATACCTTTGACCACTTCCTCCCTGAGTTCGATAAACCTTGGGTAATCCACTTAAGGGAAACTTGCTGCTGTTCTACAAACCTCTACACTTGGAGGCCCAACAACTGTGTACAAGAATAGAAGTGTGTAGACATCAGTGTTCTTCACATTAACCACATCTAGAGTCATTGAAATGTGTGATCTTTTCAATGACCACATATGGATCCACCAGTGTCATTGAAATTTGTGTTCTTTTCAGAGTCCACATCTAGAGTCATTTCATGAGTATTCTTTTCATAGACCACATATGGATCCACCAGTGTCATTGCATGTGTGTTCACTTCACATACCACATATGGATCCACCAGTGTTATTGCATGTGTGTTCTTCTTACTAACAACAACTAGAGTTCATTGCATGTGTTTTATTTTCATTAACCACATATGGATCCACCAGTGTCATTGCATGTGTGCTCTTCTCATTAACCACAGCTAGAGTAAATTGATGTGTGTTCTTTTTAGAGACCACATATGGATCCACCAGTGTCATTAAAATGTGTTTTCTTTTCAGAGACCACATCTGGAGTCATTTCATGACTATTCTTTTCACAGACCACTTACGGATCCACCAGTGTCATTGCATGTGTGTTCTCTTCAGAGACCACACATGGATCCACCAGTGTCATTGCATATGGTTCCACCAGAGTTCATTGCATATGTGTTCTTTTCACAATCCACCTACGGATCCACCAATGTCATTGCATGTGTGTTATTCTCATTAACCATAGCTAGAGTCATTGCATGTGTGTTATTTTCACAAACCACATATGGAACCACCATTGTCATTGAAATATGTATTCTTTCATTAACCACATCTGGAGTCATTTCATGTCTATTCTTTTCATAGACCACATATGGATCCACCAGTGTTATTGCATTTGTGTTCTCTTCATAGACCACATATGGATCCACCAGTGTCATTGCATGTGTGTTCTTCTTACTAACAACAACTAGAGTCATTGCATGTGTGTTATTTTCACAATCCACATATGGATCCACCAGTGTCATTGCATGTGTGTTCTTCTCATTAACTACAACTAGAGTCATTGAAATGTGTGTTCTTTTCAGAGACCACATATGGATCCACCAGTGTCATTGAAATGTGTGTTCTTTTGAGAGACCACATCTGGAGTCATTTCATGACTATTGTTTTCATAGACCACATATGGATCCACCAGTGTCAGTGCATGTGTGTTCTTTTTACTAAAAACAACTACAGTCATTGCATGTGTGTTATTTTCATTAACCACATATGGATCCACCAGTGTCATTGCATGTGTGTTCTTCTCATTAACCACAGCTAGAGTCACTGGATGTGTGCTCTTTTCACAAACCACATATGGATCGATCAGTGTCATTGAAATGTGCATTCTTTCATTAACCACATCTAGATTCATTTGATGACTATTCTTTTCACAGACCACATATGGATCCACCAGTGTCATGGCATGTGTGTTCTCTTCACAAACCACATATGGATCCACTAGTCTCATTGCATGTGTGTTCTTTTTACTAACAACAACTAGAGTCATTGCATGTGTGTTATTTTCATTAACCACATATGGATCCACTAGTGTCACTTCATGTGTGTTCTTCTCATTAACCACAGCTAGAGTCATTGCATGTGTGTTCTTTTCACAATCCACATATGGATCCACCAGTGTCATTGAAATGTGTGTTCTTTTCAGAGAACACACATGGATCCACCAGTGTCATTGCATATGGTTCCACCAGAGTTCATTGCATATGTGTTCTTTTCACAATCCACCTATGGATCCACCAGTGTCATTGCATGTGTGTTATTCTCATTAACCACAGCTAGAGTCATTGCATGTGTGTTCTTTTTACAAACCACATATGGAACCACCATTTTCATTGAAATGTGTATTCTTTCATTAACTACATCTGGAGTCATTTCATGTCTATTATTTTCACAGACCACATATGAATCCACCAGTGTCATTGCATGTGTGTTCTCTTCATAGACCACATATGGATCCACAGTGTCATTACATGTGTGTTCTTCTTACTAACAACTACTAGAGTCATTGCATGTGTGTTATTTTCACAATCCACATATGGATCCACCAGTGTCATCGCATGTGTTTTCTTCTCATTAACCACAACTAGAGTCATTAAAATGTGTGTTCTTTCCAGAGACCATATATGGATCCACCAGTGTCACTGAAATGTGTGTTCTTTTCAGAGACCACATCGGGAGTCATTCATGACTATTGTTTTCACAGACCACATATGGATCCACCAGTGTCATTGCATGTGTGTTCTCTTCACAGATCACATATGGATCCACCAGTGTCAGTGCATATGTGTTCTTTTTACTAACAACAATTGGAGTCATTGCATGTGTGTTATTTTCATTAACGACATATGGATCCACTAGTGTCATTGCATGTGTGTTCTTCTCATTAACCACAGCTAGAGTCACTGGATGTGTGTTCTTTTCACAAACCACATATGGATCCACCAGTGTCATTGAAATGTGCGTTCTTTCATTAACCACATCTGGACTCATTTCATGACTATTCTTTTCACAGACCACATATGGATCCACCAGTGTCATAGCATGTGTGTTCTCTTCACAAACCACATATGGATCCACTAGTGTCATTGCATGTGTGTTCTTTTTACTAACAACAACTAGAGTCATTGCATGTATGTTATTTTCATTAACCACATATGGATCCACCAGTGTCACTTCATGTGTGTTCTTCTCATTAACAACAGCTAGAGTCATTGCATGTGTGTTCTTTTCACAATCTACGTATGGATCCACCAGTGTCATTGAAATGTGTGTTCTTTTCAGAGACCACACATGGATCCACCAGTGTCATTGCATATGGTTCCTCCAGAGTTCATTGCATGTGTGTTCTTTTCACAATCCACCTATGGATCCAGCAGTGTCATTGCTGTGTGTTATTCTCATTAACCACAGCTAGAGTCATTGCATGTGTGTTCTTTTCACAAACCACATATGGAACCACCATTGTCATTGAAATGTGTATTCTTTCATTAACCACATCTGGAGTCATTTCATGTCTATTCTTTTCACAGACCACATATGGATCCACCAGTGTAATTGCATGTGTGTTCTCTTCATAGACCACATATGGATCCACCAGTGTCATTGCATGTGTGTTCTTGTTACTAACAACAAATAGAGTCATTGCATGTGTGTTAATTTAATTAACCACATATGGATCCACCAGTGTCATTGCATGTGTGTTCTTCTCATTAACCACTGCTAGAGTCACTGGATGTGTGTTCTTTTCACAAACCACATATGGATCCACCAGTGTCATTGAAATGTGCGGTCTTTCATTAACCACATCTAGAGTCATTTCCTGACTATTCTTTTCACAGACCACATATGGATCCACCAGTGTCATAGCATGTGTGTTCTCTTCACAAACTACATATGGATCCACTAGTGTCATTTCATGTGTTCTCTTTTTACTAACAACAACTAGAGTCATTGCATGTGTGTTATTTTCATTAACCACATATGGATCCACCAGTGTCACTTTATGTGTATCTTCTCATTAACCAGAGCTAGAGTCATTGCATGTGTGTTCTTTTCACAATCCACATATGGATCCACCATTATCATTGAAATGTGTGTTGTTTTCAGAGACCACATATGGATCCACTAGTGTCATTGCATATGGATCCACCTGAGTTCATTTCATGTGTGTTATTAGAATTAACCACCTATGGATCCACCAGTGTCATTGCATGTGTGTTCTTCTCACTAACCACATCTAGAGTCATTGCATGTGTGTTCTTTTCACAAACCACATATGGAACCACCATTGTCATTGAAATGTGTATTCTTTCATTAACCACATCTCGAGTCATTTCATGACTATTCTTTTCACAGACCACATATGGATCCACAAGTGTCATTCCATGTGTGTTCTCTTCAGAGACCACACATGGATCCACTAGTGTCATTGCATATGGTTCCACAAAAGTTCATTGCATATGTGTTCTTTTCACAATCCACCTATGGATCCACTAGTGTCATTGCATGTGTGTTATTCTCATTAACCACATCTGGAGTCACTTGATGTGTGTTCTTTTCACAAACCACATATTGAACCACCAGTGTCATTGGAATGTGTATTCTTTTCAGAGACCACATCTGGAGTCATTTCATGACTATAATTTTCATAGACCACATTTGGATCCACCAATGTTGTTGCATGTGTGTTCTCTTCATAGACCACATATGGATCCACCAGTGTCATTGCATGTGTGTCCTTCTTACTAACAACAACTAGAGTCATTGCATGTGTGTTATTTTCACAATCCACATATGGATCCACCAGTGTCATTGCATGTATGTTTTTCTCATTAACCACAGCTAGAGTCATTGAAATGTGTGTTCTTTTCAGAGACCACATATGGATCCACCAATGTCATTGAAATTTGTGTTCTTTTGAGAGACCACATCTGGAGTCATTTCATGACTATTCTTTTCACAGACCACATATGGATCCACCAGTGTAATTGCATGTGTGTTCTCTTCATAGACCACATATGGATCCACCAGTGTCATTACATGTGTGTTCTTCTTACTAACAACAACTAGAGTTCATTGCATGTGTGTTATTTTCATTAACCACATATGGATCCACCAGTGTCATTGCATGTGTGTTCTTCTCATTAACCGCAGCTAGAGTCACTTGATGTGTGTTCTTTTCACAAACCACATATGGATCCACCAGTTTCATTGAAATGTGTGTTCTTTCATTAACCACATCTGGATTCATTTCATGACTATTCTTTTCACAGACCACATATGGATCCACCAGTGTCATAGCAAGTGTGTTCTCTTCACAAACCACATATGGATCCACTAGTGTCATTGCATGTGTGTTCTTTTTACTAACAACAACTAGTGTCATTGCATGTGTGTTATTTTCATTAACCACATATGGATCCACCAGTGTCACTTCATGTGTGTTCTTCTCATTAACCACAGCTAGAGCCATTGCATGTGTGTTCTTTTCACAATCCACATATGGATCCACTAGTGTCATTGAAATGTGTGTTCTTTTCAGAGACCACATATGGATCCACCAGTGTCATTGCATATGGATCCACCAGAGTTCATTCCATGTGTGTTATTTTAATTAACCACAGATGGATCCACCAGTGTCATTGCATGTGCGTTCTTCTCATTAACAACAACTAGAGTCATTGCATGTGTGTTATTTTCATTAACCATATATGGATCCACCAGTGTCATTGCATGTGTGTTCTTATCATTAACTAAAGCTAGAGTCCTAGATGTGTGTTCTTTTCACAGACCACATATGGATCCACCAGTGTCAATGAAATGTGTGTTCTTTTCACAGACCAAACATGGATCCACCAGTGTCACTTCATATGGTTCCACCAGAGTTCATTGCATGTGTGTTCTTTTCACAATCCACCTATGGATCCACCAGTGTCTTTGCATGCTTCTCATTAACCACATCTAGAGTCATTGCATGTGTGTTCTTTTCACAAACCACATATGGAACCAGCATTGTCATTGAAATGTGTATTCTTTCATTAACCACATCTGGAGTCATTTCATGACTATTCTTTTCACATACCACATATGGATCCACCAGTGTCATTGCATGTGTGTTCTCTTCAGAGACCACACATGGATCCACCAGTGTCATTGCATATGGTTCCACGAAAGTTCATTGCATATGTGTTCTTTTCACAATCCACCTATGGATCCACCAGTGTCATTGCATGTGTGTTATTCTCATTAACCACATCTGGAGTCACTGGATGTGTGTTCTTTTCACAAACCACATATTGAACCACCAGTGTCATTGGAATGTGTATTCTTTTCAGAGACCACATCCGGAGTCATTTCATGACTATTATTTTCATAGACCACATATGGATCCACCAATGTCATTGCATGTGTGTTCTCTTCATAGACCACATATGGATCCACCAGTGTCATTGCATGTGTGTCCTTACTAACAACAACTAGAGTCATTGCATGTGTGTTATTTTCACAATCCACATATGGATTCACCAGTGTCATTGCATGTGTGTTTTTCTCATTAACCACATCTAGATTCATTGAAATGTGTGTTCTTTTCAGAGACCACATATGGATCCACCAGTGTCATTGAAATTTGTGTTCTTTTCAGAGACAACATCTGGAGTCATTTCATGACTATTCTTTTCACAGACCACATATGGATCCACCAGTGTCATTGCATCTGTGTTCTTCTTACTAACAACAACTAGAGTTCATTGCATGTGTGTTATTTTCATTAACCACATATGGATCCACAAGTGTCATTGCATGTGTGTTCTTCTCATTAACCACAACTAGTGTCACTTGATGTGTGTTCTTTTCACAAACCACATATGGATCCACCAGTGTCATTGAAATGTTTGTTCTTTCATTAACCACATCTGGATTCATTTCATGACTATTCTTTTCACAGACGACATATGGATCCACCAGTGTCATAGCAAGTGTGTTCTCTTCACAAACCACATATGGATCCACTAGTGTCATTGCATGTGTGTTATTTTTACTAACAACAACTAGAGTCATTGCATGTGGGTTATTTTCATTAACCACATATGGATCCACCAGTGTCACTGCATGTGTGTTCTTCTCATTAACCATAGCTAGAGTCATTGCATGTGTGTTCTTTTCACAATCCACATATGGATCCACTAGTGTCATTGAAATGTGTGGTCTTTTCAGAGACCACATATGGATCCACCAGTGTCATTGCATATGGATCCACCAGAGTTCATTTCGTGTGTGTTATTTTAATTAACCACATATGGATCCACTAGTGTCATTGCATGTGCGTTCTTCTCATTAACAACAACTAGAGTCATTGCATGTGTGTTATCTTCATTAACCATATATGGATCCACCAGTGTCATTGCATGTGTGTTCTTCTCATTAACCAAAGCTAGAGTCCTAGATGTGTGTTCTTTTCACAGACCACATATGGATCCACCAGTGTCAATGAAATGTCTGTTCTTTTCATAGACCATACATGGATCCACCAGTGTCACTTCATATGGTTCCACCAGAGTTCATTGCATGTGTTCTTTACACAATCCACCTATGGATCCACCAGTGTCATTGTATGTGTGTTATTCTCATTAACCACATCTAGAGTCATTGCATGTGTGTTCTTTTCACAAACCACATATGGAACCACCATTGTCATTGAAATGTGTATTCTTTCATTAACCATATCGGGAGTCATTTCATGTCTATTCTTTTCATAGACCACATATGGATCCACCAGTGTCATTGCATGTGTGTTCTCTTCACAGACCACATATGGATCCACCAGTGTCATTACATGTGTGTTCTTCTCATTAACCATAGCTAGATTCATTGCATGTGTGTTATTTTCACAATCCACGTATGGATCCACCAGTGTCATTGCATGTGTTGTCTTCTCAGAGACCATAGCTAGAGTCATTGAAATGTGTGTTCTTTTCAGAGACCACATATGGATCCACCAGTGTCATTGAAATTTGTGTTCTTTTCAGAGACCAAATCTGGAGTCATTTCATGACAATTCTTTTCACAGATCACATATGGATCCACCAGGGTCATTGCATGTGTGTTCTCTTCACAGACCACATATGGATCCACTAGTGTCATTGCATATGGATCCACCAGAGGTCATTGCATGTGTGTTATTTTCATTAACCATATATGGATCCACCAGTGTCATTGCATGTGTGTTCTTCTCATTAACCACAGCTAGAGTCATTGCATGTGTGTTCTTTTCACAATCCACGTATGGATCCACCAGAGTTATTGAAATGTGTGTTCTTTCATTAACCACATCTGGAGTCATTTCACGACTATTCTTTTCACAAACCACATGTGGATCCACTAGTGTCATTGCATGTGTGTTCTTTTTACTAATAACAACTAAAGTCATTGCATGTGTGTTATTCTCATTAACCACAGCTAGAGTCATTGCATGTGTGCTCTTTTCTCAATCCACATATGGATCCACCAGTGTCATAGCATGTGTGTTCTCTTCACAAACCACATATGGATCCACTAGTGTCATTGCATGTGTGTTCTTTTTACTAACAACAACTAGAGTCATTGCATGTGTGTTATTTTCATTAACCACATATGGATCCACCAGTGTCACTGCATGTGTGTTCTTCTCATTAACCACAACTAGAGTCATTGCATGTGTGTTCTTTTCACAATCCATATATGGAATCACCAGTGTCATTGAAATGTGTGTTCTTTCATTAAGCACATATGGAGTCATTTCATGACTATTCTTTTCATAGACCACATATGGATCCACCAGTGTAATTGCAATGTGTGTTATTTTCAGAGACCACACATGGATCCACCAGTGTCATTGCATGTGTGTTCTTCTCATTAACAACAACTAGAGTCATTGCATGTGTGTTATTTTCATTAACCACATATGGATCCACCAGTGTCATTGCATGTGTGTTCTTCTCATTAACTACAGCTAGAGTCATTGCATGTGTGTTCTTCTCACAATCCACATATGGATCCTCCGGTGTTATTGAAATGTGTGTTCTTTCATTAAGCACATCTGGAGTCATTTCATGACTATTATTTTCACAAACCACATATGGATCTACCAGTGTCATTGCATGTGTGTTCTTTTTACTAATAACAACTAGAGTCATTGCATGTGTATTATTTTCATTAACCACATATGGATCCACCAGTGTCATTACATGTGTGTTCTTCTCATTAACCACAGCTAGAGTCATTGCATGTGTGTTCTTTTCACATTCCACATATGGAATCACCAGTGTCATTGAAATGTGTGTTCTTTCACTAACTAGATATGGAGTCATTTCATGACTATTCTTTTCACAGACCACATATGGATCCACCAGTGTAATTGAAATGTGTGTTATTTTCAGACACCACACATGGATCCACCAGTGTCATTGCATGTGTGTTCTTCTCATTAACAACAACTAGAGTCACTGTATGTGTGTTCTTTTCATTAACCACATCTGTATCCACCAGTGTCATTGCATGTGTGTTCTTCTCATTAATCATAGCTAGAGTCACTAGGTGTGTGTTCTTTTTTCAGAGACCACATATGGATCCACCAGTGTCATTGAAATGTGTGTTCTTTTTAGAGACCACACATGGATCCACCAGTGTCATTGCATATGGATCCACTAGAGTTCATTGCATGTGTGTTCTTTTCATTAACCACATATGGATCCACCATTGTCATTGAAATGTGTATTATTTTCAACGACAGCCATTGGCCACAAACAATCGGGACGCAAAGCTAACCAGCAACCGCTCTGGGCTTCTAGAAGACCTGATCCCCGATTGTTAGGCACCGTTGGATCGGGGTGCATGGATGATAAGGATGTCCTTCATGAGGGCGATCCACGAGAAGTCTGTTTTGCGAACTGATTGGCAGTGGCAATCATGCTGGGCCTACGTCCTTGCCCTTGTCCCCTTAACCTCGGGGCCGAAGCTCAGATCGTGTTCCTTTATCGCCATGCAGAGGGAGAGGCCCAAACTCAGCTTGCACGAGGCTCAGATGTTCGCCCACTACGACATACTCGCGCCACCGTTCGTGAGGCTTCCGGCCAGCTTCGAGCTTAGCTACGTCGGGGTTCCTGTCGCGCCGCTCTTGCGCGACAACGCGTTGGCGAGGCAAATCGAGGAGCATGGTACGGTACTCGCGCACGAGCTGCCGGAGCGGAAGAGGGCAATGGCACAGTACTCGCGCACGAGCGCGTACTGGCGAAAGCTGTTCAAGAAGGAGCAGGTTGCGTTGATTGAGCTATGCGGAACCCATCAGCGGGAGATCCGCCCGGATCTGCGCAACCCCAAGGGAGGCAACTCTTCTGGGCAGTGTCTGGGCGTACGACCTCCACCGTTATCAATGCGGCGCATCGTGAAGAATCCATGATGAGGAGGAACGCTGCCAGGAACGTCGGCATCAATTCCGACATGGAGGAGGCTGGCGGTGACACGGACAACATCGTCAATGATGGAGACTACGGGAGTGTCATAGTCGATTAGGGCCACTTAAGCATAAATTAAATCTATGTACAATATCTTAATGCCTTCTTTGGATCTGGGTCACCTGATTCATAGTCGATTATCATCATAATCTATATATGTTGGCCATGTTTTAGTTGTGTTTGTCTTTGAAACTAGCCGAAACTCGTCTGATCCTGAAAATAAAGTTCACGCGTTCCTGGCATATCAGATGGGACAATACGCTGACTCTGCTCCGAGCACTTGATGGCACATCCATAATTTGGAGTGCGCCAGAGGAGAAGGGATCGAGCGTGTTGTAATAGTGTACTACTCCTGTCCAGATATAACTGACTTAATTTTTTTAGATATTTAATAAATGTATATATACCCAAAACATGTCTAGATACATGTTTTAGGTTTATCTATCTTTCAAACTAATCAAAAGTCGTCAAATTCTGAACAAACAAAGTCATTGCATTCACATATGATGGGACAATATGCTGACTCTGCTACTTGATGGCACAACCTTAATTCTGGAGTGCGCCAGAGGAGATGGGAATCTAAGGGAGATGTGAACTAGTAGATGCGTCCATACGCAGGTAAAAAATTAATGTAATAATATTTAAAAAATTGTAATCTGGTCCACATGACCCCATCACAGACACGTTGCACGCGCCAGATATAATTAAATACGACACAACTAGTTTAGTTTCAATGGTATAATTCAACATACGATGTTACTGTGCTCGCATCTTTCTGCTCCTCTTATTAGTCTGCTAGCCCATATGGCATTAAGCAACAGTTGATGAGGATAAAAAAAGATAAAATGGCAAATAAAACAATTTTTAAGCTTACCTTTCATCTGGAGAATCGTACAAAGATGAAATTGGTAGAGATTTATTATTTCTCCTGCAGTTAGCCGAAAGATCCTCAAGAACATCCTCAATCACCCCTGCAAGTTCTTCATATTCTAATACACCTCCATTATTTGCCCTTTCCTCCCTGTTCCGCTTACCCTTTTGTTTCTTTTCACACCCTTTTCTCGCCGGCACCTCCTCTTCTTCATAAATTGGCTGCTTACGTATGTTTTCCTCCGAGTGCTCATCACCGTTTTCCTCCACTTGCTGCACTTCCTCAAGTTCTTCGTCTTCGCGCTGCTCTTCCTCTAGTTCTGGCTAAGAAGCCTCATTTTCTGCCACCGGGGTGTGAACAGGGACAATATCATGTGTAACTGGGTTTTTGCACAACCTCTTGATATGGCCGAATCCGCCACAACGTTTGCATTTCCTTTTCCTAGCTCCCATCCTTGAACCTTTATCGGTGGAGGCTTCGATCCTTAGCTTTCTAGGACTCCCAGGTGGCCGCCTAAGAACTGGTGGTTGATGTTTGAACCCTAGATCGACAATCTCCCAATCATTTTCATCGGCCATAGGTGGTACGTTTTCTGCATAAGTTGCAGCAAACTTGTCCACGGAGTAATAGTTGTCGACATAGTTCTCTATTTTAGCTCTGCTACCTCTAAGCTTTAAGATGAAGTAAATTGCATGGTGACATGGCAGACCAGTAATCTGCCACTGCCTGCATGAACAAGTCTTGTTTCCAATGTCTAAAGTGTACCTCTGTTCACTTCCATGCTTGTATTCTACATAAACCTCAGCCAATGTTCTGGAACTTCTGACCATCCTCATTTTTATCGTTCTCATTGCCCTGGTTCTTGCATTCAGTAACATAACCACCTTTGGAACTATTTTATGGCCTAAAAATTTTCTTGCATAAATTCTTTGCCTTAAATCTATCTGCACCATTATGCACTATCTTATTGCATCCAACAAAATAACAATTCCAAGTGTCTTCATGCCCGAAATCTTATCATTGAAACTCTCTGCCAAATTATTGCAAACAAAATCCACCTTGCTTAACTCACCAAACTTGCTTCTGCCCATAGCTTGGTGTGATGTTCTTCGAGGTATTTTTTCACCTTTGGCACTACATACATGTTCTCCAAGTAAGTAGCATGGGTGTTTGGGGTGTATGTGTATGCTGATCGCCACAATTCCTCTTCAAAGATCTTTCCTTTGAACTTCTTTGTGAAGTTAGTAGCGAGGTGCCGCATGCATTCCCTATGCTCAACCCTAGGAAACACAGCATCAACAGCATTCTCAAGACCCTCGCATGCACCGGTGTGTATCACCAAGCCTTCAGGGTGACCATTTACTTCCCGTAGTCTCTGCATGAACCATGTCCAGCTTTTGTTTGATTCACCCTCGAGAACAACATAAGCTACGAGTAGAAGCCAATTAAGAGCGTCCAACCCACAAGCAGAAGCAACATGTCCCCTGAACTTCCCTGTTAAAGAAGTTGCGCCTATTCCCAAGTATGGCATGCCGCCGTCTAGGAACCCCTTCCAGCATGCCTTTAGGCAGACAAAACATCTCCTGAAGCATATCTTATCTGCCTGCTTATACCTGACCCTCCTCGAGACCTTTTCTCTTCCTTTCACAACCTCGTAATCAATGTCAACAACACTACCAGGTGATGTTTTCTCTACCTGAGGTTTGAAACTATACAACATGTGAAAACTATCATTCCACTTGCCTTGAATGATGTCTAGAGCCATCTCCTTCCCATCAAAGACTCTGTGGTAAGGAATCAGGATGTTAAACTTTTTGCTAATCTTTGCTCTGAGTTCAGCAGGTCCAATGTTATGATCCTGCCTCACCCAGTCAAGTACAGTAGCAGCAATCCACTTGGTAGTCGCCGGTGTAATTTTATCACCTAAAGAAGTATTAGGGAAGTTGTGTTTCTTCGTGTTTACTTTGATCTGCATTTGATAAGAATCCAAATAATTTAGAGCTAGTTATCAGCAGAATAAATATGATAAAGACTGAAACTAAATGTAGCTATTATAACCTGAAATGGGTGTCCACCCTGCATTGGAGATGCATGCAATCTCCATTTACACACATTACTTTCCCTACAATGCACCCTAAATCTCTTTTGGTCGCTCTTTTCAATGATAAATTCGAACCCAACTCTCATTGCATAGGTTGCAACTGTATATCTGCAGTCCTCGAAATTCTCAAAGACAGTCCCCTCATCAATTGTAGGATTGTCCCTGTTAAAGTGTATCACTGGCCTGTCCTCGTCTTCATTGTCGTATCTACATCACATTTCCACATCTTCACATTCATCTTCCTCATCAGTCCCATAGTCAGGCTCAAAGTTTGAATCAACCAAATATTCCCTACTCTCCATCCTATCAGGGTCAGCAGCCGTGTCTAGATATGCTTTCTCATCGTCATCCGCACCGCCACACATTTCAGTGTCTTCATCCTCACTTGACAAAGCATCATCCTCAAGGACAAGCTGTACAGATGTCCTGTGGTTACCAACACATATCCTTGCCATCACCACGGGACTAGAAACGCTAATTGGGGTATGCAGAAAAGGAATCCCAGTTCTTACCCTTCAATGTGGACGCACGACACCTTCTCCGGGCTCCATACCTCCAAAGCTCTGCACCTCGCTTCCTCTTCCCTGTTTTGTTCTCCTCTATGCTCTCCAGACTTGAAGGAGACTCCATGCTGTCCAGCCGCACATGACCCATCTCCGTGTTCTCAAGCCTCACAGGATCCATCTCCGAGCGGGATCCGGATCACCAGCATTGTTGGGCGCCTAACCCAACAGCCGACTCTTGGTTTTCGTTTCCAGACATGCCTGGGCGATGGACGATGGCAAGGAGACAGGGCAGGGAGGGGAGGTGAGGTGAGGGGATGGTATGGAGGGGACGGCAGGAGGACAACGAGAGTGGTGCACGACTGAACGGAGTGGCTGCGGCAGGAGCAGAGGAGCGGAGCTGGTTGCGACAAAACATGGAAAATTGCACAATAATGTGTTGGTGGGCGGCACCAGCCCTTGAACCTAGGACGCACGCCGTTGAAGGTGGAGGAGGCGGGCCCGCCAGTCAGAAAACATGCCACCTGTCAGTGCACTATGCACGGTAGCACTTCATGGAATTTTTTAGCCGGTCCCACATGTCAGTATGTTTGATCAAAACTTGCATGCAGTGCATGGCTAGTTCACGCGCTAGTTCCGAAAAAAAGCTCGTTGGTCCAAACTTGAAGTGGCAATTCTGCTTCTTCTCCCTCGTCTCCTCGTCTCCTCGAAGTGGCAATTCCGCTTCGTCTCCCTCATCTATTCTCCTCTTCTTCTTCTTTCTTCCTCGATCAAAACATTCATGCACGTAATCCATGGCCAGTATCCAGATGGAGAGGAACTGGTCCGATCTCCCGTCCGACCCACTTCGCAAGATCGCCGACTACTTGCTGGAGAAAGAGGAGTAAACCGACACCTATGTTGCTTGTCAGGAAGTCTGCACCGATTGGCGCCGCACTTTAAAGGTGCCCGAATTCCATCTCAACAACTGGATCATGATAGATCACACACTTCTAGATGTTGGCGACTTCAGCTTACTCAACCTCGCCACTGTTCATTGCTTCAGGACGAATCTAATGGACGTCCATCGTAGGTTCACATTCACTTTCGATATATATATATAACATTCATTTATTTGTATTTTCCATTGTAAACATCTTAGTGTTAACTGATGCCATCTTCTTCCAAAAGATTCTACTTCGTCGGTGTTTCTCGTGGCGTCATCGTGCTTGCTCAGAGGATGGAGCCGTACCAGATTCGGCTTCTGAACCCAATCACTCATAAGTCTAACACTGAGTTTCAAGCACACATACCATCTAATCTTCTGCAATCTATCATCATGACAAAGTCCCCGACGATGGTGTTCGTTTGCACTAATTATCCAGATCATATTGCATGGGCCGATGAGAGCACCCCAACGGGGCAAATCAATGAATCATTTGGAGAAGGATTGTATTCGCCACCTCCTGATATGCTTCTGGTCTGCATGACGACATTCCGAGGGGAAGTATATGCATTACTTGAGAATGGAGACATCATGTCGACCAACATCTAGTTAGAGAAGCGCGCGAGCACTGTCACGATGGCCAAAATAATTTCAGCCCCAGTCATTGAACAGGTACGCGGAGGCTACAGATTTTACCTAGTTGATTAAGATGGTGATTTGCTTCTTGTGTTGAATGGGGATTTCGCCAAAGGTCAACCGGTGTTGTACCGGGTGGACACGGAGAACCACTCTCTCGAGGCCGTCGGTGACATTGGAAGTTGTGCCCTCTTCGTTGATTACCATCGGTCTATCTCCATTGACACCAGGTTACACGCCATAGTCAAACCCGGTTGCATATACTACATTAATTATATCAGACTATACGATCATGTGGTTCAAGCCTGGGAAGAGGAACCAACAATGACGTATGGCTTAAGTCTGGAACATACACCAATGCCTTGCCCTCTGGACGAGATACTGGCAGCACATTGCAGACAGAGAGAATTCTCTGAACATGTGTTGCAGCACGTGGGAGCCAATGACGACGAAAAATATAGGGGAGAATGAATCCTATATTCATCCTAGGTTATTTGCTAGCATTTTCAGGTCTATTTTTCGAAGTAGAAATGTGTAGTGTATTTATATTATTTCGATCAGCAGTATGCATATTACCTTTCAGACAAAATTGTAATGTATTTAATTTTAGTACTTTCAGAATTCAAAGTATTTATTTTTAGTAGCTTCTTTCAGAATTCTCTGTGTTCAACAGCCGGAGCCGACGGTGGGCATCAGCTCAGCGCCAGAATTCAGGTTCCACATGGAAAATTGCATAATAATGTGTTGGTGGGCGGCACCAGCCCTCGAACCTGGGATGCACGCCGTCGAAGGTGGAGGAGGCGGGCCCGCTAGTCAGAAAACATGCCACGTCGGCATCCCCTATTTCTGATGTCCTTTAAAAAAAAGAAAACACGCCACATCGTCATCCCCTGTTTCTGATGGTGTTGCTACAATCGATGGTACATAGTGGCATAGAAATAATATCGTATAAACATATGGGCACAGTCGTCAACATTTCTAAAATGAAACCCGGTCTCCTACCTGTCCTGGTACATTGCCCGATGAGGTGGATAGCCACGACCGATCTTTTTAATACGTTCGCACTCTTATGCTGAGAAGGGAAATAAAGAGAGCGGTTAATGCAACGAGTGTCGAATTATTGCCCTCTAAGGAAATGGGAGATGGTTATTTTCACGAGTGCCCGTAGTACAAACCTACTATCAGTCTTTCACTCCCTTTCTCCGACAAACCACAGTTCACCTTGCACAGCTCCTCTACGCCGCACCACCCAGGGTAACATGGCCCTGCCTAAGCAGCCGCCGCCGCCACGACAGCCGCTGAAACTGGGGTATTTAGACCCTCTAAGGCAGGCCATGAAGCTCTACTTCAAGGCCGGTGTCCCATTGCCCTGCCAAGCGGATGATTTCACCGAATGTGCCGAATCGGCCACGACAACGGCACCGGTGGCGCCGCCGCTGGATGCGGCAAGCAGGGCCAAGAGAGCGATGTGGAGAAATCGTGAAGCAGCATTACGGCATGCTCTGGGCAGTGGGAACAAGGTATGTATCAAATCGTTCACGAGAGCATGCTGCCGAGGGTACACACCCTCGAACAGGGCAGCGCCAAGGTCTAGGAACTCTCGCGTCCATGCTTTGGCACGGGCTACCTTACCGCAGTGGGGGAGGCTGGGGACACGCCGTCTGCGGCAAAGACGCTCCATCCAACGCACCATCGAAGGCCGTACCGTGGCGGCGACCAAGCGTCTACACTCAGCATGCTGGATTGTTCGACAACCGGAGCCAGCGGTGGGCATCAGCTCAGCGCCGGAATTCAGGTTCTAGTTCACACGGACCTACGATCCCAAGAAGAAGATGCCGAATTTCAGTTTCGAAGAAATTGTTGCAGCGGCACGGATGGTCCAACTGAACCGGGACTGGCACACGCAAATAGGTCGTGCATGAACGATGTAGATTTCTTGTAGTTTGGTGGGAAGGCAATATATCAATTTGGGTTAAATGATCAAAGAACTTATGTCCTCTCAAGGCAATTGGCCAACCAACTTTTCTGGTGGTGATCTGTAGTTTCTTCAGTGTAGAATAGTTAAGTTTAGACTAAAGAATGGCTTTTGTAGATGAAATGTTGACGAATTGTTCTATAAACTAGTAGGAAGTTTAGCCCACTTTTGTGCAGGTATAAGACCCTTTTGTATGGAAGTACTAATGTTGTAAGAAAATACTATCAAGTATCTATTTCCTTCAATTACTAGTCGTGGTTAAATCCAGTTAACTGGCATTTTTTTATCCCAGACTACAAATTTTGCGTCTGCTGTCTGTGTTGTAAACCATTTTTCCTTTGTCTTGTGTTGTCTGCAAAATGGTCCTGCAGTTCAACGTGTTATAAATATAGCTACCTTGTACTTGAAGAGGAGATAGACTACATTTTACTGGCATCCACAGAATTGACATTGATCATTGCCAGACCACCCTCTTTTCATGAGGTTGTCCTTGGTTATTCATAGAAATTATAAAGCACGGTGTTCAACTACATCCATTCAAACTATTACACACACACTACATCAAATTCATTACCCACACATACTACATCAATTCAAACTATTACACACACATACTACTTCAAATTCATTACCCACACGTACTACATCAATTCAAACTATTACACATTTTTAGTCGATGCTAACTTCTTACTACTCTCTCCATACTACAAATTCATTAGCCACACATACCATGAAATTCACTAGAGCTCTATGTTCACTCAAGGGAAATCAGAACCACCAGTTTGTCCAAGCCCAGTTCCCCCACTGAAACTGTGTGCGCCATCGCGAAACGGTGGTGGTCATGTGCCATCGATCCTTCCAGGCCAACACTGCAGGCGACGAGGATGCTTTCTGGCAGCCTCATCGGGTCCCTGAATGCCATGTACTGATTCCAGAACCTCCTCCAGGTGGATGATGACCGAGTGCTTCCAGCAAAGCTGTCGCCCTGCCGTGCTTGGAATCTGCACCTCGTACATCTTAGGAACGGTGTCAGGATCTTTCAGCCACACCTTTACCTCGATGACCCATCTATCGCTTAGTGGCACGATTTCCACCAGCTCGCCGCCAAGGGTACTGCCAACCTGCTTGAGGGCCTCCGGCTCCCAAGCATCCAATGGGAGGCCGTCAAAGCCGAGTTTGGAGAAGAAATGAAGCTGCCCCAAGCGATCGTCCCACCCACAGGCATGATGCCGACGCATGAAGCTCATTTTCTCCCCGCAGCACTCGAAAGAACGCGAAGAATGCAGAACACGCTCAGTGTCTAAGCTGTGCTCGAACCTTACAAAAAATCGAATTGCAGCGCGGATACCTCAATATTGACCTCATTTCATCTGATCCCAAAACGAGACCTGAAAGCCGACAGCAACACTGCCTTTTGACAAGGCGGGACGGACGCCCAACACGGTGGCCATGAGAGTGTGGTCGTCGAACTGCTGTGCCAGGGCTACCATGCCTGGGTGGCGGCAGCGCCAGCTGCGAGGCGATCGCGGCCAGGATCGCCCGACGGGACGCGCTCCGCCGTGCGAGAAGGACTAGCCAGATGCGAGATATTAGTCCGGGGACGCGAAGCTTCGATACAGAGGACGATGCGACAGCGACGGCTACAAGCTTCAATTAGAGGCGTGGGAGTTTAACCGGACATGGCGGGGACGCAAATTAGAGAAAGTGCGAGCTCTGATCTGAGACAAGCAGCCAGAGCTGAGAAAATGTTATGGGGAGGGGAGGAGGGGAGAAGACTAGAGCATAGCAAAGAAATAGATCTGGTCCACTCAGGGATCTCGTCCACGCAGGGGTAAGCTAGTCCACGACCGCAAAAGATAATGGGGAATACTGACAGGGAGGGCCAAGAAGAGTTGACCTAATGGCGGTATTTCAGTTCAACCGTTTTCATCTGGTTCAAACGACCGTTTGGCCATTAGATTTGTATTCACCCCCATTTGGCCCTTCTAGACAATTGATGATTCTACTACGGCCCCTCCGCGCGATTGATGACAACCCGGGTACCGGGATGCACTCGCCCGGGAAGTTTGGTACCGCAAACAAACAATCCCGGACTCGACATGGTCGGCAAGCTCCCAAAGTCCTCGCGAGGAGGTTATGTCTACCTCTTAGTCGCAGTCGACAAATTCACCAAGTGGATCGAGGCCATGCCAGTGACGAATCAATCGGGAGCCAGCGCTGTCAAGTTCTTCGAGTCCATCATCTACCGTTTTGGGGTGCCACATAGCATCATCACAGAAAATGGGACGAACTTCACCTCTAGGAAATTCCAGGAATTCTGCGAAAACCTGGGAATCAACATAAGCTACACCTCGGTGGCTCACCCGCAGACCAATGGTCAAGTCGAAAAGGCCAACGGCCTCGTCTGCGGTGGAATCAAGAAACGACTCCTCCGGCCACTCGAACAAGCCACGGGATGCTGGCTAGACGAGCTGCAATCCGTACTTTGGAGTTTGCACACAACTCCAAATATCACCATGGTATACACTCCGTTCTTCATGGTGCACGGTGCTAAAGCGGTACTACCCGCAGAAGTACGCTACAAAGCCCCACGGGTGGTTGTATACAGCGAGAAGGAGTCAACTCTTGCACTCGAAGACTCTGTCGACCTCCTTAACGAGGCACGTGAGATAGCAGCGGAGAGATCAACGATCTACCAGCAGAGACTCCGCAACTACCACAGCAGAAGGCTACGCCCCAGATCCTTCATCGAAGGAGACCTGGTCCTGCGACTGAAGCAACAAGGGCATCTCAAGCTCGAGTCCCCTTGGGAAGGACCTTACATGATTACAGAAGTAATCCCAGGTGGCGCCTATCGCCTTAAAGATTTCAAGAGAGGAGTCGCATACTCCAACCCCTGGAACGTCGTGCAGCTGCGTCGTTTCTACCCCTAGTCGGTTTTACATTACAAATAAGGCTATTCAGCCAGGCTACTTAGCCACACATTGTACCTCGTAATATTCTGCAAATAAATAAAGCTAAGTGCCTCGAAACTCTGTGTCTTTTCTTATTTTCTTGCAATTTCATCACTCGGGGGCTGCGCCACCCTTTACACTTTCCTTCTACGAAAAAATCGCAGTATCCTGAGTAGCTGACGCACTACTAATCGAACCCTTGATAAACACCAACCCAGTTGCAACGCACCTGGCAGGTTGGCAAGGTGCTAAGATAAACATACGTCAAGCTAACGAAAAAGAACTACAGAGTGCAATACACTTGAAAAATATACAAGCTAGCAAGATCTTCACATATCAATGGGTACTAAATACACACAACACAATGATACGGACCTTACAACACTCATACATCTATGTGCAGGATACAAACTATGCTACTGTTGTAGAAGATGAACATTCGTCTACTCTTTAAAAAAGTCGACGATGTCCTCCACCGGCTGATCAACCACCTGGTAGTTTGGCACCATGTTCCAAGTCATCCCTTCTTGTGGTGGTGGTGGCCCAACAGCAACGGACGCTATGTCCACATCTGGCCGATGCAGCCGCACTAGTGACATTGCAGCCTTTGCACCTGCGACCAGTTGCTGACGCACGCACTCGCATACCACGCTTATATCTTGAAACTTCGCTAGAAGAGCCAAAAGGGTTGAAGGGACGGTGTCTAGTGGAAACATCGTCTGGTAAATGTGCCTAAGACACGACCGCGCCTTCTTCAAGCATTGAAGCACTCGAGCTGCAGGGTCGCCAGCGCGATTGCATGGTCGTGGTCCACCCAAAAATACCCACTCGCCTGCAGCTGCTCTTGGGTCAGGTTGTTCATTAGAATGGCCACCTGGTCCTTCTCATCCTGCGGATGACGAGCGCTAACAACTACACCAAGCAAGAAGCAAAGTGTGAAGACATGGCATCGCCGCGAATGACTAAAATAAGAGATGAGAAGGCAGAAAGCTAACATTTAAACTGCTCATTCAACTGCACCACTTCCTCCAAGAGATACTTCTCGCAGGCGGTGGCCTTCATATCCTTCGACTTCCACACATCCGCGCTACCGCGGATGATGGGCAACTCACGCTCCAATTGTTTAATGCAGTCGCGCAGTCGCGAAAGCAACGACAATTCCTCCACCTTTGAACGCGGCTGCGCCGTGGTTTCATTGGTGGGAGGTCAATCATGAGGACCACTCGAAGAACCCTATGTAAAATCAAGCAAGAGGCAAATGAGACTAATCACACATCAATAAACAGAGGACTGCATTCAAACTTGATAAATGTCAAGGGAACACCCCCCCCCCCCCACAAAAGCATGGTTGAGACAAAAGGCTAGCTACAACTATTACACATGGCGACTAGGGAGCATTCTGCTTCTTTGACTTTGACTTCGAATTCGAGGGCTTCATCCTATCCATGGCAGTCTCCGATGCCCCGGACTTGCCGGTGGTAGCCCCAGATGCCACAGTCTTCGCCGCCTTCGCTTGCCGCCGCTCCTCAGAGTATTTGGCGACTCTCTCGATAAGCTGAAGCCCGTATTTACCGCAGTTACTAGCGAAGGGAGCAACCACTACCTACTGGGCTCCAGCGTCGACAGGCATCGCCTCAGAGATTGTGGCGGGATCCAACTCCACGCCATGGGATTGCACCATCGCGAGTGCCATGGTGGCGTCGACAAACCGCTGGGAGTTCCTGAATTCCATGGGAATACCTCTAGTGAAGGATTCCACAAGGTCATCAAGATTGTCGATTAACCCAGCCTTGGGAGTCAGGACCTCGCGGAGACGACTCAGCACACCCTTGGCCTTCCCCAACGCCTCCTATAGGGAGACACAGCAGGTCCTTGACTACGGCCACGACGCCAGCCAAGGCATCCGCACGACAAAAGGTCTGGGCGTCAAAGCTCACACCGGTGGCATCTGCGTACACAGGGTGTCAGCACAGCAGCATGACATCAAACAAGGAGCAATGCAAATCCAACCGATAATTACCTGAGAGAGCCTTGGCAATCGAGAAAAGTTGTTCTTCGAACAACTTCTCCCTTTCATCATTGGAAGAGCACAAATCCTCCTCATCCTTCCATGACTCCTCCAGGGCTGTGATTGCTTCGTCTCGATTCTTCACCGCCACAGCAAGCCCCTTCTCGAGGGACGTAACGCGAAGGAGAAGCTCATTATGTTCATCTGCAATGTCAGAACACTGATGACCCACAAGTATAGGGGGTGTATCGTAGTATTTTTGATAAGTAAGAGTGTCGAACCCAACGAGGAGCAGAAGGTGCTGGCTAGTGGTATGGATCAGGAATTCTCTACAAATACTTAGCAAACAGATTTTTAGGGGTTTTCGATAAAGCAAGTAAACAAAGTATGAGTAAATAAAATACAGTAGGAATAAATGCAGCAAGTGGCCCAATCCTTTATGCAGCAAAGGACAAGCCGGTTGTATTTCTTAAGATGACCAAACGTTCTCGAGGACACACGGGAAGACTGTCAAGTGCTTTCGCTTCATATAGTTGATTAATCTTCTTTAGCTTGCTAAGTGTTGCGTGGGTGAACCTGTGCTAATGTACCGCCCCATCCAAGACTAATACATACTTGTGATTATACCCTTGCAAACATCGATAAGTACAAGAAAGTAATTAAGGTAGAAACCTAACCACAGCTTTAAACTCTAAGACCCTTACGTCCCTTGTGCAATGGTTTCCTAACGGGGGTTCAGGTTTACCACTCCGCAACCCCTACGATTAGTAGCCAAATACACAATGCATTCCCCTAGGCCCATATAGGTGAAGTGTCATGTAGTCGACGTTCACATGACACCACTAGAAGAAGTACACCACAACTTAAATAAAAATCTACTGAATCTTTCTCAACACAATTCCACTACTAACAACAAGACTTCTCCCATGTCCACAAGAACAAAACAAACTACTCACAAGACATCATATGGATCATGATCAAAGATGAAATAATAATGTATAACAATCTGAACATAAACAATAATTCAACGGTTCACTCAATAGCATCAACTACAAAGAGTAATCAACACCGGGAAAGTTTCACCTATGAACTAGTGCAAGATCCAACTCAATTGTAACAGCAATATGGAGATGGTGATGAGGGTGCTAATGGTGATGATGGTGGTGATGATGATGATAATGATCCCAATGAAGTCCAGATTGATGGTGGTGTTGATGGCGACGATCTCCCCTCTCCGGGAAGGAATTCCCCCGGCAGAAATCTGTCTGCCGGAGAGATCTTTCTCTCTCGGCGTTTTCCACCCCGCAGAGGCGGCGGAATCTTTCTGTGGTCGCTCCCTGAGTCTTAGGGTTTCGGGAGGATGATATACACCAGAGGGGAGAGGCTGGAGTGGGCCAGGGTGGCCACACCACCTCCTGGCGCGGCCTAGGCCTGCCCGCGCCATGGGGTGGTGTGGGCCCCCCGTGGCCCACCTCCACTCCATCTTCTGGCATCCTTAGTCTTCTGGAAAAATAGGATTTTCCGTATATTTTCCCAGATTTTCTGATCTTCGCGAATTTTGCCTCCAAACAACACCTTTTCCATCAGAATCCTGACTGGAGCGGTCCATGCTCCAAAAGTCATCAACCATGCAAAAATAGATGAAATAACATAAGTATCACCTCTCAATATGAAATATATCAATGAATAATAGTGAATTAAGACATAGAATTGTGATGCAAAATGGACGTATCAAACACCGCAAAGTATATGAGCACACAAATCCCAGTGCAAAGGAGATTAAAGAAACAAAGTCAAGAACGAACCTTTGACTGCACGGTGGTGATTGTCCAGCAGAGCGTGTTATCGACCCATAGAAAGGACTTGCTCCGCAAGGCGAGCAGCTTCCTTCATAATGAGCTACACCATGGGAAACGAAGACTCAACGGCAACCCAAAGTACAAATTCGACTTACAAACAGCAAAAAGGACACTCACATGTTCTTCCAGGGACTCCGAAGATGACTATCGCACAGTCGTCCGTGCAACCATCTGGTGCTCCCCAGCATGTGGGGAACTCAAAGAATTGGCACCGGAGTGGGCTGCCACTTGAGGAGAAGGAGACCGTTCAGCCACCTCCTTGGGCTTGGAGTCTGCGACTCCAGACTCTTTCACAAATTGGACGTCATGAGAAGACGACGATGCTACTCGACTACAAAACACGTACAACACCACTTCATAAAAGAAACTCCAAAGAAAACAAGACAAACTCCTAGAAAATACAACTCACTAGTCGAATTTGTTGAGGTCAAATGAGTCATCCGACGAGTCCTTCGGCAGCCGCAACTTTTTCCGAGCAGGAGGAGCCATGGCGTGCACAGGCATGGCGGGAATCGGCTCCTCTGCAGCAGCAGAAGGACCCTCTGGCGTCATCGGAGAGGAGGCATCAGAATCCTCGTTGCGGGAACACTTGCGAGTGTCGTGGCCGCTGGACTCGGGGGTTCCTCCTCTTCTTAAACTAGGACGGTCGAATCCGAATCGTCCTCTTCCACTACGTCACGCGAGATAACCCCTTCAGGTAGAGGAGGGAAGCTGGAGGCCACTTTCCAGTCCTGCATTCAGAAGAAACATCAGCATAGATTAAAGCACTTTGCAACCAATCGAACAAATGCAATACTACTTCGCAGAAAACTCTACCTCAGGAGGATGGTTGTTGGCATCGGAAGGGGCACGACTGATTCGCCTGGAAGATCCTCCTTGGTGGTATACTTGGTCACCAGTCACAACCTCCTATCTACCTCACCCGCAGAAATGCTCTCCGCAGATATGTGAGTGACATCGCCAACACCGACCCAGCAGTACATTGGATGGACTCTCGCTTGCAGAGGCTGGATGCGGCGGCGCAACCAAGTGCGAATGAGAGCGGCGCCACCCTCTTCCTTGCCTATGCGGCCTTCGAGGTTGCAGACATGCTGATACAACATCTCCGTCTCCTCGGACTCGCCAGGCATCATGACGTTCTTCCAGGAGCGCCTCCTCTTGCAAGCCGTCACGGGATCGAAGGGCGCGAGTCCAAAGTGCTCTCCGTTGGCCTTCTGGTCACGGATGTAGAACCAGTTATCTCTCCACCCTTGGACATACGCGGTGAGCTTGATGTCAAAGTAGGTGGCGGAGGAGTCGACATGGATCCCGCAGCCTCCTACATCATAGACTATCGAACCCGACCTCGACTGACGCTTAAGCTTAAAAAGCGTCTTGAAGAGACTGAAGTGCGGCTCGATATCGAGCCAGCACTCGTATAGAGTGATGAAACAAGAGATATGAAGAATCGAATTTGGGGACAGCTGATGCAGCTGGAGCCGATAGAAGCAAAGAAGACCCCTAACAAACGGATGCAGGGGGAGAGAGAGACCTCGAATGATGAACGCAAGGAGCATCACTCTGAAACCTGTAGGAGGACGGGGGATTACCTCGTTGCTAGGCACTCGCGAGTCATCTTCTGCGGACGAAAGAGCTCCATCTTGACGAATAAGGTGCAACTCAAAAGAGTTGATGACAGACGCGCGCCAGGAGCAGTTGGTGACATGGGTGCCCGCACTTTTCTTCTTCCCAGCGGCAGCGGCGCTGGTGCCCACGGCAGTGGTGCCTCCCTTCTTCTTGGCAGCGACAATGGTGGCCACAGATCCAGCAGCAGCGCCACCTTTCTTCTTGCCCATCTTTCAATGGCGGTGAGAACGAAGGAAGTAGCTAGGGAATACGCGCAGCTGGTCCAGTGCCACGGAGAGGACAAGCACAAGGGAGCAGAAACAAGCAACAATGACGAAGGAAGCACGAGCAAGAAGTGAGATGGGGAAAATTACCGCAGATGCCCTGCTACTTAACCTCCTCGTAGGTGTCATCCAACGGCCAGCAAAAACCCTACTGAACGCGTGGCGCATATCGCCATCGACACATGGTGAAGGTGAATCATGAACCGTCCCCCACTACTCCCATTACGCGCGGAAATCGAGGAGACGCAGTTAAAATAGAAGATTACGCACGGCCAGTCAAATCGAAGTCAGAAAGTGGGACATACCGCTCGTCACGCCCCGTCAAAAACCGCTCACGCGGGTAACTGAGGTCATCACATCATCAACACTAATGTCATCAAGTCCAGCAGAAGAAGATTTTGACTACTTTAGTTCTTGCTCGAGTCTTCGACTCAACCAGGAACTCGGGGGCTACTCCTAACAGGAGTGCTGGCCGTGCACCCGAAAGAATTTTTATGCGGGTATACAAGTTCCACGAAAACCCATCACTCGAATCAACAATTTGATTTTGAACTATGGGTTACTCCCATAGGGCACGCTGGAAGCATATTTGACTGGAACAAGCAACAAAAGACGATAGCAGTCGCAAATGTTTTTAGTCCCCACTTGAGTCTACGACTCGAATAGGCACTCGGGGGCTACTCCCATATGGAGGGCTGGTCGCGCACCCTATGATTATTTTCCCTTGTACATGGTACTGTGTGTTGATAACATTCACACTAGAAAGCCATGGCAACTCCGCCACATGTTTTCCATACAAAGAGATTACGTCTCCTGAGCCACCCGAATCATCTCCGTGATGACAAAAATTCGGATGTCGCGCTTGCAGTGTGAAGATAAGACCTAAATAAGGACTAGCAACGCATCCGCTGCGCACTACCAGAAATATATCCGTACCTGCAGGTACGATGAACATGCCTTGACAGACGTGTCGAGTGCTCACATTTATACACTGGAATTTAACTCCTATAATACCTCCACGGCTTGAGTCGAATTACGCCAGCACTTTTCCGAATTCGAGTTTGGGGACTCGAGTTTGAGTAGATTGTGTTGTTTTGCCTAAGGCAGTTAACTGATACCAATACATCGAATAAATCAGGCACGTATATCAACAATCCCTATGACACAAGCAGAACACTCGAAAAAATGCTCAGTCATGCACTCGAAAGACTTCATAAAGTCTCCAGTCGAATCTGCAATTCCACTAGACACTCGGGGGCTACTGACATGGGTATACCCTACAGGTACTCGAGTTTGGCATATACGGTCCAGATACGGCAAAATCCCACGGTGTTGTCAAGGCCTAATATAGAGTTCGGGTGACCCACGGACTCTCCGATTGCTTGCAACACAAGAAGAAGCTTAAGATAGAAAGTTTAAAGGGATGAACCCTAATCTGTAACCGACGCGACCTGCTACCCGAGACCTAGCCTATCTATATAAAGGCTAGGAGGGGCGGCAAGGAGGACAATTGCAACCCTAGTTTTCACAACCATCGCCAGATTGCATCTGCGCACCCCTGTAAGTTTGACTCCTTCGATAATTCCAACAACAGACAAGCAAGAGTAGGGACCTCTACGAGGCCTGAACCTGGGTATTCCGTCCCTGTGTGCTTGTTTGCTAGCCAATTGATGCCTCCAGCGCTCCCTCCTTCTCCAAAACCCAAGTCCATAACAATGGGCATTGACGAGTTAAACCCTCGTCAATGGACAAAAGCTCAAGCTTAGGGATGCCACCCGTGTCACCCCAAGAAATATTCAAGAAGTACAAGTGACAAAGCTTGGGGATGCCCAAGGCATCCCCTTCTTTATCAATAAAAATCTCAGGTTTCTTCCAAACACTTCATTTTTATTGTTTCATGCACAATTGTGTTGTTCTTGGAGCGTCTTCATTTTTGTTCTTAGTTTTCTTGAATAAATTGGTTGGACCCCCGCATTCATACATAGTTTCAAATAGGTTGATTTGGATTGGAAAAGTGTAGGAAAGTTCATGCTTATAAGTGGTATAAAAGGATTCTTGTTTTTGACTGTGGCCTAGGCTTTGTCATGTCATGCTTGATATTTTTTTGGCTTTATGCTTAGTCATTATTGATGTAGCATGACTTGTTACAAATAACTGAGATTTCTTAATGTGCCTTGAAAGAATCATGTGTTGTTTTAGCATATAAAAGCATAATATTGTGGTATTCTCCTTTGATGATTTATTTGGGTTGACTTGGCGCATGCTCACACCAGGTTAAGACTATACCAAGTCACCATAGCCTCTATGATCATTTAGTTTCCGACTTGTAATATCACTTTATGCTTTAATTTATAATGTTTTGTCACTTTGCATGATTATGGGTATTATTGCTCCCTTAGTTGGTCTTTCCCAGTCTTTTGCTAGCCTCCATACCAAGTATGAGTTCCACTCATGAATCCAACTCCAAATAAAACCAAGTTATTCCAAAGAGTCCACCATACCTACCTATTAGCATTTGCTATTCCAAATATATTCATGTTTTTATCTACCTTCCGAATTAAACTTGTTGTGTGAAAATTAGTGATTAAAGCTCTCACGAACTTGATGGCACACTTTAATTTTCTTACACTTAATAAACTTGAACCATTGTGCCCATCTATGTTGTGTATATGCTTGCGTTTTGTAAGTTGTGAATTAGCAGAACCATGTTATCATGGGAACGCTTTCAACATTGCACTTTAATTAGTTGATATCATGTTCTTTTGCTTATGGATCCCGGCGGTGTGAAATGAAAGGGGAGCTTGTAAGGCTCATGGAGTTTGTATATGTGTTAGAGAAATGCCTAGGCGGCTGGTCTAAGCCATGCCTAATCATTGTGGAAACCTGCAGCATAACCATAGTGAGCAATCTATGAAGTATCCTATATAAAAAAACCTATGCAAATAGGAAAAAAAGGGCCTATGCAAATAGGAAATAAAAGGATTGCTAAAATGCTCATTGTCTGCTTGCCTTGTCATTTTGATATGGGGAATCTTCCGTATCATCGGGCAAGGGGTACCCCGTTGGCGGTTCTCTACGATACACATGTACTTACAATGACAAGAACTTACCTGTGACTAAAGTTGAGTAGCATGAGGAACGGTACTCGTAAGCAAGGGGCATGATATTTTTAGCTTATAACTTGTCAGGCATATCCTCATATTTGTTCACTTTAACCTTAATCACCTAAAGATGCTTAAGATAGGGGCAAAGAGAGATGAAAGCTAATAAGTACCATAATTTTTGGAAGCTCTTTATGAAACTTGAATCCCTGCTTCCTTCTATGAAGGGCATTTCTTTTAATTTTATGTTGAGTCTCCATCTTCTATCTTTATGCACCTATTGAGAGAGCTTAGTGGTCATTCTTAGTTTAATGTGCATTGTCCCAAAACTTGTTGATTGATTCATAACTTTGATATTGCTTGTTATTAAACTATTTGTATCTAGTCACCCTTATGAACTTTGAACGTGGCCTATGCATTTATGTTTTGCTACACTATGAGTGTCGGGGGGATGACTCCCGGGTAGACCAAGACGGGACCAACTGGCCGGCTCCAAGGAGCACGGGCCACCTGGACCCAGATGAAGGAACCACAGCCGGGTGGAATCCCCACCCGGTCAGCACTAAAGTTTCCCCGGCTGGCCCGTCTAGCCGGGTAGCCAGAAGAACCGGCTGGGGAGCCACTCCTAGCCGGCCGCCTCAGATCCACTGGACATTGTACGGTGGGGATGATGCTCCTTGCTCAGCGCACCCTTGACCAGACAGGCTGGCTGGCCTAGCCGACGCTACTGGACAACTGCGCCAAAGCTGGAGGCTGACGAGGAAAGCCCCGGCTTACGCATAAAGAGCCGGCTGACGGATAAAGAGCCGGATGACAAGTAAAGCAAGGGCGCTGAGCGCTAAAGCATGGTCCTCCCCTGTAATGGAGGCTTGAATGGACCCGGGCCTTCCGTTTGGCCCTATCCATCCGGCCCACTTTGTAAAGCCGAAATCCAAACAGTAAACCCTAGAACCCATCTTGTAAGCTATCTCCTCGACTTGTATATAAAGGGGGTAGCGCTAGGGTTCTAGGTAAGCTCAAGCAGAAGGAAAATAGACACAAGAAGAAGGACTTAGAGAAGTCCTAGCAAGAAGTAGCTAAGGAAACAACTCAAGGAGCACTTGTATTGGGCATTCGCCCCCTTTGATAGTAGATCCTTGCAGGAGTACGAGTTTTACCTCGCCAAGAGGGCTCCAAACCTGGGTACATCGCTATGTTTGCAGTATCTGTGCCCAACCCGTTGCGAGTAGCCACCGATAGGAACCTGAGTGTCCCCTTCAAGCCATCCCCAATGGCACTGCCGTGTTCCACACCACGACAGTTGGCGCCCACTATGGGGAACAACGCTTCGACTAGGATCATCTTTCACACGGGACTTCCACTCGTCGCCGGTGAGCGAGTAGCCTTTGGCCTCGTCCTCACTCTCGGCTCCTACGACTGTGTCCTCGACAACGCGTCCTGCTTCGCTGGGGGGACTTTTCCAAGCGGGGGCTCCATCATGTGCTTTGGCGAGCACCGCGTCTACGTCGTCACCGTCCCTGAGGCCTTCCCTCGCGAGGTCGTCACCATCTTCGGCGCACCCCCTGGCTTCTCCGCCTCGCGCATTGCCAGTGGCAACATTGAGGTCATGATGGCAGGCTCGGTGGAGAATCGCCGCCCACCTCTGGAGCACAACATGGATGGCCGCGCCACCAACTCACGCCTCCCGAACCCGGAATTGATCAACTCGTCCATCGAGCACCTCCACAACCCCATCACCCCCATCGAGGCGGATCCAGCTGCAGATGCGACAACCCTAGAAACTACACGCCAAAACCTTCTGGAGGAGGCCGACAAGGTGGCAGCCGCCCAACAGCGGATGAATGCCACCATCCGGGAGTACAACATCGTGCACGGCTTCGCGCGCCTACCCGGCACTAGCTGATTGGCTCAGCCGCCAGGCCGGAACCTCGGCTCAGAGATGGATCGTGCTGCTGATCCGCACACACCCGCGGTGCAGCCGGTCTACAGCACCCCCACCAAAAACATGAGGGCCATGGAGGCGACAGTCGTGGAACTTAGCCACCTTGAGGGCGAAGAGCTGCTCTGTCAGCAAGCGCTTGTCTAGCTCCTCGTGGTCACGGCAAACAAGCAGCAGGACGAGGCAGAACTCAGCATGGCTAGCAACACCAGAACCCAGCCGGCTCGCCGGATGGACGACCCGGCAGCGGGCGGCAGCAAAGCGTCTTCCCCAAATGGAGCAAGACAGAGCAACCGCCCACGCGGTGGATCTGCAGGCTGCAGGCACAACGCCCGTGACGCGGCAGCTGTTACCAGCAAAAATTGCGAACCGACGGACGAAGCCTGAAAAGGCCAAGCGCTCCCCAAGTCCCGCCAGTCTGGCCAGCTGGGACCGCTCAAGCCGGACGAACAACAAGATGCGCGCGCACGAATCGACCTGTTGGTCCAATCATGCGCGTTGGAGGAAGAAACTCTAGCCGGACCAAGATGTTTCGGACCGCGCATCCGAAACGAACCGTTTCCAAAGGGATTTTTGCTCCCAAGGGATACGCCAAAGTACAACGGCTCGGTCAAGCCAGAGGACTAGCTGGTCGACTATACCACCACCGTGGGCATCGCCAGCGGCAACCGCCGGGTAGCAGTGCGCTACACCCCTCTCATGCTCCTCGACTCAGCCAGAACGTGGCTAAACAGTCTTCCCGACAACATCATCAACGCTTGGATCGATTTCGAGCAGGCATTCGTTCGCAACTTCACCGGCACCTACAAGCGCCCAGGTCGGCCTGGCGAGCTCGCTCTCTGTGTGCATGGCCCGGATGAATCTGATCGCTCCTACATCACTCGATGGACGAGCATGCACAACTCCTGTGAGGGGGTACGCGAACATCAGGCGATTGATTTCTTCATCAATGGCTATAGAGACGGCACTATTATCAAACATAAGCTTCGCCGGGTGGAACCCACAACCATGGCACAGACCATGGCCATCACGGACACGTACGCCACGGTCGACGCGGCAATGAAAAGATCCGTCCGGGTGGATGACCAAGGGCAAATAATCGTCGATGTCGCCGTAGATCAGCGCCAGTCGGAGGGGAATGGTCACAACTCTAGGCAGCATGCCAACCGCCACGGCAAGAGAAAGGACGACCAGCCAGATAACCAATATGGCTCCAGGCAGGTGGCTGCAGTACAAGAGGATCCGGCTACAGGCGGAAGCCGGAGACAGAAGCCTGATGACCGGCCTCCAAGGCCCAAGTACACCATTGAGTCTATGCTTGATGGGCATGCAAGTTCCACAGCGGGGGCAACAAGCCGGCTATGCACACCACATGCAAGTGCACCTAGATGAAGAAGATGGTGGAAATCGTTGGCGTACCGGCTGGATAGGCGCCACCTCCTCCAGCCGGCGGGCCGCCAGGCGATCGCAACAACCAACGTCGAAGGGAGGATGACGACAACAACTACCCTCGCCAGGTGGGAAATTACCACATCTTCACCATGGAGCCAGATACCAAGCACAACAAAAGGCGTCGCGATGCGGAGGTGAACGCAATCATTCCTCCCGTCCCCCAGTACCTCTACTGGTCGAAGCAAGAAGTTGCATGGAGGCGGAAGGACCAGCTGGCTGAGCTGCCACACCTAGGCACCTACGCGATGGTTATGGATCCTATCATTGTCTCCCAGAAGCATTCCTGCAGATTCTCCCGTGTCCTTGTAGACGGAGGGAGTAGCATCAACCTCCTGTATCGCAGCTCGCTCGACCGACTCGGTATCAGTGAGTCGCAGCTGGAGCCGTCCACCACCTCCTTCCATGGAGCCGTCCCCGGCCCTTCGCATTCCCCCATCAGAAAAATCCAGCTGGATGTCATCATCGGCATGGAGGACAACTTCCGCCGCGAGCTCATCTGGTTCGAGGTGGTCAACCTCTACAGCGCGTATCACACGATCCTAGGGCGCCCAGCGCTCACCAAGTTCATGGCGGTACCACATTACGCCTACCTCAAGATGAAGCTACCAGGGCCCAAAGGGGTCATCACTGTGGTTGGCTGCAATAGACGATCTGTGGAATGCGCCATAGACAGATCCAAAATAGGTGAAGCCATGATCATTGCAGAAGAAAAACGCATAATCATGCAGAACGTGGCAGCCCTACAGAAGGACATGCCGGCTGGCGAGTCCAAGCCGGCCAGAGAGGCACAATTCAAGCCATCCAAGGGCACGAGGAAGATCCTTCTGAACGAGGCCGAGCCGGACAAGTTCGTCCTGGTCGGAGACGGCCTTGACAGCAAATAGGAAAGCGTGCTCGTCGACTTCCTCTGTGAGAATCAGGATATCTTCGCATGGTCCCCCAAGGACATGCTAGGTGTTCCGAGGGAGCTCGCCGAGAACTCTTTACATGTCAGGCCGGATGCAAAACCAGTCAAACAGTCACTGCGCCGCTTTGCGGAAGAAAAAAGAAGAACAATTGGGGAGGAGATCACCCGACTGCTCGCAGCCGGATTCATCATTGAAGTTTTCCACCCGGAATGGCTGGCAAACCCAGTACTCGTGCTGAAGAAGAACAAGACTTGGCGCATGTGTGTTGACTAGACCAGTCTGAACAAAGCATGCCCCAAGGATCCATTCGCCCTGCCAAGGATAGACCAAGTGATCGATTCCACGGCCGGCTGCGAACTGTTGTCATTTCTCGACGCATATTCCGGCTACCACCAGATCCGACTAAACCCTGCTGATCAAATAAAGACATCATTCATCACTCCTTACGGAGCCTACTGCTACACCACAATGCCATTCGGGTTGAAGAATGCTGGAGCAACATACCAGCGCTGCATGCAGAAGTGTTTGCAGACCCAGATTGGCAGAAACGTACACGTCTAAGTCAACGATGTGGTAGTCAAGACCAAGGAGCACCAGACACTCCTCGAGGACCTGAAGGAAACATTCACTAACCTCCACCGGTTCCAGATGAAGCTGAACCCGGAGAAGTGCGTATTCGGCGTCCCAGCCGGTCAGCTACTTGATTTTCTCGTATCTGAGCGAGGAATCGAGGCAAACCCGGAGAAGATGGGTGCAATCAGTGCATGCAGCCACCCAAGAACTTGAGAGATGTCCAGAAGTTCACCGGCTGCCTGGCTTCCCTTAGCCGGTTCATCAGTCGGTTGGGCGAGAAAGCACTCCCACTGTACCAGCTCATGAAGAACACGGATAAGTTCGTCTGGACATCACAGGTGGATGAAGATTTTCGTGACCTCAGCGCATGCTCACCTTGCCACCTATCCTGGAAGCACCAGCAGCAAAGGAACCCATGCTGATGTACATCGCAGCAACAAACAAGGTCGTCATTGTGATGTTGGTAGTGGAGAGGCCGCAAGAAGGAAAGGCGCAGCCGGTGCAACGACCGGTGTACTACCTGAGTGAGGTACTCTCGCTCTAAAAGCAGAACTACCCTCATTACCAGAAGCTGGTGTACGGCGTGTACATGGCTGCCAAGAAACTGAAGCACTACTTCCAAGAACACTCCATCCGGGTGATGGCACTAGCGCCACTTGCGGAGATCATCGGCAACAGAGACGCCACATGCCGGGTGGCGAAATGGGCCATAGAGCTCGCTGCCCACAACATACAGTACGAGCCAAAAACGGCGATCAAGTCTCAGGCCTTGGTAGATTTCCTCGTCGATTGGGCAAAAACACAGTACCTGCCACCTTGCCCTGACTCCACGCATTGGAAGCTGCATTTCGACGGCTCCAAAATGTATGGAGGTCTCGAAGCCAGAGTGGTCATCACCTCTCCAAAAGGAGACCGGCTGGAATACATGCTACAGATCCACTTCCGCGCGTCCAATAACATCGCTGAGTATGAGGCGCTCCTCCATGGCCTCAAGATGGCAAAGGAAATAGGCATCCGGCGCATCCTATGCTTTGGCGATTCTGATCTGGTGGTGCAGCAAGTGTCAGGCGACTAGGACGCCAGAGATGCAAACATGGCTCTATATCGTTTCTTCGTACAACAACTATGTGCCTATTTTGAAGGATGCGAGTTTCATCATGTTCCCAGGGTGAATAACGAGGCCGCAGACATGCTCGCCCGCATCGAGTCGACAAGATAACCAATTCCGCCTGGAGTTTCCCTTGAGCACCTGCACAAGCCATCGATCACACCGTCTCCCGAATCCGACTCCATCATATTGGACGCGGACCCGGGGAGTGCCGGCTCCAAGATCTCCACGACGGCTGCACCGTACCCGGGGACTGCTTCGCCGCACCCGGGGATAGCCGGCTCCAAGATCTTCGCGACGGCTGCACCGCACCCAGCGACTGCTTTGCCGCACCCGGGGATTGCCGGCTCCAAGACCTCCGCGACGGCTGCACCGCACCCAGGGACTGCCGGCTCCAAGACCTCCGCGACGGCTGCATCGCACCCGGGGACTGCACCTACGCACCCGGAAACTGCCGCCTCCAGCCTAGAAGCTGTCGGCTCCGCCGTCCCACCAGGACGGCCTCCGGACGAGCCCGACCCGGCCATCCAGGCAGAAGTGAATCTGCTAATGCAAGCGGTATGTGCCATCCGAGAAACACCAACATGGGCCAAGCCGTTCATGGATTTCCTAGCCAACGGAGAACTGCCCGAAGAGGAGGTGCAGGCAAGACCGATCAAGCGCAGAGCCAGCACATAGACCATCATCAACAACAAGCTCTACAAGCGCAGCTTTGGCGACATCTATCAACGATGTGTGGGCCGAGAGGAAGGAATCCGGCTGCTGGTCGACATCCACCAGGGCAAGTGCGGACACCACGCATTGTCACGAGCCATAGTGGCAAAGGCTTTCCGCCACGGGTTCTACTGGCCCACAACACTAGAAGACGCTGAAAAGATTGTCAAGGCATGCAACAGGTGTTAGTGGTTCAGCCATCAGAAGCACACTCTATCTGTAGCACTCAAGACTATCCCCATCACCTGGCCATTCGCCGTCTAGGGGCTAGACATGGTTGGCCCCTTCAAAACAGCTAGATCCGGCATGACCCACTTGCTGGTGGTGGTGGACAAGTTCACCAAGTGGATAGAGGCAAAGCCAATAAATAAGCTGGATGGGCCAACGGTGGTCAAGTTCTTCACAGACATAATCACACGCTTTGGCTACCCCAACAGCATCATAACCGACAACGACACAAATTTTGCCAAGGGAGCTTTCGCACGATTCTGTGGAGATAAGGGCATCCGACTGTACCTCGCATCTGTGGCACACCCCCAGTCCAACGGGCAGTGCGAGCGAGCAAACGGTCTGGTCCTAGCCGGAATCAAGCCCCAGCTGATCGAACCACTAATGAGATCTCCCGGCTGCTGGATCGAGGAGCTGTCGGCTGTACTCTGGAGCCTACGCACAACGCCGAACCGGTCCACCTGCTACACTCCCTTCTTCCTCGTTTACGGGGCGGAGGCGGTCCTGTCCACTAACATCGAGTTTGACGCACCCCGCAAACTTCTCTACACAGAACAACAGGCCAAAGAATCACGGGTAGACAGTGTCGATATCTTGGAGGAAGCCCGCGAACTGGCCTTGTCTAGGTCAGCCATCTACCAGCAGAACCTGCGCCGCTACCACGCCAGCCGGATACAGAGCGTTTCGTTCCGCGAGGGCGATCTAGTGCTAAGGCTGGCCCAAGACACCAAGGGGATGCACAAGCTGTCTCCACCTTTGGAGGGCCCATTCATAATCAACCAGGCACTGTAGAACAACTCGTACTACCTCATCGACGCCCGCAAGCCAGAAAAGAACATGATGTACCTCTCCGGCGAAGAAACTGAACGCCCGTGGAACGCGAGCCTGCTCCACCCCTTTTACACTTGAACAAGAGTGTATGTACCTTACTTTCATGTAAGGAACAAGCATAGGAGCCTCAACACAGTCTCGGGGACTCCGCAATAAAATAAGCAAGTCTGCTGCACAAGTTGGCTTTTCCGGCTGCATTACTCTAACCCCGGAGCCGGCGATCTGCCTCGATCACTCGCCGGTTGGCCCAGACGGCTGTGCGATCCAAGCGGTAAAGTACTGTACAGCGCCACGTAGCTCCCGATCGTCACGGCACAGGAGTGGATGTCAGGGACATCGGCATGGAGCTGGTCATAGCTGGTCCCTTGGCGGAATCCACGGGAAAGGCTCCGCAGATCCACATCCAGGTACCAGGACTTCAGCAGCGCCAGCACCATCTCCGCGCCACCGCAAGCCACCCACTCCCGGGCCATGTTCATGAGCTCCGGAGCGCCCCAGAGACGCTCAGCCAGGACATCCATGGTGGAAGGCGGGACGGCCTTGGGCCAGACATAGTCAAAGACCACGAGGGCGGCAGCGCGGAGCTTGTTCGCCTCCTCGCTGACGATCGTCACCAGCTCCCCCGGGTGGAGATCCCGTTTAGGATCCGTCTCGGGAATCCGGCCTAGCGCCTGATCTGTTGCCTCAGGTTACTGAGCTGTAGCCAGAAAAGAGGGCAGTGGTCAGTATCATCCACAAAGGACAAATCCGCAAAAGGGGCTCAAGTCAAAAGCACTTACTGATAATGATCTCAGCAATCTGGCAGAGCTCCGACAACGCCGCCGCCTCCTTGGCATTGGAGGACTTGAGGGCATCCAACTGGGTGGCATAAAGCCCCTCCAGGTTCTTCAGCGCCTCGGTCCGGGCGTCCGCAGCCTTCTTGGCCCTACCAGCCTTGATCTCCATCTGCTGCTGCTACGCAGTCAGCTTGGTGATCTAGTCCTAGCAGGTCTTGTCGGCCTCCTCCAGCCGGGCGACCTCGTCCTTCAGCCGGGCCATCTCGCGGTCCCGGTCTGCCAGCAGAGCTACAGGAGGGTAACCAATACTCAACAAGAAGCGCGAGAAATCATGCAATTGGGAAGATACTGCAGAGCGAGTGATCTTAGGGCTCAGGTCCCGCGAGGTCTTGGAAGCGTCGGTAAGAGCCCTCTGTGCAATAAAAGAGAGATAAGAACAAAGAGAAACAACTAAGTCGCGAGATGGTGACAAAACAACAAGACTGCTGACAGGGCACATACCTCGATAGAACCTCCCAGTGTCCTAGCTTGGCCAAGCCCCTGCTCCAGCGCCCCCACCAGCTGACGGATCTGGCCAATGGCCAGCGACGCCACCTCCGACAACTGTGCCAGAAGGGCGTCCGACGGCAGCGCGGCACGTGCCGGCGTCCAGCCGGTGACCTGGAGGTCATCGTTGCTCACCGTAGCCATGGAGGATCCAACCTCCGGCTGGACAGGAGCAACCGGCGGTGGCACCTCTACCGGATCCTCCACCCGGTAGGCGCTGGAGTCGGCACCCACCGCTGAACCGGTGGGAGGGAAGGCCGCACCATCAAGCCAAAACAACAAACCCCCCGCAAGCCGGGAGACAGCCCTGGCCCGGTGAAGCATCATGGGCTCAGCCGGCGGCACCACTTTCGTCACTGCCGCCTTGGGGCCCGGAGCCGGCGCATCCTCGGGAGCCGGAGCCAGAGCCGGAACCAGAGGAGCCTCGGACACCGGAGCTGGAGCCGGCACAACCTCGGGGGCCAGAGCCGGCGCAGCTTCGGACGCCGAGGCTGGCGCAGCCTCGGACGCTAGAGCCGGCGCGGTCCCCTCGGCAGCAGGCGGAGGGGCGGACGCGGTGGAGACGGTCGTGGAGCCAGGCAAGGACATAGCTTCGCTGTAAAAACACAAGAGGTGAGCAATGCAAAATACAAGTAAGGAAACACCAGCACCAAAAGGACAAGAGCACCTACCCGTCAACGCTCGGCATGACGGGCGCGGTGCAGAGGTGGCGTGACTTCTTGCTGCCACCTGCAGCCGGGGCGACGTTGGTAGGGGCGGCCCGTTTCCCCCTGCCCCTGGGCGCGGCAAGCTCGGCCAGCTCCACGTCCTCGCCGTGCGCAACTATTCCAAGGACAAGCACAAAGTCAAGGTCACAACTACAAGCATGGCAAGTGCATGCATGGCAAGGGCAGGAAGCAGATCCTCACCGGGTGGGAACTCGCAGCCCTTGTCATCCCGCATGGGGAACCGCTCCCCCTCCACGGGTGGAGCCTTCGCTGGCTTGAAGTCCACGGCGAAGTTGGGGAGCTCGGTGTCCCCCATACCGTCATCTACTAGCTGCGCCGTGAAAAGCTACTTAACAAGGGAAGATAAGAGGCACGAAATGGGAGTCCCTCAGCAAAATCCACCCGGAGAAGAGCAAGAAAAAGCATACCTTGGGCGGCAGCCGGCCGCGGTGGTACGGCCGGCAGGAGAACTGCCACTCCTCCTCCAGCGCCTCCTTCGAAATGGTGGCGAGCCATTCGCGAAGGGCGGCGTACGGCACGTCCAGCCGGGATACCCGGGTGAGATCCAGGTGGCCGGAGAGGTGGCACATCTTGTGCGACCGGTGCTGCAGCGGGAGCACGCGGGTCGCCATCTAGGACAACAGAATGTCCCGGGCGGTGAGACGCTCCTTCTCCACGAGGACGGCCAGTCGGGAGCCCATCCGGTCGATGTTGCCCTAGGCGCCCAAGTGCTGGACGGTCCAGGTCTTCCGGCTGGAGGGGACATTGGTGAAGGCAGGGACCTTGATGAAGTACACCTCCGTGTTGTTGCGCACGTAAAAATACGAGTGCTGCCAGAGCTTGATGTTGTCGGGGAGCTCCAAGCGGGGGATGGGCGCTAACGGCCGCGTGTAGAGGGCGCAGCAGCCCGTCTCCGTCAACGGGCCGCCCTTCCCCACCACCTGCACCTTGAAGTGGAAGAACTTCAAGAAATTAGCGGTGTCGGGGCTGACGCTGAGGAACGCCTCGCAGCAAGCCACGTGATGCGACAACATCGACATGGCGTTGGCTCCGAGGTGGTGAAGCTGCAGATCAAAAGTGACCAGCAAATCCAGGATGAAGCAGCTCAGCGGTAGCCCAAGGCCGCGAGCAAAGTGCGTGAGTAAGATGACGGACTCGCCTGGCTAGGGGTGGGGCACCCGCTCACCCTCTAGCGCGAGGCGATGCTTCACCACCCACTCTGACGGTAGGAACCTCCCTCGTCGGTACTTCCTCATGAGCTCCTCTGTGACATAAGAGCCACACCAGCCGCCGGCGACCTCGGGCAGCATATTGCCTGGGAAGGTAGCCATGATGGAGGCGCGGGGTCCCATGGTCAGAGAAGAGGAATGGCGACGGCGACCAGGAAATGGCGGTGCAGAAGAGCAGAGGAAGGCCAGAGCGCAAGGAAGAGCAAGGATGGCAGGCGCAGGGAGGCGAAGTGAGGAACCACTGCTGCTTGCGCACGTATTTATCGGTGAAGGGTAACCACACCAGTTTCCCTACCTCCACGCCACACGGCAAAGCAACTACCCCACTACCATGCGACAGTTCGAGGCAGATCGCATGCACCAACACCACGCACATAGAGGATCCTACATAAGTTACTGCAGGAGGCAAAACGATCCCACGATCTCCAAGGAGACACAATGATGAGGCGTCCACACGGTTACCAAAAACTGCAGCAGCAGACTCAAAAGTCAAACTAACACGACGCGCACCAGAAACGGCAGGCGTGGCTTACGCAAGCACCAACGACAGCAGACTGGTGATCCATCTCCCGGCCGGCTGCAGCAGCCGGCCAAGAACATCACCCATCACACCCTGTGGGTGGGTCCACCGGATCTATAGCCGGTGAACCCCAGCCGGGAAAACAACACAGAATCTAAAGCCAGTACAGGACAAAGACTACAAGACAAAGGCTAAAAGACAAAAGAAAACGACAAGGCATCTGCGTCATCAATAATTTCAAATGAGCATGCAAGAACTTATCCACAAGGCTAAGTCCTAACGCGATCGGGGACTAGTGTAAGGGGGATGACCCCCGGGTAGACCAAGACGGGACCAACTGGCTAGCTCCAAGGAGCACGGGCCGCCTGGACCCAGATGAAGGAACCACAGTCGGGTGGATTCCCCACCTGGTCAGCACTAAAGTTTCCTCGGCTGGCCCATCTAGCCGAGTAGCCAGAAGAACCGGCTGGGGAGCCACTCCTAGCCAGCCGCCTCGGATCCACTGGACATTGTACGGTGGGGATGACGCTCCTTGCTGAGCGCACCCTTGACCGGACAGGCTGGCTGGCCTAGCCGGTGCTACTGGACAACTGCGCCAAAGCTGGAGGCTGACGAGCAAAGCAAGGGATGACGAGGAAAGCCCCGGCTTACGCATAAAGAGTCGGCTGATGGATAAAGAGCCAGATGACAAGTAAAGCAGGGGCGCTGAGCACTAAAGCATGGTCCTCCCCTATACAGGAGGCTTGACTGGACCCGGGCCTACCGTTTGGCCCTGTCCATCTGGCCCACTTTGTAAAGCCCAAATCCAAATAGTAAACCCTAGAACCCATCTTGTAAGCTATCTCCTCGACTTGTATATAAAGGGGGTAGAGCTAGGGTTCTAGGTAAGCTCAAGCAGAAGGAAAATAGACATAAGAAGAAGGACCTAGAGAAGTCCTAGCAAGAAGTAGCTAAGGAAATAGCTCAAGGAGCACTTGTATTGGGCATTCGCCCCCTTTGATAGTAGATCCTTGCAGGAGTACAAGTTTTACCTCGCCAAGAGGGCTCCAAACCTGCGTACATCGCTATGTTTGCAGTATCTGTGCCTAACCCGTTGCGAGTAGCCACCGATAGCAACCTGAGTGTCCCCTTCAAGGCATCCCCGATGGCACTGCCTTGTTCCACACCACGACAATGAGGGACAAGCTGAATACCATTCTCATTATTTTTTCTATATGTGAAACAAACAAACGTCTTTCAAAGCATTGTTATTCATGAATCTTTTGTTTGTACCTCTTCATGTTATAACGTAGTTGCTATGTCTTATTGTCAGAACTATATCTTTCATGCTATGTTAAAGTACTATGATCCCAGCTATCAATGTTTTACAAATACCTTGATCAAGATTGTGATGGTGCTTGTCACCTCAAAAATTATTCTTTTCTTTATCACTTACCTACTCGAGGATGAGCATGAGTTAAGCTTGGGGATGTTGATACGTCATAAATGTATCTATAATTTTTGATGTTCCATGCTTGTTTTATATCTACTTTCTTATGTTTTGTCCACACATTGGAGTATTTTTACACATTTTCTGGAACTAACCTATTAACAAGATGCCACAGTGCCAGTTGCATGTTTTCTGCTGTTTTTGGTTTCAGAAAAGCTAGTAAGGAAATATTCTCGGAATTGGACTAGACAAAAGCCAAAGTCAATATTTTACCCGAAGCAACACTGAGTCTAGAGGGGAGACGAAGAGGGGCACCAGGGCGGCCACACCCTAGGGTGGTGCGGCCAGCCCTAGGCGCGCCTCCACCTGGTGTGGGCCCCCTGGTACTCCACCGACCTAACCCTTCCGCCTATAAAAGCCTCCCGGGTTGAAAACCCTAAGGACCCGATCAAAATTCCACGAAAGAGTCTGTAGCCACCGTCATCTCCATCCCTAGACCGGGAGGGATCTGAAGCTCTTCCCAACACCCTGTTGGAGGGGAGAGATCACCCTGAAGGCCTTCTTCATCACCATGCCTGCCTTCGATGTGATGCGTGAGTAGTTCATCCCTGGACTAGATGGTTGGTTCTCCTCCTTTCTGCTACCATGTTTAGATCTTGTGAGCTCCATTCATGATCAAGATCATCTATTTGTAATCTTACATGTTGTGTTTAAGGGGATCCGATGGATATTGAGATGCTATTTCAGATTGATTATTGATTCTATCATGTCTTTGTTATTTGTGATCTTGCATGCTTTCCGCTGTTAGTAGCTATCTTGGCCAAGTAGATGCTAGCAACTCCAAGAGGGAGTATTTATGCTCGATAGTGGGTTCATGCCTCTAGTAATCTGGGGAAGTGATAGAAATCTCTAAGGTACTAGATGTGTTGTTGCTACTAGGGAGAAAACAACAATCATTTGTCCATGGGGAAATCATATTGTTTACTTTACACACTTTGCTTAATGCAATTATCGGTTGCTTGTAACTTAATACTGGAGGGGGTTCGGATGATAACCTGAAGGTGGATTATTAGTCATAGATGCAGTTGGATTACGGTCTATGTATAATGTTGTAATGCCCAGTCAAATCTCATAGGAGTCAAGATGATTAGTATATGCATGTATGCTTTCTCGGTGTCTGTCAATTGCCCCACTGTAATTTATTCACCCAACATGTCATCTATCTTAAGGAGAATCACCTCTAGTGGACTATGGACCCCGGTCCATTCTTTTACCATCAATCTACAATTTACTATTTACTTTTTACTTTTTACTTTCTGCAAGCAATTACTATCTTCCACACATTACGTTTAATCCTTTGTTTTTAGCAAAACCGGTGAGATTGACAACCTCACTGTAAGTTGGGGGCAAAGTTCTGTGGTTGTGTTGTGCAGGATTCCAAGTTGGAAACAACACCTTGATGTGTTTCCTTGCTCCTACTGGTTCGATAACCTTGGTTTCATAACTGAGGGAAAACTTGCTGCTGTGCTCATCATACCTTCCTCTTGGGGTTCCCCAACAAGCTCGATATATTTTGAGCCATCATGATGCTGGAATCACTGTAAGCTTAGTTTACTGATACGTCCAAAACGTATCTACTTTCCCGAACACTTTTGCTATTGTTTATCCTCTATACTTGTGTGATTTGGATGCAACTAATGCGAACTGACGCTGTTTTCAGCAGAATTGCCTTGGCGTCTACTTTTTATGCAGAAAATCAACTATCAGGAAAATCCCGGAAAATATGCCAAAAATCCTATTTCACCCGAAGACTCAGGAGCGAATCTACGAGGCGGAGAAGATCCTAGGGTGGCCACACCACGTCTTTGGCGCGGGCGAGCCGGCCGCGCCAGGTGGTGTGGGCCCCAAACACCCTAGGCCTCTCTTTTCCTATAAGGAGTCTTCTGACCTAAAAACCTCGGGGAGTTCAACGTTTTTCCAGAAGGAGTTCCGCTCCGCCGCCACCACCAGATTCCACGAAACAGCACCAGAAACTCCGTTCTGGCACCCTGCCGGGACGGGGAATTGGAGGAGATCATCGCCATCATCATCACCATCGCTTCTCCATCGACCATCCATGTTTCCCCCATCTATGAGTGAGTAATCCCCCATTGTAGGCTATGGGGATAGTAGGGATTGGATGAGATCGTTCATGTAATGGCATCAGATTGTTAGGGCATGTTGCCTAGTATCTTTTATTAGTGCTTTATGACTTTGTTGCGACTTGTTGTGCTTAATGCTTGTCACTAGGGCCCGAGTGCCATGATTTCAGATCTGAACATGTTATTGATTCATTATGATAGTATTGTTTTTGGTCTTATCTACAAGTTGTATACACACGTCATTGTCCGGAACCTACGACCCTGAAGTGATAGAAATCGGGATAACCGGAAGGGAAAGGCTTTGATGTGAGGATCACATGTGTTCACGGAGTGTTAATGCTTTGCTCCGGTGCTCTATTAAAAAGGAGCACCTTAATTGCCAGTAGTTCCCTAGAGGCCCCGCTGCAAACGGGCTGGCAGGACAAAAGATGTTGTGCAAGTTCTCATTGCGAGCACGTATGACTATATATGGAACACATGCCTAGGATTGTGTAGTACTTGGATGCTTTATCTTATTTATCTGCAATTGCCCTATGTTCTGATTGCTATGTGAATTGTCTTATCCATGCAACACCCGTCCATCCATCCCTATGCCTACCTTTTCGAATCCCATTTTCTTTCGCTTTTGTTACTCTTGTCTTTGCTTTACTATTCCCACTAAAAAACTGTTGCTACTGATAAACTGTTGTGAGCAAGATTGTTTCTAGGTGCAGCTGAATTGACAACTCAGTTGTTAAGGCTGATAAATATTCATTGGCTCCCCTTGTGTCGAATTAATAAATTGGGTTTCACTTCCCTCGAAAATACTGCGATACACCCCCTATACTTGTGGGTCATCAAGATTATTTTCTGGGGCCGTTGCCAGGGAGCATAGCTTTATTTATCAAGTTCACTTGGATTCCCTATTGTTTGCTGCTATCCATCCATCATGGGTAAGTCTCGTGATGGTAAGGTTCCTATTTTACCATCCACTACAAGAAGAGGTACGGTTCTGAACACCTCGGTTGCTCTTGATTCACTGTCTGTTATAAGTAAGCTCGTTACACCACCACACACACATGCTACACACACTGCTACTACTGCTGAATCTGAAACTTCTGATGCTTATGATGCTGCTTCTATTGTGCTTGATAAGAGTGGTTCATTAGGTCCTTTCCTAGATGCTACGATTGCTAGAACTATAGCTCGAAATACCGAAACTCCTAATGAAGACACTACCACACCTGTTAGCTCACCTGAGTCTAGTGAGAGTTATGATATTGAAGAAGATTATGTTGAGATGACCGATGAGTTTATTAAAGAATGTAAGAACAGCCATGATAGGAGCGCTGCTAAGAGTCTCCTTGAGAGGCGTACTATTAGACCCAAATTATATCCTGCTGCTAAGTTTGCTGCTTCTCCCATAAACATTACAAATGAAGATTATGATTTCTCTCTCGATCTATCTTACATAGCTATTGTCGAGAAAGAACCTTTTTGTGGGACTAAAAATGAAAGTGCGATAGCACATATGAATGAACTTTCTACCATGAGTGGCTTGTTTTCTGATGATATTAAGATGCGTACTTACTTTGTTGCTAAGATTTTTCCTTTTTCACTGAAAGGAGAAGCTAAAACTTGGTTTAGTAATTTACCTCCTGGATCTATTGACAGCCCTGAGTGCTTGATTAGTACTTTCCTGCAGAAATATTTTCCTCCCAGTGCTAGACATGCTATTTGCAAGAACTTTTTGATTTTAAACAGGGAGAAAAAGAGGTATTGCCCGAATCTTGGGCAAGGTTTTGTGCTTTGATTCATGCACAGGCTGGAAGTCCTTTACCTAAGAATGAGCTTCTTGATATATTTTATAATGGACTAACCGAGGAATCTAGGACATACCTAGATAGTTGTGCTGATTGTGTTTTGAGGAATAGGACTCCTAAGGAAGCTGGGGAACTAATGACTAAAATAAGCAAGAATTATGAAGATTGGACTCCTCCTAAACAAGCTATACCTGAAGTAATTGTACCTGAACCATCTATTTTGGTGCTTATTCCAACATCAAAGAAGAGGGGATTTATTGAATTAAATGATGAAGTGATGAAGGAAGCTAAGAAATGTCTTAAGGAGAAGGGAATTAAAGCTGCAAATGTCAAGAATTTACCTCCTATACAAGAATTATGTAAGCCTATTCCCTACTCATCCACTATTGAGGTACACTCTCTCCAACACTTTCATGAAGGTGATATCCCTTACTTGAAACCTCCTGATCAATGCTTAGAAGAATTTGATATCTTTATTGTTAAGCAAGATAACTTTAATAAAAGGGTGCAAAATCATCTAATGGAAAACACTAGAGCTATTGTTGAGTTGAAATATATTGTGGAAAGAACCTCTAATGATGTTAAAATGATTGTTAAACACTTTCAAATGGTTCAAACTCAAATAGATCAACTCGTTAAAGTGCAAAACGACTTGCTAGTTAATGGTGCTAAAGAAAAACATGCTTATGAAATTAGAACTAGAAGTGGTGCTGCTACCCAGGATCCTCTATATCCTGAGGGGCATCCCAAAAGAATTGAGCAGGATTCTCAACAAGCTGAAAATAGTGGTTCTACTCGTAAGAAAAGGAAGAAGAAACATAAAATTGTTGAAGAACCCTCTGAACCTGCTATAGATCCTAATAGTATATCTATCTCTGATGCTGAAACTGAAAGTGGTAGCGAAGAAAATGAAGTTCCTAATGAAGAAAAAGTTGAAGAAGAACCTGAAAACCACACTAAGAATACTAAATACACTAAAGAAGATTTTATTGCTAAGAAACTTGGTAGTGAAAGATAACCTTGGGTCCAAAAACCTATGACTTTCCCTGATAAGAAACACAAGTCAAAGGAAGATGAACACTATAATAAGTTTTGTGAGTGGATGAAGCCTTTATTCTTGCAAATTCCTTTGACTGATGCTATTAAATTGCCTCCTTACTCAAAGTATATGAAGGACATTGTCTCGAATAAAAGGAAGATCCCTAATGAAGAAATTTCTACTTTGCTTGCTAATTATTCCTTCAATGGTAAGGTTCCTAAGAAACTTGGAGACCCAGGGATTCCAACCATCCCTTGCTCTATTAAGAACAGTTATGTTAGAACTTCTTTGTGTGATTTGGGAGCTGGAGTTAGTGTTATGCCTTTCTCTCTCTACAAGAGGCTTCAGCTTGAAAATTGATACCAACTGATATATCTTTGCAAATGGTTGATAAATCTACCACTATTCCTGTGGGTATATGTGATGATGTACCTGTTCAGGTGGCTCACAATTTCTTGATATTAACTGATTTTGTTGTGCTTGAAATGCCTGAAGATGATAATATGTCTATTATTCTTGGGAGACCTTTTCTTAATACTGGAGGAGCTGTTATTAATTGTAATCAAGGAAAGGTGACCTTCAATGTTAATGACAAGGAACATACTATTTATTTCCCCAAGAAGATTGAAAGGACTTATGGTTTGAATTCAATTGAACATGTTGAAGGCATTCAAGTTGGAGAAATATATTGTCCCATACCAAGAGAAAAATTTGAAACTATTATGATTGGGACCATTGCTATCAAGGTTGAGGTAACATAATCATTAGTGGAATACAAAGTTTTGTCTCATATGCAATTGTTTTGGTAGCAAGACTTGATCAACCTTGCTAACAAAAGGATTCCATTGAACAAAACAATGTTTTCATTGTGATTATCTCCGTTTATTTCTATCCTTTGCATTTTTAGTTTTTGCTTTCGTTTAGTTTCCTTTGTGTTGTTAGTTGCTTGCATGCTAGAACTTCTATAGTTCTAGCCTTGTTTAGTCTTTGCATCATGTTTCCAAAAAAAGGGTCTGTCTATCAGAAAATCATTCTTCTATTTCTGAAAAAAAGCCCAAAAATAAAGTGTCTCGAAAAATTCCAGAAAATTCATATTAAATTTTTACGTGAAAAAAGGGGCAGAGGAGTACCTGGTAGGTACCAGGGGGGCCCACCAGGCAGGCACACCATGTGGTGGCGTGGCCAGCCCTAGGTGGCGCCATGCCCTGGTGTGGGCCATCCCTGGCCTCCCACTACTTCTCTCACCTGCCATTTTCTTCTCTCTCCCGAGTAAGCTCCAGTTCATAGCTCAAAATCACGTTCTTTCTGTGCTTGCTCTCGATTTCTTCGATCTCCTTGCTCGGCCCATCTTTCTTTCTGAAATTTGGAGCATTTGTTCCTTGGTATGTGACTCCTCTCCTTGTCCAAGTAGATTTGTGTTTAGTGGATTATATGTTGAGTATTTTGCTACTATAGGTGACTGGTTATGAGAGCTTGTAGGCTTGTTTGATGCTTAGAGATAAAGTTTTGATGCATGTTTAGACCTCTTGCAAGTCCCTATGAGTAGAATCCTTCATTATATTTACTTTGCAATCACTTGTTTAAAAGGTGTTTAAATTTCAGAATAAAAGATGAGTGAACACCACCTAAACCAACATGAGCTTTGGGTGCCTGAGGTCATGAAGGTCCATCGGGAGGAGGAAGTTTTTCCTCCATTTATCCATGCCCTGAGTTCATGAGAGCTACAGGAATTCTACAAGATTTCCACACTTTGGTTTCTAATGCAGGGTTAGAGCGCTTTCTGGAAGATGAACCTTGTCAATTTGTTAAGCTAACCATGTCTGTGGTGCAGGATTTCAAATTGAGTCACTCTTTGCCTAACCCCATGGTCCATTACAAAATTTACAATATTGCTATCAACCTTTCTCTTGATGATTTTTGTGCAGCTATTAAGGTACCTCAATGGGGATCATGTAGGAAGATTAAAGAGAGACCTGAACCACTCATGGATTTATATGCAGAAATTTGCCAAGGGAGTAGCTTCTCGAAGGAGAATGGAAAAATCCGTAACATTCATCTTCCCTCCATTCGCTACTTTGCATACTTTATTGCCAAGTGTGGTTTTGCTAGGAAAACTGCCAATAAGTTATCTTTGTTTGATCTAGCATTTATCTCTGCTGCTCTTAGACGAGATAGGTCTTACAACTTGGGTGCTTTGATAGCTTTCCTTCTTGCTGCCAACCGTGAGAAAGGTGGAATTTGAGGAGGCCTCATTGCTTCTCGTTTACTAGCATTGCATGGTTTAGTGCCTCATCATCTAGACCTATAGTGTACCATTGAGAGGGTTGATTTTAATTCCATGATACATCATAAATTTATTTCCTCGTGGGCTAGTTTGAGTGAGTTGTCTTATGAAATAACCTTTCTCAAAGCTGGTTGGAGAAAGAGCAAGTCCGAGCATGTTGTTCTTTTGCCTGCACCTGTTTTGTTTAACCTTGATAATAGGGAAGGATGGTCCCTCACTGAGGAGGAGCTTGACACGTACTTGGGAGAGCTCTCCCAACAGGAGGAGGACACTAGAAGGGAGGTCACGGATGATTCGGTCCAGCCCTCGAATGAGGGCGAGTCTTCATATCAGCAGCCCGCTTATGATTGGGGAGCTTCTTCTTCCTCTCATGGGCCTAGTTACGACCATTCTTACCATGATCCGCCCGCTTGGAACCCCTATTCGTACATGGATTAATACCCACTTAGGCCAAAAGCCTAAGCTTGGGAGGAGGTACGCCGACACCGCACTCATCTCCATATCATGTTGTGTCGGTACTTTGTATATTCATGTTTTCGTTCTCTTTTTAGTTTTTGTTCTTCTTTGCTTTTGCTTTCTAAAAACACGAAAAGACCAAAAATATTTTTGTTGTTTCTCTTTGGTTTGCTTCTTCTTTTTGCCTTGGTTTGTTTTTCCCTTTTTTTGCTTTGTTTGAACTATTCAAAAAAACCCAAAAAGATTTTGCTTTGCTTGTTTTTCTCTTTTGGTTCTTATTTAAAAATCGAAAACACCAAAAATATTTGTCGTTCTTCTTTGGTTTTTGCGAGTTTGCTTCAGGGTTCAGCAGTCCTCAGTGGATATTGGTTTCATATTATTATTCAAGCCACGCAAGTGAAGAGCAATAATTAGGATCAATGACAACTTGAGACATGGTAAGAGGCTGGTAACGAACTCTATTTGTTTTGATTTTTGTACATACACTCATCACAGTGGGCGTGCTTAGTCTGTTCATGTAGAGTGTATGTTTTCTTTGGATGCTTAGTAGTTCTTGCTTTCTTATGATTAGCTTCAGCTCGCTAATAGTTTGTAGCATGTTTCATGAATGTTTGCTTGCATTACTCTATTCATAAATTGGTATGACACCGTGGTATCCTCCTCCGAATGTTTCATTTGATTGACTTGGCACATGCTCACGCATGCACATGACTGTAATAATCAGTTAAGCCTCGATGAATTATTTTGCCTTGAGGATCTTGAATCACTTTCATGCCATGAGTAGTCTTGTTTTGTTGCAAGCATGATAATGATAGCTATTGCTCTCTCGTTTGTCGCTCCCTTACTATTGCTAGCCTTCACTTCCACTGAGTGTTTTACTCAAGTTTCCAACTCCCTAAACCAAATATTTCCAAAGTGTCCACCATACCTACCCATTAGCATCATTTGCTACTTCCGTGCATATTCAATATTCCTTGTTTTCTTCCGAATAAAATGTTTGCTTGTTATGAGAAAGTTAGTTAGTAAAGCTCTCACGAACTTGATGGCACACTTTATTTTCTTGCACTTAATAAACCTGAACCATTGGGTCCTTCTTTGTTGCGCATATGCCTGCGCTTTATGAGTTGAAGTTAGCAAAACCATGTATCATGGGGACCGCTTTCAACACTTCATGGGTACTTTGTACCTAGTTGATATCATGTTCTTTTGCTTATGGATCCCGGCAGTGTGAAATAAAAGTGGAACTTGTAAGATCATGGAGTTTGTATGTATGTTAGAGAAATGCCTGGGCCGCTAGCCTAAGCCATGCCTAATCATGGTGGAAACATGCAGCATAACCATAATGAGCATTCTATGAAGCATCCTCAATAAAAATCTATGCACATAGTAAATAAAAAGATCGCTGAGATGCTCATTGTCTGCTTGCCTTGTCATTTTGATTATGGGATAGCTCCTATATCATGTGCAAGAGGTACCCCGTTGGTGGTTCTTAATGATACACATATACTTACAATGACAAGAGCTTACTCGTGACTGAAGTTGAGTAGCATGAGGATCGGTCTTCGTAAGTAAGGGGCATGAGACTTCGATTTATAACTTGTCAAGCATATCCTCTTAGTTGTGTCACTTTCACCTTAACCACATTAAAGATGCTTATGATAGAGGCAATGAGAGCTCAAAGCTAACGAGTACCATACTTTCAGCATTTGGAAGCCTTTCAAATTACTCAAAACCTTTTCTTCTACTTGTTGAGTCTCCACTTATTCTTTGAGCACCTTCTTGAGAGCATAGTTGTCATCCTTTGTGTTTGTTCCAATACTTGATTATTTGTGTTATGACTTTGATGCTTGTATCTTTGATATCTTTACTTCTAGTCATCACTTGAACTTCAGAGGTGCCTTGGCATTCCTAATCAAAGGCAAGCGAGATACCACTCTATCATACCTTTCTATGAGCATTGTAATGTTGCTTATGTTTGTGCTTCATGCTACTTATTATTCTTGAGTTGGAATCTCTTGATAGCTTGCAATGACTATTAAGTAGACTCAGTTGCATATTCTTTATTATGAATTGTCTAGGTAGTTGATCACATTGCTGAGAATATTTACATCATATGAAGCAAATGTGTTCGTGAAAGTTCTTTTATCACACTCAGTTTTCAACTAAATTGCTTGAGGACAAGCAATAAGCTAAGCTTGGGGGGAGTTGATACGTCCAAAACGTATCTACTTTCCCGAACACTTTTGCTATTGTTTCTCCTCTATACTTGTGTGATTTGGATGCAACTAATGCGAACTGACGCTGTTTTCAACAGAATTGCCTTGGTGTCTACTTTTTGTGCAGAAAATCAACTATCAGGAAAACTCCCAGAAAATATGCCAAAAATCCTATTTCACCTGAAGACTCCAGGAGCCAGAATACAAGACGGAGAAGAGTCCTGGGGTGGCCACACCACCTGGTGGCGCGGGGTAGGCCAGGCCGCGCCAGGGGGTGATGTGGGCCCCCCAGGAACCCCCTCGGCCTATCTCTTCGCCTATAAGGAGCCTTCTGACCTAAAAACTTTGGGGGGTTCGACGTTTTTCCAGAAGGAGTTCCGCTCCGCCGCCACCACCAGATTCCACGAAGCACATGGGAACTCCGTTCGGCACCTACGGGATGGGGAATTGGAGGAGATCATTGCCATCATCATCACCATCGCTTCTCCATCGACCATCCATGTTTCCCCCATCTATGAGTGAGTAATCCCCCGCTATAGGCTATGGGGATGGTAGGGATTGGATGAGATCGTTCATGTAATGGCATCAGATTGTTAGGGCATGGTGCCTAGTATCTTTTATTAGTGCTTTATGACTTTGTTGCGACTTGTTGTGCTTAATGCTTGTCACTAGGGCCCGAGTGCCATGATTTCAGAACTGAACATGTTATTGATTCATTATGATAGTATTGTTTTTGGTCTTATCTACAAGTTGTATACACACGCTGTTGTCCGGTGATAGAAATCGGGATAACCGGAAGGGAAAGGCTTTGATGTGAGGATCACATGTGTTCACGGAGTGTTAATGCTTTCCTCCGGTGCTCTATTAAAAGGAGCACCTTAATTGCCAGTAGTTCCCTAGAGGCCCCGCAAAGCAGTGGCAGGACAAAAGATGTTGTTCAAGTTCTCATTGCGAGCACGTATGACTATATATGGAACACATGCCTAGGATTGTCTAGTACTTGGATGCTTTATCTTATTTATCTGAAATTTCCCTATGTTCTGATTTCTATGTGAATTGTCTTGTCCATGCAACGCCCGTCCATCCATCCCTATGCCTACCGCACTCCAATCCCACTGTTTACTGCTTTTGTTACTACTGTCTTTGCTTTACTACTTCTGTTACTTTACTATTCCCACTACAAAACTATTGCTACTGATAAACTGTTGTGAGCAATATTGTTTCCAGGTGCAGCTAAATTGACAACTCAGTTGTTAAGGCTGATAAATATTCTTTGGCTCCCCTTGTGTCGAATCAATAAATTGGATTTCACTTCCCTCAAAAATACTACGATACACCCCCTATACTTGTGGGTCATCATTTACCCTGCCGACGGTTCTGATGCAACTAGGGCCAATGGGCGTAGCTCTTGAGGGTCTTCAACTTGGATGTGGAAGCGTCCGATGATCAGATCAGATCCATTGTTGAAATCGGCGGGTACTGTCATAGGGGTGGGCGGGCGTGGATCTACTTTTGTGGGGTTGTTGTTTGGCGAAAGGAATTCCGCCGAATACATGGTTCCAGCATGCAAGTTTTCCACAGACAGTGCCAATTGACGAGGGGAGATCTCGGTAATATCCATAAAGAAGGACTTAGGGTTTTGTGAAAAAGAGAATGCTAGGGATTTCGTTGGAAGTCAGGAAACAATAGGATCAAATTGGCATGAATATTACGAGGGATTGCTTTGTTACAAATCGCTTGGGGATTGTTCGGTGCCTGTCCTAGGCTTTTCCCGCCCTATATATAATAGGTCAGGTCTCAAAGCTATATACGGATAGATTACCTGATTACAACACCAACTCCATGTTGGTCTTTGTTCAACTTTCCTAATACAACTATAATATTTGTCGGTTACTCCTTTGGATCTTCATCTTGACTCTTCATGGGCCGTAAGCCTTTCTGCAGGTCCTAGGTAGAAAATCATAAGGACCCTCGCGACGGCTCGTGAGGCACTACCCCTCTGCGGCGTGAGCTTGTCAGGACCTAAAGTGTCCACCTCTGAACTCGTGGCCCATTCCTCGGCCGTGCGTTACCTCAACCACTGTTCTTGACCCGGTTTTTATCCTCGCGACGGCTCGTGAGGCACTGCCCCTCCGTGGCCTAAGCTCGTCAGGACCTAAAGTGTCGAGCTCTAAACTTGTGACCCGTTCCTCAGCCATGAGTTACCTCACCCACGGTTCCTGACCTAGTTTTTATCCTCGCGATGGCTCGTGAGGCACTACCCCTGCGTGGCCTGAGCTCGTCAGGACCTAAAGTGCCGAGCTCTAAACTCACGGCCTATTCCTCATCCGTGAGTTACATCACCCACGGTTCCTGACCCAGTTGTTATCCCCGCGACGGCCCGTGAGGCACTACCCCTCCGTGTCCTGAGCTCGTCAGGACCTAAAGTGTCGAGCTCTGAACTCGCGGCCCATTCCTCAGCCATGAGTTACCTCACCCATGATTCCTGACCTAGTTTTTATCCTCGCGACGGCTCTTGAGGCATTGCCCTCCACGGCCTGAGCTCGTTAGGACCGAAAGTGTCGAGCTCTAAACTCACGGTGCGTCCCTCCATTGTCAGTTATCTCACCCACGGTTCCTGACCCACCTTTCATCCTCGCGACGTCTCATGAGGCACCACCCCTCTGTGGCTTAAGCTTGCTGAAATCTAAAGTGTCGAGCTCTAAACTCGCGACCCTCCCCGCGGCTGTGAGTCACCTCACCAACGATTTCCAACCCCTACGAAACCAAAAATCCCCGTGCTGACCTAACGACCTTCTCCTTGAGAGGTTTGTTGCATGTCTCGTGAGGCACTTACTCCTCAGGCGGCCAGTAAACCGCAGGGCCTAGTGTGCTGAGCCTTGAGCTTACCGCCCTACCGCGACATCAAGTTACCTCAGGAACGGTCTCAACTCCCACAACTGGCCATGCAAGCTCATTACAGGGCCTCCCCCATAGCTCATGGCCACCACCTCAAGGGACTCCTCGAGGAGACTACGGGGGCCCAGTGACAAGTCGCGTCACTAGTGGTGAAACCCCTATGCATCGGTGTGCCTTTGCAAGGCTTGAGGCAACAACGTGTGTAAGCCTCTAGAGGTTAACACCGCCCAAGAAGCTGGGCCCAGATACATGCGGGGACTCTCCACGAGCCTCCCCTGATGCCACCTCCGGAATTCACTTGGTTGGGCGAGGTCTCTGCGAGCCTCTCCTGATGCCAAACCATAGGCAAGGTCAATGGGCGTGGCCGGCTTCGCCGAGGCAGCTCCTAGGCATGAGCACCAAAACTCCAAGCATCACAGTAAAACATGCAAAGGGAGAAATAACAAGTGCAAAGATCCGCTTACAAGCATCCATGACAAGTCTTACTTATAGACAAAATCCAGAAACAGAATACTAAAAGACGCTACACCTATGCTAGCAAAAGACCCGTGATCCCATGGGCGAGGCGGCGGACGCGGTGCAGAACTGGCCCCATCTCCTCAAGGGAGGTACACCGGGTAGGCCGCCCAACAAAGCATGGTGTCAAACACCGTAACAGAGAAGTCACTCCCATCGACATAGCAGAACTGGAGCACGGAACCGCGTTGGATGTGGTGAGCGACGAGGAACTGATTCCAACCATCGCAGAGGTACATCTTGTCAGGCGGGAGGGTCTCCATGCTCACCCGCCACATCTGGTTCCCACTGGAGTGCCGCGGCTCCACCTCCTCTGGAAGATCCGTGATAACCCCAAAGGAGAAGCAGGAGGGAAGCCTGACCTTGACGAACCAGTCGGAGTTCTCGAGAATAACGATGGAGTCGATCACCTGAGCAGGCTCCTTGTCGTCCTCTACCTTGATCAGCACCAGCGGGGGCTGCACGGCAACTGCCACATGAGGCTCAGGCTCGGCGCCGATCCTTCCACCGCGTCCCTCGTGGCGATCGTGGCCGCTCCTGCGGGGACGCCCGCGTGTCACCGGAGCCTCGCCGACCGGTGCCTCCATGACCAAGGGTAAGGAGACCCTAGGGTCGGTGTGCCGACCCCCGCGCCTCCCTCTTACGCTCTCGTGCAGGCGGCCACGCTTTGCAGGGGAGCCACCTCCTCCACTTGAGAGATGACGACTAGAGTATCCTCACCCCTGGCCGTGGTGGCCTCGCTTATCACCATGATGGTTAGAGAAGGGGACGCCATCCAGGAGAACGAGGTTTTCGTACAATCAAGTGGTGAAATAGAGGGGAACGCAGTCGAGGAGTGAGAACTGATGTGTTCATACCTCAGTATAAACGGGGTTGTCAAAAAAGACATATCGCTGCCCTAGGCACAGGGTATAACTGCAGGGGTCCCACGTGCCATTGCGTCGTGGGAGCGACTCCCGGGGCGGGAGAGACACGCCTGAGTCTGGCAGTTAAGAGCCCGTGGGCACTTCGAATCTGCGGTCGAGACAAGGGCGTGGCAGAATCATGATTACATGGGCAGGCTCCTGGGCCCACCAACCGTCCTAGGCTATTTTCCCCTTCGAGTCCATCAAGGGACACGTGCAGGCCAAACGCCCAAGGGCTACTGTTGGGGCCCTAGCAACCGCGGTGCCACGTCCTGACGGTTAGCGCCCTCCTAATGCCTCAAGACAACGTGCCCTCAAGAGACTTCGGCATCTCCAGAGACGTGCACGGCCGGGTTAGCCCTTGATACGTCCAAAACGTATCTACTTTCCCGAACACTTTTGCTATTGTTTTTCCTCTAAACTTGTGTGATTTGGATACAACTAACATGGACTTACGTTGTTTTCAGCAGAATTACCTTGGTATCTAGTTTTTGTGTAGAAAATCAACTATCAGGAAAAATCCCGGAAAATATGCCAAAAATCCTATTTCACCAGAAGACTCACGGAGCCAGAAGATGAGACGGAGTAGGGCCACGAGGGGCCCACACCACCTGGCCACGTGGGCCAGACCAGGCCACGCCTAGGGGTGGTGTGGCCACCTTGGCTACCCCCTCAGCCTCCCTCTTCGCCTATAAGTTGCCTCCTGACCTAAAAACCAAGGGGGGTTTGATGTTTTTCCAGAAAGAGTTCCGCTGCGCCGCCACCACCAGATTCTGCGATTCGGAACCAGAAACTCCGTTCTGGCACCCTGCCGGGATGGGGAATTGGAGGAGATCATCACCATCATCATCACCATCGCTTCTCCATCGACCATCCATGTTTCCCCCATCCATGAGTGAGTAATCCCCTGCTGTAGGCTATGGGGATGGTAGGGATTGGATGAGATCGTTCATGTAATGGCATCAAATTGTTAGGGCATGGTGCCTAGTATCTATTATTAGTGCTTTTTGACTTTGTTGCAACTTGTTATGCTTAATGCTTGTCACTAGGGCCCAAGTGCGATGATTTTAGATCTGAACCTGTTATTGATTCATTACGATAGTATTGTTTATGGCCTTACCTGCAAGTTGTATACACACATTCTTGTCTGGAACCAAAGGCCCCAAAGTGACAGCAATCGGGATAACCGGAGGGGATGGCTTTGATATGAGGATCACATGTGTTCATGGAGTGTTAATCCTTTGCTCCGGTGCTCTATTAAAAGGAGAACCTTAATTGCTAGTAGTTCCCTTGAGGCCCCGCTGCAAACGGGCTGGCAGGAGAAAAGATGTTGTGCAAGTTCTCATTGCGAGCACGTATGACTATATATGGAACACATGCCTATGATTATTTAGTACTTGGATGCTTTAACTTATTTATCTGCAAATGCCCTATGTCTTGATTGCCATATGAATTATCTTGTCCATGCAACGCCCGTCCATCCATCCATGTGCCTACCGCGCTTTAATCCTACTATTTACTGCAATTGTTACTATTGTCTTTACTTTTACTACTGTTATTACTATGCTATTGCTACTACAAAACTGTTGCTACTGATAACATGTTGTGAGCAAGATTGTTTCCAGGTGCAGCTGAATTGACAACTTAGTTGTTAAGGCTTATAAATATTCTTTGGCTCCCCTTGTGTCGAATCAATAAATTGGGTTTCACTTCCCTCGAAAATACTGCGATACACCCCCTATACTTGTGGGTCATCAAGACTATTTTCTGGCGCCGTTGCCAAGGAGCATAGCTTTATTAATCAACTTCACTTGGAATCACTATTGTTCGCTGCCATCCATCCATCATGGTTAAGTCTCGTGATGGCAAGGTTCCTATTCTACCATCCACTACAAGTAGAGGTACGGTTCTGAACACCTCTATTGCTCTTGATTCACCATCTGTTATGAGTAAGCTCCTTACACCACCACAGACACATGCTACACACACTGCTACTACTGCTGAATCTGAAACTTCTGATACTTATGATGCTGCTTCCACTGTGCTTGATAAGAGTGGTTCATTAGGTCCTTTCCTAGATGCTATGATTGCTAGAACTATAGTTGGAAATACTGAAACTCCTAATGAAGACACTACTACACCTGTCAGTTCACCTGAGTCTATAGAGAGCTATGATATTGAAGACGGATATATAGAAATGACTGATGAATTTATTAAAGAATGTCAAAATACTCATGGTAAAAGTGCTATTAAGAGTCTCCTTGAGAGGCGTACTATAAAACCCAAATTATCTCCTAATACTAAGTTTGCTACGTCTCCCATAAACATTAAAGATGAAGATTATGATTTCTCTCTTGATTAATCCTACATAACCATTGTTGAGAAAGAACCTTTTTGTGGGACTAAGAATGAAAGTGCGGTAGCACATATGACTGAGCTTTCTACCATGAGTGGCCTGTTTTCTGATGATATTAAGATGCGCACCTACTTTGTTGCTAAAATATTCCGTTTTTTTTGAAAGGAGAAGCTACAACTTGGTTTAATAATTTACCTCCTGGATATATTGATAGCCCTGATTGCTTGACTAGTACCTTCCTGCAGAAATATTTTCCACCTAGTGCTAGACATGCTATTTTGCAGGAACTTTTTGATTTTAAACAGGGAGAGAAAGAGATATTTCCTGAATCATGGGCAAGGTTTTGTGCTTTGATTCACGCACAGGCTGGATGTCCATTACCTAAGAATGAGCTTCTTGACATATTTTATAATGGACTAACTGAAGAATCTTGGACATACCTAGATAGTTTTGCTGATTGTGTTTTCAGGAATAGGACTCCCAAGGAAGCTGAGGAATTAATGGCTAAAATAAGCAAGAATTATGAAGACTGGACTCCTCCTGAACCAGCTATACCTGAACCAACTATTCCTGCGCCTATACCAACATCTAAGAAGAGGGGAGTTATTGAACTAAATGATGAAGTGACGAAGGAAGCTAAGAAATGTCTTAAGGAGAAGGGAATTAAAGCTGCAGATGTCAAGAATTTACCTCCTATAGAAGAATTATGTAAGCCAATTCCCCACTCATCCACTATTGAGGTACACTCTCTCCAACATTTTGATGAAGGTGATATCCCTTACTCTAAACCTCCTGATCAATTCTTAGAAGAATTCGATATTTTTATTGTTAAGCAAGATAATTTTAATAAAAGGGTGCAAAATCATCTAATGGAAAACTCTAGAGCTATTGTTGAGTTAAAAGATATTGTGGAAAGAACTTCTAATGATGTTAAAATGCTTGTTAAACATTTTCAAATGTTTCAAACTCAAATTGATCAGCTTATTAAGGTACAAAAATACTTGCTAGTTAATGCTGCTAAAGAAAAACATGCTTATGAAATTAGAACTAGAAGTGGTGCTGCTACCCAGGATCCTCTATATCCTGAGGGGCATCCTAAAAGAATGGAGCAGGATTCTCAACAAGCTGAAAATAGTGGTACTACCCCTAAGAAAAGGAAGAAGAAACATAAAACTATTGTAGAACCTTTTGAACCTACTAAAGATCCTAATAGTATATTTGTCTCTGATGCTGAAACTGAAAGTTGCAATGAAGAAAATGATGCTCCCGATAAAGAAAAAGTTGTAGAAGAACCTAAAAGGCACACTAAGAATACTAAATACACTAAAGAAGATTTTGTTGCTAAGAAACATGGTAGTGAACGAGAGCCTTGGGTCCAAAAACCTATGCCTTTCCCTGATAAGAAACACAAGTAAAAGGAAGATGAACATTATAATAAGTTTTGTGAGTGGATGAAACCTTTATTCTTGCAAATTCCTTTCACCGATAATATTAAATTCCCTCCTTATTCAAAGTATATGAAGGATATTATTTCGAATAAAAGTAAGATCCCTAATGAAGAAATTTCTACTTTGCTTGCTAATTATTCCTTTAATGGTAAGGTTCCAAATAAACTTGGAGACCCATGGATCCCAACTATTCCGTGCTCTATTAAAAATAGTTATGTTAGAACTACTTTGTGTGATTTGGGAGTAGGAGTTAGTGTTATGCCTTTTTCTCTCTACAAGAGACTTCAACTGGAAAAACTAATACCAACTGATATATCTTTTCAAATGGTTGATAAATCTACTACTATTCCTGTTGGTATATGTGAGGATGTACCTGTTCAAGTGGCTCATAATTGCTTGATATTAACTGATTTTTTTGTGCTTGAAATGCCTGAAGATGATAATATGTCTATTATTCTTGGGAGACCTTTTCTTAATACTACAGGAGCTGTTATTAATTGTAATCAAGGAAAGGTGACTTTTAATGTTAATGACAAGGAGCATACTGTCTATTTCCCCAAGAAGATTGATAGGACTTATGGTTTGAATTCAATTGAACTTGTTGATGGCATTCAAGTTGGAGAAATATATTGTCCCATACCAAAAGAAAAATACGAAACTATTATGATTGGGACCATTGCTATCAAGGTTGAGGTAACATAATCATTAGTGGAACACAAAGTTTTGTTTCATATAAAATTGTTTTGGTAACAAGACCTGATCAACCTTGTTAACAAAAGGATTTCAATAAACAAAACAATGTTTTCACCATGATTATCTTTATTTGCTTTTATTTTATCTTTTCTAGTTTTTACTTCCGTTTAGTTTACTTTTCTGTTGTTAGTTGCTTGCATGTTAGAGTGTCTTAGAACATCTGAAGTTTTAGTTTTGTTTTGTCATTGCATCATTCCAAAAACTTCTTTCTGTCAGAAAATCATTCATCTATACCTGAAAATTGCTCAAAAATAAAGTGTCTCGAAAAATTCCAGAAAATTCATATTAAATTTTTACGTGAAAAAAGGGGCAGAGAAGTGCCTGGAGAGTACCAGGGGCCCACCAGGCAGGCACACCACCTGGTGGCACGGCCAGCCTAGGGGCGCACCTAGCCATGGTGTGGGCCACCCCTTGCCCTCCACTCACTCTCTCACTTCCCACTTTCCTCTCTCTCCCGAGAAAACACCAGTTCATTGCTCGAAATCCCGTTCTTGCTGTTCTTGCCCACGATTTTTCGATCTCCTTGCTCAGCCCATCTTTGCTGCTGAAATTTGGAGCATATGTTCTCCGGTATGTGACTCCTCCGCTTGTCCAAGTAGATTTGTGTTTAGTGGTTTATATCTTGAGTATTTTGCTACTGTAGGTGACAGGTTATGAGAGCTTGTAATCTTGTTCAATGCTTAGAGATATTGTTTTGATGCATGTTTAGGCCTCTTACAAGTCCCTAGGAGTAGTGCCCTTCATTATATATTCACTTTGCAATCACTTGTGTAATGGATGTTTAAATTTCAGAATATCAAAGATGAACAACCACACCTTTGGAGAAATATTTGAGAGGGACACACCTAGGAGGTCAAGGCCCTCAGGATCAGCCTCTCAGTTTAGGCCTTCATATAATGAAGATCTCATTGCACCATGCTTTGGCAATGAAGGAGATGAGGGGGATGCTCACCCATCTACTTTTCCTTGTTATACCTTTTTGCAAGCCGCAGGGATCCTCGATAATTTCTTACTAGTAGTTCAGAGGGTCGGTTTGACCTCATACATGGAGGATGAGAGTGAGCAATATGCCATGCTCACCAAAACTTTTGTTGAGAGTTTCTTTTTCACTAACACCCCTATCAGTCAACTGTTTCTTTCAGAATTTATAATCAGCCTATTACCATGTCTTTGGAAAGATTTTGCAGCATTATAGGTATAGGCATGATGGGGACCATGAAGAAGATCCAATGTCGACCCGCTGATTTGCTGGAGCTCTATCGAAGTGTGACAAATGACGATGACCGCGTAGCTCAGTGCGAGAAGATAAGAAACATCCAACTCCCAGCTCTTAGATACTTTGCTTATTATCTTGCTACTGGCATTCTTGGTGGGGAGAACACAAGTAATATCTCCAATTGTCATTTAGCCTCTACTGCACTTAATAATGATACTTGGTACAATCTTGGCTCTCTCATTGCTCGCCGCCTAGCTGCTAGGGGACCTATTTATGGGGGCATTATTGCTTCACGTATGGTTACTGCATTAGAACTTTCTATGGATCCTAATGATACTATATTGGCACCACAAAGGCTTGATCTTGCTGCCATGAAAACACATCACTTTGTCACTGCTGACTCTGATACGGACAGTTTGGTATACAGATGTTGTTTACTGACGGGGACGAAAGGGAGATTCCTTTGCTGCAATCTACTTTGTTCAGTGTTCACAGGAGCCGTGGTCGCGTTCCAAGGAGGAGGTGGACGAGCAGCTCCGCTTGCTTGGTTTCCACAGGCAGCACCAGGAGGATGTGCCTTCTTACGACTACTCTGCACACTACGGTGGGGCGTCCTCGAGCTCATACCAGGACGAGGGTACCTCCTCGCCGTACTACGGAGGCGCTCCATCGTGGCTAGCCTGGGATTGATACCCACTTAGGCCAAAAGCCTAATATTGGGGGGAGGTACACCGACATCACAGTCATCTCCATATCATGTTTAGTCGGTACTTTGTATATCCATGCTTCGTTCTCTTATTAGTTTTCCTTCTTTCTTTACTTTTGCTTTTTAAAACACAAAAATGCCAAAAATATTTCCGTTGTTTCTCTTTGTTTGCTTCTTCTTCTTTTTGCCTTGGTTTGCTTTTTTCCTTTTGGCTTTGTCTTAATTATTCGAAAAACCCAAAAAGATTTTGCTTTGCTTGTTTTTCCTTTTGTTCTTGCCTTTGAAAATTAAAAACACCAAAAGTATTTGTTGTTCTTCTTTGGTTTTGTGAAGTTTGTTGCAGGGTTCAGCAGTCCTTCGTGGAATTTGGTTTCATGTTATTATTCAAGCCACACAAGTGAAGGGCAATAATGAGGATTAATGACAACTTGAGGTGTGGTAAGAGGCTGGTAACGAACTCTATTTGTTTTCATTTTTGTACATATACTCATCATTGTGGGCATGCTTAGTCTGTTCATGTAGGGTGTATGTTATTATGGATGCTTAGTAGTTCTTGCTTTCTTATGATTAGCTCCATCTTGCTAATAGTTTGTAGCATGTCGTATGAATGTTTGCTTGCATTGCTCTATTCATAACTTGGTATGACACTGTGGTATCTCCCTCTGAATGTTTCACTTGAATTGACTTGGCACATGATCATGCATGCATATGACTGAAACAATAATCAGTTAAGCCTCGATGAATTATTTTGCCCCAGGGGTCTTGAATCTCTTTCATGCCATGATTAGTCCTGTTTTGTTGCAAGCATGATTATGACAGTTATTGCCCTCTCATTTGTCACTCCCTTACTATTGCTAGACCTCACTTGCACTGAGTATGAGCTCTACTCGTGTTTCCAACTCCCCAAAACCAATATTGCTAAAAGTGTCCACCATACCGACCTATTAGCATCATTTGCTTTTCCGTGCATATTCAGTATGCCTTGTTTTCTTCGGAATAAAATGTTTGCTTATTATGAGAAAGTTAGTTAGTAAAGCTCTCACGAACTTGATGGCACACTTTATTTCTTGCACTTAATAAACCTAAACCATTGTGATAGTCCATGAAAGTTATATGCTTGCAATTTATAGGCTGGGGATTAGCAGAACCGTGCTGTCACGGGGAACTAATACGTCGATTTTGCATCACTATTCTATATCATAATTCACTGTTATTCATTGAAATATTTCAAATTAAGAGATGATACTTATGTTATTTCATCTGTTTTTGCATGGTTGATGACTTTTGGAGCATGGACCGTTGCAGTCAGGATTCTGATGGAAAAGGTGCTGTTTGGAGGCAAAATTCGAGAAGATCAGAAAATCCAGGAAAATATACGGAAATTCCTATTTTTCCATAAGACAAAGGCTCCTAGAAGAGGGAGTGGAGATGGGCCACAGGGGGCCCACACCACCCCCTGGCGCGGGCCACCCTAGGCCGCGCCACCAGGTGGTGTGGCCACCCTGGCCCACCTCTGGCTCTCCCCTCTGGTGTATATATTCCTCCCGAAACCCTAAGACTCGGGGGGCGACCACAGAAAGATTCTGCCTCTGCAAGGCAAAAACTCGAGAGAGAAGATCTCTCCGTGGGGCAGATTCTTGGGGAATTCCTTCATCGGGATCATCATCATCGGGATCATCATCGGGATCATCATCGGGATCAAGCTGGACTTCATCGGGATCATCATCATCACCACCATCAGCACCCTCATCACCATCTCCATATTGCTGTTGGGTTGAATCTTTCATAGTTCTTAGGGGAAACTTTGCCGGTGTTGATTACTCTTTGTAGTTGATGCTATTGAGTGAACCATTGAATTATCGTTTATGTTCAGATTGTTACACATCATTATTCCATCTCTGATCATGATCCATATGATGTCTTGTGAGTAGTTCGTTTTCTTCTTGAGGACATGGGAGAAGTCATGTTGTTAGTAGTGGAATTGTGCTGAGAAACATTCAATAGTTTGATATTTAAGTTGTGGTGTACTTCTTCTAGTGGTGTCATGTGAACATCGACTACATGACACTTCACCTATATGGGCCTAGGGGAATGCATTGTGTATTTGGCTACTAATCGTAGGGGTTGCGGTGATGAAACCTAAACCCCCGTTAGGAAACCATTGCACAAGGGACGTAAGGGTCTTAGAGTTTAAAGCTGTGGTTAGGTTTCTACCTTAATTACTTTCTTGTACTTGCGGATGTTTGCAAGGGGTATAATCTCAAGTATGTATTAGTCCTAGGAAGGTCGGTACATTAGCACAGGTTCACCCACACAACACTTAGCAAGCTAAAGAAGATTAATCAACTATATGAAGCGAAAGCACTTGATAGTCTTCCCATGTGTCCTCAAGAACGTTTGGACATCTTAAGTAATACAACTGGCTTGTCCTTTGCTACATAAAGGATTGGGCCACTTGCTGGATTTATTCCTACTATCTTCTATTTACTCGTACTTTGTTTACTTGCTTTATCAAAAACCCCTAAAAATCTGTTTGCTAAGCATTTGCAGAGAATTCCTGATCCATACCACTAGCCAGCACCTTCTGCTCCTCGTTGGGTTCGACACTCTTACTTATCGAAAATACTGCGATACACCCCCTATACTTGTGGGTCATCAGGAACACTTTCAACACCTGTAAATATATACCCAGTTGATATCATGCTCTTTTGTTTGCGGATGTCGTCGGTGTGAAATAAAAGGGGAGCTTGTAAGTCCATGGAGTTATGTTTGTGTGCTAGAGGAACGCCTGGGCCGCCGGTCTAATCCATGCCTAATCATGGTGGAAACCTACATCGTAACCATAATGAGTATCTATGAAGCATTCTTCTTATAAAAAAGAGAGAAAGCTATTGAGAAAAAAAAAGGAGATATGAGAAAAGAGGAAAGAGAGAAAAAGGCACCATTTTCCCATGGTAAATAAGAAGATTGCTGAGATACTCGTTGTTTGCTTGCCTTGTCATTTTGATATGGGGATTCTTCCGTATCATCGGGCAAGGGGTACCCCGTTGGCGGTTCTCTGTGATACGCACGTATTTACTATGACAAGAACTTACTGCTAACTAAAGTTCAGTAGCATGAGGAGCGGCCCTCGTACTCAAGGGACATGAGATTTCTAGTTTATAGTCTGTCAAGCATATAACTCAGATTGGACCTCACTTTCACCTTAACCATCTGAAGATGCTTATGATAGGGGCAATACTTTCAGCATTTGGAAGCCTTTCAAACTTTTTAAATCATTTTTCATTTCCTTGTTGAGTCACCACCTATTCTATGAGTGCTTTCTTGAGAGCATAGTTGTCATTCTAAGTGTAATGTGCTTGTCTCAAAACTTGATTAATTGTGTTATGACTTTGATGCTTGTATCTTTGATATATTTACTTCTAGTCTTCACTTGAACTTCACAGGTGCCTTGGCATTTATGTTTGCTCTACAATCAAAGGCAGGCGAGATACCACTCTATCATACATTTTTATGAGTATTGCAATGTTGCTTATGTTTATGTTTCTACTACTTACTATTTTTTAGTTGGAATCTCTTCATAGTTTGCAATGACTATTAAGTAAACTTAGTTGCATACTCTTTATTATGAATTGCCTGAGTAGTTGATCATATGCTGAGAATATATACATCTTATGAAGCAAATGTGTTCGTGAAAGTTTCTTTTATCGCACTCAGTTTTCAACTGAATTGCTTGAGGACAAGCAATAAGCTAAGCTTGGGGGAGTTGATACGTCCAAAACGTATCTACTTTCCAGAACACTTTTGCTATTGTTTTTCCTCTAAACTTGTGTGATCTGGATACAACTAACACGAACTGACGCTGTTTTCAGCAGAATTACCTTGGTGTCTAGTTTTTGTGCATAAAATCAACTATCAGGAAAAATCCCAGAAAATATGCCAAAAATCCTATTTCACCAGAAGACTCATGGAGCTAGAAGACGAGACGGAGTAGGGCCATGAGGGGCCCACACCACCATGCCGCGCGGGCCAGGCCAGGCCACGCCTGGGGGTGGTGTGGCCACCTCGGCTGCCCCCTCGGCCTCCCTCTTCGCCTATAAGTTGCCTCTTGACCTCAAAACCAAGGGGGGTTCGACGTTTTTCCAAAAAGAGTTCCACTGTGCCGCCACCACCAGATTCCGCGATTCGGAACCAGAAACCCCGTTCTGGCACCCTGCCAGGATGGGGAATTGGAGGAGATCATCGCTATCATCATCACCATCGCTTCTCCATCGACCATCCATGTTTTCCCCATCCATGAGTGAGTAATCCCCCGTTGTAGGCTATGGGGATGGTAGGGATTGGATGAGATCGTTCATGTAATGGCATCAAATTGTTAGGGCATGGTGCCTAGTATCTATTATTAGTGATTTTTGACTTTGTTGCAACTTGTTATGCTTAATGCTTGTCACTAGGGCCTGAGTGCCATGATTTCAGATCTGAACATGTTATTGATTCATTATGATAGTATTGTTTATGGTCTTACATGTAAATTGTATACACACGTTGTTGTCCGGAACCAAAGTCCCCAAAGTGACAGCAATCGGGATAACCGGAGGGGATGGCTTTGATGTGAGGATCACATGTGTTCACAGAGTGTTAATGCTTTGCTCCGGTGCTCTATTAAACAGAGCACCTTAATTGCCAGTAGTTCCCTTGAGGCCCCGCTACAAACAGGCTGGCAGGACAAAAGATGTTGTGTAAGTTCTCATTGCGAGCACGTATGGCTATATATGGAACACATGCCTATGATTATTTAGTACTTGGGTGCTTTATCTTATTTATCTACAAATGCCCTATGTTTTGATTGCCATATGAATTGTCTTGTCCATGCAACACCCGTCCATCCATCCATGTTCCTACCGCGCTTTAATCCTACTTTTTACTGCAATTGTTACTATTATCTTTACTTTTACTACTGCTATTGCTACTACAAAAATGTTGCTACTGATAAACTGCTGTGAGCAAGATTGTTTCCAGGTGCAGCTGAATTGACAACTCAGTTGTTAAGGCTTATAAATATTCTTTGGCTCCCCTTCTGTCGAATCAATAAATTGTGTTTCACTTGCCTCGAAAATACTGCGATACATCCCCTATCGGTAAAGGAATGTCCGGTCCACCCCCCTTTTCTACAACGGAAGGACAGACGATTTTCACGTAGCAGGCGCACCAGTTGCCACTTGGGTGCTAAGGAGACAGCAAGCAACACCAGATGAAGATAAACTAGGAAAAGGGAGGCTACTTTACTGATGACTACAAGTGCACAAATTCTTTGTAGCTAGTTTCGAAATAAAGATATCGATCCCACATGGAGCAAGAGTCTGAAGTCTAATAATTCTTGAAATAGTTATTGCGATAGAAATGCTAGATAAAGTTCTAAGTAACAAGATAAAATGCGAGTATGTTGTAAAAAGGTGTTTTGGGGTTTTGGCTATAGATCAATAATAAAGTAAAGCAAGTAACTTAATACAAAAAGTAAGTATCGCGTATGTAAGAGAGATTGGAACTGCAGTAGGGAAAAGGCATTCTCAGGGAGTAGCGGATACTCCACTAGTATTCTAAAGATCTAAGATAAAGATTACCATAATGAACATTCTCATCTATGTATGTGTGGGAGGAACTCCGTATGTGGATGAATAGGCAACAACCGCTGCTCACATCATCCTCATAACCACAGGAGTCAGCAATAAACATCAATCGAATTACTGTGCTATTACGGGACGTAATCCTGTAGGACATATCCCATGGCATGGATAGTGTTCCGTGAGTTTCCTCGATTTCCCAAGTTGATACATAAGGAGTGCTAACAACTTTATAGTCACTATAAGTGCTAGCACGCCTCCTTCTACCAACAATTAGTTCCCTCCATCAAGTCCCCACGAGAGGCAAATATTGAGAGGTCGACTTCTCTCAACATCAAGATGTAGAGAATCTAACACATGGTCACAGCGATGAATATCATAATAGACTTGGGTTTCTCCATCTCCCTAAGAACTAATGATCTACTTAGATATGGAGGCAATCAACATCATGACAATGGTAATGGAAACAATCATAGATGAATAGTACTTATATAAATCCATAGCGAGTATAGAAATTACAACAAGATCTAGACAAGATGTAGATGGGATGGATGGAGATGGTGGTGATGCAGCGGTGGATGATGAAGATCGATGCCTTAGCCTCCCGGATCTGTGCAGGGCAAAGATGGATCCCTTGTGGATGAGTTACCCCTCCAGATGCCTTATGGAGGTGAGGTTTCTGTGATTTCTAGGTCTTTTGTATGTCGTCTCCTCGAACCAATTGCACGGGGTGAAACTATTTGACAAGGCGGAGGCGGCGCCAACTATACAGCCGGAGCTATACGGGCGGAAGAAATGCTCCCGCCGTATAGTTGGTCATTGCACTCTCTGCCTCCTTTGTTCGCTTCTGGTTTTCTTCTGGTATTATTAATATTTCCCAAATAAGTGATTTACGTTGTTTTGACTCCTTCACTCATCAGTATAACTGCTTCAATAATTGTATCCATTGGATCCATCATCTGTCCTGATCCTGCTGAAAACAGACATAAAATGTGCGCGAGCGCCATAAAATACCAAGATCCTACATCTAAAATGCAAAATAATAATGTAAAACATGATGCAAATATGCACTCATCATTTGCCAACTGGCAGAGGCACCCCCAGGTCCAAGACCCAGTCCACCAAAAAGTAGCCCTATAGACCAGGACAAAGGGGGGCGGCACAGTGGTGACCCTTCCCACCGATAGACCGCGGGAGGAGGCATGATGCCGCCCTATATAAGGGGCCCTTCTCCTACCTTGGAAGGGCTAAATCCTTGAGATCAAAACCCTAGACTATCATCCTTCATTGTACCCTCGCGAAGCATGCAAGCAATACAACAAAGCAGGAGTAGGGGCTTTACCTCCTCATGAGGGTCCCGAACCTCGGTAAAAAACCCCGATGTCACCTCTCTATCGTGCGCTTGCTCCGTCGCCGTCGCCGTTTCTAAGTTCCTTTGGAATCGCGTGTTCATCCCCCTCATGAACCAAGGATCGTTGGACCCTACTTCCGTCACGGGACAAATCTCCGATAACGGATTTCAAACAAGTAGGACCTAGAACTAGGTGAAGAAGATGTGAAGAGAAGCAACTACCAACAAACACAAGGAGACTACAAGATCGCCCTACCAACAGAATCCTCATGACTAGATGAATCAAGTGCTACACTACCGAGAAGCGTCCAATAACATGGCGAAGAATTGATATCCAACATAGTGACCTAGAACACAATAATGTGATATCTAGGATCAATAGTCCTAAGATAGGATCCCCCTATATCGCGCGTAGTTAACTCCTTGGTCCCTATAGTAGGCCGTGTTTGCTTGCCTGGGTGTGTAATGTGTTGCTGGATGTGTGCTGTTTGTGTTTCTATATTTGGAAGAACATTGCGACCCTATCGCTCTGTTAACCCTGTATGTGTGCTCCGACTTGATTGACCTTAGTCAAATGTGTTCTGGGATCGATACCAAATCTGGGAAACCTCTCTAGGATGTTATTTCCCTACCCTCTATTAGGGCACCCAACGTTAGCTATCACTAACGAGACCCATACAAACCTCGGGAGTTATGAGAGGAAAATCATCACAAGTACTAGGAGTTTGACATCGTCAAGTTAGAAAAATTCACCCCAGCGGGATGGCTAGACAAGCGTACTTTGTCAATCTCACTTCTCAAGTCTCCTCACTAAAACTACATTCCCTTATTCATGTGCCGACAATAGCCAGAGTCCCATTGAAGGCATAAGTCAATCATTGAAGGATCCCCACCCCAATACAAGAAGTGAATACTTGACTACACTAACCTCGGTCATATTAGAGCTTTTGACAGCCCCAAAGGACTAACTGTTTTATTCGACCCCTGTGCCAGAACCCACGGGATGATTCCTCACGAGAAGGCTAGATTACTCCAAATTCCTAAAGACGGGGATGCATGAGGACCATGAGTCTACTCTGGCATCGAGCATAAGCAACACCAAGAATTCAAGTAAAGACAATTCCTCCCAATTTAGATGTCTCTACATCGACTGAAGACTAACACGAAGTGGCATCAACGTCTAACCTACCTAGAACTAACCTCTTAAAGCTTCATTAGGAAATCAACCCCGACAAGGTTTGTGCAATAGGACGTCGCTCGAAGACCTCAACTCAAGACCCATTGAAATACAACCTTTTCTCTAACATCACGCCAGCACTCCAAGACAGAAGATCTACACCCTTCTCGAAGAACCTTAGTGAAGCTCTAAGGCGGAAAGACTGCATCTTTCTAGTCAGTTCTAGAAACACCAAACACCGGAAGATACTTAAGGAAGATTTACAAATCTAATACCCTTCTCCAAGCATCAACTCGAGAGTTGTCAAAATATCAAAAGACATACCTGTTGGGTTCACAGCATAGAAAACAAAAAAATTCCTGCGATGGGAACTACACGGCAAGATCTATCTATTAGATACAAGCAATGGGTGGATATATATCCATAGAGAACTTACCCTCGAAGACAACAAAGCTTTATAACGAGATGGAATTTGTGGATGATATAGCCGTACACTTGCCGATCTCAAGATCGTGATGAGGTCTAGCTCTAGCACGTCCATCAGATCCAGCTCCAACAAGTCTAGCACCACCAAGTCCAGCACCGCAAAGCAGTGGTGCAGACGCGATCGCACACACATCCGGTACCCTAACAACCTCCATCCCTCGCTCCAGCAAAGCAGCAGAAGTAGCAACTCATTTCCACATAAAGCCGCCGGGAACATGTATCTCGCTAATCCAAGACCATGGGGAATAACTAGAGGGGGAGAGAGATCCTTCACGAGGAGGTGCAAGAGTGGAGGAGGAGGTGCTCCTTATATAGGGGAGGGGGCAGCCCAAGGGGTCATTGCGCCGGCCATGGTGGGTCCCCCCACCTCTCCCTCATTCATGTGGGTGGAGCTCCCACTCACATAAACACACACCTCCACTCATGTCCACTCACATGCTTTAAATTTCCACCAAATGTAATGCAAGATCTCATTAAATGAAACTATTTTATTTATTTTATTCAGAATTTTGTTAATTACTTTAATTAACAAACATTCACATAAAACCCCTTTCAACATTTCAATATCACATGCAGAACCAGTTTCTGCAATTTCACCCGAAACAATTCCGGTTTTCATCGAAATGATTCCAGCGCTTTCTTAAATCTTTATCTGAAACATATTTGCTCCAAATGGTGTCGGTATCCCTTAAGTGTTTCACCCTCTGGTTCGCAAATAATGCAGACATGATCGAGACCCCTCTCTGATCAATAATCAGCAGCGGGACCTGGAGATCCGTACTGACTCCCACACATTCAACGATGATTCTTATGATCGTGTGAACCTTTAACGTCATAACTAAATCCCTTTGTCTCATGATATATTACATGTCCGAGATTCTATCATCGGTATCCAAATACCTAGTTTGATCTTGTTACCAACATGCACTCTTTTCTCGTTCCCGTGATATAACATTCTAGTGATCACATCACTTGCGTGCAAGCTATTTCAATGTGATATCACCAAGAGGGCCCCAAGTATATCTATCCGTCATTGGGATGGACAAATCCCACTCTTGATCCATGAGCCTCTACATAACACCTTCGTAGCACTGAACCCACCTTTATAGTCACCCTGTTACGGTGTGACGTTTGATGTTATCAAGATACCCTTCCGGTGTTAGTAATTAACATGATCTCATGGTCTAAGGACTAGGATTACTTCGTATGATGTTATAGAAATATAAACATAATTACTTTGATCATAATTCTATACTTCAGATGAATTTTCATCACATCATTCCACCAATGTTGTGACCTTGTTATTAACAACATCCAATGTCCATGATCAGGAAACCTTGATCATCTTGTTAATCAACGAGCTAGTTTATATGAGAGGCATTACTAGGAACTTTGTATTTTGTTTATTAAACACACATGTATTAACGTTTACAATTAATACAAATATAGCATGTAAAATAAACATTTATCATAAATATGGAATAAGATAATAACCATTTTATTATTGCCTCTCAGGCATATTCCCTTCAATACCCCGTCAACAATGTGAGATGTCTACTCAATCTTTTCAGTACTGACGAAGCTCAAAACCAAGAAGACAAGAATACGTGAAGCTGACAAGACAGCCCTCCAACCAGTAGGAAGCAATCTAAAGAGACAATATTTGCTGAAGGTGTTACAAAACCCCTCCTCTACTACTTCAGTTGAAGTCCAACCTGGAGGACCGCCAATTCAATAACCCCCTTAGTTCTAACCCATTTGAAAGATCCGAAGCTTCAATTGCTCCAATAGGACAAGTACGAAAACAAGTAGTATATGAGCCTCATAGGAACTAGTTTGTGGACATCATCTAGAGATTTCAACCCTAGACGGAAGGTTGATGGTAGTCTTCAAATATAATCTTATGACTCCAAGAAGGAAGGATTTCGTTATCCTTGAGCAACCCTAGTTTAATCGTAAGGGGGAAGATTGCGTCTTTCCCACAAAAATAGAGAGTACCCATCCGCCAGAAGCAACCTCAAGAGGTTTGATCCTAAGTCATTGATAGGATGCAATAAGCCCCTAAGGAAACGTAGTAGATACTTATAGAAAAGACATCAAGCTATAAACTCTATCCTCAGAAAGGTACTTCATGAAGTTTCAATTAGAGGTAGTTCGCCCAGCATAATCCTCAAGATATCGAGTCCAAAAAGAGAAGAAGATCATCCATCACAATCAGGACTAGAACTTGCTCAACTCTCTGCGCACCCAAGAAGACTGAAGTTCAACTCTATCGACAAAGTAACTCCATCCTAACATGAAGCCCGTAAGTAGTATGCATGAGACACATAGTACTACCCCTACTCAACAATCCCCTAACCCCACTCTCCTAAATCTTGGGACGTTGTTCTTTCAAGGGGAAAGGTCCGTAAGACCCACTTTTAGTAACCCTGATTAGTTGTCTTAGATGCAAAAATCAGGGGGAATAAAACCTTTTTCTTGTTTAGTGATGCAATGATTGCTTGTTTGTTTTTTCTTATGCATCTGAATGTGTAGTAAAGGATACAATCCTCTACCTTCCCCTCATGTTACAAAAACTATTTGATAAAACTATCTTGGCTTATTTTACATATTCTCAAATGTTCTGACATTTCAAAACCTGAGCCAAGATACCTTTGCAACAACCATTATTTCTATAGCTTATATTAACAAAATTATGGAGATCTATATGATATAATATCCTTATGTTTCCAAAATAGAACTTCCAACTACTCTTACCTCTAGGTTTTCCAAAACCTTTTATAAAACCTTTGAAATATACTCCTGGTAGAAGTACCAAGGACTCTTCGTTCTTCAATACTCAAACTCTTCAAAATCCCCCTCTTTACCTCAAGCTAGGCTTCATGGTAACCCTAGTAGTAGTTTGATTTGCTGGTAAGGTGAATTGCCTTGATCTGCCACCTGACTTGTTTGCTTTGGAAATAATATGAGCTACCCTAGGAGCTCATCCTCTAGTATATAGCTAAGTTAATAATACAAACCCTAAGCTAGTTTACAAAGATCGTTCTGACCTCTAAGAACCCAGGTGGGCATCTAATCCCCTTAACTAGGTCAATTTAGAGTTAATCCCTTCTAATACCTTCCAAGTCAGTGAAGACCAATTTTAAGCATGGATCCCTTATACTCAATCTAAACTTCAACCCCATCCAATTGATGATGAGTTTGGAACCTTGCATCCTCTAACATTCATCCCCTCTTGTATCCTAGTCAAAAACACCAAATCTGCCAAAATATGACTAAGTCTGGAAATGTTATCAACATCACATCTTTGAGACTCTCTCTTTCTCAACCCTTATGTTTTTTGGAAATGCACTTGAACCATCTTTTAGAACATACGAAGGACTTAGAAATCCCACTCTTTCCCTTCGCTATATCCTCCTTTGACCCACTTGTTCTTAATGGATTTGCAGGCAAGAAATTAATCTTCTCTGCAAATCTTACCAACATGCCTACTTTGGAAGAAGCTCACAACTCCATGTTATCTTCTTATGACCAACTCTTTGTATAGTTGTACTCTACCCATGAAGGTATATCCATCCATACTTCACTTTTTCAATTGGAGATTCGTGCTTCAAAAACCCACATGGTTTTTTAGGCTAAATAATAATCTTCTTTGACCCCCTTATTTTTATCTAACTTTGGCATCAATCCTAGGAAAGCTCAATCATGAGAAACCTCAACTCTATATACAATGGTTATCTACATAACTTGTTATTTCAATCCATCTAGCCGATTACTCAAGGGGGATTTGATCTCTCAATCCAACAAGGTTTTATTGGAATAAAAATATTTTGCCTAAGATCCCTTACTTCTTGTTTTCTTCCAAAATCAGGTTTGATTTTCAAAACCCAAGGTTGCAAATGATAAATACACTAGGAATATATCATCTACATTGGTTAAAAAAATTATCAAATGTTTTCCATAATTATTTTGTCCCAAAAGCTCTTTATTTCTTTTATTTTACAAAAACCTCAAAACCCCCTCTATAAAAGAAAGTTTGTTTCTCTCCAAAACACTTATTCAATTTTAGGCACATTTGAGGCCTATATATTGTATATTATCTTCCCACTTTATTTTTGAAGAGTTTTATTATTTGTTTTTGCCTGTTTTCTTAAATGACGGAACTAAGAAAATAAATGTTTTAAATAATTTTGTGCCTCAATAAATCCTAGGAAAATTCTGCTATGTGTGAATTCATAATTGGGACCATCTCAAACCAAAAACCCACCTTGTACAATTCAAACATTCCAAATGAGATCAACAAAATATATTCAACCCTATACGAATACTTGATATAAAGTGGACCAAAAATCATCTTTGCCACCTTGATCATACCTACATCCTCATATCATTGGATCACTTTGCCATGTTCAAATTTTTGAATTTTACATATATCCTTTCCTCTAGTCAAAACTTAACATATTATGAAAACCACTATTAAACCTCCTCCAAAGTTCTTCAAATCTTGTAAAGCACTCCTCCTAGCACCAACCCCCTCTCAAGTCAACCCTAGCACTATAGCAACCCTCTATCTTGTCCTTTTGTACTTGGATAGATGGGAAACAAGGCACTTATCTTTATTTGCCCTCTTTATTCACTTGCAGCAGCCGCACACTCTCTCTCTTTGTCCCCTGCACGATACCAGAGCACCGTCCTCACCTCTCCATCGCCCCTAGAAACCAATGGGAAGGCAATGGACCAGCCCTAGCTCCTCCATGAGCCATGTCCACCTTGGACCTTCACCCCTCAGGATAAAAAACCCCAGGCCTCCCCAAACCCATTATCTATCTCTTCATTCGCTTCCCACACCTCCCAGAGCGATCCCAAAGCTTCCCTCCCTCTCCTCTGCTCGGACCTAGCCAGGAGGAACAAAGGAAAGCACCTCAGCCTTGGTCAAGATCTGGCTCATGTACTCTCCTCCCTACTACTCTCCTTCTGCATGTCATCCTACAAGGCTCCCCTTGCCACTACGAATCTAACCCTACCCTCCATCCCGCACAGGAACCTATGGCTCAGCATCGCCGGCGAGCTCTTGATGCCTGCTCCTAGGATTCTCGCGTGCAAGTCCATTTCCATCATGGAAACCCCTACTGCCGCCCATCAACGGGGTCGCTGTTAACTGCCACCTCTTCCTTGCCACTCCTCCATCGCCGGCGAGGTCCCTTGGTGAGCTGTAGAGCCGCCCCGATGCCACGCTAGGGTTTCTTCCCAGCACTCCTATCGCAAGGAAGGATATAATGAAGGGAATATGCCCAAGAGGTAATAATAAAGTTCTTATTATCTTATTCCATGTTTATGATAAAAGTTTATTTTACATGCTATAATTGTATTAATATGGAAACCTTAATACATGTGTGTTTAATAAACAAATATAAAGTTCCTAGTTATGCCTCTCTATAAACTAACTCGTTGATTAACAAGATGATCACGGTTTCCTGATCATGGACATAGGATGTTGTTAATAACAAGGTCACAAAATTGGTGAATGATGTGATGATCATTCATCCGAAGTATAGCATTACGATCAAAGTCATTATGTTTATATTTCTATAGCATCATACGAAGTAATATTTATCCTTAGACCATGAGATCATGTTAATTGCTAACACCGGAAGAATACTTTGAGAACATCAAACGTCACACCGTAACAGGGTGACTATAAATATGGATTTGGGTATTCCGAAGGTGTTACGTTGAGGCTCATGGATCAAGAGTGGAATTTGTCAATCCCGATGACGGATAGATATACTCTGGCCCTCTTGGTGATATCACATTAAGATATCTTGCAAGCAAGTGATGTGATCACTAGGATGTTATATCACGAGAACGAGAAAAGAGTGTGTCGATAACGAGATCAAACTAAGTATAGAGATACAAATGATCGAATCTCAGACATGTAATATATCGCAAGACAAAGGGATTTAGTTAATATCATTAAAGGTTCTCTCAATCACAGAAGTCATCGTTGAATGTGTGGGAGTCAGTATGGATCTCCCGGTCCCGCTTTTGATTATTGATCCGAGAGGGGTCTCGATCATGTCTGCATTATTCACGAACCGTAGGGTGACACACTTAAGGGTTGCCAAACACCATTTGGAGCAAATATATTCTAGACGAAAGAGTTGCAAAGCACTGGAATTATTTCAATAGACAACGAAATTGTTTCAGGTGAAATTGCTGAAATTGGTTTTGCATGTGATATTGAAATGTTGCAGGGGGTTTTATGTGAATGTTTGTTAATTAAAGTAATTAAAAAAATATGAATAAAATTAATAAAAGATTTTTATTAAATGAGAGAGCATTAAATTTGGAGAGATTGAATGCATTTAAAGTGGAGACTTTAAAAGAGAATATGAAGGGGCAAATTTATGTGGAGGGGGTTACCACCACATGAATGGCGGAGGTGAGGGGTCACCCCCATGGGGCACCGGCTATGGGAAGGGGCACCCCCTCCTCCTATAAAAGGCATCCCTCTCACTCCTTCACACTCACACCTCTTCATGAAGGATCTCTCTCCCCCTCTAGAATTATTACCCCATGGTCTCGGATTAGCGAGATACATGTTCCCGATGGCATTTTGTCTGGAAGGAGTTGCTTCTTCTGCTGCATCGCTAGAGCAAGGAGGTGGAGGTTGTTCGGTGTCCTGAACGTGTGTGCGAGGACGGATGCGCTTCTGATTTGCGTCGCTAGGACTTCCACACGGTCTTGAGATCGGTAAGCGTTAGACTACATCATCCACGAGTTCTATCTCGTTAACAAAGCTTTGTAGTTCTTCGAGGGTATGTTCTCTATGGATGTATATCCACCTGTTGCTTGTATGTAGTAGATACATCTTGGCGTATAATAGTTCCCATTGTAGGAATTTTTTTGTTTTCTATGCTGCGAACCCAACAGTGGTATCAGAGCCTGATCTATGCGTAGATGCTTTGCACGGGTAGTACACATATGAGTATGTGGGCGATGATGATCATGTTAGTGCTTATTTGATGTATTTTGGATATTGGTGGCATAGTGTGATGAAGCGGCCCGGACTAACTTTACATGTCCTCGCACATGAGACCTATTCCACGCTTGACATGCAACTAGTTTTGCATAAGTGGCTAGCGGGTGTCTATCTCTCCTACTATAGTCAATATTTGATTTACAACGAGTTGCTAATAATTTGGTTATCATAGTTGTGGTTCCATTTTCGTAGGTAAGAACGGTTCTATCTTCGAAAGCCCTAAGCCACGTAAAACTTGCAATTGATAAATTAGAAGCATCTAGTTTAGATCATTGCTGGGATGGTGTCATGATATGGTAATGTTGTAAGTTGATGTATAGTTGATACTCTTGCAACACACCTAGAGTGTAAGTTCCATAGACCTTGTCCTTACACACAAAGAAATGATAAAGATCATACCACGATGCACATGATAGTGATCAAGTGCAAGAACCATATCATTTCACTTTACACATTTGATATTTGCATCTTATATTGCTTGTTTGGCGCTTTAGTAGCTTTATAAGATGATCCCTCATTTAAATATCAAGATAAAAATTGTGTTCTTCCTTACGTATGCACCGTTCTATGAATCGTGTTTCGAGACATCACGTGATGATCGGGTGTATTTGACTCTGTGCTTTCATACAATGGGTGTAAGATAGTTTTACACATGTGAGTACTAAGGTTCTTACTTGGCGAGCCTAGCATGTACAAACATGGCCTCGGAACACGGACCGAAAGGTTAAGCATGAATCATATGGTAGATATGATGCCCATATAGATGCTCGCCTTTGAAGCTACACTGACTCATGTGATGATCGGACTTGGTGTAGTGGATTTGGTTCATGTAATCACCAAAAAGACACGAGGGATGTTGTTTTTGAGTGGGAGTTCATGTAGTAATATGATTAGAGTTGAACTCAATTTATCATAAACTGAATCAAAGTGATTTTGCATAGTTTGTTGAAGTCATTGGCATCCATTTACTACCTTGTACTTAGTGATAATTGAGATAATAGAACTATAGAATTATGGATATTTACTTTACGATCTGGTATCATATTGTTTTGAGTGTCATTCTAAAGTTTAGAATTCCTATTGCAAACTTTCAGCAAACTCAATTTACTCCATGAAGTTTAATAAGTAGTATTAAACCAAGAGTAACAATTCCAGTGTTAGTATCTTAAGTATCATGCTTGCCTCCATGATTCTTGATATTCAAATATTGTTTTAATATCGAGGTTATCTAAGAGCTGAAAGAATTGTTTTAGAAACCATCATGTGTGGAAGATATTGTGATATCTAAAACAATGTTTTTGGTTACAATATGATAGAGTATAATTTATCAATATACATGTTCTCATATTGTATGCGAATTTGTGAAGGATGGAGATGCTAGGCATCCGAATCTCCCAAAAAGGTTTTGGGAACTAACATTATACTCGTGATTCTTCCTTATAGGCTATAGTAGCTTGATCATGAAAGTTTTCATGATAAGGATGAATAGAAGATGTAGGTAAAATGTTTACTGCACTAAAATATTACTAAAGAAAGGATTTTTGAAAGAACGCCAGACATTTGATGATGGTGATCCACTTCAAAGTGCAAGTCCAAAGGTATTAGTATTTGACTATACACGCTTTGTACTATGTGTCATGTGTATGATGCCACTATTGATGTTGATAAATTCTTTTAAAGAAAAGGAAATGCTAAAAGAGAATCTATAAAATATTTGGTAGAAAAGAAAAGGTTGGAAAAGTCTAGCTTAGTTATATAGATGATATACATGTTATGGCTGTATGCTTTGCTTTTTAAACAATGTGGTTCTTAGGTATTCGATACCGAATTGGTTGGTGTGAAATGTCACACAAAGCAACGCAATTCATGAACTACCACGACCTAAGTAACTAGCAAAAGAATATGTGATGGTGTTCATCGAAAACAAATAAAGTGTTATTGTGTTTCTCGTTGACATCAAAACTTGCCTTCAAGATTTGTTTAAATAATTGTTATTTTGTTCCAATATTATAACAATGGTTGTTCAAATAATTACTATATTCCATAGAAGATGGATGAACATTTACAAGTCTAGTTGGAGATATCACATCCATAAAACTAATGCTAAAATGTCGCGAGACAAATGATTGAAAGATCACTTATGAAGTGACATTTCCATTTAAATTATATTGGAAAGAAAACATGAAGAAACTCCATGTTGATGGATTTTTGGAGTCTTCGGTTTTGATTAAATGACGCTTGTGAAACTTTCTCGAGATAATTAAAACTCCATTCATAGGCCAAAGAGGAACGGATGACTGATTTATTGGACATTATGCATGTTGATGTATATAGTCCATTATATGTAGCCATGTGCGGTGGATCTTTCATCTTCATATGCTTTCTCCGAAAATTTGTGTGAATATATCTGTATATTTACTCAATAAGGAAGAAGTATGAAACATTTGAAAATTGTTCAAAGATTTTCAAGAAGAAGTGGAAAATCACTGTAACGAGAAAATAAAGAATTTATGATTCGATCATAAAGGATGATATTTGAGTTACATGTTTAGCAAAACACCTAACATTTGAGGAATTGTTCCATGGATTTGCATTTCTCGATAAACCATAGAAGTATGGTATGTTCGAGAGATCAAATCGAACCTTGTTTTACATGGGAATATCAAAGGTGTCATTTATAAAACTACCATTATCTTTTAATTATTAAAGCTTTAGAGACTACCGCTTTTACACTGAAAAGAGCACCATCGTGATCCGTTGAAATGACACCATATGAGTTATGGTTTGGGATAAAACCCGAGTTGTCTTTTCTTAAATTTTTGTATGCTTGGCATAAGTAAAATGTTTACAATAAAAGTTGGATAAGCACGTCTTTATGGGTTATCCCAAAGCAACAGTTGGGTATTCCTCCATAACACCAAAGACAAAAGAGTTTGTCACTTTGAACATCAAGTTTCTTGCGAAGGAATTTTTCGTAAAATTTAAGTGGGAGAACAATAGAACTTTGATTAGGTTGATCAACCTAAGCAACATGTGCTAACTAGCGTAGCGCCGGGAAGTGTCCTGGAGGCGGCCATAATGCTCATGGCTCTCGTGACTACAAAGGTTGTAATCTCGGAGATTAGAGTTCCTATTGAACCATATGGGTCGGGTAAGAATCAAATAGTGAGGTTTGATAAACAAGTCGTTATTGTTTGGACAATGATGAACCGACTGCATGCAAATAAGCGATGATGGGCCCTGACTCCATAAAATGACTAGAAGTCATAAAAATCTGTGATAGTCCATACATGAGTAATGAAGTTTTTGAACTTGGAAGACCCTCCGAAAAGGCATGAAGCCTATCAGTCGTATTTGGATCTATAAAAGGGATAGACATGGATCTTTCACATCTATGAATTAGCCGACATGTCGGAAAAGAGTTTGCGACAATGTTCAAGGAGTTGACTGTGACAAGATTTGATCTTTTGTTGTGATATCTATTCTGGATGGATTATTGTAGCAACCACTACATATGTCAATTTTGATATATGGTAGTTGAATAAACAAAACAATATTATTATAATAGAATGGTTACCTAGGACATGTATATGACACGGTCCAAAGGGTTTTGTTAAATCAAAGGATGTTAAAAGGGCGTGCAAACTTCAATGGTTGAAGCAAGCATAGCGGAGTTGGAATCTTCACCGTGATGAAACTGTTAAAAGAGTTTAATTTCATTGGAGACGATGAAGATTTTTGCATTTGCAACAAATTAAGTGGGAGAGCTGAGACATATTTCTAAGAGTAAAATGCACCGGAGGTCCTAAAAGTTTGGACGAATTTGTATGCAGGTCCTAAAAGTTTCAACTTATGTATCGGAGGTCCTAATTCTCAGTTAGTTGCGCACTACAGGTCCTAATTCTCAGTTAGTTGTGCACTGCAGGTCCTAATTCTTAGCTACAACCCTGGCTACAGTGCACATGGATCTGAGAATTAGGACCTCTGATACACAACTTGAAACTTTTAGGACCTGCATACGGTTTCGTCCAAACTTTTAGGACCTCCGATGCATTTTACTATATTTCTAATACATTATTTAGAAGACATGGTGTTGATTGTAAATGAGGTATCTTTTATTGACACAACTTAAGAATTTCATTAAAATTAGATTTCGATGAAAGACTTGGGAAAACTGGAATATTTGGCATCAATGTCTATATGTATAGATTGAGGCGCTAATATGGTTATGCCAAACATACATATATGAGATATTGAATAAGTTCAATATGGAAACTACAAGAAAGGTTCTTACTGCACGGAAAATATTGAATCAAGATTCAAGTGTATTGACACTTGGTGAATGAAACGAGATTCAAGTGTTTCTTGACACTTGATGAGTGAAATCACATGAATATTTTGATCAATAATATATACCGTGATATGTACATATCCAGATATGTCCTATGCTCTAAATTTATGAGCATATACTAGAATGACTCACAAGATGATTATTGGACGATAGTAAGGATATTCCTATGACCTTTGGAAGAACTAAGAATATGTTATGTATAGGTGACAAATAGTTACAAATAGGTCATTGTAAAGAGTTACATTGATACTAATTTGTCACAAGATACACATTAAATTTATCTCAATTTAGACTATGGGTGGCACAATGTAATGGAAAGGATGTTCCATGATGTATTTGGATGAGTTCCAAAGTTGAGACATTGTGATGGATACTACAACAAAAGGCTTAGTATATGACTACTATTGTAGCAACAAAGGAGGGCATTTGTGTTAAGTACTTTGTTATCAAACTAGGTGTGGTTCAAAGTGGGCTAATACTATGAACATATATTGTATGACAATAATATCAACATATTATAACCCAAAGGAACTAAAGGTATCACCAAAGGACCAAATTTATACACCATCTCATTTGAGAATGAGTGATGCGTAGAGACGCAAAGACATGCAAATACACACGGATCTGAAAGTGTCAAATCCAGAGGTTATGTTTACCACTCGCAAACGTGTATATGCAACACCATAAAGCCATAGGTGTTGAATGCGCAAGTTTACAAACTAGATTATTGAGTATAGTGCAAGTGGGACACTAAAGGGAATATGCCTGAGAGGCAATAATAAAGTTGTTATTATCTTATTCCATGTTTATGATAAAAGTTTATTTTACATGATATAATTGTATTAATACGGAAACCTTAATACATGTATGTTTAATAAACAAATAGAAAGTTCCTAGTTATGTCTCTCTATAAACTAGCTCGTTGATTAACAAGATGATCAAGGATTCCTGATCATGGACATTGGATGTTGTTAATAACGAGGTCACAACATTGGTGAATGATGTGATGAACATTCATCTGAAGTATAGCATTACGATCAAAGTCATTATGTTTATATTCCTATAGCATCATATGAAGTAATCTTTATCCTTAGACCATGAGATCATGTTAATTGCTAACACCGGAAGAATACTTTGATAACATCAAACGTCACACCGTAACAGGGTGACTATAAAGATGGGTTCGGGTATTCTAAAGGTGTTATGTTGAGGCTCATAGATCAAGAGTGGAATTTGTCAATCCCGATGATGGATAGATATACTCTGGGCCCTCTCGGTGATATCACATTAAGATAGCTTACAAGCAAATGATGCGATCACAAGGATGTTATATCACGGGAACGAGAAAAGAGTGCATGTCGGTAACAAGATCCAACTAAGTATTGAGATACTGATGATCGAATCTTGGACAAGTAATATATCCTAAGACAAAGGGATTTAGTTACTATCATTAAAGGTTCTCTCGATCATAGAAGTCATCGTTGAATGTGTGGGAGTCAGTATGGATCTCCAGGTCCCACTTTTGATTATAGATCTGAGAGGGGTCTCGATCATGTCTGTATTATTCGCAAACCGTAGGGTGACACACTTAAGGGTTGCCAAACACCATTTGGAGCAAATATGTTCTAGACGAAAGAATTGCAAAGTAGCTGGAATTATTTCAATAGACATCAAAATTGTTTGAGGTGAAATTGCTGAAATTGGTTCTGCATGTGATATTGAAATGTTGCAGGGGGTTTATGTGAATGTTTGTTAATTAAAGTAATTAATAAAATTCTGAATAAAATTAATAAAAGAGTTTTATTTTATGAGAGAGCATTAAATTTGGAGAAATTCAATGCATTTAAAGTGGAGACTTCAAAAGAGAATGTGAAGGGGCAAATTTATGTGGAGGGAGTTACCATCACATGAATGGGGGAGGTGAGTGTTCACCCCCATGGGGCTCCGGCCATGGGGAGGGGCACCCCCTCCTCCTATAAAAGGCACCCCTCTCACTCCTTCACACTCACACGTCCTTGTGAAGGATCTCTCTCCCCCTATAGAATTATTCCCCCATGGTCTCGGATTAGTGAGATACATGTTCCCAGTGGAATTTCGTCTGGAAGAAGTTGCTGCTTCCGCTGCATTGCTAGAGCGAGGACGTTGAGGTATTTCGGTGGCCTGAATGTGTGTGCGAGGACAGATGCGCTGCTGATTTGCGGTGCTAGGACTTCCTCACGATCTCTAGATCGGCAAGCATTCGACTACATCATCCATGAGTTCCATCTCGTTAACAAAGCTTTGTTGTTCTTCGAGTGTATGTTCTCTATGGATGTATATCCACCTGTTGCTTGTATCTAGTACATCGATCTTGGCATATAATAGTTCCCATCGTAGGAACTTTTTTGTTTTCTATGTTGTGAACCCAACAGACAACCCCGACATCGTCGATCTCTTCTCAATCCAATGGCCGATAATTGCAGGTACCCCTTCGACCCCCCCCACTCTCTATACCACTAGGCCCTGCCACCACATTCCGAAAGATGGCATCCTGCGAGTAGTGAACCCCGTATGGGCTAAATTCGCTTAGGTAAGGCCTGTGCTTGTTTGAAATCCGGTCATGACCCTTCCTCTATTAAAATTCCTTTTTGTTTTACTGGATCTGTTAATCTAGTAGCTAGATTTAATTACTTTTTAAAATGTAAAGTAAATAGAATTTATCAGATCCAAATTTATACTTACAGCCCTAAGTTTTACCTAACATGCAAATGAAACCCTAGTCCCAGAATAACTCTTATTATTTCCTTACAATAAATCTACTAGATAGTGTATTTTGAAATAAATCAATCCCTTAGGGAGTTTTTTATATCCAAATGGGGTGAATCCAACTCCCTATGAAAGATAATTGAAATACCTAACATATGTCCTTGGTCTCAAGCCAAGTTGAGTTGTTGATTTAATGTAGTAAAAATAACAAAATAAATTCATTTCTGAATTTAGATAATTCTGTAGCTCAACCTTTACCAAATTTTTAGTTAATTCCAATTCTAATGGTGTGGTACATCAAACCTTACATAACAATAGAAGATCAAGAATTATTGAACCTATGTGTGATTTCAATGATTTAAACACTTCATCTGGTGGTTGTTTCACCGATTAAATCTCATATGTAGATCTACAACTTCCAAAATGGTGAATCCAATTTCCATAGAAAGGTATTTCTAATACCTGCCATGTGTCTTTGGATTAATATCAAAATCTTCTATTGATTAATTCTGGTGAAAAAGACAATCTGTCAACAAAACTGACTTTGGGAATTTCCCAAGGGCATTCTAGTAATTATCTTGGAGTACATCCAACTCTAAAAATTCATAAACTCCAAGATCTACTAAAACCAATAAGGACAAATTTATTTGAGATATAGATCTTTTCTGGTGATTTATTCACCAAAACAAGGACTATTTACAATAGAAAATCCATACCAAATTAAAGAAAAATGATAAAATCATGAAACCACTTTTGGTGGCCTTGTTATTTCAATACCTATCTGATGATATCATTGTTGTACATTGATATCATACATACACAAACCTTAGTTCAAAACCCCTTCCTTAGGTGGTATTTGACCATTAAATCCAAAAATATTTTCACAAAGACAAATAAAGTAATTCCAATGGCTTTAAACTCAAAATATCAGAACCTACTGAATAGTTCTGACTTCTGTATTAATCGTGTTGTATTGGATAGGTGCATGAATGTCTTGTGCTGATTGTGGCCTTTGTTTTCTTGCATGTGATCCATGATGACGATAGATGTGATTATATTGAAGTCAAGAAGGAGATATTGGTTATTATGGTATTCTAAGAAGACGTCCCGGGACATATTGCCATATTGCTGGTCAAAGGAAAGACACCTACTTGCTCATAAGCCTTGTCCTATTATTTTACTTATGCATGTTTTATCTACCTTTTTTATTCAAGAAAAATCCGAAATCAAGATATTGTAATGGCAAGTAAAGAACCACGATGATCACAAAGGAAAACAAACCAATCCACAAGATATGAATTATGTACAAGAAAACACATAGTAGGATAAATGGGACTTATGTGATGGAGAAAGTGAGCTAAGAACCAAATGATTACCTAGCGAAGACTATAAGATTGTGTCACACAAGTGCAAGGAGAGACGCTAGTTTGATTCCAATAAAATTGGTGGGCAACAAGATATGCACAATAAGTATCACCTATATGATGTTCATCGAGCTTGCGCTTCCTATTCTATGAGGCACTTGTTTCTTTCTTTCTTTTATTTTTCTTTTTTTCTTTTTTTGTGTTTTTCGTTTGTTTTCTTTTCTTCTTCACTTGCCTCTTTCTTGTTCCAACAACTATACAAGATAACTATATGAGATAGCGCGCTCACAACTTTTGCTCAGAATTATACAGGGAATCAAATGTGCATAGCCCAAGCAATCATAGGAGGAACATTCTCAATAGGTGTTTGTTGGTTGCAAAGATAGTGGAGTTCACAAAGGAATGAAAGTGTGGAGAAGTCACGGAAAGTTTATACCTTTCATCACCGATATTCACCCTTTATTGTTGGTGTTGGGGATATACTTTCCGGGTATCCTCACAGTTCCTCACTGACCAGGGTGGCCCACTTCGGGTTAGAGCTTTGCTTCACGGGCGGCCCAGTCAGGGAGAAAGATGGAGTCCAATCCGGCTACGGGAAGGCCTAGAAGACCTATCGACTTAGGCCCATAATGTTACTTGTAGTTCAAGATGTACTTTGTAACCGACTCTTAGTCGTAGCCGGATAGATCTCTCCTGTAAACCCTAGGCTGGATATCTATATAAGCCATCCTAGGGAGAGCATTTAGGGAACCCAATACTTTATACCCTCAACTCGCACAGGCGAAACCCTTGTAACCCATATTCCGGCTCTGCCATATTACTAGATTGCTAGCAGGAGTAGGATCCGTCCAAAGCCAGCGGATTCGAACCTGGGTAAACTTGTGTTCTCACCGTCCCAGAACACCGTACGTCTCACACCCCTCTCTTCCACACGCCTCGAGGACCCCCTGATGGCGTACTTGTCATCAATCCGACGACAGTTGGAGCCCACCGTGGGGCAAGTGAGCTTCGGATCTGCGTTCCGAGCGGAATCTGCATGAATCGGAATCGGCGAGACTATCGCCGTTGGTCGCATCCTCTACGCCAGTGACGTCCCTCTCATCGTTCTCGACGAGACTTGGATTCCGGCAAGGGAGGCCGTGACTGCCTACACAATCATGTCTTTTGGCGAGATCGATGTTTACATCGGTTTCGCTGAACCTGACCAACGCACCCCAGTGGTGATGATAGAGGCAGAAGAATTTTCTGGTTCCCCTTTGTCCGCGGAGGCGGCAGAGTTCCGGATCTCAGAAAACCCTAATCTCACCCAGCCTGCACCAGTTGCGGAGATAGTGGAGAAACCCGAACCTAAAGAAGACCTAGCGGTCAACGTCGAATCTGGAGTGGATCTCTCCGGAGGAGCCGAATCCCAGATCGACCCACCCGTGGAAGTCGAAATCCAGGAGGAGCATATCAACGACACTGATTCTGGCTCTGATGATGCCAGAACAGACAGGCCTTTCCTAAGGTACACACTACGACGTATCATACTACAAGGCAAAAGCGCAGATGCAATCCTCGAGACCATCAAAAGTTTCGATATGGCTGATCGCGAAAGCCGCAGGTACCTCAGGAAGCATGCGTCGCACTTCGTCGGATACGTGAGATCCGGATCCGGCTCTGCCGATGCTGGAGAAAACACTGACTCGATGCTGGAGGCAATAGGAACAAACGCTGACGTACCCGCATCCTCGGATGAGTCGATGACGTCAGCAGATTTCCGAAAGTTCTCCACGGAATATGAAGAGGAGTATAACTCCAAAGCTACAGAAGAAGGAGAAGCCATGGATGGAGGATCCAGGGAACACTCTCCCAAAACGCAGGATGACATGGACGTCGGAGATAATCCCGAGGTCCAGATGTCCGAAAGTACCGATCAGAGCTTGACTCCAGGAAACAGACCCAAAGCCGTCTTTGCTACCGGCGCTGCCAAGAAGGCAAAGAAGAAGAACAAGAAAAACAAGACCCTGGCAAAAGACCCTCTGACAGAGGAGGTGATTGCCGAGGAATACGAAGAAGACTCGGATGGAGCACTTATCCCAGACGAGCTGAAAAAAGAAGCATCGGTGGATGGACACGTGATCACTGAAGGTGCACGTAAACTCATCATTGCCGCATTAACCACACCTATCCCTACAGCTGCAGAACTTACTGCAGATGAGCTAGATGAAAGGGCGCAAGCCCTAGAAGCGTGTCGCCAACAACTCCTCGATGAAGCCAAAAACATCGAGGTGGAGAAGAAACGCATGTCGAACAAGGAGTACATGTCTCGTCTGCATCAGAAGACACGGAAGCCTCACATAGATGACAACCAATTCCCACGTGTCTGTGCCGTCCTTTTTGGAGATGAGATGGGGAAGCCATGGAAAGATAGCAACGGAGATTGGGTATACCCAACGCCAGTACAAAATACCTTAGCAGCCCGAGAAATTCTATCGGCTAATCCAGGACTAGAGGAGATCCGTTTGGGTATCAAGCTACTCAACAAGGGACTAGAGAAGCAAAAGGTCGCCTTGTCCGGAAGTCAAAAACTGGTCTCAGATGCTGACCAATGTCGCACAGATCCGGCATGGGCTGGCGTAAGATCTCATTACGTCCGGGCGCAGTATCATGACCCCGAACGCAGGGAAGACAACTATTCAAGAACTGGATCTTCAGGACAGCATCACAAAACTTCACGTAACTGGAGCAACGTCGCCCCAGCGGCCGAGAAAGACGCCATCGCTGCCCTGAATCCGACGAACCCTTCCAGATGAGAATCTAAGGATCGAAGGGGAGAAGATAAAGAGAAACGTCGAGAGGAGGATCATCAGAGAATGCCACCTCCTAGACATGAGAACCGTCCGGCTGAGCCTCACCATGGTGGGAACAACGGACGAAGAAACGACGGAAACCATGCCGATAGAAGCCAGCAGGGGGATCGTCGTAGTCAAGCTGCTCCACCCTCTCCACCACACAGTCATCACAACGGTTCCCATGGAGGGCAAGGAGGACGACATGGTGGAGGAGGTGGTGGCAGAAGCCGAAGTCCGGCTCCACGGCACCGCAGCCACAGCCGGCATTCGGGATGATCTCTATCCTCGAATGATGCAAGACACAGGATCAACTCCAACATAGAGGCTCGGTGCTATGAAAACGATGACGTGTACGTAGGCCCAAAGTGCTTCGGTCCACGCATCAGATCTACAAAATTCCCGGAAGGATTTGCTATCTCAAGACATATCCAAGCCTACGACGGCATTGCTTGGCCAGACACCTGGTTACAGGATTTCTTCCAAGCTTGCTGCATCACCAAAGGCGGAAATAGCCTGGTCGCAACCCGATATCTCCCACTTATGTTGCGGAAGATGGCACGATCATGGCTCAATGAACTTCCGGCAAACACCATCCATAACTGGTATGATTTACAAAGCGCGTTCTTTCGGAATTTCGAAGGCACATATCGGAGGCCCTGTACGGTTGGAGACCTACAGCGTTGCACCCAGAAAGCCGGAGAAACTTGCCGGGATTACCTCGGACGATGGATCGACACCAAGAACTCCTGCGAAGGAGTAAATGATCAAACTGCGGTTGAAGCTTTCATCGCAGGTCTCCCTATTGGTTTACTACGCCATCACTTGAAGTGTGACAAGGTTACCAATTTGGGAGACATGATAGAAACAGCGAGCAAGTATGCAGATGCTGACGACGATGCAGAAGGACTACTCAATGCCCTAGCTGTGCCTCAGTCGGCAAAACAACCAAAGCAACAAGCTCAGAAGCGCAAAAACACCTCGGAAGAAAAACCCAACGCGGAAACAGCGGTAGTCACTACTGTTTCCGGGTCTGGAGGACGAGGAGGACGTGGCGGAGGCCACGGGCGTGGCCGTGGGACATCAAAGGTCCAAGGTAGAGGAGAACAACAACCAGGCAAAACCTACTCTTGGGCCGACATTGCCAATAACCCATGTGTGCATCACCTAGATGCCAATGGGGGCTCGTCCCACACCAACGCTGAATGTCGTTTCAATGACGACATCAAAAGATATGACACCGCGGGCTACAAAGCTAAGCGGAAGAAGCGAAAGAAAAATCCCAAAAAAGACAAGGAGACCAAGGAAGATTCCGACATGGAGGAAGCTGATGCTTCAAATCCCAAGTCGGAAGGGAAGAAGACTTTTCCCACCAAGAAGGACACTTATGTCACCTTCCTCGGATCTCAACCAGCAAAGGTCAAGAAAGCAGTTCTACACGAGCTCAATGCAACAGTTTCGGATGTCCCCCAGTATTTGGACTGGTCGGAAGTGGCAATCATGTTTGACCGCGATGATCATCCGCCTAAGTTACACACGCGAGGAAAATACGCCTTAATCGTCTACCCACTTATTGACGGTTATGGTTTCTCCAAGACCCTCATGGACAGTGGTAGCATCATCAATATTCTCTATGTCGAAATGGTACGCCGGATGAAGATCTCGGAGACCCAGCTAAACCATAGCTCTATGATTTTTCACGGAGTTGTCCCAGGAAGATAAGCTAATTCCCTGGGAGAGATCACTTTGGATGTTACCTTTGGAACTCCAAAGAATTATCGGACGGAGGCACTTTCCTTCAAAGTGGTCCCATTCAAGAGCGCATACCACGCTATATTCGGACGTCCGGCTTACTGGGCTTTTATGGCTCGTCCGTGTTACATTTATAATATGTTGAAAATTCCAGGTCCCAATGGCGTGATCACCATCAGGGGAGACCCGAAGAAAGCGCGAGAATGCGAGGATGGAAATGCCGCCTTTGCTGAAGCCGTGCTGCACGCCCAGGAGTACCAGGAGATCAAGAAGAGCATAGATCCGTCCGAGATGCCCACAACGAAGAAGGAGGTTACCAAGCCAAATCCGGAGTTCAAGGCATCAGAAGAGACGAAGAAAGCGCTGTTGAAGGATGATGACCCCTCCAAGGTGACCCAGATAGGTGTAGGCCTAGATACTGCATAGGAAAGCGCGCTCGTCAAGTTCCTCCAAGCAAATCAAGATATCTTTACATGGCAGCCATCTGACATGACCGGAGTACCTAGGGAACTTGCTGAGCACTCTCTAAATGTAAACCCAAACGCTAAACCCGTCAAACAGTCTTTACGACAGTTTGGCAACGAAAAGCGTAAGGCAATAGCTAAGGAACTAGCATGGCTCGAGTTAGCCGAATTCATAGAAGAGGTCATCCACAGTGAGTGGTCGACCAATCCTGTAATGGTCCCTAAAAAGGACACCACTGATTTAAGGATGTGTGTTGATTATACTGCCTTGAACAAGGCTTGTCCAAAAGATCTGTTTGCTCTGCCTAGAATTGATCAAGTTATCGATTCTATGGTAGGCTCAGAACTCCTCTGTTTTCTCGACGCATATTCCGATTATCACCAAATCCGGATGAAGGAATCTGACAAAGTCAAAACTTCATTCATAACCCCCTTCGGAACCTTCTGTTTTGTTACGATGCCCTTTGGGCTGAAGAAGAGCTATGGAGCTATGTACCAAGACGATGCAGCATTGCCTCCACGACCAACTCGAACGCAATGTACATGCATACGTGGATGATATCGCGGTGATGTCCAAAAAGAAGGAAACACTCATTTCCGACTTGGAGGAAACGTTCGCCAATCTACGAAAATACAACATCATGCTTAACCCAAAGAAATGCTTTCTTTGGAATACCAGCCGGAAAATTGTTAGGTTTCATCGTGTCTCAAAGAGGCATAGAGGTGAACCACGACAAAATCAAGGCTATACCCAATATTTCCAGGCCAACTCGCCTGAAGGACGTACAAAGATTAACTGGTTGCATTGCTGCGGTCAGTCGATTTGTAAGCCGGCTTGGTGAAAGAGCCGCACCATTATACAAACTCCTGAAGAAGACCAAGGATTTTGTCTGGACTGACGAAGCTGAAGTTGCACTACAAGACCTAAAGAAAGTACTCTCAGCTGCTCCTATCCTTGCAGCGCCGGAACCTCAGGAATCGATGTTGCTTTATATTGCCGCGACAAATAAGGTCATTAGTATCGTCATGGTGGTGGAGAGACCAGAGGAAAATCAGGAACACTTGGTGCAGCGTCCGACATACTTCATCAGTGAGGTCTTGACAGAATCAAACAGCGATATCCGCACTATCAAAAGTTGGCTTACGGTGTTTTCCTAGAATCTCGTAAGTTACAACACTATTTTCAGGAGCACCCAATTACCGTGGTGATCAAAGATCCCATGAGAGACATAATCAACAACAGCGACGCCACAGGACGTGTCGCCAAATGGGGCATAGATCTCTCAGCTTTCGATATTGAGTATAAACCTCGGACAGCAATCAAATCCCAGATCCTTGCTGAATTTGTCGCTGATTGGATAAAGACGAAGGAGAACATGATCCTCCCTGAGTCGGAATACTGGACCCTCTTTTTTGATGGGTCTAAGGCTCGAGGGGGCTCGGGGGCTAGCGTGGTGCTCAAATCACCCCAAGGAGATAAACTATTATACGTGTTGCAGATCCACTTCACAGCGACAAACAATATTGTCGAGTATGAAGCACTGTTGCATGGAATCCGGATTGCCAAGGATATTGGCATCCGACGTTTGATGTGTTACGGAGATTCGGATCTTGTTGCTCAACAGGTCTCGGATATTTGTAATGCAAATAAGCACATGGCAGCATATAAAGCTGTCGTGGATGATCTATCTAAATCGTTCGAAGGGTTTGAAGTTCAACACATCCTTCGAGCAGAAAATGAGGAAGCAGATGCACTATCTCGAATAGGCTCTGCGTGGAAAGAGGTCCCAGATGGCGCATTTTTAGAGCACCTCAAGGTTCCCTCGATAAAGGGAGTAGATGAGGAATATCTGACCAAATCCGACTCACCTTTAATAGCAGTTTTGGCTGTAATTCCCAGCTGGACTCAACCCTACCTAGATTATTTGGTAGATGGCAAATTACCTGAAGATGAGGTTCTGAGCCAGCAGATTATCCGACGAGCAAAAGCCTATACTATTGTTAAGGGTGAGCTCCATAAGCGGAGTGTTTCTGGGGTTTTTCAGCGCTGTGTATCTCCGGAAGAAGGAGTGGAAATCTTAAGGGAAATCCACGAAGGCGAGTGTGGTCACCACGCAGCAGCCAAATCTTTAGTGGCAAAAGCTTTTCGACATGGATTTTTCTGGCTTAAAGCTCAGGCAGATGCCGAACGGTTAGTCAAGACATGCAAAGGATGCCAAAAGTACGCCAAGCAAGCTCATGTTCCGGCTGATCAGCTGCGAACAATACCTATAATATGGCCTTTTACGGTCTGGGGGCTTGATATGGTAGGACCCTTTAAACGAGCTCCAAGTGGATTTACCCACCTCTTAGTGGTGGTGGATAAATTCACCAAGTGGATCGAGGCTAAACCTGTCACTAGTTGTGATGGAGCAACAACCAAAAGATTTGTCGAGGATGTTATAATCCAGTATGGTTATCCGCATAGCATTATCACGGACAACGGGAGTAACTTTTCTATGGGAGAACTGGCTGAATTCTGCGATGAGCAAAATATCCGGCTTGACATTGCATCAGTCGCACATCCACAGGCTAACGGACAAGTCGAAAGAGCAAATGGTTTAATTCTACAAGGCCTGAAACCAAGACTCGGAGCACCACTACGACGTGCTGCGGGGGCTTGGGCAGAGGAACTACCCTCTGTAATGTTTACGAACAACTCCGAACAGGTCAACAACATACACACCTTTCTTCTTGCTCTATGGCGCAGAAGCAGTTCTTCCTAGTGATTTAATTCATACTTCTCCTAGAGTGGCTGCGTATATCTAAGAGGATGCCGAGATTTCTCGACAAAATAATCTCGACTTAGTCGAAGAAGTTCGCGTCGTTGCTAAAATGAGATCTACAGCCTATCAGTAGAAGTTACGCAAGTATCATAGCCAGAGAGTCCGAAATAGATCTTTCAATAAAGGTGATTTGGTTCTCCGGCTTGTGCAACAAAGAAAGCACAAACTTTCCCTAGTATGGGAAGGGCCCTTTTTAGTTAGTCGAGTATTGCACAATGGATCGCACTACTTAACTAACATGAGGCCAGTCAAAGACAGACCTGCTACTAAGAAGAGAAAGAGAGCTGGAGGCAGTACAAATCCGGATGAGTTAGACAGACCATGGAATATTGCTCAGCTACGTCCCTTTTATTCTTAGTTTATCCTTCTTTGTAATCATACATATGTACATGTTCTGTGAGAAATAAAAGTTTTGCTTGCCTCAAGTTTTTTCTGAGAAGTTCTTAGACCATCTTATTTCCGAATGATCATGTCATAGTCGAAAATTCCAGAATGCTTGAAAGTACTTTATGCTCATGTTCGTTCTGGTCTAGATTTCCGATTCTAAAACCTGCTACCTTCGGGTATAACTCTAAAAATTTCTAGTCTTTACTTTGGTTATTTATCTGATTGCCGGATGCGGGCATTTTCCGAGTAGTGAATTGTTGGTACTGGAAGCTGGCTTTGTTTCCGAGTTTAAACTGGTTTAGCAATTGAGCTCTGTTGCTCGGCAAAGTTTCTGGCTGAAGGTTTAGCTGGCTCACGAAAGGGACGAGGCGGAAAGCCAGATAAACGATAAGTCGAGACGAAAAATATAAGTGCTTGTGTAAACCTTTCAGGCACGCAAAAATTTCAAAAGTCAAAAGTGTTGAATAGATCAAAAGCTTAGCACTTGCAAAAGATAAATAGTACTTATATTTATAATCGCATCAGTTTTTCCGGAATAATACATGAATTTCTGGTCTATGATGCAGGAGGAGATGAAGGATCTACTGGCTCGCTGGTCACTCCGCCTTGATATCGTTCCGAGATATCCGCATCCGAGTTGGTGCGTTCATCATCGGAAACTTCTTCGGTTTCTTCTGTAGGAGGAGGCGGAGTATCCACGCGGGTGAAGAAGGGGATTTCGTAGCTGGTCAGATCTGCTATGTGGCACCCTTATCCGGCGCAGGAGTGTATGTTGGCTTGAAGGTCCTGCTCCTGGCCGTCTTCGTCTACCTTGCAGTACCCTTTAGTCACTTGCCATATTTCCATGTTTCCATGGTGGCTCATGACCATGGAGAGAGCACGTGCGCTCAGCGCGTCGCCAGAGGACATGTTCCAGTCCCGAACAAGCTGCGGCATCTCCTAGGCCCTGTCCCACACTTCAAAATCCGACATGCTTGGCATGTCCGGAATCCTGAGAGACTCGCCAATGTCTTCAAGGGACTGGCGGTAGTCATGAAGAAGATCACCGACTTGGGTAAGCCGGTGGGTGCGGGGCTCGGACGAGGAAGAGTCCGTCGACTTCAAAGGACCTATACATCAAAATAAAGTTAAGAAAAAACCGACATTGATAAAAGTCAAAGAAAAGATAAGTCAGAGAGGTGGAACATACCAAAAATGATGTCGTTAATCTTGGTCTTCTCCTCCCAGAGACTCTGGAGTTCAGCCCAGAGCGCCTGGGATATGTCCTTCTCTCTGCCAAGCTCATTCTTGAGGTCCGAGATTACTTTATCTTGACCGGCAATCTTGCGATCGTGCTCTTCAGTGGCCATGGAGGAGGATTCCAGGACTTGAGCTATGCTCGTTTCATGATCCGCCTTGAGCTTATCCAGCTCTTAGCGAAGTCCCTTGTTTTCCACCACCAGGGTTTTGAGGTTCTCGGCCTCTTCAATCATAGCGATGGATTGTTTCACCAACGCTGTAAGACAAAAAGAACAACAGTTCAGAAAAATTCGACATAGAAAAAGCAAAAGATAAGGTTTGAATATCAAAATGTTTACCTTTGGCTTCATCCTTGGCTACCTTGAGCTCAGCATTTTTAAGCTGGAGAGCTTTGATTTCTCTCCGCTTATCACAGACATTGGTCAATAATTCCTGGTTATAGGAACATACTTTCTGTAAGTCAGAATACCCAAAGTCAGAAAGCTACCTAAGACTCGGCCTAATATTTTTTGCTAAATATCAGCACGAGCCTTGGGGGCTACACTAGTTCGTTCTTTCGCATCCTAATGAAAGCATAAACTCGGATTCTATATCCTACTTCATGCTTGGGGGCTAGAGGATATGATATAACATAATGTAAAAACAAGAGTTGGAATTCCTACTTACATATTGCTCGCGGGTGAGTTTGTCTAAACCCGCGTTTACTTCAGCTGCCACCTTCTAGGCGAGAGTAAGAGGGATCAATGGGGCTGTTGGAAGCTCGCTAGTCCTGATCCTCTCGTCGCGAAGGCGGACTTGAGCGAGAAGGTCAGAGAACTTGGCGTCCTCTGCTTCTTGCGCCTCCTCTTCGGGGGATAGATGGATTTTGTCCAGGACTTGCACAGCTAGCCACCGGATCTCCTTCAGAGATTTCCGGGTCAGGCCAAACTTGGCAAGACCCGGATTGTTGAGGAGGTTTTCGGCGAAGACTTCACTCGAGGGATCATTACCCGAAGAGGGTTCACCCTTATCTTGACCTGACGCACCCATAGTGGCGTCAGTTTGCGACCCAAGGATCGCAGGCTCTGTTTGAGGAGCCGGATCTTCTGCAGCATCTGACGAGATAACCAGAGTTGCAGAAGGTTGAGGGGCCGGAGTCGGAGGAGCTACGGCAGGCGAAGCTATGGTAAGCTTCGTCTGGCGTAAGGGCTTCGAAGAAATCCCTTTCCCCTTGACCTTGATGATCGATTTTGCTCTGAGAAGGTAACAAAGTCGGAAACGTTACATCTCGGAAAGAAGTTTAAGTAAAGCACAAACAAGGAAAAGTTGTGACGGAAAGGATACCTCTTCACGACAGGCACCTTCTTTGTGCCAACCGCTACTGTCGGAGCTTTGCGCTTCTTGAGCGCAGGATCTGGCAGTGGAACTACTTCCACCTCCTGAGAGAACTCCGGAGGGTATCCTTCGAGCGGAGAAAGTTCCGACTCGGGGATGTCAGCAAGCTGAAAACAAGAAAACATATCAGTATTGCAATGTAACTCGAAGATAGAAAACACACAAAAGATGTGATGATGAAAGCTTACCAGCACCATGGGGTTTTCCGCCATGTGCATATCCAGAGAAACCTCTGGAATCCGCCTTTCGATCCGCTCCTTGATCAGCCACTTGATTTGGCTTATGTAGCCTTGAGTGGTGTAGGCCTTGGGGCTGATGCGGAGGGAGTCGGTTAGAGAAGACGTGACGGAGTGCATCAGTCTATCCCCGTGGTACTGAAGTGGCTGGATCCAGCGTGAGACCCAGCACTGGACCAAGTCGGATCCCTTTAGACCGTTGTGCTTGATCAGATATTCGATCCGCCTCTTAGCGAGGATCAGATCATAAGTGAGAGCTGGAGCAGCCTCGTCCTAGGAAGGTTGGGCCGTGGCGGCTCCGTCAACAAAAGCCGGCAAGGCAGTATCTTTGCGGGGAGCCGGAATATCCCTATGGTAGAAAAAAGTGGCTATCCATTGTTTGACCGAGTCACTGGCAGAAATTTTGGGATATGCCTGGTCTCGTCTAAGAGAAAAACTAATGGTGCCGGTGATGTAAGGAATAATGGTGCCGGTGATGTAAGGAACACCGGCAGTGATGGAATTCCTCCGGACATGAAAGTAAAACCAGAAGAGAAGCAAACTCGGCCTAATGCCGAGAAAACCCTCGCAAAGCGCAGCATATGCGCTCATTTCTAGAAGTGAATTGGCAGGAAGATTGTGGAGTTGAACTCCATAGTGATCTATCACCTCAGAGAAGAACTCCGAGGGAGGAAAAGACAGACCTCGGTCCAGATGAGTGCCGAAGTGGACTCGCTCGCCCTCGTGTGGGTTGGGGACGGTTTCGCCAGAGCCGGCCGATCGGCGAGCAGCCCCTCCTTCTCCACGTTCTTAAGGCCTGCTTCGTCAAGGGCGTAGGGGATCCAGATTCCCCTATAGCTTTCCTTCTCCGCTGCAGCTTCCGCCTTCGCCGCCGCCGTTGCCGCCAAGCCAGAGGAAGAACATGATGAAGCCAATTTTCTCCGGTGAGAAAGTGACCTTAAAGGGGTGGCGCTGGGAGTTTCTGTGGGGAAAGGATGAGGAGGCTCTATGCACGCAGGAGGATTGGGGAGGAAGGAAACGACAAAGGACTGGTGGAAAGGAGAAGAAGAAATCTGAACCCCTTATATCCACCTACCTGTGCCAAGATTCGAGCAAACGCTACAGTGCAACCGCCACGCGTCATGGAAAGAACTAGGAAGGACCCGCGCGATGATTGCGTCGCCTCGATCTCCATGCACGCATTGAAACGGCGCCTCGGTTCCGCGGACTGCGGACCCACCAACGGTCGTGCTGACGGAACGCCTGTCAGATGATGTGACTTGACCATGCTTGTGTCAGGTGGCGTTAGAGACCAAGTTTCGGCTTAGTTTAAAAACGAGCTGGAAAATCCGAGTAACCAACTGAAAGGTCCGACTTATTTTCTAAGACCCGGATCATATCTTTTGTTGTGAAGTTTCAGGAACCCTTCAAGATTCTGCAAGCCGAAGATCAAGCTATACGATGATAAATCCGACTGTGGATCTTGGAGGCCTCCGGGGGCTGCTGTTGGGGATATACTTTCCGGGTATCCTCACAGTTCCTCACTGACCAGGGTGGCCCACTTCGGGTTAGAGCTTTGCTTCACGGGCGGCCCAGTCAGGGAGAAAGATGGAGTCCAATCCGGCTACGGGAAGGCCTAGAAGACTTACCGACTTAGGCCCATAATGTTACTTGTAGTTCAAGATGTACTCTGTAACCGAGTCTTAGTCGTAGCCGGATAGATCTCTCCTGTAAACCCTAGGCCGGATATCTATATAAGCCGTCCTAGGGAGAGCCTTTAGGGCACCCAATACTTTAGACCCTCAACTCGCACAGGCGAAACCCTTGTAACCCATATTCTGGCTCTGCCGTAATACTAGATTGCTAGCAGGAGTAGGATCCGTCCAAAGCCGAAGGATTCGAACCTGGGTAAACTTGTGTGCTCACCGTCCCGGAACACCGTACGTCTCACACCCCTCTCTTCTGCACGCCTCGAGGACCCCCTCATGGCGTACTTGTCATCAATCCGACGACAGTTGGATTCCGCCTTTCTCATGGAATTTGGATGTAGTAGATAGCATGAACCACTTGTATGATGATGTATAGCTCTTTATCCTCTTTGAAACAAGCTAAAGAACACCAAAATCCGAGTTCGAATGCAAAAGTTATGCTCAAAACGGTGCGAAGGTGAAGCTATTGGCGGCCAAATCGGTCGCGCCGGAACTAGTGCCGGAATTTCCGCGGTGGGGCCGGTTGTGCCAGAATTCTCGCCGAAAATTCCGGTTCACAAGACCTGGCACCAGAACAAGTCCATGAATGCGAAAAACAACATTTCTGCGAAAAACTTGATGGAAAACTTCAGACCTGAGGGGCAAATGATGTAATTAGGCAATGGGAACGCAGGGGAAGGTAGATCAACAAGTTTAGCAAGTAATCCTCAGATCAAAACCTACCAAAACACACTCAAATCATATCGATCCAAAACACAAAATTAGGGCTATTTTTGGTGGAATTTTCGAATTTATGTGGAAAAGACCAAATCAATGAGAAATCCATGGCAACAAAAAGCTGATGATACAAGATGATAAGAGGTAACCTCAAGGGTGGCCCGATCTTCACAGATCTCGTGGTCAAATCAATGGGAAAGCAAGGGGAAGGGAGAAGGTAGCAGAAGCAGAAACACACCTCGCGAAGAACACGATGAACACACGCAAAACTCACACGATATAAGGCCAATTGCTCCCACCGACGGCCACCAGTCTGATAGTATCCTCGCAAGGAAAGGTTGGTCAATGTTATCCCTTTTTTCCCAAGAGGAGAGGGATGAACACCTTGGAGAGGGTCTTTACAACTATGCTCACACACTCACAAACGTAGGCCTTGTACAATGATGGATGTGCGATGCAAACTCCAACGAGGTTGGTGATGATAGTCAGTCCCCTTTGGTAAAGGGGATGAGGCAAAACTAGAGATTCCACAAAGGGGGTTGTCTTTAGTCTATCATCTATGCCTAAGGGATACATGAGGAGGTGGGGGATCTATTTACAGGCCAGCCACAATAATGGGGGTAGTTTAGGCAAAAGGGTAAGTAAAGGCAATATTCTAGGGCATCAAACCCAGATCTGTGCGCAGACAGGGATTTCCTGCGATAATTCCGACGATGCCAGATTTGGCACCGGAAGTTCCGTTCGTCGCCTGTTATTGCGTTCATCGCCGGTTTGGTGTTCTATAAGTTCTTTCGGCTGGACTTCCGGTCCGCCGGTTCTGGTGCAGGTTTGGTCAGCGCAGGATCCGGTTTGCCGGTTCTGGCGCCGGATATTCCGGCAGTGGGTCCAGCGACACCAGAATCTTCTATGGTTTGGCTCTGCCTCTTCCTTCTTCTCTTCCAAACCTACGTCTTGTCGGGCATGAATCCTCGGGTTTCCTCCCTTGTCTTCATGCTTGTCAGTGTGAACCTATCATGGTCATAGGACGGACTATGAAGTAGTATACCACTCAATAGGGGAGAAAGTGGGATCTCAAAGAGGATAGGATTCACCTTTGGAATCCATGACAACTTGGCATAATTTGGAGACCTTGATGTGGTAATGATGGTAGGTCGGGCTACATCAGAATCCCTTCATGACACCTACTTGCCCCTAGTTTTGTAAGTGGTGCATGACACCAAACCCCCTGGAGACCCTGTTCTAGCCAAATCAAAACTATATGATGGGAAGAACCAGGAAAAGTTTACAAAATGTTTTATGGTAAAACCTTGGTGATGAGTTGTCCTACCAAGATAAGTTTGAGAGAGGAAAAAGGTTTTGATTTTACAAGTGTTACTGAAGTGGAGAAGGAGGAAAATTGTTTACTAAAATGCACCCGTTTCTTTGCAGTTTGCTAGAACAACTAACCCGTGCAACCACATTACTCCTATATGGGAAGGGGATTGATTCAAAGTTTGTTTACTCTAGTATAGGTTGCCTCGCAACTACTACTACAGGGGATTATGATCCTTGGAGGCTAGGTCTTCTCCTGTAATGGTCCATGTGAAGCATCGACCAGGAGAAGAAACGAACTGTCTGTGGGCAGCCATGCGTTTACTATGAGCCTATGATTGAAAGTGCACACTTTGTGTAGTGTAAAAGGTCCTCTGGTTGGTACTTGGTACCCGACATCCCAGTATTAAAAGGAAAGACTCATAAGATAGGCTCTTATACTAGAGTGGGCATCCTGAGGATCTTGATCGGTTACTCGACCCATGACCCGTGCGAGATCAGGGCAGGTTACCCGGATGGTGAGGGTAAGTTTACAACCTTTGAAGAGTGTAAATCTATTCGAATAGTTGTTTCTGTGGTTATGGATGGTTGGGAAGGTTGCTGTAGAGAGGTGCTGGTTTTGATTTCAAAAATGATTTCCAAAAAGCAAAGGCTTTGGAAATTTTTTGACCATGGAATGGTCGGAAAGGAAGGAAAGGAGTTTGGTCGTGGAATGACCGGAAGGAAGGAAAAATGGGTGACCCAATCCTAGTGGTTTTCCAAGATTTTCAAATGTTTTACAAAAGTTTTCAAGAAGGTTATAAACATGATGTATCTATAAGAGAAACTTTTTAGAAAAGAACCTGTCATGGAGCCCTCCTAAATCCATATTGCATATCCTTTATTGTTTCACTCTTAAGGTGTTTTGTGAGTACATTCAAAGTACTCACTGGCATTGTCCCTAGATATTAACTTGGTCAGATTCGAGAAGTAAGGCAAATAAGTAGGTGATGTTGATGACTATGCGAGATAGGACGTTCTCCCAGTCAGTTGCCTGTAGGTTAAGGCCTGGCATGGGCTCAATGCTTGATAAATTTCCGCTGATGATATTCAAGGTAGCGATAATGGCAATTGAGGTATGACTTGTATCCGCTTAAGTAATGGATGTTTAATTTGATACTTGTCGGTTATGTGCCACGACAGACTGATCATGGGATCATGGTGATATGCATAACAGGGATTCTCGGAGGATTAATTCGGGGGCCCCAAAATATGCCTCAAGGGCATATTTGTAGCATCCTAATAGTCTAACAATTGCAATTCTACTTTCCTAGTATATATACTGCTACTTCCTACATATCATTCTTGCATTGAATCATCATGATATCATGCTCATGTCACCATGCCACATTGCATTTGAGCATCATATAAAACCCCTTTTAATTTGGTTCTTATCTCATAAGCATTTGTATTCTTATTAATTGTATTTGCCTCTTGATACATTGTAGTTGGTGATTGATATATTGTTTAATGCCCAAGTTGAATTGGGGGAATATCTATTCTAACTCCACCACCTTTCGTGTAACCACCTTATAATTCCACCATCCAAACTATATATGAGCATTTGCATTTCTTTGGATATTATGTCCAACTCATATGTATTAAGATGGACCGACTTCTATTTCTATATGCTCCCATATATGATCTATGTTATTTTCACAATGTTAACTATGCGGAGCCACATGGCCACCTTTGCATGTCATGTGAGTAGATATGCTTCTTTTAAGCTTCATATGGGTTTATTTACTATGTGCTCATGTATGGTGCTATATTTGGCTACAAGTGATCTAGTGGGAAAATACACACTATAATGATCATTTAGCTTCATACATGTGTATGTGCTAATTAATTTCGTAAGTTAAGCAAGTTTTATTTCCTTTGTGTGGCCTTAATTCAAATATGAATGAATGTATGAATGTTGACCATGGATACAAATAGTTGTTTATACAACTAGTAGAAGTGGCTTTAATATTCATGCATGGCCCATGCGAAGCACACTCCCATCTTCTTTTATTTGAATTTCTTTGGGATATTTGAGAGGAATCTTGTATGAGCTGAATTCATATAAGTTTGGCACTTTTTCAAATAAAACCTCAATAACAACCTTTCTCCCCCACCTTATTTCATTTTGGTTTGTTGGTTCTTATGATTACTTTTGGAAGCTTATGCAAACTTCTTGTTTTAAAATAAATCTATAACAAATAAAGGAATAACAGGAGTCTTACCTATCTTGCTAACCTAGCCCGGCTGCACTTGTTCCTTCCTTCCCTGAACCCCTCCTTGCTAAACCTAGTGCCCATCGATCAAGCCCGGTTGTACCCTGCCCAAGATCAACTCAGCGCGCGCACGTCCCTGCCTCCTCTCTCTGGCACGATCAAGTAGAACGAGAGTAGCAGCAGTCGTGCCAGCCCGTCCATTCACACCTCTCTCCCTGCAACATGGGCCCAGCTCTACCATGCCCCACCCGCCATCCGCTGTTCATCTGCTTCGCAAGCACGTGAACACCATCGCGCACCCAGCACCTCACTCGCGCCTTGCTTTCCTGCTTTGGCATAAAGCAGCTAGCGTCGCTAGAACAACCCTTCCACCCCATCCACCTAACCCTAATCGGGATCTAGTGAAAACCACCCCTCCTTCATCCCCTAGAACCCCTAGCCCTAGCCATGGACGCTCCTTGCACCACCTAAACTCTAGATCGGACCTAGCAAGTTCCTAGCATTAGGGAGAAGGAGAAGAGGAGCACGGGAGTTGGGGAAGGTTTTGTGATGCCATCGTTGCTGTGTACATGGAGGGGAACAATTAGCCTTGCTAGAGAAGTGGCACGCTGCCGCCATACACGTCGGAAGCCGACGCCGTAGAATGCCAGCATCGTCGAAGATCACTGTGACCCCAAGCTCTTCGGTCTGCACCGCTAGGTCGCTGGTGAGCCCCTCGTCGTCCCTGACTTGGTCACTCCTTCCTTCATGCTCTGTGTTGCCATCGCTCGCCACCATGCACCACCGCTAGCGATCTCACCTTGCAGAAACCGCGTCACCGGCCTCCCCGTGTCCAGCCTGGTATGTGTGGAGCAGCACCAGACTGTCAGCAACATCTCCACACAACCACGCTTCCAGATCCTCGTCGGAGCATCGATGCCGTCAAGAGTCCATCACCAGCCCGAGCCTAGCACCGCCGCCGCTGTGCTGATCTTCAGAGCTTGTGCGCTTCAGCCGCCAACGTAGCATGTTGTGCCCTCTTTATCACAAGCCCAAGAATGTCGTTTTTGGCCCACCACAGCTCCACCACTCGCTGAAAAATGCCGCCGTCGTCGGAGTTCATACGGGTTTTTAGACAAACCACTTTGGGTTCAGTTAGCAGACAGTAGCACTTTTGCTGCGAGGCCCCTGTTGTTTCTAGAATATGAACCCATGGTGCACACCTGTCCCCACCCGCTAGGCTCAGTATTTTCACCGTCCAGCAAATTTTATGAATAGGAACTGGAGCTTTGTGCTATTTACAAAATCATCCCCAGATCTGCCGCGTGTCATGCCACAGCTGGCCCGCACGCACGTAGACCCGCTGGAGCTTCTGGCCCCACCTGTCATCTGTCACACCTCCTCCATGAGGTGGATAATAAGATCACCAGTGATGGACACCGCAAGGACCAACAAGTCAAGATCCGTCATGTGTGCCTGTGTTGTGGACCCATGGTCCCAGTTGTAATTTGTTTGCGTATAGATAAAAGGGACCAGAGGGCCCGAGGTCGAGTGTGCTTGTAACAGAAATCTGAACATATGAATCTTAAACTTCATCTTCTACCTCATCCTCTATTCGTCCTTCTCATCCTCAATCTGCCTCCTCACCCCCGGTGCTTGCTGATTTTGTGGTGGCGATCCAATCATAGATCAGGATGTCACACCTTGGTATCAGAGCCCTAGATCCGGTTAGTTTGCACTCAATTGTTTTCCCAAGATTAGACCCGTAAAATCCCTCCACGAAAGGTGTTGGATCACTTCGGTGAATCAGCTCGAAATCCTTAGCGGGGTTGGGATTGATTCAGAGCTAGCCACAACGGCGTCATCCAGATCTCCAATTCCGTCCATGCGTACCAATTTCATGCTCACCAGGATGGAGCAGCTCTATACACATATGGTCGAGTTAATGGCGAAGGTTTCCAACATCACGAACGAGATGCACCTCATCTAGAAGCAAGTGGAGGATGACGGCACAGATTTGCATGGAGTTAAGTGGAAGCTCGTGGATCATCCACGGTCCAAGGCACCGCCGCCCGTGGACACGACAAAGCACAACCGAGGCACTCTCACCAACCATGGTGCTCCTCTCCTCAACCTTTCGCAGTCATCTAGTGCTGGCGTGGGTTTGGGTCTCACAGTGGCCCTAGGGTTTCATACCGCACCGTTGTCACCACATGAACAAGAGGAAGTGCGAGTTCGAGCTCCGCGTCATGATTTCCCCAAATTCCACTGTGAGACACCGCCACTCTGGATCGATCACTATCTCACGTATTTTGACATGTTCAAGATTGCAAGCTATCAGTGGGTTTGCATGGCTTCTCTATATTTGGAGGGCAATGCAGCGTTGTGGTACCAGGCTTACAAACGCCTCCATGAGCATCTGGATTGGAGTAAATTTATGATGGTTGTGTTGGAAGAATTTGGCCAGGACGAGTATGATGGATAGATGAATAAACTCGTGCATTTCAAATAGGCAGGTACAGTGACTGAATATCAGCAGGCGTTTGAGGATTGCATGTATCACCTATTGGCTATGGATGAATCCTTGAGTACATGGTGGTTTGTTTCACATTTCATTTTCGGACTCAGAGACGACATCCGGCTTGTGGTGAGACTATAGGCACCAGCCAGCATTGGTCGAGCAGATTCTCTGGCTAGGATTCAGGAAGACGAAACTGAATTACATCGCCCACGGGCTCGAACCTGTGGCACCCACGATGCACACTCCTGGAGCAACATGGATAGTGACATTAACACGCACTGACTGGCCAAAGAAACAGGGCAACTCCGACTTCAATAAAGAGAGGCAGTTGAGGGATTTCCGTCAAGCAAATGGCCTGTGTTTCAAGTGTGGTGATAAGTTTTCAAAAGAACATCAATGCAAACGCTCTGCATAGTTACTAACCAATGAAGATGGAGAATTTGGTGAAGTACTGTCTGATGAAGCAGTTCATGCCATGTCATTGCAAGAAGAAATAATAGTGCCAGGTTCCTTGTGTCACTTATCTCTAGAAGCACTGGGTGGTACTGAAAGTCCCAAGACTGTTCGCATCCGAGCGATGGTGGGCACTCAAATAATGATTCTTTTGATTTTGATTCTAGAAGCTCTAACACTTTTGTCACACAAACATTCGCTGACCATGCTGGGTGTGTGATCTCACCTGCTCCTACAGTTTTGGTGAAAGTGGCTAATGGACAATTTATGAAGTCGGATGCTCAAGTATTGAATCATTAGTGGTGTTACAATAACCACACATTCTCTAATCATATGTGTGTCCTGGATATTGGTGCCTATGATGCTATACTTGGCATGGACTGGTTGGACACTTGCAGTCATATGCTCTATCACTGGCATGCTGGGGAACATGTTACCTTCCAAGGTATCATGCCAACTAATGTAGTGGAATTAGCAGAGATTTTAGTACAAGAGTTGCAGTCTTTGATGGACACCAATGAAATCTGGGCCCTCATAGCAGTGGATCCCACAACAAAGGAAATTGCTGCAATAGCTACTATTCAATCCCATGATTTGCAGGGTTTGTTGTCGGAGTATGTAGATGTCTTCACGGAGCCAACAAGCTTGCCGCCCCATCACGTTCTTGATCATGCGATCACGCTGGGAAATTCTTCTCCACCAGTTAACTCCCGTCCATATAATTATTCTACTCTCTAGAAGGATGAAATCGAACGACAAGTGTCATGTATGCTGAGTAAAGGCGTGATCACCACGAGTATGAGTCTATTCGCTTCGCCCGTGCTATTAGTGAAAAATAAGGATGACTCGTGGCATTTCTGCATTGATTATCGCAAGTTGAATACACTGATTATGAAAAATAAGTTTCCCCTTCCCATTGTCGACGAATTGCTCGCCGAACTGGCGGGTACCCGATTCTTCTCAAAGATAGACTTGTGCACGGGCTATCACCAAATACGTATGCGTCTGGAGGATGAAGAGAAGACTGCTTTTAAGATGCATCACGGGCATTTCCAATTTCGAGTGATATCGTTTGGTCTCTCCAACTCCCTAGCTACATTTTAGTGCATCATGAACAATATTTTTGCTCCATTTCTTCGCAAATTTGTCATCGTCTTTCTCGACGACATTCTGGTCTACAGTCCTAGTTAGACGGAGCATTTGCAACACCTGCAGTTGGTATTGGCCAAGCTGAGATAAGCTGAATTCTATGCCAAATTGTCTAAGTGTGAGTTCAGCTAGAGCAAAATTCACTACCTGGGACATATTATCTCTAACCAAAGGGTTACAACTGATCCGGAGAAGACTGCTGTTATGGCAAATTGGCCAGTACCACTCTCAGCAACTGAATTGCATGGTTTCCTTGGGTTAACAGGCTATTACGTAAATTTATGAAGAATTATGGTCTGATATCTAAACCTTTTACTCAATTACAGATGACTAATGTAACACCCTCGATATCAGGTTTAAACAAATCTCAGACCTTAGCCTGACATAAGCTTAACCTAAAGCTCGAGGATATTCAGTGAGAAAATGGCAACACAACAGTAACCATGCGACACGAAAATTATTATAGCAAGCTCATAACTGAGTGAAGAACAAAAATATTACAAGCAGAGGTCACTGATCACAAACATCAAACAACGGAAGGCAAATTATGCTATTAAGTATAGCAAACTTAACAAATGGCCTAAGAGGCCTGAAGCATAATGATGACGTCCCAGCCCATAGATTCTAGGCTGTCGGCCAGGAACCCCAAGCTACTCGTCAGTGTCGATGTCGTACAGAACTCATCTTCAGGGAACGCTTACTATGCTACAAAAAGTATCAACAACGTAAGGGTGAGTACAGGGCATACTCCGCAAGGTTTATGGCTGGTGGGGTTATTTTGCATAAAGACATCTTTATTTGTAGAACAAGGGGGAGAGAAGCTCGTCTAATCAGAATATTTTAAAAGGGGATAAGAGAGCAACAGCTCCGAAGAATTCACCAAGTCATCATCATAATATGTTTTGAGATCCACCAAGTCATCATCATCTCCTAACTAGGATCACCCCCTCGTACCCATGAGGAAGCATCCTTAAGCACACGTTGAAACCTCCAAGTTTTATGATTAGGTTAATGTTCTCTATGATCTTAGAATTCGGTCACCAAGCGTCCATAAACGTGAACACGGATTTTTGAAAATATTTAACCCTGCAGGGGTGTACAACTTTACCCACACGTACTGATGCGGATATATATATAGGGATTATGATGATTCTGACTGCTTGAACTGGAAGGAAATATTGAGTCAAATCAATAATGACTATCAGGTGAATTCATTCCTAGTTGACCATGATGCTTTCATTTATAAGAACTTTATATTGCCTAAGTCTTTGTGCTATTGTATGATTAGGTACATGGGATAAGAAGGCATACCACGGAGCGAGGAGATGAAGCATATGGAGCATGGCGTGTTGATCAATGAAGAATGCGCGAGGGAGGAGAGGGAGGAAGCACAAGGATCTACCAAGAAGAAGATCAACACATGGCAGGATCTCTGCCGCGGCAGAGAAAGGATGTGTTTTCCTGCCACGGCAGGATGCCGCGGCACAGAAATAGAGTCCTTTTCTGCCACGGCAGGCTGCCATGGCACAGAAACATGCCCAAACTCTGCCACGGCAGAAACCTGAGCCGAACCCAATTTTGGGTCGGTTTGTACCCTAGTTGGGTGGGCCCAACTCGGCCACCCCCTTAGCCGCCGCACCCCCGACTCATAAATAGATGGGGCGCACTACTATCTAGGTTTAGACCACGTTAAAATATTTTGGAGATGTTTCTTTCATAGAACCTCTGGAATTACCCTGTGTTCGAATTACCAACTATAATTGAGTGTAATCTGTTGTTCCATTGGGAATTAGTAGATTGCATACTACCGTTCGTGGTCATGGCTGCGTGCGGAAGAGCATGGTGTTGTGAATATCCTATAAGGTTCGAGAGCTGTTGCATTAGCATCAGGGATCGAGCGGGAGAGTTCATAGCTACATGCTAGTTATCTATCATCCACCATCACCATCGACAAGTGCTTGTTGAGAAGATCAGGCCACCCCATATCATCTTGGTATCAGAGCCACATAGCCAAGCTGAGTGAGAGTATTATCAAAAGTGAGCTGTGTGATTCCACTAAAAGTGAGGTTGAGAGCATCCATTCTAAGAGTATGAGAGAAAAAGAAAACACCAGTGTAGTAGATGCTAATACATGTGAGGATATTTCTACGAATGTAATCATCTCTACTCCGGGTATTATTTCTTGTGCTATGGAGGTTGCTTTTGAAGAAAGGGAGCAATCTATTTTACAACCTGCATCGTCAGACTGTGCATTGTCACTTGCGAAGGATGTTTTAGTACCTACTACAACTGTGGAGATTGTTGATGACATTGGTACTAATTTGGAGCTTCAGCCAACATGTGCGACATATTGTGAGTCTATTCCTTTACTGAAGCCTCCTTGTGATTTGCCTTACACTACTATTTCAGCACCATGTGATAGTTTACCAAATTCCAATTTTGATCATATGGTACTGATTACACATAAAGAAATACTTGCTCGAATACCACCTGCTGATATTGTGTATTCCATCATGCTAAATGAACCTATGAGTATGAGTTGTGCTATGGATAAAATTTCTGAAATTTCATTTCTGAATTCTAGCACATATTCTCCTTGTTTCACTTCCAATCTAATTGGTGAATATAGCATGGATGCAAATTTTCTTGTGGATCACATATGCATTACTTGTGATAGAATCGTTGAACTGAAACAAGCTATTTTCAGCCATATATGCAATGTGTCACAAAATGTTTGCTATGGAACAATAGTTCATGTTCGAGATATTATGGAAATACGTTCTGATCTAGTTGACATATTGCAACCAACACAAGTAATTTTACCTATGTTGGATTGTTTTAATCTTGCTAGGATAGAACCCAAGTTTTCATATTCACTGTGTTTGTCCCACAAGTCTTTGTCTAGTTATGTTACTACTTTAGACTTCACTGATATTTGCAAATTAAGTTGCATCTTACTTACTAAACAACATGATCATGTTCATAATAATCAGAGTAGCGCAGTTGAAGCATGGCATGAATAAATTTGGTTTTCACACATATTGAATTGGTTTGATCTTGTGCACAAATTTGATCATAGATCTTCTTTGCGAATACTCAATTTAATATTAAAGAACAAGAATATCTATTTGGTTGTTTTTCACCATGATCATGATTCTTTGTACTTCACTTATACCTGCAATTTAAGTTGCTTGATTTATGCTGGACATACTTTTCATGTGAACAACAATAATACAACATGTTATATATACATATACTTTGCATAAACGTTGTTCTTTTTGTTTCTTCCACTTTCAGCTTACCCAAAGCCGTGGACGGCTTTTCATGAAGAAATGGAGGATGATGAGGATATATATAGGGATTATGATGATTCTGACTGCTTGAACTAGAAGGAAATATTGAGTCAAATCCATAATGACTATCAGGTGAATTCATTCCTAGTTGACCATGATGCTTTCATTTATCAGAACTTTATATTGCCTAAGTCTTTGTGCTATTGTATGATTAGGTACATGGGAGAAGAAGGCATAGCACGGAGCAAGGAGCTGAAGCATATGGAGGATGGCATGTTGATAAATGAAGAATGCGCGAGGGAGGAGAGGGAGGAAGCGCAAGGAGCTACCAAGAAGAAGATCAACACATGGCAGGATCTCTGCCGCGATAGAGAAAGGATGCGTTTTCCTGCCACGGCACATAAAAAGAGTCCTTTTCTGCCACGGCAGGCTGTCGTGGCAGAGAAACAGGCCCAAACTCTGCCACGGCAGAAACCTGAGCCGAACCCAATTTTAGGTCGGTTTGTACCCTAGTTGGGTGGGCCCAAATCGGCCACCCCCTTAGCCGCCGCACCCCCCGACTCATAAATAGATGGGGCGCACTACTATCTAGGTTTAGACCACGTTAAAATATTTTGGAGATGTTTCTTTCATAGAACCTCTGGAATTACCCTGTGTTCGAATTACCAACTATAATTGAGTGTGATCTGTTGTTCCATTGGGAAATAGTAGATTGCATACTACCGTTCGTGGTCACGGCTGCGTGCGCAAGAGCATGGTGTTGTGAATATCCTAGAAGGTTCGAGAGCTGTTGCATTGGCATCAGGGATCGAGCGGGAGAGTTCATAGCTATAGGCTAGTTATTTATCATCCACAATCACCATCGACAAGTGCTTGATGAGAAGATCGGGCCACCCCATATCACGTACCAACCAACTCTTAATGCCAAGCTATTAGCCCTCTTCCTTGGAAGGCTGGCAGAGGGTGGTTGGACACAACCTTTACCTTGCTGTCACCGAGACCATGAGTCACGCCTTAAAGATGGTTCCACAGTAATGGGTCAAATCCCGAAGCTGGTCCCAAGAGATGTGGGCGAGGTTGGTTTACCAGGGGCTCCGTCGACCCCAAGCAACCTCGGCCATGCTTACCTACCTGTTATGATGCACCTTCACCCGCCAAATCTTTCAAAACATTTTCTATGCATATGTCGAATGGAACGCCGAACTAGGTGACTCATGGAATCTACTAGGAAAGTTAGTTGCTCGTGAAGTTTTCTAGGCCTCGTGTGGCTATACGCTCGTCTCAGTTCCAAAGGCAAGAACTCGGGTCCTAGTAGTGGCGAGCATGGGACTACAAAAACCACATCCCACCGTGGCCTACCATACAAGCCTTAGCATGTCTAACCTTTACTAATGGTCTTACCTCATCCGTATATCTTGATATCCCTTCATACTAGATTCTTTGCATCTGATACATCATCTGATGAACCTGAACTGACATCTAAGCATGGCTAAGCAAGACACAGATAATAGCTCTAGCAGTGCACACAGGCCAAACCTAGTAATGCAATATATAGGATATTCTATCTATCGATAAAATACCAAAGTGGAATTGTATGCATCATGGCAAGAATTTAAATGCTTTCGAAACCATAGGATTGTATAATGGTGGCGCTTTGCTTGCCTTTGCCTGTTGTTACCCAGAAAGCAGATCTTCAGATATCTTGTACTTGACCTGATTACACTTGGTAAAGTATTGTTCTTTGGTCTTCGTTGGTGTTGATCTCGGTCTTCGATCTTGGAGTCGGTATCGTATTCTACTGGGAAGAAGCAGAAACACCGGTGAGAAAGGGAAAACAATGATCAACACATGGCATTGATGCAATTCTCAAGCAAGCATGATGATATGACAAGTTTAATAGCATTGAAATGAGACCCTAAAGCATGCTTGGCAATTTAGATGGGATCCAAAGGGTGCAAACCCTAATTTAGAGGAGACCCCGGAATCACTTGTGGGGGTTCACATGTCCTTCTAATTAAAATTGTCATGAAAGTTATTGAACAATGCACGATTATGAGTCTAATGTAAAGATCTTATTTTTCTGAACATTTTGATATATTATACATATTTTTACGACTTATAAATAATTAGATATTGAATTTATAAGCTTTACAATTTCTGAAATTATTAAAACAATTATAAGGTTTATTACGTCATTATGACGTCAGCGGAGGCGGTTAAACTTTTTAAACAGCTACTGGACCTAGCCATGGTGGCTGACCGCTGGGCCCGATGCCACATCAGCAAGCCATGTTGGCGGTCTGCGGTCAGCGGACCCCCGGTTCACGCTAGCATGACGTCGTGGTGATGTCACCACCACGTCCACGTCGGACGGTGGTCGCCGGCGGCGACACTAGGGGAGCCAACACGCGCGGATGGTCGCGAACGGATGAGGCAGCCAAGGTGAACCTAACTAGGGCGGCGCCGCTTGCTATTGGTCACCGGGGACACGTCTATGGCAAGTAGCGGCGGCGGAGCTTGCAGGTCACTGTCATAGCGGTGAACCAGAGAGGGAGGGGGCAGCGGAATGGTCCAGGAGGACCGACAGATTACCCTGGATGCGTGTCTGGCCTCAGCAAGGATAGAGGAGGACGGCTGAAGTGGCGATGGCGACGGGCGGCGCTCGTTGGTGGCGAGGAAGACGACATCGATGGCGACGATTTAGGGCGCCCCTGCTCGATTCCATTTTCGAGGAAGATCAGTATGGTGAGGCGGTGCTTCTAGTAGGCTTAGAATGGCGAGGGGAGGCTAGAGACGGCGGTTCTACACGGAGGCCTGAGCTAGGGTTTTGGTCCTAGCTGGGAAACAAGAGAGAGAGGGCACGCTGGAGAGTGAGAGGGCAAGGATAAGAGGGTTACGACATGAGGCGGTCTTATATCCTCCAGAACAGCGGCAGAGCGGGGATCTTGGTACCAGGAAGATCGACGGCACGGGCAGCGACATCGAGTTGCTTGCCGTCAAGGACGAAGACGACACTGAACGAAGGGGTATCTGGGCCTTGGGCTGGGTTGCGGCAATTGCTAGCTGCTGCGTGGGTGGGCGACAGAGAGGGAAGAGGGGAGATGGGCCGACCTGGCTAGGTTTAGCTGCTATTTTTATTTCTGAACACATTTTCCATTTAGTTTTTCTCTAGTTTCTCTTTTGTATTTAATTTCAAATCTGTTTTGGGTATTTCAAAACTAGCACCATACTTTATAAAACATCTAAAACAATGTGAGGCCCTTGTAACAGTTTGGGCTTCACAAACTTTTGTACTTTTCAAATTATTCAAAACTATTTTGAATTCATGTTCAATGAGGGACGGGAAACTAGTGTTTTAGAGTTTTTGCATTATTTTCTTTGCATGCAATTTAAGGGATGATGCTCATGAATGCACAAACACCCTAATTATGTTTAACTAAAATTGGGGTGTTACGGATCTATCCCCCATACGAGAATCTCGACCCGAGATTCCACAGGTAGGAAGAAGGAAGAGAAACAGGGTCACTTCTAAGGATAAGAGGGAAACACACTAACAACACAGAGTATCTCATGGTCAACTCATGAGGGAGTGTTCAGAAGCAACTCTGAGGTGACGAACATGAAACACGTCAAGGTAACGGAGAAAACAAGAGGAGATAGGTTTCAAATTGATAGATAACTGGTCTTCATAAGGATTGAGACCATGGAGCTTCAGAAGAGTTTAAGCTTCTGAAGAGGAAAGCTTACAACAGAAAGAACATAACCACTGACTTCGAGAGATGAACCTCTACTAAATGGCTTAAGTAGAGATTTCATGGGTACAGAGATACGGGTAACCAACTTGTTGGACTACTTTTGATATAGAAGGATCACTCTTCATTCAATAGAAGGTCAAGACAGAAAGGTGTTTTATGGCGAGGACTCCTAAGAGTCACAAGGAACATGTAACAAGAGAAACTTCTGATTACAAAAATCATAGTCACCCTATGAACACTGTCAAGATAAAAATGAAACTCTTTATTCATCTAGGGTTATCAAAATATTTGCCAAAGATCGTGATATCACTTTACACCACCAGGATGATTAAGTAAGAAGATTCCTGATGACACTAGGAAAAAGAAACTTCATTCTCAGACTTCAATTACTTGGCACAAAAAAAAGCTTGCAACATAAAGGGTCTGGAGGATCGACCGAGACACATTTAGCAACACTACTTTAAATGTTCTCCTTGATGTTCGAGACACGAGACATCAAGTGAAGGTCAGACTTCAGATACAAAGGAAACCATAAGTGCAACTCCTATAATAGACCATAGAAGATGCCTCATGAAGATTGGTTGTTATTGTTGAATCAAGGGAATGCGACAATAGGCCTTGTGGCTAATTGTGTCAACCATTACATCAATCTTGCCAAATTTTCAAAGGCACCTATGTAAAAACATTGAAGAACACCAACCATCACATCTGCTTGAGATTCAGATTTGGTTAAGTGGAGCGTTACATCAGACTCAGCATGTACGAGTGGAAAGTGTGCAACATTTACCACAAAGGTAAAGTTACTAGATTCTCAAGACATGAACTATAGTGTCAAGTGATATGTTGCTAACGTATCTATAATTTTTGATGTTCCATGCTTGTTTTATATCTACTTTCTTATGTTTTGTCCACACTTTGGAGTATTTTTATACACTTTCTTGGACTAACCTATTAACAAGATGCCATAGTGCCAGCTGCCTGTTTTCTGCTGTTTTTGGTTCCAGGAAAGTCATAAAATGAATATTCTCGAAATGGGACGCGACAAAAGCCAAAGTCAATATTTCACCGAGGGGGACACAGAGCCAGAATACAAGACGGAGAGGGGCCATGGGCCGTCCACACCACCTAGCCGTGCGGCCAGGCCTGGCCCATGCTAGGGGGTGGTGTGTCCGCCTAGGGCACCCCCTCGGCCTCCCCTTTCGCCTATATATTGCCTCTGATACAGAAACCCTGAGTACCCGATCAAAAATCCACAAAAGAGTCTGTGGCCACCATCATCTCCATCCCTAGATCGGGAGGGATTTGAAGGTCTTCCCGGCACCCTGTCAGAGGGGAGAATTCACCCTGGAGGCCTTCTTCATCACCATGCAAGCCTCCGGTGTGATATGTTAGTAGTTTATCCTTGGACTACGGGTCCATGTAGTAGCTAGATGGTTGGTTCTTCTCCTTTGTGCTATCATGTTTAGATCTTGTGAGTTCCATTCATGATCAAGATCATCTATTTGTAATCATACATGTTGTGTTTGTGGGGATCCGATGGATATTGAGATGCTATTTCAGATTGATTATTAATTCTATCATGTCTTTGTTATTTGTGATCTTGCATGCTATCCGTTGTTAGTATATATCTTGGCCGAGTAGATGCTAGCAACTCCAAGAGGGAGTATTTATGCTCAATAGTGGGTTCATGCCTCTAGTAATCTGGGGAAGTGACAGAAATCTCTAAGGTACTAGATGTGTTGTTGCTACTAGGGAGAAAACAGCAATCCTTTGTTCATAGAACAATCGCATTGTTTACTTTACACGCAATTTTTAATGCAATTATCTATTGCTTGCAACTTAATACTGGAGGGGGTTCGGATGATAACCTGAAGGTGGATTATTAGTCATAGATGCAGCTGGGTTACGGTCTATGTATAATGTTGTAATTCCCAATCAAATCTCATAGGAATCAAGATGATTAGTATATGCATGTATGCTTTCTCGATGTTTGTCAATTGCCCCACTGTAATTCGTTCACCCAACATGTCATCTATCTTAAGGAGAACCACCGGTAGTGAACTAGGGACCCCGGTCCTTTCTTTTACCATCAATCTACAACTATTTACTGTTTTCTGTTTACTTTGTGCAAGCTATTACTTTATTCTACACAATACGTTTAATCCTTTGTTTATAGCAAAACCGGTGAGGTTGACAACCTCACTGTAAATTGGGCCACAGTTCTGTGGTTGTGTTGTGCAGGATTACAAGTTGGAAACAACACCTTGGAGGTGTTTCTTTTCTCCTAATGGTTCGATAACCTTGGTTTCATAACTGAGAGAAACTTGTTGCTGTGCTCATCATACCTTCCTCTTGGGGTTCCCCAACGAGCTCGATATCAACCATGAGCCAAGAAGTATTTTTCCGGCACCATTGCCGGGGAGTGAAGGACATCTTCACAAGGGGAGTCCCTCATAATCAATCTCTTTACGTTGTTTTATTTGTTTTGCTTAGTTTATTTCCGCTTTGTTTGATTGTTTCTTTATCAAAAACACAAAAAATTTAGTTGTTCTAGTTTGCTTTCTTTATTAAAAACACACAAAAAAAATATTAGTTCCTATCTTAAGTTGCCATTATGTCTAGCATTGCTCCAATCACTATGTCACCTGAGGAAATAATTTTCACTTTTAAACAAGGAATTGAAGAGAGTTTCAAAGAAGCTTAGTCTAGAATCTCTGATTTACATAAAAAAACTGAACCTAAAATGACTCAAAGCTTGTTTCTTAGCAGTTTTTACCTTGGAATTTCTCTTTGCTATAGATATGCTTTGGATGCTGTAGTGGGAGGAGATTTCCTCCAAGGCAATGAGGATGATGCTTTTAATGCCATAAAGAAGTTGGTCTTTACTTACAACTTGCCTAGCAAATCTGATTCTTCCTTTATAAACATATTTGCTAGATTAAACACTCTTGGGACCAACACTGCTAGTTTAAAAGATTGCTATAATACGCTTAGAGAGCATCATGACTATGTTCCAATATATTCTGAACCCTCAAAATGGCTTCCCACGGTAAAGATTGTTATAAATAATGAAACTTTTCATGCTCGCTGTGATATCATGTCTGAATTCTGTCTTATGCCTAAAGATATCTATGAACCTTTGAATCTTTGGGGACATTCTAAAGGTGGAGGAGAAATATTTCTTGCTAATAATGCCACAATATTACCCATTGGAATAGTTGAAGGAGTGTTTACAAAGATCCTAGGGAAAATGGTTTCTACTGATTATCTTGTTATTGAATGTGTAGGAAAAAGACAAATTACACTTGGAAGATCCCTATTAAAACTCCTTGGAGTAATAATAGATGTGGAAAAGGGAACCATGCATTTTGCTTCTCCACCAAACAATCATATGTTCCCCAAGGTTAAGAATAAAAGTAAGAGAGGTAAGGGCAAGAAATTTGGTTTTAATGCTTCTTCATTTGAGAATACTTGATCCTTTTTCTTGCTTCTTATGCCTAACTTAAAGGCGTTAAAGAAAAGTACTTATTGGGAGATAACCCAAAAGTTTTAGATGAGTCTTGTAAGTTATTACCTCTGTAATAACCGATCCTTATCCTTTTTATTTGCTTTTTGTGCCAAGAGTAACCTCTAATGAGAGAAGTAAGACTTGGGAAAGTTGCTGTCCCAAAACAGATTTTTGTGCTTTGCTGTAAAAATTAGTGTAAAATCTTTGTACGTAGGTTTGAGCTGTGGTTTTTTGTGCTTCTGACCCTGGTTTTTATCTAACTTTCGTTAGTTCAACACTTTTCGATTTGAGCAACAGAAGGTCTTCGAAAAAATTGGTTTTTACCTGCTAGTCTGTTTTGACAGATTTCTACCATTATTTGCATTTGCTTCTTGTTGATTCCTTTTTGAGTTCTTTTTTGGGAATTGAGATTTTAGAGGGAATTTCTACAGTATCTTGTGTTTTAATGGAAGTTTTATTGGTGTTGAAACTGAACCCAAAGACTTATTATCTTGAGTACACTAATGTTGCTAATAAAGATTGTGTGAAGTTTTGTATGAAGGAAGAATTTCAGGTGTAAGGAAAGAATAATGTAAAGAGATGAAGAATGTACTAAAGATCAAGCTTGGGGATTCCACCCATGTCACCCCAAGGAATATCCAAGAAGTACAAGCATCAAAGCTTGGGGATGCCCAAGGCATCCCCTTCTTCATCGAAAAAACTCTCAGGTTCTTCCAAACACTTCATTTTTATTGTTTCATGCATAGTTGTGTTATTCTTGGAGCGTCTTTTGTTTTTGGTTTTTGTTTGCTTGGTTTTCCTAGCTTGCTTGAATAAATTGGTTGGACCCCCTCTTTCATACATTAGTTTTCAAATAAGATTGGTTTGGATTGGAAAAGAGTAGGAAAAGTTCATGCTAAGTGGTAAAAAGAGCTTGTTTTCACTGTGGCCTATGCTTTGTCATGTCATGCTTGATTTTTTGGCTTGATGCTTAGTGATTTTTGTTGTAGCATGACATTTATAAACAATTGAGATTTCTTAATGTGCCTTGAAAGAATCATACGTTGTTTTAGCATATTAAAGCATAGTATTGTGGTATTCTCCTTTGATGCTTTATTTGGGTTGACTTGTCGCATGCTCACACCATGTTATGACTATCCCAAGTCACCATAGCCTTTATGATCCTTTAGTTTTCAACTTGTAATCACTTTATGTTTTAATTAATGATGTTTTGTCGCTTTGCATGATTATGGCCATTATTTACTCTCTTAGTTGGTCGCTCCAAGTCTTTTGCTAGCCTCCATAACCAAGTATGAGTTTCACTCATGCATCCAAATCCAAATAAAACCAAGTTATTCCAAAGAGTCCACCATACCTACCTATTAGCATTTGCTATTCCAAGAATATTCATGTTTTTATCTACCTTCTGAATTAAACTTTTTATGAGAAAACTAGTGATTAAAGCTCTCACGAACTTGATGGCACACTTTACTTTTCTTTTACCTAATAAAATTGAACCATTGTGTCATCTATGTTGTATATGCTTGCACTTATATGTTGGGGATTAGCAGAACCATGCTGTCATGGGGAACGCTTTCAACATTGCACTTGTACATTGTACCTAGTTGATATCATGCTCTTTTGTCTATGGATGTCGTCGGTGTGAAATGAAAGGGGAGCTTGTATGTCCATGGAGTTATGTATGTGTGTTAGAGAAGAGCCCAGGCCGCCGGTCTAATCCATGCCTAATCATGGTGGAAACCTGCAGCATAACCAGAATGAGAAATCTATGAAGCATTCTTCTTATGAAAAAAAGAGATAGAGATTGAGAAAAAGATAAAAAAAGAGTTGAGAAAAGAGGAAAGAGAGAAGAAGCACCATTTTCCCATGGTAAAAAAGAAGATTGCTGAGATGCTCGTTGTCTGCTTGCCTTGTCATTTTGATATGGGGATTCTTTCGTATCATCGGGCAAGGGGTACCTCGTTGGTGGTTGTCTATGATACACATGTACTTACTATGACAAGAACTTACCGGTAACTAAACTTGAGTAGCATGAGGAGCGGCCCTCGTATTCAAGGGACATGAGATTTCCAACTTATACTTTGTCAAGCATATACTCCATAGTTTGTTCACTTTAACCTTAATCACTTCAAGATGCTTATGATAGGGGCAATGATATGTGAAAGCTAATAAGTACCATAATTTTTGGAAGCTCTTTATGAAACTTGAATCCCTGCTTCCTTCTACGAAGGCCTTTCTTTTACTTTTATGTTGAGTCTCCATCTTCTAGCTTTATGCACCTATTGAGAGAGCATAGTGGCCATTCTTAGTTTAATGCGCATTGTCCCAAGACTTATTGATTGATGCATAACTTTGATATTGCTTGTTCTTAAACTATTTGTATCTAGTCACCCTTATGAAATTTGAAGGTGTCCTATGCATTTATGTTTGCTACTCTATGGGGGACAAGCTGAATGCCACTATGCTATGTTTTCTTTATGTGAAACAAACTAACGTCTTGCAAAGCATTGTTATTCATGAATCTTTTGTTTGTGACTTTTCATGTTACAACATAGTTGCTATGTATTATTGTTAGAACTTTATCTTTCATGCTATGTTGAAGTACTATGATCCCAACTATCAATGTTTTACAGATACTTTGATCAAGTTTATGATGGTGCATGTCACCTCAAAAATTATTCTTTTTTTATCACTTACCTACTCGAGGACGAGAAGGACTTAAGCTTGGGGATGTTTATACGTTGCTAACGTGTCTATAAATTTTGATGTTCCATGCTTGTTTTATATCTACTTTCTTATGTTTTGTCCACACTTTAGAGTATTTTTATACACTTTCTTGGACTAACCTATTAACACGATGCCACAGCACCAACTGCCTATTTTCTGCTATTTTTGGTTCCAGGGAAGTCAGAAAATGAATATTCTCGGAATTGGACGCAACAAAAGCCAAAGTCAATATTTCACCGAGGGAGACACGGAGCCAGAATACAAGACGGAGAGGGGCCAGGAGCCGGCCACACCACCTGGCCACGTGGCCAAGCCTAGCCCGTGCCAGGTGGTGGTGTGGCCGCCTAGGGCACCCCCTCGGCATCCCCTTTTGCCTATAAATTGCCTCCGATATAGAAACCCTGAGTACCCGATCAAAAATCCACGAAATAGTCTATAGCCGCCATCATCTCCATCCCTAGATCGGGAGGGATCTGAAGCTCTTCCTAGCACCCTGCCAGAGGGGAGAATTCACCCTCGAGGCCTTCTTCATCACCATGCAACCCTCCGGTGTGATGCGTGAGTAGTTCATCCTTGGACTACGAGTCCATATAGTAGCTAGATGGTTGGTTCTTCTCCTTTGTGCTATCATGTTTAGATCTTGTGAGCTCCGTTTATGATCAAGATCATCTATTTGTAATCATACATGTTGTGTTTATGGAACTGATGGATATTGAGATGCTATTTCAGATTGATTATTGATTCTATCATATCTTTGTTATTTGTGATCTTGCATGCTCTCCGTTGTTAGTAGATATCTTGGCCGAGTAGATGCTAGCAACTCCAAGAGGGAGTATTTATGCTCGATAGTGGGTTCATGCCTCTAGTAATCTGGGGAAGTGACATAAATCTCTAAGGTACTATATGTGTTATTGCTACTAGGGAGAAAATAGCAATCCTTTTTCATAGAACAATCGTATTGTTTACTTTACACACAATGCTTAATGCAATTATCTGTTGCTTGCAACTTAATACTGGAGGGGGTTCGGATGATAACCTAAAGGTGGATTATTAGTCATAGATGCAGTTGCATTACGGTCTATGTATAATATTGTAATGCCCAATCAAATCTCATAGGAGTCAAGATGATTAGTATATGCATGTATGCTTTCTCGATGTTTGTCAATTGCCCCGATGTCATTCGTTCACCCAACATGTCATCTATCTGAAGGAGAACCACCACTAATGAACTATGGACCCCGGTCCTTTCTCTTACCATCAACCTACAACTGTTTACTGTTTTCTGTTTAGTTTCTACAAGCTATTACTTTCTTCCACACAATACGTTTGCTTTGTTTTCAGCAAAACCGGTGAGATTGACAACCTCACTGTAAGTTGGGGGCAAAGTTCTGTGGTTGTGTTGTGCGGGATTCCAAGTTGGAAACAACACGTTGGAGGTGTTTCCTTGCTCCTACTGGTTCGATAACCTTTGTTTCATAACTGAGGGAAACTTGCTGTTGTGCTCATCATACCTTCCTCTTGGGGTTCCCCAACGAGCTCGATATCAACCACGAGCTAGCATCAAGCTCAAAGAGACTGAGCTAGGTTGTTAGATCTATGTATTAACAACTTCTCAAAGGACAATTACTTATACATGAAGTACTTGTAACAAAACACACATGTGTCCATAGAGGGAACAAAGATAGCTCTACTCAAATCCACAACGACATCTTTCTATAATTGCACGTGAATTGGAGAAGGTCACTTCCAACATCCAGAACACATACTTCGAGATAACACGAAGAAGTTTCTTAAAATTTTTCCAACATTAATGCCAAATGTTACTATGTATCTAGTGTAACATGGAGAAAATAAGGATATTGTCGATGGGCTCAACAACAAACTTATCGAGATACTCCAGAAAGATGGACTCATATATTGTATGAACGAGGAAGAGTATTGGTCAGACCAAAGGACATGAGGATTTACTCAAGTGAAACATCACGAGTAGCCACATCATCAAGTTAATCCTAGGAACTGAGTTTGATTTGACGATAACCCAAATCAAATCAAAGGTGGAGGGAGATAACACATCCATGAAGGAAACACTATCTTTCTTCAGCATGAACAAAACTAGACATCCCTTTAAGATGAACTAAGTCTGATAGAACTTTTGTCTTATAACTCTCCAAGTTGTCATGTAAGCTCAACCAACTAATTCAGGGGTATCCAGCATGGATCCTTGGAGAAGAAGTAGTTCATAGAACTTACTTACTCAAGAACTTGACAACATGGTCATGTAGCAATAGGTTGATACTTCTAGAAGACAACCAGAATATCACGGACCACTGATATGTCACTTAGTTTGAGAGGAAACTTGCTTAGTAAGGCAAGGAAACATAGTCTCAAAGATTCAGCACAAGCCTAACTCTTTGACCGAAGAGAGTGTACCAGAATAACGGACGTGGTAGCACAGTCAAACTTCACTTAGTGATAGGGTTAACCAATCACGCTAAGAGTGACACAAATGTCCTTGAAATTGCAAAGCAATAAGAATTGCTAGGAATCTCAAATGGTCGCATTATTATGCACACGCATCATTTACGAGCGTTAAATCTCGGAGGAAGGGTGGTTAAATATGTGTAAGAGCATCACTTAATTAAGAGATCATGAAACTCAACACGACCTCTTAGTATGAAAGAGTGTGATACTTTAAGGTAGAACGGAACAAAAGCTAATCAACGCTTTTTGATCTACAGATTACAACACTTTGACCTAGTCCTAGATAGTACGAGGTTCTGGAGTTTGTTTCTCCTGACATTCCGGAATGGTTTGTCTTGATAGACCACAAGAGTATCTTTGATTGGAAGACACCAATGCACATTTACTACTTGGCTACCAACTGGTAGACGAAGGTCAGAAAACAACAAGGGAAAGAGGAACATGCTTAGGATTGAATCTCGAGATGTGGATGCATAGTTTATCAATCTTCCAAAAACCAATGCATAGAAGGAAGAGTGTGGCAGATTCACGAGTATAGATGCGAGACTCACGAGGAATACTCTTATCGTGACCTATTTGATTCCACTAAAGAACATCTGCCATAGCATGTGGTAGGGAAGTCCTTAATTGTCATGAGTCAATAGAGACAAAAACTACAAGCTTGAAGGCTAGAATTGTAGTACCAGCCATCCTGAAGTAATGTATAAACATTAATGATATGGTTCAATGGAATGGATCTTGGGTTAAAGATCAGCTTCATGTAGAAGATTCACAACACTGAAATCTAGCACAGTCCGGGATCTTCGGTGCAAGTCCAAGGGTTAAAACCCGATAAAGAAGTAACTACTACTTGAGTGACACATCGTACACTACAAGGTAGTAATCACGAGGTAGCTTCCAGGAGAAGAAAGAACTTCTAAAGTACCCAACAAATAAAAAGGAGGCGTACGAAGCGAAAGGAAACCTCGAAGCCTAGAATAGAATACTATGGATCCTACAATATAATATTGTGGGCCCAAAAGAGAGAGAGATCATGAGGGAAAGGAATCTCTCAGACGGAACAGAGCAAAGGGAACAAGGAACACACAACACACACGACTCTAGAGAACTCAACACTAGGTCAACTAGCTGAGAAACGACATGCCCAAAAGGCACCTAGGCTTTGAAAGACTAGATGAGATATCAAAACTTTTCCAAATCAACACAAGGTAAGATGACCTAGAGTTAAAGAGAAATTGGATAAGGAGAAAAAGAAGCATACTAGAGTTTTTGCAAATACTTTTCATCTTTAAGATAGTTTTCACAAGCACTAGACTCAACATCGACCAGTAGCAAGGTTTTCCTATGGTCGGTACTGCTTTGATACCAAGACCTGTGACACCCCCAATATTAAGGCTAGACAAATCTCAGACCTTAGCCTAACATAAGCTTAACCTAAAGCTTGAGGATATTCAGTGAGAAAATGGTAACACAACAATAACCCTGCGACACAAAAATTATTATGGCAAGCTCATAACTGAGCAAAGAACCAAAATATTACAAGAGGAGTTCAGTTACCACAAACATCAAAAAATGGAAGGAAAATTATGCTATTAAGTATAGCAAACTTAACAAATGGCCTAAGAGGCCTGAAGCATAACAATGACATCCCAGCCCATAGATTCCAGGCTTCCGGTCGGGAACCCCAAGCTACTCGTCGGTGTCGATGTCATACAGAACTCATATTTAGGGAACACTTACTCTGCTACAAAAAGTATCAACAACGCAAGGATGATTACATGACGTACTCCGCAATACTTATGGCTTGTGGGGTTATTTTGCATAAAGCCATCTTTGTTTGTAAAACAAGGGGGAGAGAAGCTCGTCTAATCAGAATACATTAAAAGAGGATAAGAGAGCGACATCTCTGAAGAATTGATCATTATCTTTTGATATCCACCAAGTCATCATCATCTCCTAACTAGGATCACCCCCTCATACCCATGAGGAAGCATCCTTAAGCACATGTTGAAACCTCCAAGTTTTATGATTAGGTTAATGTTCTCTATGATCTTAGAATTCGGTCACCAAGCGTTCATAACCGTGAACACGACTTTTCGAAAATATTTAACCCTACGGGGCTGTACAAATTTACCCACACGTACCAACCAACTCTTAATGCCAAGCTATTAGCCCTCTTCCTTGGAAGGCTGGCAGAGGGTGGTTGGACACAACCTTTACCTTGCATTCGCCAAGATCATGAGTCATGCCCTAAGGATGGTTCCACAGTAACGGGTGATACATTGCAAATGTATCTATAATTTTTGATGTTCCATGCTTGGTTTTATCCACTTTCTTGTGTTTTGTTCCAACTTTGGAGTACTTTTCATATGATTTCCTGGACTAACCTATTAACAAGAGCCACAATGCCAGCTGCTTGTTTTCTGCTATTTTTGGTTCCAGGAAAGTCAGAAAATGAATATTCTCGGAATTGGATGGGACAAAAGCCAAAGTGCCTATTTTTCTGGAAGGGATCAAGTGCCAAAATACGAGACGGAGAGGGGCCAGGGGCCGGCCACACCACCTGGATACGCGGCCGGGCCTGGCCCGCGCCAGGGGGTGGTCTGGCCGACCCTAGAACCCCCTTGGCCTCTCCTTCCGCCTATAAGTTGCCCTCGGGACGAAAACCCTAGGTACCCGATCAAAAATCCACGAAAGAGTCTATAGCCGCCGTCATCTCCATCCCTAGATCGGGAGGGATCTGAAGCTCTTCCCGACACCCTGCCGGAGAGGGGAATTCACCCTGGAGGCCTTCTTCATCACCATGCAAGCCTCCGGTGTGATGCGTGAGTAGTTCATCCTTGGACTACAGATCCATGTAGTAGCTAGATGGCTGGTTTCTCCTCCTTTGTGCTTTCATGTTTAGATCTTGTGAGCTCTGTTCATGATCAAGATCATCTATTTGTAATCCATACATGTTGTGTTTGCGGGGATCCGATGGATATTGAGATGCTATTTCAGATTGATTATTGATTCTATCATGTCTTTGTTATTTGAGATCTTGCATGCTTTCCGTTGTTAGTAGCTATCTTGGCCAAGTAGATGCTAGCAACTCCAAGAGTTAGTATTTATGCTCGATAGTGGGTTCGTGCCTCAGGTAATCTGGGGAAGTGACAGAAATCTCTAAGGTACTAGATTTGCTGTTGCGACTAGGGAGAAAACAACAATCCTTTGTTCATAGAACAATTGTGTTATTTACCTTACACGCAGTTCGTAAAGCAATAATCTGTTGCTTGCAACTTAATACTGGAGGGGGTGCGGATGATAACCTGAAGGTGGATTATTAGTCATAGATGCAGTTGGATGGCGGTATATGTATTATGTTGTATTGCCCAATCAAGTCTCAAAGGAGTCAAGATGATTAGTATATGCATGTATTGCTTTCTCGGTGTTTGTCAATTGCCCTGCTGTAATTTGTTCACCCAGCATGCTATTTATATAAGGAGAGCCACCTCTAGTGAACTATGGATCCCGGTCCTTTTTCTTTACATATAATCTACAATCCTTTACTGCTTTGTGTTTACTTTCTGCAAATGTTTACTTCTTTCCATTCTATATGTTTAATCCTTTGTTTTCCACAAAACACGGTGAGATTGACAACCTCGTCGCAAGTTGGGGACAAAGTTTTGTGGTTGTGTTGTGCAGGTCTCCACGTTGCTACTAGCACCGGTAGTGCGCCCTGCCAAAGCTCAGCTAGTAACACCTTTGGGGTGTTTCCTTGATCCTACTGGTTCGATTAAACCTTGGTTTCATAACTGAGGGAAAACTTTCTGCTGTACTCATCATACCTTCCTCTTGGGGTTCCCAACGATCTCTACGTCGATCATCGAGTGCATCAAGATCTTTTCTGGCGCCGTTGCCGGACATCAAGGACATCTTCACAAGGGGAGTCCCTCATAACCAATCTCTTTACTTTGTTGTTTTTGTTTTGCTTAGTTTCTTTTTGCTTTCTTTGCTTGTTTTGTTATCAAAAACACACAAAAATTAGTTTTACTTGTTTGCTTTCTTATTTGAAAACCCAAAAAAATGACTACTCTTGAAAACACTAAGTTGTGTGACTTCACTAGCACCAACAACAATGATTTTATGAGAACACCTATTGCTCCACCTGTGGTTGAAAATACTTTCTTTGAGATAAAACCTGCCTTGCTCAATCTTGTTATGAGAGAACAATTTTCTGGTATTGATAACGAAGATGCTGCTTCCCATCTAAATAACTTTGTTGAACTTTGTGAGATGCAAAAGCATAAGGATATAGATGGTGACATTATTAAGCTGAAATTGTTTCCTTTCTCTTTGAGAGGAAAAGCTAAAGAATGGTTGAATTCCTTAACTAGGAATAGTATTGATTCTTGGACTAAGTGCAAAGATGCTTTTATTGGAAAATACTATCCTCCTGCTAAGATTATATCCATGAGAAGTGAAATAATGAAGTTTAAACAACTTGATAATGAGCATGTTGCTCAAGCTTGGGAAAGAATGAAATCTTTGGTAAAGAATTGTCCTACTCATGGATCGCTTGGATGATCATCCAAACTTTTTATGCAGGATTAAACTATTCTTCAAGGAACCTATTGGATTCAACTGCTGGAGGTACCTTTATGACCATCACTTTGGGTGCTGCAACAAAACTATTGGATAATATGATGGTTAATTATTCTGAATGGCATACTGAGAGAGCTCCACAAGGTAAGAAGGTAAATTCTGTTGAAGAAACCTCCTCCTTGAGTGATAAGATTGATATTATTATGTCTATGCTTGTTAATGGGAAAGCCCATATTGATCCAAATAATGTTCCTTTAGCCTCTTTGGTTGCTCAAGAAGAGCAAGTTGATGTGAACTTCATAAGAAATAACAACTTTGGCAACAATGCTTATGGTAATAATGCTTATAGGAACAATTTTGGTAACAACAATTATAAGCCATACCCTCCTAATAATACTTATGGCTATAATGGTAAACCTGAATTACCTAGTGAAGGAAGCATTTTAGAAGTTGAAAGAGCCACTAAAAACTTCATGCAAAAGCAATATGAGAAAAATAAACTATTTACTAAAACTATGGAGGAACAATCCACCATCTTGAAGAACATTAGCCATCAACTTGAGAGTCTAAATAGGGAAATACCTAGTTTACAATTGAAACTCTCTAATGCTAAAAGAAATATAGCATCTTTGGCTGAAGCTCAATCTTCTTTGAATAATATGGCTGCTGAACCTGAAACTAATGAGAATCCCTTTGCAGCTACTAATGCCATACAATTAAGAATTGATGAAAATGTTAGACTATTAGCTGAATTACATGCTAAGTGGGAAAGAGAAGATGAAATTGCTAGAAACATTAGTGCTTCTACTATCACCACCACTAGTGTTGAGGCTAGTAATAGCTCTACTACTTTAGATGATAAAGTTGATTTTGATCTTGATGGTTGCAACATCTCTGAAGTTATTAAGTTCCTACAAAATCTTGCTAAAAGTCCTAATGCTAGTGCTATGAACATGGCCTTTACAAAACACATTACCGATGCTCTCATAAAGATTAAGGAAGAAAAGATGAAACACAAAGCTTCTATTCCTATAAAACAAGAGGATGGTTGGGAACCCATCATTAATATGAAAGTGAATGACTTTGATTTCAAAGATTTGTATGATCTTGATAATTGTGTTTCTATTATGCCTAGAAGGATTTATGATATGCTTGATTTGCCTCCTCTTGAAGATTGTTATTTGAATGTCCCACTTGATGATAATGCTAAAAATAAACTCATGGGGAGTCTTAATGATGTTCTTATTATGGTTAATGATTCCTATATCCCCGTTGATTTCTAAGTTTTGGATGTTGAATACAATGCTTCTTGTCCTATTACTTTGGGAAGACCTTTTCTTAGAACTGTTGGTGCCATCATTGATATGAAAGAAGGCACCATTAAATATCAACACCCACTCAAAGAAGGTATAGAACACTTCCCTAAAAAGATAGAAAAGATTTCTTTTGCTTCTCCTATGAAAACAAAATTTGGTCTTAATGCTTCTTCATTTGAGAACCCTTGATTCTTTCTTTGCTTCTTATGCCTAACTTAAAGGCGTTAAAGAAAAGTACTTGTTGGGAGATAACCCAAGAGTTTTAGATGAGTCTTGGAAGTTATTACCTCTGTAATAACCTCTCCTTATCCTTTTTATTTGCTTTTTGTGCCAAGAGTAACCTCTAATGAGAATGAAGTAATGATTGGGAAAATTGTTGTCCCGAAACAGATTTCTATGCTTCACCGTAAAACTTCCTGAGAGAGTTCTGTATGTCGGATTAAGATTTAAGTTTTTGTGCTTCTTCCCCAGGTTGTTATCTAACTTTCGTTAGTTTAACACTTTTTGATTTGAGCAACAGAAGGTCTTCGAAAAAATTCGTTTTTACCTACTGGTCTGTTTTGACAGATTTCTGCCATTTTCTGCATTTGCTTCTTAGTAGTTCCTTCTTGAGTTCCTTTGGGGAATTGAGCTTTTTGAGAGAAGTACTACAGTAGCTAGTGTTCTAATGGAAGTTTATTTGGTGTTAGAACTGAACCTTGATACTTATTTATCTTAAGTGCACTAATGTTGCTAATGAGATTGTGTGAAGTTTTGTATGAAGGAAAATTTTCAGGTGTATGGAAGGAAATGAGTAATGAGATGAAGGATGGACTAAAGCTCAAGCTTGGGGATGCCACGCGTGTCACCCCAAGAAATATCCAAGAAGTTCAAGCGTCAAAGCTTGGGGATGCCCAAGGCATCCCCTTCTTCATCAATAAAAATTCCAGGTTTCTTCCAAACGCTTCATTTTTATTGTTTCATACACAGTTGTGTTTTTCTTGGAGCGTCTTCTTTTTCGTTTTTGTTTTGGTTTTTAGTTTTCTTGGTTTGCTTAGTTTTCTGAATAAGTTGGTTGTACCCCCTCTTTCATACATTGGTTTGCAATTAGTTTGGTTTGGTTTGGAAAAGAGTAGGAAAGCTCATGCTTATGTGGTGAAAAGAGCTCGTTTTTGACTGTGGCTATGCTTTGTCATGCCATGCTTGATATTGTTTTGGCTTTATGCTTAGTATTCTTTGTTGTAGCATGACTTGTTATGAACAATTGATATTGCTTAATGTGCCTTGGATGAATCATGCGTTGTTTTAGCATATTAAAGCATAGCATAATGGTATTCTCCTTTGATGCGTTATTTGGGTTGACTTGGCGCATGCTTACACCATGTTATGACTTTCACAAGTCACCATAGCCTTTATGATCCTTTATTTTTCAACTTGTAGTATCACTTTATGCTTTGATCAATGATGTTTTGTCCCTCTGCATGATTATGGCCATTATTGCTCTCTTAGTTTGTCGCTCCCAGTATTTTTCTAGCCTCCACCACAAAGTATGAGTTCCACTCATGCATCCAACTCCCAAAACCAAGTTATTATAAAGAGTCCACCATACCTACCTACTAGCTTATGCTATTCCAAGTATATTCATGCTTTTGTCTACCTTCCACTTGTTATGAGAAAACTAGTGATTAAAGCTCTCACGAACTTGATGGCACACTTTACTTTATTGCCTCTAATAAACATGAACCATTGGGTGCTTCTTTGTTGCGTATATGCTTGCGCTTTATAAGTTGAAATTAGCAGAACCATGTACCATGGGGAACGCTTTCAACATTTGCACTTGTACTTTGTACCCCGTTGATATCATGTTCTTTTGCTTACGGATCCTGGCGGTGTGAAATAAAAGTGGAACTTGTAAGATCATGGAGTTTGTATGTGTGTTAGAGAAACGCCTGGGCCGCTAGCCTAAGCCATGCCTAATCATGGTGGAAACTTGCAGCATCACCATAATGAGCACTCTATGAAGCATCCTCAATAAAAACCTATGCAAATAGCAAATAAAAAGATCGCTGAGATGCTCATTGTCTGCTTGCCTTGTCATTTTGATTATGGGAAAGCTCCTGTATCATGTGCAAGGGGTACCCCGTTGGTGGTTCTTAATGATACACATATACTTACAATGACAAGAGCTTACTCGTGACTCAAGTTGAGTAGCATGAGGATCGGTCTTCGTAAGTAAGGGGCATGAGATTTCGGTTTATAACTTGTCAAGCATATCCTCTTAGTTGTGTCACTTTAACCTTAATCACCTTCAAGATGCTTATGATAGGGGAAATGAGAGCTGAAAGCTATAAGTACCATAATTTTTGGAAGCTCTTTATGAGACTTGAATCCCTACTTCGTTTTACAAAAGGTCTTTCTTCCACCATTATATTGATTCTCCACCTTCTAACTTTATGCACCTACTTTGAGAGCATAGTGGCCATTCTTAGTTCTATGTGCATTGTCCCAAGACTAGTTGATTGATGCATAACTTGTTATTGCTTGTTTGAAACTATTGTATCTAGTCACTCTTTTGAACTTTGAAGGTGTCCCATGCATTTATATTTGCTACTCTATTGAGGGACAAGCTGAATACTATTACGCTATGTTTTCTTTATGTGAAACAAACAAACGTCTTACAAAGCATGTTATTCATGATTCTTTTGTTTATGCCTTTTCATGTTGCATCATAGTTTCTTAGCTTATTGCTAGAACTTTGTCTTTCATGTTATGATTGAAGTACTTTGATCCCAGCTTTGATGTTTTGCAAATACTTTGATCAAGTTTTTGATGGTGCATGTCACCTCAAAAATTATTTGTTTTTGTCACTTACCTACTCGAGGACGAGCAGGAGTTAAGCTTGGGGATGTTGATACATTGCAAATGTATCTATAATTTTTGATGTTCCATGCTTGGTTTTATCCACTTTCTTGTGTTTTGTTCCAACTTTCGAGTACTTTTCATATGATTTCTTGGACTAACCTATTAACAAGAGCCACACAGTGCCTGCTTTTCTGCTGTTTTTGGTTCCAGGAAAGTCAGAAAATGAATATTCTCGGAATTGGACGGGACAAAAGCCAAAGTGCCTATTTTACGGAAGGGATCAAGTGCCAGAATACGAGGGGCCAGGGGCCGGCCACACCACCTGGACGCGCGGCCAGGCCTAGCCCGCGCCAGGGGGTGGTCTGGCCGACCCCAGCACCCCCTCGGCCTCTCCTTCCACCTATAAGTTGCCCTCGGGACGAAAACCCTAGGTACCCGATCAAAAATCCACGAAATAGTCTGTAGCCGTCATCATCTCCATCCCTAGATCGGGAGGGATCTGAAGCTCTTCCTGGCACCCTGCCGGAGAGGGGAATTCACCCTGGAGGCCTTCTTCATCACCATGCAAGCCTCCGCTGTGATGCGTGAGTAGTTCATCCTTGGACTACGGATCCATGTAGTAGCTAGATGGCTGGTTTCTCCAAATTTGTGGTTTCATGTTTACATCTTGTGAGCTCCGTTCATGATCAAGATCATCTATTTGTAATCCATACATGTTGTGTTTGCGGGGATCCGATGGATATTGAGATGCTATTGCAGATTGATTATTGATTCTATCATGTCTTTGTTATTTGAGATCTTGCATGCTTTTCGTTGTTAGTAGCTATCTTGGCCAAGTAGATGCTAGCAACTCCAAGAGTTAGTATTTATGCTCGATAGTGGGTTCATGCCTCTGGTAATCTGGGAAGTGATGAAATCTCTAAGGTACTAGATGTGTTGTTGCTACTAGGGAGAAAACAACAATCCTTTGTTCATAGAACAATTGTATTGTTTACCTTACGCAGATTCGTAAAAGCAATAATCTGTTGCTTGCAACTTAATACTGGAGGGGGTTCGGATGATAACCTGAAGGTGGATTATTAGTCATAGATGCAGTTGGATGGCGGTTTATGTATTATGTTGTATTGCCCAATCAAGTCTCAAAGGAGTCAAGATGATTAGTATATGCATGTATTGCTTTCTCGGTGTTTGTCAATTGCCCCGCTGTAATTTGTTCACCCAGCATGTTATTTATCTAAGGAGAGCCACCTCTAGTGAACTATGGATCCCGATCCTTTTTCTTTACATACAATCTACAATCCTTTACTGCTTTGTGTTTACTTTCTGCAAACTTTTACTTCTTTCCATTCGATAGTTTAATCCTTTGTTTTCCGCAAAACACGGTGAGATTGCCAACCTCATCGCAAGTTGGGGACAAAGTTTTCTGGTTGTGTTGTGCAGGTCTCCACGTTGCTACTAGCACCGGTAGTGTGCCCTTCCAAAGCTCAGCTAGTAACACCTTTGGGGTGTTTCCTTGCTCCTACTGGTTCGATTAAACCTTGGTTTCATAACTGAGGGAAAACTTTCTGCTGTACTCATCATACCTTCCTCTTGGGGTTCCCAACGAGCTCTATGTCGATCGTCGAGTGCATCAACGGGTCAAATCCTGAAGATGGTCCCTAGAGATGTGGGCAAGGTTGGTTTACCAGGGGCTCCGTTGACCCCAAGCAACCTCGACCACACTTACCTACCTATTATGATGCACCTTCACCCGCCAAATCTTTAAAAACATTTTTATGCATATGACAAATGGAACGCCGAACTAGGTGACTCATGGAATCTACTAAGAAAGTTAGTTGCTCATGAGGTTTTCTAGGCCTCGTGGGGCTATATGCTCGTCTCGGTTCCAAAGGCAAGAACTCGGGTTCTAGTAGTGGCGAGCATGGGACTAAAAAAACCACATCCCACCGTGGACTCCCATAAAAGCCTTAGCATGTTTAACCTTCACCACTGATCTTACCTCATAAGTATATCTCGATATTCCGGCATACTAGATTCTTTGCATTTGATACATCATTTGGATGAACCAGAACTGGCAGCTAAGCATGGCTAAGCAAGACACATATAATAGCTCTAGCAGTGCACACATGCCAAACCTAGTTATGCTAGGAGAAGTGGATCAGGTAATATAAGCTCAAAGGGAGTAATGCCATAGATAGGATACTCTATCTATCGATAAAATACCACAGTGGAATCGTATGCATCATGGCAAGAATTGAAATGCTTTCAAAACCATAGATTGTATAATGGTGGTGCTTTCCTTTCTTTGCCTATGGATACCCAGAAAGCAGATCTTCGGATATCTTGTACTTGACTTGATTACAATTGGTAAAGTATTGTTCTTCGGTCTTCGATGGTGTTGATCCCGGTCTTCGATCTTGGAGTCGGTATCGTATTCTACCGGGAAGAAACAAAAACACCGGAGGGAAAGGGAAAACAATAATCAACACATGGCACGGATGCAATGCTCAAGCAAGAATGATGATATGACAAGTTTAATAGGATTTAAATGAAACCCTAAAGCATGCTAGGCAATTTAGATGGGATCCGAAGGGTGCAAACCCTAATTCAAGGGAGACCCTGGAATCACCTGTGGGGGTTCATTTTTCCTTCTAATTAAACTTGTCTTTAAATTTGTTGAAAAATGCATGATTATGAGTCTATTGTAAAGATCTCATTTTTCTGAACATTTTGATATATTATACATATTTACAGACTTATAAATAATTAGATATTGAATTTATAAGCTTTACTCCATTTCTAAAATCATTAAAACAATTATAAGGTTTATTACGTCGTTATGACGTCAGCGGGGGCAGTTAAACTTTTTACACAGCTACTGGACCTAGCCACTATGGCTGACTGCTAGGCCCGAGGCCACATCAGCAAGCCATGGTGGTGGTCTGCGGTCTGCGGACCCACGGTTCACGCCAGCATGATGTCGTGGTGATGTCACCACCGCATCCACGTCGGACGGTGGTCACCGGCGGCTACATAGGGGGAGCTAGCACGCGCGGATGGTCGCGAACAGACAAGGCGGCCAAGGTGAACTTAACTAGGGCGGTGCCGCTAGCTATTGGTCACCGGGGAAGCGTCTACGGCGAGCAGCGGCGGCAGAGCTTGCAGGTCACTGGCACGGCAGCGAACCAGAGAAGGATGAGGACCGGCAGATTATCCTTGATGCGTGTCTGGCCTCAGCTAGGACAGAGGAGGACAGCTAAAGTGGCGATAGCGATGGACGGCGCTCGTCGGTGGCGAGGAAGACGATGTTGATGGCGATGATTCGGGGTTCCCCTGCTTGATTCCTTTGTCGAGGAAGATCAGTACGACTAGGCGGTACTTCTGGCAGTCTCAAAACGGTGAGGAGAGGCCAGAGACAGCGGTTCTATGCGGCGGCCGGAGCTAGGGTTTTGTGTTGGAGATATGCCCAAGAGGCAATAATAAAGTGGTTATTATCATATCTTCATATTTATGATAAATGTTTACATACCATGCTATAATTGTATTAACAGGAAACATTAATACTTGTGTGATTTGTAAACATAAAAGAGTCCCTAGTAAAGCCTCTTGTTAAACTAGCTTGTTGGTTAATATATGATCATGGTTTCCTGATCATGAACATAGAGATGTTATTAACAACAGGGTCATATCATTAGGAGAATGATGTGATGGACATACTCCTATAGATAAGCATAGCATAAAGATCAAGTCATTTCAATAGTTCAATTGCTATATGCTTTACGATACATAGTAACCTGATTCCTTGACCATGAGATCATGCATATCACCTTTACGGATGGATGCTTTGATGTCATCAAACACCACCGTAATGTGGTGGTTATAAAGGTGGCATTGAGTGTTTGGAAAGTATTGGTTGAGACACATGGATCAAGAGTGGGATTTGTCCATCCACATGACGGATAGATATACTCTGGGCCCTCTCGGTGAAATGTCATCCAATTAGCTTGCAAGCATGTGACTGGCTCACAAGGGATCACATATCACGGAACGAAAGAGTACTTATCAAGAACGAGGTTGAACTAGGTATGCGAGATATCGGCGATCATAACCTCGGATAAGTAACATATCGTGAGACAAAGGAAATTGGTATCGTATGTAAGTGGTTCATTCGATCAAAGTAATCGTAGAAATATGTAGAGCCATATGAATTTCCAGATTCCTCTATTGGTTATTGTTCGGAGAAGTGTCTCGATCATGTCCGCATAATTCACGAACCGTAGGGAGACACACTTAAGGATTCGACGTTGTTTGAGTAGTTATGGTATTATGAGAAAGAGACCGAATGTTGTTCGGAGTCTCGGATGGGATCCGGGATATCACGAGGAGATCCGGAATGGTTTCGGTGTTTTCATCGGGAATGTTCTAGAAGGTTCCGGAATGTCCGGCGCTCCGGGGGGGGGGAAGGGTACACGAATGTGTCATTGTAAGTTGGAATGATTGCATCATGTACTAGGTGTTCTTGCTGTCCAAAATAAAGGGTTTATTTAAATCCTAAATTGAAAAGTCAAACGGCTAGTTTGAAAGTCAAACGGCAATTTTGGGAAGTGGGAAGAGAGGAGGATTGGTGGAGGCCGGGTGGAGGAGGGTTCCTCCTTGGCCCAAGCCGACTTGGGGAGGGACTCTCCTCCCCTTGGCCGGCCCTCCCACCTATATAAGGAGGGGCAGGGCTCCCTCCTAAGACACACAAGTTTCCACCTCTAATCTCCGGTTTAGAGCCGTTTTGGTTTAGAGCTTCTAATTGCTTTAGCCAGCGGTTTAGAGCCTTCTAATTGGTTTATAGCCTTCTAATTGGTGTGTCTAATTACTAGACCACTAATAGCCGCTCGCAAAAGATCCACCATACTACCCGGCTTAAGGCGAAGCCTCAGGGATCTCCCTCTACTTCGGTACCACGCCGTTGTCTGCCGGAATCGAGGAGAGTGCTACAACCTCCAGCCTGCTGGAACAAGGAGAGGAAGGTCTTCGTCAGTACCGAGCGATGTGACCCATTGCGGGGCGCTGCTGGAACGTGGTGCTGGAAGGATCGTCTACGCGATCTTGAGATCGGAAAGAGTATGACTACATCACCCACGAGAATCTGCTCTCGTTAACCGCTTTGGAATCTTCGAGGGTGAGTTCCTCTATCGACTCGTTGCTACAATCTAGTAGATAGATCTTGGCTTGTTTGTTTGTATGCGATAGAAAATTTTTGTTTTCCATGCTACGAACCCCTACAGTGGTATCAGAGCCGTGTCTATATGTAGATCTGTTGCACGAGTAGAACACAATAGTCATTGTGGGCATTGATGCTTTTATTGTAGATTGCTTTTTGTGTACTTTGCATCTAGCGGTATGTTGGGATGAAGCGGCCCAGGCTAACCTTACATGACATCGTTCATGAGACTTGCTCCACGCTTGACATGCAACTTGTATTGCATAAGTGGCTCTAGGGTGCTGTTTCTCCTAGCATAGTTAAGATCCAATTTACAACGGGTAATCAACAATGCTAGTATCAATGTTGTGGTTCTTGTTCGTAAGTTAGAACGACACTTATTGAAAGCCCCAAACCACGTAAAATATGCAAAGAAAGTAGAGGCGTCTAACTTTGTTTTGCAGGGGTGTGCAGTGATGTGATATGGCCATGATTGTGATTATATTTGATGTATGCAATGTTCCTTATTGTAAGTTGGCAACCGGCAGGAGCCATATGGTTGTCTTTAATTTTGTTAAGACCTGCGTGTCTATTCAAAGTAGTTGTAATAGTTGAAGCTGGTGGACAACCATGAAGAAGCGTCATTGACCTTGATGCTATGCCGGTGATGATGGAGATCATGTTCGGTGCTTGAAGATGGAGATCGAAAGCACAAAGAAGAAAGGCCATATCATATCACATATTATGAATTGCTGATGTTAATCCTTTATGCATCTTGTATTGCTTAGTAGGCAGCGGTAGCATTATAAGATGATCCCTCATGCACATAAATTTCAAGTTCTAAAGTGTTCACCCTTAGTATGCACCGTTGCCAAAGCTTGTCGCTTGAAGCACCACGTGATGATCGGGTGTCTTTGATTCATGGTGAATACAACGTAAGCAAGCCAGATTTGCTTATCGGTAGCTAAGGTTTGATCTTGTGAGCCTAGCATGCAGACATGGCCTCAGGAACACGGATTACCGAAAGGTAGAGCATGAGTCATATAGTAGATATGATGAACATGTTGATTGTTCGCCATTGAAACTATATCAACTCTCGTGATGATCGGTTTTGATGTGGTGGATTTGGTTCATGTGATCACTAAAACAATGTGAGGGATGTTGTTTTAAGTGGGAGTTCACCTAGATTGATTTAATTATTAATTAGAACTCAATTTATCATAAACTAAAATCAAAGTGAATTTGCATAGTTGTTGTAGTCATTGGCATCCGTTTACCACCTTGCGCTTAGTTTTAATTGAGATGATAGAACTATAGAATTCTGGTTAGTTACTTTCTGTTGGTATCGTATTGTTTTGAAGTGTTAATCTAAAGTTTAAAAGTCCTATTGCAAACTTTCAGTAAGTTCGGTTACTCCATAAAGTTTAATAATTAGTATTAAAACAAGAGTGACAATTCCAAGTGTTAGTGTTTGAGTATCATGTTTGTCTCCATGATTCTTGATATTCAAAAGATTCTCTTAATATCAAGGTTATCTAGGATCTGAAAGAGTTGTTTCAGAAACCATGATGTGTGGAAGATATTGTGATATCTGAAACAAAGTTTTGGTTGCAACATGATAAAGTATAATATGGCAAAGTTCATGTTCTCATATTTGGATGAGAATTTGCAAAAGGTTGGAGACACTAGTTGTCCTAATCTTCCAAAAGGTTTTGAGAGCAACATTATACTCGTGATTCACCGTTACAAGCTAAAAGTAGCTAGATCATGGATAAGTCCATGATGAGGGTGAATATTTGATGTAGGTAAAATGTTTACTACACCAAGAGATTACTAAAGAAAGGAATTTGAAAGAACACCAAATATTTGATAATGGTGATCTACTTCAAAGTGCAAGTTCAAAGACATTGGTATTTAACTATACACGCTTTGGACTATGTGTCATAAGTATGACTCCACTATTGATGTTGATAGATTCTTTCAAGCGAAGGAAATCTTGAAGAGAATCTCATAAGTATATGGCAGAAAAGAAAAGACTAGAATTGTTCAGTTTAAGTATATAGATGATATATGTGTTATGGCTATATTCTTTGCTTATTAAACAATGTGGTTCTTAAGTATTTGATACTGAATTTGTTGGTGTGAATCGTCATACGAAACAACACAATTCATGAACTACAATGGCCTAAGTAACTAGCAAAAGAATAGGTGATGATGTTCATCGAGAACAAATAAAGGGTTATTTTGTTGCTCGTTAAACATCAACGCTTGCCTTCAAGATTTGTTTTATCAGGTATTATGAGAACAAAAGGGTTGTTCAAATAATTGCCGTAATCCATAAAAGATGGATAATTCACAAATCTCGTTGGAGAAATCACATCCATAAAACTAGTGCTAAAATTGTCGAAAGACAAATTGATTGAAAGATCACTTAGGAAGTGACATCGCCGTTTAAATTATATTGGAAAGAAAACATGAAGATACTCCATGTGGATGGAATTTTGGAGTCTTTTGATTTTTGATCAAATGACGTTTGTGAAACTTTCCTAGAGATAATTAAAACTTCGTTCATAGGCCAAAAGGGAACGAAAGACTAGCTTATTGGAACTTGTGCATATTGTTGTACGAACTCCATTATGTGTAGTCAAGAGCGATGGATTTCAACTTCATATGCTTTCTCCGAAAATTTGAGTGAATATATGAATATTTACTTAATAAGGAGGAAGTATGAAATATTTGAAAAGTTCAAAAGACTTTCAAGATGAAGTGCAAAATCATTGTAACAAGAATATGAATAGTTTATGATAAGATCATAAAGGAAGATATTTGAATTACAAGTTTAGCATAATACCTAAGATTTAAGGAATCGTTCTGTGGATTTGCATTTCCCGAAACACCATAAGAGTATGGAGCGTTCGAGATATGTAATTAAAACCTTGTTTGACATGGTAAGATCAAAGGTGTAATTCATAGAACTGCCATTATATTTTAAAGATTAAAAGCTTTGGAGATTACCGCTTTTCCACTGAAAAGAGCTCCATCATAATCCGCTGAAATGACACCATATAAAGTTATGGTTTGGGATAAAACCCAAGTAGTCCTTTCTTAAAACATTGGTATGCTATGCATAAGAAAGATGTGTGCAACCAAAGTCGGATAAACCTGTCTTTGTATAAATGTTAAGTATTCCTCCATAAACACCGGAGACAAAAGTGTTTGTCGCTTAGAACGTCAAGTTTCTTTGAGAAGGAATTATTAGTGAAAAGATAACTTTGAGGACAATAGAACTTTGATAATGTTAAAGGAACATTAGCTATATGTGAAGAGTTGCGCAAGAAAAGTGTTCTGGAGGCAGCAACAAAACTCATGGCTCACGTACCTCAAAGGTTGTGGTCACGGAGATCCAAGTTCCTATTGAAACAAGTAGGTCGGATGAACAATCAAATACCAAGATTTGAGGGTTGAATCATTATTTGAGAATAATGAACCTACTACATGCAAAGAAGCAATGATGGGCCTTGACTCCGTCTAATGGCTTGAAGCCATAAAATCCGTGATAGTTCCATACACGAGAAATCAAGTTTTGAACTTGAAGGACCCTCGAGAAAGGTGTAAGACCTTACAGTTGTGTTTGGATCTATAAAGAAGTAGACATGGATGTTTGACATCTATGAAATAGTCGACATGTTGGGAAAGAATTCACAACAGTGTTCAAAGTTGACTATGACAAGATCTGATCTTTCATAGCGATATTTAGTCTAGACGGATTAATGTAGCAACCACTACATATAATTTTGTAGTAGAATACACAAAACAAAGTTCTTCTAATAGAATGGTTACCTAGGACGTGTGCATGACACGGTCCAAAGGGTTTTGTTAATTCAAAGGATGCTAAATGCATATGCAAACTTCAATGGTTGAAGTAAGCATAGCGGAGTTGGAATCTTCACTATGATGAAACTGTTAAAAGAGTTTAATTTCATCAGAGACAATGAAGATGCTTGCATTTGCAAGAAATTAAGTGGGAGCATATTTCTAGTACATTATGTGGAGGACATATTGTTGATTGGAAATGATGTATCTTTTATTAACACATATTAAGAATTTCATCCCGATGAAAGACTTAGGCAAAACCCAAATATTTGGCATCAATAGACGCTAATATGGTTGTGCCAGAAGTACATAGACGAGATATTGAATGAGTTCAATATAGAAACTACAAGAAAAGGTTCTTGTCGCACAGAAAGGATTGAATGAGTTCAATGTTGATGATATATTCAAATGTATTGACATTTGGTAAGTGAAACAAAGATTCAAATATAGATTGATACTTGATGTATGAAATCACAAAGAGTGTTTATATCAATCATACTGTGGTATGTACAAATCCAGATATGTCCTATGCTCTAAATGTTATGAGCATATACCAGAATGATTCATAAGATGATCATTGGACGATAGTAAGGATATTCTTATGATCTTTTGGAAGAACTAAGAGTATATTATTTGTAGAAGTGACGAATAGATGGTTAGTTCATTGTAAAAGTACTACATTGATACTAGTTTTGTCACAGAGTACAAATTAAGTTTTATCTCAATCTAAACTAAGGGTAGCACAATATAATGGAAAGTAAGTTCCATAATGGATTTGGATGAGTTCCAAAGTTAAGACATTGTGACAGATACTACAAACAAAAGGCTAAGTATATGACTGCTATTATAGCAGCAAAAGAGGGCATTTGTGTCAAGTAGTTTGTTATCAAACTAGGTGTAGTTCACAGCGGGATAATACTATGAAGATATATTGTGCGACAATATTATCAACATGTTTTAACCCCAAAGAACTAAAGGTCACACCGAAAGACCAAATTATACAAAGCCATCTCATTAGAGAATGAGTGATGCGTAGAGACGCAAAGATATGCAATTACACGGACGGAAGTGTCGATCCGGAGATCAGTTGACCACTAGCAATCGTGTACATACAACACCGGAAAGCCATAGGTGTTGAATACACAAAGGTTTGAAACTAGATTATTGACTCTAGTGCAAGTGGGAGACTGTTGGAGATATGCCCAAGAGGCAATAATAAAGTGGTTATTATCATATCTTCATATTTATGATAAATGTTTACATACCATGCTATAATTGTATTAACAGGAAACATTAATACTTGTGTGATTTGTAAACATAAAAGAGTCCCTAGTAAAGCCTCTTGTTAAACTAGCTTGTTGGTTAATATATGATCATGGTTTCCTGATCATGAACATAGAGATGTTATTAACAACAGGGTCATATCATTAGGAGAATGATGTGATGGACATACTCCTATAGATAAGCATAGCATAAAGATCAAGTCATTTCAATAGTTCAATTGCTATATGCTTTACGATACATAGTAACCTGATTCCTTCGACCATGAGATCATGCATATCACCTTTACGGATGGATGCTTTGATGTCATCAAACACCAACCGTAATGTGGTGGTTATAAAGGTGGCATTGAGTGTTTGGAAAGTATTGGTTGAGACACATGGATCAAGTGGGATTTGTCCATCCACATGACGGATAGATATACTCTGGGCCCTCTCGGTGAAATGTCATCCAATTAGCTTGCAAGCATGTGGTGGCTCACAAGGGATCACATATCACGGAACGAGAAAAGAGTACTTATCGATGTGAGGTTGAACTAGGTATGCGAGAGATACCGATCATAACCTCGGATAAGTAACATATCGTGAGACAAAGGGAAATTGGTATCGTATGTAAGTGGTTCATTCGATCGCAAGTAATCGTAGAAATATGTGGGAGCCATATGAATTTCCAGATTCCTCTATTGGTTATTGTTAGGAGAAGTGTCTCGATCATGTCCGCATAATTCACGAACCGTAGGGAGACACACTTAAGGATTGACGTTGTTTGAGTAGTTATGGTATTATGAGAAAGAGACCGAATGTTGTTGGTCTCGGATGGGATCCGGGATATCACGAGGAGATCCGGAATGGTCCGGAGAATAAAATTCATATAAGGAAAGTCCCGTTTGGAGTTGGGGAATGGTTCCGTGTTTTCATCGGAATGTTCTAGAAGGTTCGGAATGTCCAAGGCGCTCCGGGGAAGGGTACACGAATGTGTCATTGTAAGTTGGAATGATTGCATCATGTACTAGGTGTTCTTGCTGTCCAAAATAAAGGGTTTATTTAAATCCTAAATTGAAAAGTCAAACGGCTAGTTTGAAAGTCAAACGGCAATTTTGGGAAGTGGGAAGAGAGGAGGATTGGTGGAGGCCGAATTGGAGGAGGGTTCCTCCTTGGCGGCGCCCACCAAGCCGACTTGGGAGGCACTCTCTCCCTTGGCCGCCCTCCCACCTATATAAGGAGGCAGGGCTCCCTCCTAAGACACACAAGTTTCCACCTCTAATCTCCGGTTTAGAGCCGTTTTGGTTTAGAGCTTCTAATTGCTTTAGCCCGCGGTTTAGAGCCTTCTAATTGGTTTATAGCCTTCTAATTGGTGTGTCTAATTACTAGACCACTAATATCCTCTCTCAAAAGCTCCACCATACTACCGGCTTAAGGCGAAGCCTCGGGATCTCCCTCTACTTCGGTACCACGCCGTTGTCTGCCGGAATCGCGAGAGTGCTACAACCTCCGCTGCCTTTGGAACAAGGAGAGGAAGGTCTTCGCCGAGTACCGCGATGTGACCGACTGCGGAGCGCTGCTGGAACGTGGCTGGAAGGATCGTCTCTGCGATCTTGAGATCGGAAGAGTACGACTACATCACCCACGAGAATCTGCTCGTTAACCGCTTTGGAATCTTCGAGGGTGAGTTCCTCTATCGACTCGTTGCTACAATCTAGTAGATAGATCTTGGCTTGTTTGTTTGTATGCGATAGAATTTTTTTGTTTTCCATGCTACGAACCCCTACATTTTGGTCCTAGCTAGGAAACGAGAGAGGGGGCGCGGGGGAGAGTGAGAGGGCGAGGAGAAGAGGGCTACGACACAAGGCGGCCTTATCTCCTCCAGAACAGCGGCAGAGCAGGGGTCTTGGCGCCGGGAAGATCGACGGCGCGGCAATGATGACAATGAGCTTCATCATCGGGGGAGACGACGTAAGCGAAGGGGTATCTGGGCTTTAGGCTGGGTTGTGGCGGTTGCTAGCTGCTATCGGGTGGCCGGTAGAGAGGGAAGAGGGGATGGGCCGGCCTGGCTAGGTTTAGCTGCTATTTTTATTTCTGAAAACATTTTCCATTTCGATTTTCTCTAGTTTCTCTTCTGTATTTAATTTCAAATCTATTTTGGGTATTTCAAATAGCACCAGACTTTATAAAACATCTAAAACAATATGAGGCCCTTGTAACAGTTTGGGCTTCACAAACTTTTGTACTTTTCAAATTATTCAAAACTCTTTTGAATTCATGTTCAACGAGGAGGGCGAAACTAGTGTTTTAGAGTTTTTGCATTATTTTCTTTGCATGCAATTTAAGGGATGATGCTCATGAATGCACAAACACTCTAATTATGTTTAACTAAAACTGGGGTGTTACAACTAAATGTTTTGTGTGGACTGAACATGCTGCTGCAGCTTTCTAGTCACTCAAGGATGCAATGGTTAGTACCCCAGTCTTGGCTTTACGCAACTTTGCTTTACCTAAGTCATCAAAACAGATGCGTGTAATACTGTGGTAGGGGCAATATTTATGCAAAATGGGCATCCCATTGTTTATATGAGCAAAGCTCGGGGAGTAATGAACCGTAAACTTTCCACTTATGAAAATGAATTCATGGTTGTGATGATGGCTGTTGACAAATGGTGCCAGTACTTGTAGAGAGGTCCATTCTTTATTCTGACTGATCACAAGAGTTTGTAGAACCTCAGTGATCAATAACTCACAATTGATTTACAAAGGAAAGCAATGGCTAAGTTAGTGGGGTTACAATTTCAGTTCAAATACAAGAAAGGGAGTGACAATACTGCTACAGATTCCTTGTCCAGAGTGGGTCACCTCATAGATATATCTCTGTGTCAACCAAATTGGGTTTTGGAAGTCAGTAAGTCTTACACTACTGATGCTAACATGACAGCATTGTTGTTGCAATTGGCAATCGATTCTCCAGATGCAAAAGGTTATTCATTACATCATGGGTTGATCAAATACAAGGAGAGATTAGTCATTGGTGATAATCTAGCTTTGTAGACCAAACTAATTGCCACTTTACATGATTTTGCTGTTGGGGACATTTAGGAATTCAGGCCACCTACCAACATATGCAGAAGCTATATTATTGGCATGGCATGAAATTGGCAGTGGAACTATTTGTTATACAATGTCAAGAGTGTTAACAAGCTAAACACTGTAACACCAAACTAGCAGGTTTACTTCAACCCTTGCCACATCCTACTGCACCTTGGCAATCAATTACAATGGATTTCATCGAAGTCTTGCCTCTAGCTGAGAATGCTGATGTCATTTTGGTTGTGGTGGATCGATTGATGAAGCATGCTTACTTTATTCCTCTGTGGCATCCTTATACTGCTGCTATTGTTGCCAAAGCATATATGGAGCATCTGGTCAAAATTAATGGGGTGCCGCTATCCATCATCTCTAATCTTGACCGAGTGTTTACCAGCACATTCTGGCGGGAATTGATCAAAGCGGTGGGCACCAAATTGCATTACTCTACAACTTAACACCCTCAAACGAATGGGCAGAGAGAACGAGTCAATCCGTACCTGGAGCAGTATTTGCGATGTGTTGTGCAAGATCATCCAAAACATTAGCATCTCTGGTTAGCAAGGATAGAATTTTGGTACAACATGAGCTTTCACACAGCTCTGGGATGTTCACCGTTTACTTCTCTCTACAGAACATAGCCTAATTTTGGTGCAATGCAAAATCTGACTTTGGCCAATGATTCACCACTGGCTAGAGAAGCTTGTGACTATTAGATGCAAACTGATTTTCTTCGAGCCAAAATTCTTCAGGCTCAGCAAAGAATGAAGTCCAAGGCCGATAAAAACAGAATTGAACACCAGTTTTCAGTGGTCGACAAGGTCCTTCTCAAGCTGCAACCATATGCACAACAATCTGTGGTTAATCGATCGGTTCCCAAACCGTCCTACAAGTATTTCAGACCTGATGAAGTGGTGGAGCGCATTGGAGAAGTGGCGTATAAGTTGTAGCTGCCAGCATCTGCTCGAGTGCATCCGGTATTTCACGTTTCTTAGTTGAAACCATTCACTGCAAATTACACTCCTATCTAAAGTGATCTTCAAGCAGCAACTAATCTGGCCATGACAACAACTATACCAGAAGCAATTCTTGATTGTCGCCTTGTGCGAGATGGCCATGCTCCAGTTGTGCAAGTGTTGATCAAATGGCAGGACATTCCAACTGAAGCTGCGACCTGGGAAGATTATCACCTGCTGAAACAACATTTCTCGGATGCTTCTCTTTGGGAAGTGGATCGTGCTCAAGAGGGGGATAGTGTCACACCTCCTCCCTGAGGTGGACAATAAGATCACCCGTGATGAACACCGCAAGGCCCAACAAGTAAAGATCCGGCATGCGTGCCTGTGCTGTGGACCCATGGGGCCAACTGTAATGTGTGTGCGTATAGATAAAAGGGACCAGAGGGCCCGAGATCGAGTATGCTTGTAACAAAAGTCTAAACCTCGGAATCTTAAATTTCGTCTGCTACCTCATCCTCTGTTTGTCCTTCTCATCCTCGAGCTGCCTCCTCACCCCGTGCTTGCTGATTTTGTGGCGGCGATCCAATCATAGATCAGGACGTCACATCACCCGCCTTGGATGGCTTGCGCACGTGTGAGAAAAGTTCCGGTGTTTTTCGCGCTAAGTCAGCATGGGCCCACACGTCAGTCGCTGTGGCTAGTCGAGCATGAGTAACAAAAGTTCCAATGTTTTTCGAAAATCAAAAATAAAACCAGAAATGAATATATATCTAAATTTAATCATATCTATTAATCTATTTTAAATTTGCAAAAACTTTTTAAATGAAATATTAATCAAATTCAAATATGAATTCAGACATGTTTTCAAAGTTGCCCAGATTTGACTCTAACTAGTCAGACCTTTAAGTTTTGTCCCTATTTTAATTGTTTGCATTTAAATAATATTTTATATTCATAAATTCAAATAATATGTATAATATATGTTTTATGATCAGAAAAATGCTAGGAGTTCAAATATGCCATCCAAAACAATTTTTGAGCAATTTTAAATTTTCAAAATTATTTAATTCCCCTTTTCCTTAATTAATTCATAACTTTAAATCCGTAATTTTAAATTTGACAAATAATATGTCTAAATCGATCAGCGCGACAAGGCTGTTCTGATTATGGATTCCATGATATGAATTGAAGCATGCATAAAATAAATATTAAATATTCAGAACTATTTATGGGAGCAAAACATGCCTAAATAATTAATTAAAATGCTTATTTCTTGTTTCCACACCTCACCCATGCCAGACTATGGTATACCATGTAATAGTGCATGATTCCATCATGGCATACCTTGTTTGATTGTTGCATTTATTCATATGATTGTGCACTTTGTGTGTTTGGCTTTTATTCTGGACAGACGCCGAGCAAGGGAACTACCAAGAGAACCAACAGTACTACCCGGATCCTGGTTACCCTACTTCTGATCCGGCAGGCAAGCAATTCCCCATGCTTGCATACATATAGCACCTATACCTCTATCTTATTCTTGCATCATGGAGTCATGATTGCATTAAATTGAATCCCAAGTATGGCATAGCCTTTACTTTTAAACCCCATCGAAGCTTGTATCCTCAATCCCATGAGCCATTACTACAGGAGTTGTTTGAGCCATGTGAGTCGTAGAATTGCATGTATAGGGTTTGTGTGAGTCTTTGGATAACGAGGTACCTAAACAACTTAAACTGTCTAGTAATGGGATAACTAAAGAAAGAGGCACCGGTGGACAATAGCTGTTATTTGGTTCTTCCACGCTCACTTTTCTCCCATAGGACCCCAAGTACTTGATTCATGTTCCTTCACTATCGCACTATCCGCATGTGGGACCATGAATCCCTTCGCTTGAGCTTGATTCATAATTTATTTCTTGGGGCCACAAACTAGTTTGGGGATTTATTACTATCTTGTACTTATGCCATGCTTTACTATTTTATTTACTCTTGCGCTAGGAGTGCCTGTACTGTTTAGAATCGTGACACGATTTCGCGGTATTCAAAACCCAGTCACACTTTTGGGTTCCCAGTCATTTACATCCGTTCTCGCAAACCCTGGGTCCGTCTCGGAGCCGACCAACTTTGTTGCGGGTAGCTTATTTGGGTGCCCCCCTAAAATAATTTATGAATCCTATGAATGCATTGTTGTGAGGCCTCGTTGAGTTTTATTTGTTTCTTCCCGAGGTTGATTATGCGTGTGTTGCTATTTGTGCACCCCTGTATGGTAAATCATTCTGAAAGCTGTGTCCATAGTTATGGACAACTTGGAGCACAGTTTCTCGATCATAGACAAGGATAACTAAAGTGTCGCCTTTAATCTGACTAAGACATGACTAGTAAATAGTGCAACACTCATGGAATGGTTAATAAAACTGCCAATGGATGGGATGTTCTTCTTCCTTGTCATCGGTAAGCGAGAAGGAGGGCGAGCGATGTTTATTTATATTACTTACATAACTGTTGTTACTAATTAACGAGTGTGCGTCCATCTCTGGTTGGGCGGATGTTGTAGCATTTCTCTATAGAACTATTTAGATATTATCTTTCATTGCAATTGCGTCACCCTAGGGTGTTCCCCTTAGATGCATTATGACTTGCTGAGTACCCCTAGGGTATCACACGATAAATATTTGGTATAGATGGATAGGTATACTCTCAAGAAGGTTACTGGGTCGAAGAGACTGATAATGGTGGCAACGACTCTCAGGTGTAGAGATTCTGGGGATGAAGATCATGAGATCTATGGGCGGGATGTGCTTATTTTCATGGCATCTTATGCCAATTTGCTTCTTGTCCATACTCGGATCTTGTTTTCTGCTTCTTGTCCGTACTCGCTTGATACTCTCATGTGTGATGTATGAGGATGTATCCTAAACTATTATCTATATCTAGGATATTTGGATCTTGCCATATGGCGTTGAATATTTCTATTTCTATTGTTTTTAGATGGTGTGGTTCTGATGTACTATTGTATGTCGCTGACATACATACTCATTTGTGTATGTTTTTGATTTCTTTACCTGTCCACTATGCCGCTCACTCTTGTCCCGATGTTCTTGAAGGTGGGTAGGGTGGTTGGACAGTACCGTGCCCTTCTTCGCTTCTATGGGCGTACACATGGGTGTCCTTGGGCCTCCGCGGTAGAATCACTTATCCACTTTTGGGTTCATCTAGGCTTGTCCTTAGAGTGTAGGGCCCGAGGTATTACAATTGGTATCAGAGCCATTCCACCCTTCAAGGTCTCATCCAAGATGGTCGTTGTCAGTCTAGAAAATATTTTTGGTTGCTATGTATACTAGGGAAAATCTAAACGTGAGAGTAGGACTGGTTCTGTTTTTCTTCTTACCCAACCACCCACCCTATTCTGGTAAGGAAGTGTAATGTTTGTCTATCCTCTTCTAAAAATTCAAACTAGGATTCACGTGTTCGGGGTATCTGCAGTACCATAGGATGTGTTAATCATTTGTTGATATGTTGCATCCAACCTTGCTTCATAATCTTCCTTTGGTTATCAATTGTTGGTACATTCCATACTGTGGCTTGTGTGTAAGCTGACGCGATTTATCTGACTCTTTGTTAAACGATGCGATCATTTTAAGGGTGTTCTTCTTTTCAGCATGCTTTCACTAAATGTGAAGTTGCGAATCTCTATCTGTTAAGTGGTTTTGCACATCTAGTTGGTATTTGAATGTCGAAAAATGCGGAATTTTTTCTTTGATACATCTATGTTTCTAGACTTCTATTTAGTCATGTGGGATGCTCTTTCTCTCTTCTTTTTATCTGCATGTCCATGCTAACTCGATCTTTTGCTACTAATGCTTTAATCTAAAGTTTTTACTCCATCTTCAAATTCTTTTGGGCTAAATACATAATGTGTGTCGATCCGATGCTTGTGATTGTAATTCGGTTCTCACTATAGCTATACAACACTTATCATGAGTGGAATATGGTTAATGCTATGAATCTAATTCTCTAAATGACTGTGGTTAACTCTGGTGTATTTGAGTTGTACAGTGATCATATCTATATCATATTCAAGTATCTTTGGTAATCCAAAGATTTCTTAAGGCACTATGATGGATTTTCATCCAATGGTTGTGCTTTATACCTCTTTTGAATCCCATATCTGCAAGTATCTTTGATACAGGAGAATCTCATCCCTTCATCTCTGATAACTTTTCTTAAATGTATGAGTTATCATCACTTCTTTATCCAATATCTCTTATTTTTTTCAACCAGTGATCTGATCAACAAGGTGAACAAGTTTGTATCCTTTCTCGCACTAAGGGCTAGATAATCTATTCTACTAGTGAATCTCTTCAACACGAATCCTTGCTCTTAATGTTGATCTTTTGAAGAGCGTTGAGCTCAGAATGTGTTTTGAGCATTCATTCCTTTCTCTCGCCTCGTGAACTTGGTATTCTTGGAACATTCCGATAATTTTTGATGGTATATCTTGACGATATCATCGCCTATTCTATATCAATGGAATAACATCTTCTTTTCTCTCAAGCTTCGAGAACATCGCATCTTTGCAAAGTTCTCAAAGTGTAAATCCTGACTTTTTATAGTCACCTATCTTGACCACGTGTTTCTGCTTAAGACATCGCTACAATTCTAGAATCGTCAAGTCAATTGTTAATTCCATCCTACATATTCCTATCAACTCTGGAGTTTTCCTTGGTTTGTCAAGTAATTCTCACTATTTTATTGAATACTTCCACAAGACGGCTAAATCCCCCTTAGATATTCTCAAGAAGGACAAGAAATCCCGTTGGTCTTCTACTTGTCAAGAAATCTTTTGAAACCCTCTCACTTTATCTTCTATCCTCAATCCGCCGGATGCCACGAAGACTTTCCAGATCTTTCATAATTCTTCTATTCAAGTTTTGGGTGTCATCCTTAATCTATATGTTGAACCTTTTATATGTCTCCATGGTCTTCATTCATATATTTCCGATGGTCTAGGACTTCCAACATGACGAAAACATCATCATATTTATCTACTTTGGATCCGACGGAGTGTTCGCATCACCTCCTCATTTTTTACGAAGCATCATGAATTGCGCTTATCAAGATCTTCAGTCTAAAATTCGAGAGTTGGGTTGCATGATTTTCCTATTCATGTGCGTAGTAATGCTTTGGGTGCGTGATGGACTGATCCCCATCCGAATACTCTTATCATTCGCTCTTGTACATTGAATTGGTGGATTAATGTGATTTCACCCATTCCATGGAAGTCGGAAGTGACCATTATCTCTTGAGACTTTTACTTCCGTCCTTGTTTTTCTGGAGGGTTCTCTCAAAGATGTGATCAATAATCACTTATGGGTGATCTCGTCTATTTCAAGATGGAGCAAAATCTTCAACGATCTGGTGGAAACAAATGCAAAATCTCCTACGTCGTCTTCTTTCTACCGGTGCTCGACATTGTTAAACAAGATGGATGGAAGATATATCTGACTTCATCTTGTCAAATCCTTTTTTCTCTTGGTAAAGACAATTATTGTTGATGCCATAAATCGAAAAATCTATTGCAATAACCTCTTGGTTAAGGAAAGCAATAAGTATCTCTATAATAAACTCAAGATCGTCAACATTCAACTTCTTTCTTAGGATTCCACCATAAACTAGTATCACCTCTGTCTCTTGAAGAGATATTTGCGCATCTCAATTGCGTGATCCTTTGGTTCTTACCGGTGCAAGAAGAATCCAATCCGAGAACTCCTAAGGCTTTGTTCGGTTGATGTGGTTTAAATCCACTAGCAGAATAAACCCCTGCAGGGATTGGGTGATCCCAGATCGTTACCCCAATTCCCCACTACCCCGGTACCTTGTTCCCTACTAATACATGCGTTTTGGTATCGTTCGGTTAATCCCTTCGGCAAGCAGCTCGAAGCAGCTGGCTACAAGAAGCACCAATTCAGGCAACACACAACAACACGCCAGCACCAACATACAAATAGAAAAAAGATAGCAACTTTGAATCTGAATAATATAATTTTTTAGCATAAACTTTGAGCATGACTAAAAGCTGAAATCAAACGTTCACCAACAAGATGCATAGTTAACTTAGTGACGTGACAACTAACAAAGTATATCGAAACAGTATGATGTCCTTTTGATGTAAAACACACGAATTTGTCGCCATGACAACCTTGCTTTTCTTCTTCCGGAGCTTCATCTTGTAGAACTCTGGTTCTTTGTGTAACATCCCAATTTCAGCAACTCTGATTAGTTGTGCAGAATGCAAAAATCAGGGGAACAAAAACTTTTTCTTGTTTAATGGTGAAGTGTTTGCATGTTGTTTGAATATGTTTATGCTTATGATTGTGTATTAGAAGATATACTCCTTACCTCAAGATCAGTTGACAAAAGCTATTTAACAAAACTGTCCTGGCTCATTTTACATATTCCCAAATGTTCTGGCATTTCAAAACTTGAGCCAAGATACCTTTACAACCTCCACCATTTTTAGTAGCCTCTATTTCCCTAAACTATGGAGAGCAACCTATTTTAATCTCCTTATGTTTTATTGACAGAACCTTCAACTATTCTTATCTCTAGGTTTCCCAAAACCTCTTTTTAAAGCTTTTGAATTCTACTCTTGGTAGAGATACCAAGGACTCTCGTATTATTCAAACTCCAAACTTTTCAAAATACCCAACCTTCCCTCAAGCCAGGCTTGATGGTAACCCCAGTAGTAGGTTTTCTTTGTTTGTAAGATGAGTTGCCTTGATCTACTAAGATGAAGTGCCTTGATCTATTGTCTGATGAATTACCTTGATCTGCTGTTTGATTTGTCTGCTTAGGAGATAGTATGAGCTACCATAGGAGCTCATCACTAGGATCAAGATGTTTCCAAATAACCACACCCTAAGCAAGATTACAAAGCAGGATCTGAGCCCTAGCTACTGAGTGATCATCTAAAACCCTTAACCAGATCAATTCTGCAGTGATCCATTCTAGAAGCTTCAAAGTCAATGAAGACCACTATCAAGCATGGATCTTTCCTACTCAACCCACACTTCAACATAATCCACTTGATGATGCTTTGGTACCTTGCAACCCATCAAAATCCTCACCACCCACATTCTAGTCAAAAACCCTAAATCTGCCAAATTTGGCTCAGTCTGGAATCTGTTCCAACATCACCTCTTTGAATGTCTCCATTTCCCAACCCTTGTGCATTTTTAAAAATGAATTTGAACCATATTGTTAAACATCTTAAATACTACCGAGGCCTACTCTTTCCCTTGGTTAGATCATCCTCCAACCCACTTGTTCTTGATAGTTTTGCAGGCAAGAAAATAACTATTCCTGCAAATCTAGTCGACATGCCTACTTTGACAGAAGCTCACACCATCATCCAACCTTCTATGGACCAACTCTTTGCATGGTTGTGTGATACTCATATAGGTCTATCAATATCTACTTCACTTGTTCCAAGTGGATCTTTGTGTTTCTTAAACCCACAAGGTTTTGAAGGCTAGTTGATAATCTGCCTTGGCAGGCTTATTTTATTCAAAGTTTGAAATCAATTCTTGGTGAGCTCAAGCAGGATCAAGCTCAAACATATACACCATTGCAATCTACATCACTTGGTCTACCCATACATATATCCCATGCCCCAAGGGGAACCTTGAGCTCCAAGATCCAACAAGGTTTTGGTGGCATGAAAATCTTACCCAAGATCCTTAAATCTCTAGTTTTCACCAAAATCAACTTGGATTCTCCAATCCCAAGGTTGCAAATAATTGTTACACCTTGTCTACATCATCTACCTTGATCATCAAGATTTACCAAATTCTATCCATATTTATCATGGACCAAATCTCCAAAACTCCTTTCCCAATAGAAAGTTTGGTTTTTACCAAAACACTTCCCCAACTTTTAGCTCAATTGAGATACATATATCATACTCTATCTTCCCACCTCAAAAATAAATATTTTTGAAGACTTTTATTATTTCTTTTTGCCTATTTTCTTAAATGGCAGAAATGGAATAATAATTGTTTTAAATACTTTCAAGCCACAATAAATCTTGGGAAAATTCCCCTAAGTGTGTATTCACCTTTGGGACCATATCACATAAAAAACTCCACATGTCCAATTCAAAAATATCAAATAAATTCATAAAAACCATTTCTGCACTATTTGAATAATTGATATAAAGTGCATCTAGAATTCTCTGAAAAATCCCAAATAAATCTTGGAGATGCATCTTAACATTACCCATCTAGCAGAATCCTTATCTCATCCTGGCAAGGTAAACTTTCAAGAATTCCTTTCTAGCCATCAATTATGGAGAGATTGATCCTAACACCACATCACTCTCAAACTGTCTCAAATCTTCCTCAAACCTTGTCCAGCACAACTCCTCAGCACCAGGATACACCCAGGCCAACCACCACTGTAGCAACTTATACCTCTTGTCTCTGGTGCTTGTCCATGAAGGAGACACAAGCCAACCCCTTTTTCTAGCCCTTAAAAACCTTGTATAGCTGTCCCTACTCCCTCTACCCTGCAGCTCGACCAGAAAACCACTTCCCCTTAGCCCACAGCAATACTAGCCCTGGTTTCACCCCTCCCCTTGCTCCATAGGCCATGTCCACCCCACCCCTCCTCCACTTGGTTTATAAGGCCACAAACCAGCACAGCTCTCCCCTTGATGCCCATTTGGTCCTCTCCCTCTCACTTACCCCCACCTAACACCACTCTTCCTCCCCTGCCCAAGAGAGGAAGAAAACAAGCTCTCGGCCTCCTCCCTCATCTCGAGCTAATCCTCTTCCTCCCTTACCCTTCCTCTCTGCATGTCAACCTACGAAGGTCCCCGCGTCCTCATGAGTCTAACCCACCCCCTTTTGTTGCACAGAAACCCCTGCTCCAGTGGCGCAGTCGAGCTCCGACGAGGCTCCCCCTCGGTCCACCTCGCGCAATCCCTCTCCATCACAGAACCTCCTCGATGCTGCCCATCCATGCGATCCCCATCATCGACCACGTCTCCCCTGGGCCACGCATGCTCCTCTCCAACCCTCTAGAAGCAACTCCGGCGAGCACTGAAGGGAACTCCACCGGTGCTGATGCGCGCGACGCCGCCTGACGACGAACCTATCCTTGTTGCCCATTGCCAGGACCGTCATCGACCGTCGCTCCTACTCTACTGTTTCCCGGTCGCCGGAGAGCCGTAGGTAGGTCGCCGGAGAGCCGCAGGTAGGCTGCCTGGACCTCCCCTGTTGCCGCTAGGGTTATCGCCCCTCTGTCCGCTATGAGAGAAAGGAGATGAGTCGGGGCCATCAATCCCGCTCTAATCGGACGGCCGCAGCCTCCCCGTACCGCTTCGCCCCTCCACCCTGCTGACGGGTGGGCTCCCCGCCCCTTGTTGGAACGTGGCCCCTCCCGTGCAGAGAGGCGCCCGAGTGGGCCGAATGCGCTCCCCCAGGCCCATCTTGTTACAGACCCAGCCCGACTCCCTGGTTCTTTTAATAATTAATCTAGATCTGGAAAATAGGATGCTAGAAATAAATCCATAGGAAAATGAAAAATGTCTGTTTTTGGACATGCCCAAATTTTTAAGTACTCCCTAATGATTTATCTATCATGCAGTACACATGGATCCCCCAAATACTGCCCTTCTTAATACTAATGAATCAGTAACCCAGAGGTACCTTTTTCACTAATAAATTCCTTCTGTGAGTTTTTCAAATCCAAATGGGGTGAACCCAACTTCCTCTAGATGGTAATTGATATACCCAACAACTAGACTTTGTCCCATACCAAGGTGAACATTAGTTTGCCCTTAGCAAAAATAGCAAAAATAGCTCTGATCTGACTTTAGAAATTTATCTACGTCAGAACAAAGTAGGTTCTGACCCAATTCCAACTCTCAAGACTCCTAAAATATATTAACCTTCAAACCCCAGGAGCCCAAATTTAATTAAGTCCTGGTTGATTTATTAGGATTTAAACTATTCTGTGTAGAGTTAATTCTCTAAGAAAACCACCTTAGTAGTTCTGTAACTCCAAAAAGTTTTATTCCAATTTCTACAAAAAGGTATTCTAAATACCTACCATGTGTCCTTGGAATCAAATCAAAAGTTTCTGTAGATTAAATTTGGTGAAAAAGACAAAATAGCTATAGAACTTCCTTTGGGAATTTCTTAAGGGCATTATGGTAATTATTTTGACATAATTCCCACTCTCTGTGAATCAGTACATCAAAAACCACTTAATCATCCAAGGAAATAATTTTTGGAGCTCCAGAACTTTTCTGGTGAAGTACTTCCTAAAACTAGAGCTTTTATCACTAGAATATTCATAAGAAATTAAAGAAAAGTGATAAAATAGTGAAACCACTTTTGTTGGTTTCATTTTATCAACACCTATTTGTTGGTATCATCTTACACAATGGTATCATACAGAATAGGTCCTTGGTCCGAAACCCCTTCTTAGGTAGTTCCTCGGCTATAAACCCTAAGGGATGTTCATCCCCTTCTCTAATGCCATCTCAGCCTCCTAAATCCAATCCTCTCTAAAACTACTGAATCTTAAACTCGTATTGTTCACTAGTTTGCGGTATTGTATTGATGCTTGTATGCCTTGTGTTGATTGTGCTCTTGCTTGTTTGCATGTGTGCTCCCTGACGACGATAGTTGCGATTATCTCGGAGATTAGAAGATGGTTATTATTATGATATTCTAACAAGAAGTCTAGGGAAATATATGTGCCATATTGCTAATCGTAGGCAAGCCACCTTCTTGATCATAAGCTTTGTCCTAATATTTTACTTATGCATGTTTTATCTCCTGTTATGAAAACTGCACTGTTTTACTATATGTTGATGTATATATGGTAGGGGTTTGGATCCTCCGAACTATTACACTTTTGTACTATTAAGTACAACCCCCTTGTTTACGCCTACTTGTCCCTAGGAGAATAGATGGTGCATAACACCATAACCCTTTGGAGACCCTGTTTTAGCCGAAGTAAAACTATAGGATGGGAAGACCCCCGAAAAAGTTTTACCAAAAGTTTTATGATAAAACCTTGGTGAGGTGGGACCTCCCAAGAGATGTTGAGAAAGAAAAAGGTTTTGTCTTACAAAATGCTGAAGGAAAGATGGAGGAAAAAGGTTTACGAAAATGCACCCGGTTCTTTGCAGTTTTGCTAGAACAATTAACCCGTGTAACCACATTACTCTGGAATGGGACAGGGCTGGATTTGATGTTTGTCTATTCTGGTATAAGCTGCCTTGCAACTACTACATGGGGATATAACAATCCCTGGAGGGTGGGCCTTCTCTGGCAGGGTCCATGTAAAACATCGACCGGGAGAAGAAACAAAGGGTCTGCAGGCCTCCACGCGTTACTATGAGCCCCTCATTGAAAGCGCACAATTGGGAAGTGGAAAAAGCTCTCCGGTTGGCTTGTGAACTATATAGGGCATCCCGGTGTTGAGGGGAACAACACTCATAGGGTAGGCACTTATACTGGAGTGGGCTTTCGGATAGTCTTGATCGGTTACTCGACCCACGATCGGTGTAGATCAGGGAAGGGTAGCCGGATGGTGTGGCTAAAGTGTACAACCTCTGTAGAGTGTAAATCTATTCTAATAGCCGTGTCCGTGGTCATGGATGGTTGGGAAGGTTGCTGTAGAGCGGTGCTGGTTTTGTTTTCAAAAAGGATTTTGGAAAAGAAATGGCTTTGGAAATGTTTTGACCATGGGATGGTCGTAAAGAAGAAAGGTTTTGACCATGGGATGGTCGCAAGGGGGAGAAAGGAGTTTGGTGGTGGGACGACCTGAAGACGGGAACAAATGGGTGACCCAATCCTAGTGTTTTCCCAACACTTTTCAAAAAGGTTTCAAAAATGTTTTATAAGAGTTTTCAACAAAGATATGTAGATGCTATATCTACAAGAGAAACTAATTGAGAAAAGAACCTCTCTTGGAGCCCTCCTACTACCACAACTATATTGCATATCTTGTTGTTATTATTATTCTCTTAAGGTGGTTTGCGAGTACATTCCAAGTACTCACTGGCATTGTCCTTGGCTATTAACTTGGTCAGATTTCAAGAAGAGGATGAAGTTGACGTCTATGCGAGCTAGGGCGTTCTCCTAGTCAGTTGCCTGTAGGTTAAGGCATGGCTCGGGCTCTACGCTTCTTACAAGTTCCACTAATGATGTTGATATAGCCATAATGGCAGCTAAGGTATGACTTGTATCCGTGTAAATTTTGGATGTTTACTTTGATACTTGTCGGTTATGTGCCACGACTAACTGATCATGGGATCGTGGTGGTGTGCATAACAGGGATTCTCAGAGGATTAATCCGGGGGTCCCACACTTTGCATCTGGCCATGTACAACAATGATAAGGAATAACCATTACAATCTACTCAGTTAAACTTAAGCAAAAACAACATATAAGAAAGCTAATGAAAGGAATATAGAGGAAAATAATATAAGAAATGTTTGTGATTTGTTAGTATAGCAGCATAATGAGAATAATGGGAAATCTGCTCTAGAAGTACAATGTCCATTTAGGAGCAGCATATTCATAAACATATTTATGTTATGTGATGAAGAGACGGGTGTATTTGGAGGCAGGCGAGGAGCAACAGCTATAGGCAATGCTCTTTGACTCTACTAGCAGGACATATGCAATAATATATAATTCTAGAGAACAAAGAAAACAACATGAAGGCACAAGAAGGTGCCTTTGAAACCGAACTGAATTAAACCATGCATTTAACAACCTATTTTAGCAGCACAATTTCAAGTTTTATGAAAAAGAAGAGAATATTTCACCTTTGCTAGGCCATTTCGCTTCGCAGCCACATCGCAGCCGTCTCAAGGTCAGCGCAGATGAAGAGCTCGCGATTATCTACACTTCTAAAGACTCGTAGAGCTTTCACCTTCTCCTCTTGCGAGAATTCCATTGTGCCTAGGCGAGCAATACAGTTCTTGATTGAGAAATCATCCACATTCCTTGAATCAGCTTTCGTGTCCTCAATTTTCTTTGTCTTCATCTCAATATATTTTTCCATCATTGCAGCTACATCTGCATTTGATCTACCCCTTTTGGGTTCAATATTAGAGCTTGTTGATGGTGCAGCAGCCAATGTTGGGTTAGCTTTCAAACTAGCCTCTTGCATGCCTCCTTGTGTATCAGCCTCAACATCCACCGCGGTCTCTCCAATATGGGGTTATATGACCTCTACAGAACTAGCCTCAGGATCGAACTCCACTTCTTTAAGGATTGGTTGTTGGGATTGCTGAGTGGAGGTAAAGTTGTAGGTTCCCTCGGTGGTCTGTCCATCATACAACTCTCCCAAGGCATAAAAAGAGGAAAAGCCTTAGTACGGAACTTCCCTATCTTAGGAAATGACTGCACAATAGAAAATAAGACGAGTGATATACCATAATAAGTAATATCTTACGATAATAAGGAAATGACTAGATGCATGTAAGGAGCCAAAACTATCTTACGATGATAAGGTTATCCCATAACGCTTGCTCAACTTCGATCATTGAACGCTTGTCATTCCAGGATACTCCACTTTGTTGCCTAGCTTCCTTGAGAATCTTATATACCCTCTTTAGCTCCTTCTCCTTATCTTGGATCTGTCCCTTTGTGTAATACACATACATATGGCTTGCTTGGAATCTCTCGACGATCTTATTCCAGGTGTTGGAGGACCACTCATTCTGACCCTTATATTGAGGTGTATTGTGCTCATGCAGCAAACCCAGAAGGGCTTTTGTAGTTCAGCATTCCAAGAGGCTCTATCTGTTTGAGAAATATTTCAAGTTAGCAAAAAACAAGCATGTATAATAAGATATTGGGGTTTAAGAATTGAAGTCTCTACCTTTAGACCGCTTTTTTGTTACCCCACCTTTTGGTGAGATATTCTTCTGGGCAACTTTAGTTTGCTTGAGATTAATCCTTGGAGATCCTCTTCTAGTCATTATCATGACCCCTAGAACAATATTCATGATAGAAGCAACAAGATATTTATACTCACATAAGAATTAAAGAAGCTCAAATTAAAAAATCTCAAATGTCGTTATTTTATTACATCACATAAGAAACAAAAGAAGCTCAAATGTCACTACTTTATTACATCACACTTGACTTTACTGTTGACGGTAATCTGCCCACATTTGATGCGCAATCATATCTCTAAGATTGTCGCCTTCATTGTTGACGTGATGGTTTTGAGGAAGATCACCATCAGGAAGGTCCACATAATTTTCTGGGGGTATGTTGTTTGTTTGGCTATCTAACCAGCTCTCAACTCCCTTATGCAAACATATGATATTATGCAATATTGCAGCAGCCGTCGGTAACTTCACTTGATTCTCAGTTGTGTGATGGGTTGTCACTTTGAGAATGAGAAAGTGTTTCTTCAGGACTCACAATGCACGTTAAATATAATTCTGTAGTACGGCGTGGCGGTGATTGAATAGCTCCTTGTAATTTTGGGGTGCACAGCAACCACACCCAAACTCCTTCAAATGGTATCAAACACCACGGTATGGTGCAAGAAAGAATGGAGTGTTTTCATAACCACCATCTACGAGATAGAACTTTCCCTGAGGTACTTTAAATCCTTTGAGAAGTGCGGATCTAAGAACCCTATCATCAGTCGCGGATCCCTCCCAGCCACAAGATATGAATGTGAAATTTAGATTGAAGTCACATGCGACCAAAACATTCTGGCTGAGTGTCCCCTTTCTGTTACTAAAGGGAGAAACTTTGTCACCTGGAATGGTCATGGGAATATGAGTCCCGTCAAGGGCTCCAATATAGTTCTGCAAAGAAAATGATAAGATAATAATAAGAAATTATTTTGGTTTGTGGAAAGGAAGACATTGTCATGGGAATATGATTTAGCAAAAAACTGAAAATAGGGGAAGAATCTCGGGTTAGACTGGATCTTTGGATGTACTTGATTAGGATTTGGAGGCTTGAGAAAATGCTTTGACAAAGTATGGATTATGTTGAAGAAATTCTTCATGTGCCAATGAAAAGTGTCACCACTTTGCTTGAATTGGACTTGGAGGGCCTGGAAGGAGGAATTGTGGGACAACATCCATAGAAAGGATGCTAGTTTCTCTTCGATAGTAAGTCTGGTATCGCGTACCAACTTCTCCATCGAAGGAAACTAGCCAAAGCCTTGAAGATATGAGGCTCCATCCTAAATTCTTTTTGACAATTTTTGGCATGCCCTTCAAGAAAGTCCCTTACAACCTCATCACCTCTTAGAATCAACGTATGGCGAGGCTTTTTTGGTTCACTGCCACCTAATAGATGCAGTGCAGGTAAAAGCAAAAGCATCATATCCTCATCATCATCCTCCTCCTCTCTCTTTCTAATGTGATCCCTCAGTCTCAAATCCATGCAAAGACTTAAAAAGAAACAGGCCACTAGTTACCAGTAGGAAAATAGACAGTGTAGAAACAGAATATGTGCTAAAATGGAACATACCAACACATTGCAGCTGACATGTATAAGAAGAACTAGATCATCACCATGAATAAGCTGACAGGTTAGTGGAAATATGCTGTAAAATCTAGACTATTTTTTGTACTGAAAGTTTAGAGGAAAAGACATCCTGTTATGTAGATTGGTGAAAAGACTAGAAGTCATTATAGAATTAGTCACTGGTTTCAGAAGACCATGCATTGTCAGCATAAACGGACACTAGAACCTGACCCAAATCTCAGGTTAACTGCTAAGCAGGTTCTCGGTATGTTACACACTAATATGCTGCTTGTCTACTTACCTCTAGAAACTACCATGACATAAAATTACAATCAAACAAAGTGGGCACCAGCTGATATGACAAGTTAAACCAGTAGAGCAATACCACATTCCAGCTACCCAACATGGAATGATTTATTCTAAACCCAGAACTTAAAAAGATCCATACCCAACATGGAATATGCAATAGATCGCATAACAAGCGGTCATTGTCCTAACCCATATAAGCTAATCAGACATCAATGAGATGATCAGACTTTTGGGCAAGATTTAGAATGAAAATTGCAAGCATGATTTTGGTTGGAATTCAGAAAAGTTAGGATCAAAGCAGAAAACTACTACTATGCATATGCTAATTCTGATTCAAGTTCTTTTCCTCTGCAGTAAAGAGCTCAGTGTAAATCTAAGATTTATCATGTCCTTTTTTTAATAATATGAGGTGTCCTGATTCAACATCCCTACCAGGTATCGAGTATTGTTCAGAGCCAGTAGTATTATCCTTTAGAGCCATTTTTTCTCTATTCTCTCTTAGAATCAACTATAAAATTATTAGTAGTATAAATAATCAGTCAGTTCAGTTATCTTATTGTGAGCCAAAGTTGGTCCTGCTACCTTGGCATGTAGAAAGCCAGGAACAGAGGAACATGTTGTTGCTAAATTCAGTGCAGATACATATGCCTATAGCGCAATGGTACAAACAGTTGGGATCATGAGACTTAACACTATAAGAAAATCACTCCAATCATCCTAATAGAAATTAGAGATAGATAAAACGATCAACAATGACAAACGAAGCTGTTAGGAGACAATTATTCGTTTACGGATTCAGAAAATATCAAACCAAACACTAAGACAACTAATCATTTACGGATTCAGAAAATATCAAATCATTTACGAATTCTTGTGTCCATCTTCATGACCAATTGTGATTAATGAACAACCAAAGTTGGTCGAGCTTCTTTCAAAGTATTTACCAACATGCCAAGAACCTACCACTACCGACCATGCCAAGAACCCTAGAAATTGTTAGGGGACATGCCAAAATCCTAGAAATTGTGAGGGGACCAAGAGGAAGGGTAGCATCTTACGAGTATGAAGCAGACGGAAATGGAGAGGACACCAGAGGTGATTTCTCAGCGGTGTTGCCGAGGTCACCCGGGGTGAGATCTCCAGGCAAACGTGCACCGCCGGTTGAGAAGGGGAGAGGGCACGTGTTTTTGGTATGGATTCCTCCAGCCGTTGCCATCCTTATGCACTAGCCGCCGTTGTCCCTCCGCCCCTAGCCGCCGCTGTCCATCTGCCCCAGCTACCACTGTCCCACCAAATCGCGAGAAAAGAAGTGTCGGGGCAAGACACGATAGAGAAGTGGGGTATTTTTTCCACAGGATGGAGGTCGTGTTTTGTTTCCCCTTCAAAACGAAGGGAATCAGGGTGGATCCCTAGGATGGACTAACCGAACGTGTTAAACAAAGAGGACGGGATTAAAACCACGCGTGTCTGATCCTGGCTAACCCACAGGGATATCGCCCCGATCCCGGCTGGGTTCGGCTGAAACGAACAAAGCCTAACCCAAATCTTTTTCGTTGATATGAAGGAATTATATTTTTTGAAGGTGATGACTACAAGTGCATAGATCAATTGTATCTAGTTTCGAAGTACAGATATCAAACCCCCAAAGAGCTATTGGTAAAGGTCTTTATGCGCCTCGTTACTATCTACCAAAGTATACTTATAAGTTGTCTTTGATCTCAAGTAAAGGGTGTTTGAAAGGTTTATGGTTGTTTGCAGAAAAGTAATTAAAACAAGTAGAAGGAAACAAGTAACAAGTTTGTATGAAAGCGTGGTTGAACTCAATAGGGCTAAAGCGTCCTCGGGGATGTAGGATAAACCACTAGCATAGTATTATTGTTATATGTAATCAAGATAACATAGTCCTTGTGTCATGATATGTGTGGAGAGAATCCCATAATAAGATGTCCACTACAAGGCTCGTAGGAAGCCACTTTGTAGAGCCAAGAGTAAGGTCACCTCTAAATAACCACTGTGATGTCTGAGAGAAGTCACCCATACAAACCACCGCAATTAAGGGTTTCCCTGTGGATATCGTAATTAGCTTAGGGAGTCCCTCTTTAATTCTCCTTTGATCATACATTTTACGAGCCGACGCCAATCTGTCATGGGGCATTCTGGCTATGCTTCCAAGACACATCCAAAGGATTTCAGCCTCCCTTTAGTACCGAGGGAAAATGATATATGCCCGACTACACATACCATCTAAAGAGAGAGATCAAACACAAATCATAAATATATCATAGACAAGCAAGTCATATGCACACAAGAATAAATCATCTTTATTACAAGTTCATAATGGTGCTACGGTTTCTCCATCTCCCCATGAACAAAGGAACTACTCACTCATGGAAGAAATCAACAACATCATCATAATTAAATGAATGGATAGAAGTACGGGAGTAGATCTAATGCAAACCACAATTCAATCTAGAATTACGACAAGATCTAATAGATGAAAAATGGGGGTAATGGTGGTAATGGAGATGCAGCGATTGATGATGAAGGGGGTGATGCATTGTCCTCCGATGATCCGTGAAGCAACTGGGATTTTACCCTAGCAAAGTTCCTCCTTTAGATCCCTCTCGGATGTGTTTTTTCGTGGTTTCTGGTTGTTGTGAATGTCGGATCTCCCTCAGGTCTTCGCCAAGAGAAAGTATTTGACGAGGCGGTCACAATGGCTCCAATATGGGTGGATGGTACGTGCAGGCTCCGCCCGTACCACTAGTCGTTACCGGTACTGGTGCCTCCTCCTTGTTTGGTATTCTTCTAGGTGCGAAGGTAAATTCATAAAATGACTTTTATCACTTAGAAATATCATATAGTTACACAATATGACATCTCAAATTGATATGTTCATATATGACTCCATGATTTGGGATCCTGTTGAAACAAGAACAAAATAGCGCGTGTAGATGCGGTGAAATACAAAGATCACTACTCTATTTATGCAAAAACAAAAGGTACATATGCTTCAATTTTGGACTCATCAACTCCCCTAAGCTAGGCTCTTGCTAGTCCTCGAGAAAGATGGTGGCTTGTGGACAAGATCATCATGTTCATGAGACACGAGTCGTTACAATAAATGAGGTAGAAATTGAAGTAGGAATACTACATTGGGTGTAGAGATACTTTGGGTGTATTACCATACCCTTACACATTACATAACTTAGAGGCTTCCACACCTTTTCTAGTATTAATGAAATCATAGGAAGATGCTAGTGATTCAACATATCATATAATCACAAAGTTTAAAGATATAGATCACTAAGTTTAGTAATGAAGATTCATGATCATTTTATCTCTCTTTTTTCCTATGTTTGATTCTTTTGATAGCTACTCTCTTCTTTTCTTTTGATAGTTGTATGTCTATATTTTTACTTGCTCCCTTTTCTCTTCTTCTTTCAGCACAACTATTTGATCATGCTAACTAATTCAATGGCTTTCAAAAAGCCTTAATTATAATATGCTACCAGAATTCTTATTCTCATAACTTAATCAATACTTTTGTTGGTGTGGAAGTCCCTATAATTATGACAGCTATACAAGTATCATAACACTCAACCTAGTTTAATCATCTAATATAATAATCATGAATCAAACACAACTTCAATTATCACAAAGTCTCATAACTCAACGGATATAAAACTTCTATTGAACAAAGGGAGCTCGAAGTTGATGCAACTAATGCAAATTAAGAATTTTAAGCCTAACCATGCGTGCAGAAAAATAAACATGCAAAAACTGTAAGGTAGATTATAAGGTTCTCACATATCCCCAAGCTTGGAATCAAGCCAGGTGGATCAAATAATTCATTGTGATTACTTACTCATTTTTGGGAGTAAAGAAGTAATCATCTTCCTTTTCTTCATCCTCCTTGAGGTTGCACGCTTGAGCAATACACGCAAATAGAGTGGACATCTCTATGATGCCAAAATGCAATTATTTGATTACCTTGTTTAAGGTCCTCCTGTCATCAGCCATCTCCATGATAATCTTGGTCAGGAGTTGTACTCTACCATCGATGTCATGGACCTTCTTTTCAAGATCTTTGCCCATCATCTAGTAAGAGTCAACTCCTTGCCCAATGGTTTCAACACAAGCTTTTGAAATATTTTCAAGGTTCTTGATCTTTTCTCGAATCTCATCTCGGTTTTCCCTTTTTCTGGAAGAGGTTTTTGGAGGGGATTTAAGAGAAGTTCCTTGAAGGTTATACCTGTAGGGGTTGAGTGGAGATTCTCCCTTGTTCCTTCCTTATTCCACGTGCATGAGAATCTCTAATTTCCGCGGGAACATATCTTCCCAATTGGGGAGTGGAACCACTCGTGCGGACTTGTGGTTTGAGGAGGATGAAGTATCTCTTTCGAACCCCTCCTTATTGGATTGTTCTTCAGAGATGTGCTCTTTCTTGGCCCAAATCTGCTTAATATGAAAAGGATGCGTGGACCTTGAGTAATCAAGTGAGATCTGAGGTTTCATTGTAATGGACAAAAAGAGAGTTCTAGATCTGAAATAGGATGGAAGAGAACGAGAAAGAAGAAAAGTGCAAATTAAAAGACAAAATCAATAGGTTAAAGGGTTTTAAAGTCGGTCGCGAGCTGTGGTACGGGCAAGTTGCACCCGTACCACGCCCCTTACGGACTTGTTACCGCCTTCTCTATTTTTTTATAACAAAAGATCGGATAAACACGGGGGAAAACAAATACGGTAACGACCATTGGTACGGGCGCATATGCCCATATGGGCCGGCCGTACCATATCAACGAAAATCATCATTGGTACTCTGAACGTTTAACGACCACCCGCACCAGGTCCGACCGTATGGTCCACCCGTACCAGGTAAAAAAATAGCTCGAAATACCTAGAAAAAACTGGTTTAGTTCAAAGAAAAAGATAGAATCAACCAAAAAGTCTCCAAAGTAGCAGAACTAAGTTATTAAAACTTTGTTACCTAACTTTTGCTTGTTGTATTCTTTGGCCGAGACTAAATAGATCAATTCCACATCGTTTACCTCACCAACTCTATAATGCTTTAATCGCTGCCCATTAACAATCTAGGATGAATAAGAGGGCGTAGTATTTTTCAGTCTTACTGCTCCCGAAGGATATGCTTCTTCAATGTCATATGGTCCTTCCCATCTGGATTTCAATTTCCCTGCAAAAATCTTAAGCCTAGAGTTGTAAAGAAAAACTTTATCTCCAGTTTTAAATCCCTTGCCCTCTAATTTTTTGTCATGCCATTTCTTAAATTTTTCTTTAAATATTCTAGTGTTTTCATAAGCCTCATTCCTGAGTTCATCTAAAGCATGAATATCTAAGAGTCGTTTTCCCCTATAGTTTTAAAGTCAAAATTCATAGTTTTGATAGCCCACCGAGCTTATGCTCAAGTTCTAATGGAAGTTGGAAATTTTTACCGTAAACCATTTTATATGGTATCATTCCCATAGGATTCTTGAATACTGTACGATACACCCACAATGCATCATTAAGCTTCAAGGCCTAGTCCTTTCTTGACATGTTCACCGTCTTCTGAAGTATGACCTTGATTTTTCTGTTACATAATTCCACTTGTCCACTGGTTTGAGGGTGGTAGGGTGAGGCTACCGGATGGTCTACTCCATATTTTTGAAGTATCTTATCAAAAGTACCCTTCATAAAATGAGTTCCACAATCAGTAATCAAAAATTAGGGTACTCCAAACTTGGGAAAGATGATGTCCTTGACCATCTTAATAGAGGTGGCCGCATCTGCATGAGTAGTGGGTATAGCTTCAACCCATTTAGTAACATAATTAACAACAAGAAGAATATGAGTATAACCGTTAGAGGGAACAAATGGTCCCATGACATCCATTCCCCATAGATCAAATGGCTCTATTACTAAGTTATATTTCATATTCATTTCTTGTCTTTTACCTATATTACTCATATGTTGACAAGCATCACAATTTTTAACATATTCGTGATAGTCTTTAACTAGTGTAGGCCAGTAGAAACCTAACTACAAGACCTTGGCTGCAGTGCGATTACCAACATGATGCCCACCGTAAGGACTATCGTGACAAGCTTTAAGGATGAATTTTTCCTCGTGCTTGGGTACACATTTCCGGATAATCCTGTCTACGCCATGCCTGTAGATGTAACGGTCATCCCAAAAGTAATGTTTTAAATCATTAAAGAATTTCTTTCTTTCATTGTAATCCATTCGTTTCGGTAAAAACCTGCCTACTAGAAAATTAGCATAATCTGCAAACCAAGGGTCACAAGGTTATACAATTGCAAGGTATTCGCCTGGCATAGATTCATTAATAAGAATAGGATCCTCTATGATCCCTTCCATTTGTGACAAATGGTCAGCAACAAGGTTATCCTTTCCCCTCGTATCTACTATATGCAGGTCATATTCTTGTAATAACAAGACCCATTTAATTAGACGGGGCTTAGCATCTTTCTTAGCTAGAAGGTATCTCAAAGATTGATGGTCAGTATGAACTATTACTTTTGAGGTGATAATATAGTGTCTAAATTTATCACAAGCAAAAAAACCAGCTAGGAATTCTTTCTCGGTTGTCGCATAGTTCGTTTGATCATCATTAAAAACTTTGTTCATCTCTTTGTTCTAAAACAGCCTCAATAGCATAGTCGCTAGCATCACACATAATTTCAAATGGTTCATCCCAATTGGGTGGTTGAGTAACTGGTGCAGAAATTAGTGCCTTTTTTAACTGTTTTAAGGAATCATGGCAATCTCTATCAAAAGTAAAAAAGGGTATCTTTATCTAAGAGACAAGTTAAAGGGGCAGCTATTTTAGCAAAATCTTTAATAAAGTGTCTATAGAAACCAGCATGTCCAAGGAAGTTCTTCACTCCTTTTATATCTTGCAGAATTGCCAGTGTTTCTAAGGTAGCTAAATTCAAATTATCAATCTTAATATTCTTTTCAGAAACCTTATGCATGAAAACAATACCTTCCCTTACCATGAAGCGGCAGAGTTCCCAATTTAGAACCATCTTGGTTTGTTTACACTGCTGCCGAAGTCTATTAAGATTATAGAGACATTTCTCAAAAGTAGTTCCATAAACAACAAAATTATCCATAAGGACCTCCATGGTACTTTCCACAAAAATATTGATTTTTTAGAACACACTCTTGAAAAGTAGCAGTTGCGTTACTGACGAGGGTTTAACTCATCAATGCCTGTTCTTATGGGCTTGGGTTTTGGAGAAGGAGGGAGCGCTGGAGGCATCAGTCGGCTAGCAAACAAGCACACAGGGACGAAAGATTTAACCAGGTTCAGGCCTCATAGAGGTCCCTACTCCTACTTGTCTGCTCTTGGAATTAACGAAGGAATCAAAGATTATAGGGACGCGCAGATGCAATCTGGCGAGAGTTGTGGAAACTAGGGTTGCGTGTGTCCTCCTCGCTGCCCCCTCCTAGCCTTTATATAGATAGGATAGGTCTTAGGTAGCAGGTCGAGTCGGTTATAGATTAGGGATTTTCCCTTGAACTTTCTATCTTAAGCTTCTTCTTGTCTCGCAAGCAATCAAGAGTCCGTAGGCCACTCGAATTCTCCACTGGGCCTTGGCAACTCCGTGGGCTTCTGCTGTATCTGGACCGTATATACCAAACTCGAGTACCTGTAGGGTATACTCATGTCAGTAGCCCCCGAGTCTCCAGTAGAATCCCAGATTCGACTGGAGACTTTATGAAGTCTTTCGAGTGCATGACTGAGCATTTTTCGAGTGTTCTGTTTATGTGATAGGGATTGTTGATATACGTGCCTGATTTATCTAATGTGTATCAGTATCAGCTAACTTCCTTAGGGTAAAACAGCGTAATCTACTCAAACTCGAGTCCCCGGACTCGAATTCGGAAAAGTCCTAGCATTATTCGACTCAAGCCACGAAGGTCTTACAGGAGTCGAATTCCAGTGTATAGGTGTAAGCACTCGACGCGTCCGTCAAGGCATGTTCATCGCACCTGCAGGCACGGATATGTTTCTGGTAGTGTGCAGCAGATGTGTTGACCGGCCTTATTCAGGTCTTATCTTCACGCTGTAAGCGCGGCATCCGAATTTTTGTCATCGCGGAGATGATTCGGGTGGCCCAGAAGATGTAATCTCTTTGTAGGGAAAATATGAGGTGAAGTCGCCATAGCCTTCGAGTGTAGATGTTATCAACACACAGTATAATGTACAAATAATCATAGGGTGCGCAACCAGCGCTCCCTATGGGAGTATCCCCCGAGTGCCTGGTTGAGTCAAAGACTCAAGCAGGGACTAAAGAACTTTTGTGACTGCTGTCGTCTTTTGTTGCTTGTTTTAGTCGAATTTTCTTCCGGCGCTCCCTATGGGAGTAACACATAATTCACAATCGAATTATAGATTCGAGTAGTGGGCATGTCTTTGAATGTTCATATTCCTGTTTAAAGATAAATCATAGGGTGCACGACTATAGCTCCCTATGGGAGTAGCCCCTGAGTGCTTGGTTGAGTCGAAGACTCGAGCAAGGACTAAAGTAGTCGAAATCTTCTGCTGCTGAAATCAATGACATCAGTGCTGACGACGTGATGACCTTGGTTGCCCGTGTGAGCGGCTTTGACGGGACGTGACGAGTGGTGGGTCCCACTTTCTGACTTCGATTTGACCGGGCGTGTGTAATCTTCTGTTTTAACTACGTCTCCTCGATTTCCACACGTAATGGGAATAGTGGGGGGACGGTTCGTGCTTTAGCTTCGCCACGTGTCGATGGCGATGTGTGCCACGCATGTAGTAGGGTTTCTGCTGGCCGTTGGATGGTGTCTGTGATGAGGTTAAGTAGTAGCACATTTGTGGTAATTTCTCCATATCTCTTCGTTGTTCTTGCCTCCATTGCCATTGCTGCTACTCTCTGTTTCCCTACGCACTTTCTCGTTGCGGCCCTGGACTAGCTCCGTAGCTTCCCCATTTACTTCCTTCGTTCTCACCGCCATCGGTAGATGGGAAAGAAGAAGGGAGGCACCGCCGCTGGGTCTGCCGCCGCCAAGAAGAAGGGTGGCTCCGCCACTATGGGCACCAGCGCCGCTGGTGCTAGGAAGAAGAAGGGCACGGGTACCCCGTATCACCAATGGCGCTTGGCGAGCGTCTATCATCAAATCCTCTGAGCTTCATCTTCATCGTCAAGATGGAGTTCTTCCATCAGTGGAGGGCGATTCGCGAGTGCCCGATGAGGAGGTAACCCCATGTCCTCCTCCTAGTTTCCGGGTTATGTTCCTTGCGTTCATCATCCGTGGTCTTTCTCTGCCCCTGCATCCTTTCTTCAGGGGCCTCCTTTGCTTCTACGGGCTCCAGCTGCATCAGCTGTCCCCAAATTCTATTCTCTACATCTCTTTATTTATTACGCTTTGCGAGTGCTAGCTCGGGATCGAGCCGCACTTTGGCCTCTTTAAGAGGTTATTTAAGCTGAAACGCCAGTCGGCGTCCGGTTCAATAGTCTATGACGTAGGAGGCTGCGGAATCCACGCCGACTCCTCTGTCACCTACTTTGCCATCAAGCTCGCCGCATCCATCCAAGGGTGCAGGGACAAGTGGTTTTATATCCGCGACCAGAAGGCCGACGGAGAGAACTACGGACTCACGCCCTTCGATCCCGTGGCGCCGTGCAAGAGGAGGCGCTCCTGGAAGAACATAGTGATGTCTGGCGAGTCCGAGGAAACGGAGGTGTTGTACAAGCGCGTCTACGACCTCGAAAGTCACATAGGTAAAGAAGAGGGTGGCGCTGCCCTCATTCGCACGTGGTTGTGCCGCCGCGTCCAGCCTCTGCAGGCTAGAGTGCACCCAATGTACTGCTGGACCGGTGCTGACGATGTCACCGGCGTGTCTACCGAGGGCATTTCTACGGGTGAGGTAGATAAGAGGGTGCGACTGGTTACGAAATACACCGCCAAGGAGGTTCTCCCAGGCAAACCAGTCGTGCCTCCTTTCGACGCCTCTAACCCCCCTCCCGAGATAGAGTTATTCTGCGAAATAGTTTCCTTTTACGACTGCCTTTAAGATGTTTTTTGATGTATAATGTTGTATCTTCTGAATGTAGGACTGGAATGTGTCTCCCAACTTGCCCCCTAAACCTGAAGGGATTATCCCACGCGAAGTGGATGAAGAGGACGAGTCGGAGTCGACCGTCCCAATTGAAGAGTTGGAGGGAGCCCCCGAGTCCAGCGGCCAGGACACTCGCAAGCGGTCCCACAACAAGGACTCGGATGCCTCGTCGCTATCAATGCTAGAAGGCCCTTCTGCTATTGCAGAGGAGCCGATCCCTGCCGTTCCTGTGCGCTCCATGGCTCCTCCTACCCGGAAAAAGCAGCGGCTGCCAAAGGAGTCGTCGGAGTCAGAGGAGCAATCCTTCGACCTTGATAAATTTGACTGGTGAGTTCATGACATTGCCTTAGTTTCTTTTTGGAGTTGCGTTCCCTAAGGTTTTTGCTTGACGTGTTTTACAGTCAAGCGGCATCGTCGTCTTCTGGCGACATCCAATTTGTGAAAGAATCCAGAGTCGCAGACTCCAAGTCCAAGGAAGTGGCCAAACGATCTTCTTCTCCTCCATTGACGGCCCACTCCGGGCATAATTCATCGACTTCCTCGCATGCTGGGGGACACCAGGTAGTTGCCCAGACGACTGCACGGTAGTCATCTTTGGAGTTTCTAGAGGAGCACGTAAGCATTCTTTTGTTTGCTTTGGCAGTCGAATATATACTTGGTGTTGTTGCTGAACTTTGTTTTCTTCTAATGCAGCTCATCATGAAGGAGGCTGCTCGCCTGGCCGAGCAAGTCCTAGAGATGGGTCGACAGCATGCGCGGCTGGACAATCGCCATCGCGTTGTTGAAGGTTAGTATTGCCTTTGTCTTTGTCATGGTGAAGTGTCTAGATGCGATTGATGATACGTCCTGTTTTTTGCAGTTGAGCATAACGAGCTTCTGCGACATGCTGCTTTGCTTGAGAAGACGCTTGTCGTGGTAGCGAAGAGTCGCGACGAAGCAATCACGGCCGTAGAGGAATCGCAAAAGCACGGGGACGACTTGCAAAAGCACGAAGAGGACTTGTGTTCCTCCAATGCCGAGAGGGAGAAGTTGCTCGAGGAGCAGCTTTTCTTGATTGCAAAGTCCCTCTCACGTATTCTTTCAGATGAATTTTCTTTGTTTCTGGCTTCAGCATCGTGTTACTATTCTAATACTTTGATGTATGTAGATGCCGCAGTCGAAGACTGCAGTGCTTCTCTTCAAGGGACGCTGACGAAGGCCAAGAATGTGCTTAGTCGCATACGTAGGGATCTAACTCCCAAGGCTGAACTGCTTGACAACCTGGAGGACCTGGTGGAATCCCTTGCTGGGGGTATTCCCATGGACTTCAGGAATTCCCAGCGGTCCGTCGGCGCCACCATGGCACTCGCAATGGTGCAAGCCCATGGCGTGGAGGTGGATCCTGCCGCGATTTCCAAGGCGATGCCCATCGGCGTAGATGGCCAACAGGTAGTGTTTGCTCCCTTCGCTACTAGCTGTGGTAAATATGGGCCACAGCTCATCAGTATAGTCGCCAAATAGTCTGAGGAGCTGCAGGGAGCGAAGAATGCGGCGAAGGCTGCAGCGTTAGGGGCTGACACTAGAAAGTCTGTGGCTTCAGAGACCGCCACGGATTCGACGAGGCCCCCGAAGCCCAAGTCGAATTCGAAGAAGCAGGCTGCTCCTTAGTAGCTATCTTGTAATAATTGTAGTTTTTAGCTTCTATGTTGGAACAATGCTTTTATGGAAGTGTCCTAGTCGAGACTTTTGATGTGCTTGAATGCATCTATGCCTTTTGTCAATGTATTCTCGGTCTCTTATTTTCTTTTGCTTGGTTCGTGATAGGGTACGTCGAGTGGTCCTCATGATCCTGCACCCACCGATGAAACCTTGGCGCAGCTGCGCTCAAAGGTGGATGAGTTGTCCTTGCTTTCGCGATTGCACGATCGCATTAAGCAACTGGAGCGTGAGTTTCCCATCCTCCGTGGTAGCACAGATGTATGGAAGTCGAAGGCGGAAAAGGCTACCGCCCGAGAGCAGTATCTCTTGGAGGAGGTGGCGCAGCTGAGCAATCAGTTCAAATGTTAGCTTTCTACACTCTTATCTTTTCTTTTAGTCAGTCGTGGCAATGCCTTGTCTTCATACTTTGCCTTTTTTTTCTTGGTGTAGTTGTCAGTGCTCGTCATCCGCAGGATGAGAAAGACCGGATTGCCATTCGAATGAATGACCTAGCCCAGGAGCACTTTCAGGCAAGTGGGTACTTTTGGGTGGACCATGATCGTGCGATCGCGCTTGCGACCCTGTAGGATCGTGCTTCTCGAGTACTTCACTTTTTGAAGAAGGCGTAGTCGTGCCTTAGGCATATCTATCAAACGATGTTCCCGCTGGACGCCGTGCCTTCAAGCATGTTGGCTCTTCTAGCGAAGTTCCAAGATCTGAGTGCAGTTCACGAGTGTGTGCAACAGCAGTTAGTGGTCGGTGCCAAGGTTGCTTTGTCGCTGGTGTGACTGCATAGGCCAGATGTAGACGTTGCAGCTATTTCCACCGGGCCGCCGACCCCGCCAGAAGGTTCGACCTGGAACATGGTTCCACATTACCAGGCAGTTGATCGCCCAGCAGAAGAAACCGTCGACTTCTTCGAGGAGCAAACGAACGTTCTTCTGTTGCAGCAGTAGCATTAGCTTATATCCTGCACATAATTGTACAAGTGTTGTAAATTTCGTATGGATATGTAATTAATTTCTATTGATATCTGCTAGCATTTATTTTTTGCGAGTGTATTTGTATTCTGCAATTCCTTTTTGTTAGCCATGACTTGTGTTATCTTAGTACCTCGCCAACCTGACAGGTGCGTTGCAAGTGGGTTGGTGTTTTATCAAGAGTTTGATTGATGTTGTGTCAGCTACTAGGGATACTGCGATTTGTTCGTAGAACGAGGATGTAAAGGGTGGCGCAGCCCCCGAGTGATAAGATTGCCAGAAAAATAAGGGAAAACACGGAGTTTCAGGGCACTTAGCTTTATTTATTCGCAGAATAGTATGAGGTACAATGTGTGGCTAAGTAGCCTGGCTGAATAGCCTTATTTGTGATTTAAAAACAACTAGGGGTAGAAATGACGCAGCTGTGCAATGTTCCAGGGGTTGAAGTATGTGACTGCTGTCTTGAAATCTGTAAGGCGATAGGCGCCACCTGGGATTACTTCTGTAATCACGTAAGGTACCTCCCAGGGAGATTCGAGCTTGAGATGCCCTTGTTCCTTGAGTCTCAGGACCAGGTCTCCTTCGATGAAGGATCTTGGGCGTAGCCTTCTGTTGTGGTAATTGCGGAGGCTTTGCTGGTAGATCGTTGATCTTTCTGCTGCGATTTCTTGTGCCTCGTCAAGAAGGTCGACAGAGTCTTCGAGTGCAAGATTTGACTCCTGCTCGCTATAAGCGACCACCCATGGGGCTTTGTAGCGTACATCTGCGGGTATCACCGCTTCAGCACCGTGCACCATGAAGAACGGGGTTTAACCCGTGGCGCTGTTTGGAGTTGTGCACAAGGTCTAGAGTACGGATTGCAGTTCATCTGGCCAGCATCCGGTGGCTTCTCGAGTGGCCGTAGGAGGCGCTTCTTGATTCCGCCGCATACGAGGCCGTTGGACTCTTCAACTTGACCGTTGGTCTGTGGGTGAGCCACCGAGGCGTAGCTTATGTTGATTCCCAGGTTTTCGCAGAAATCCTTGGAGGTGAAGTTCGTCCTGTTGTCCGTGATGATGCTATGTGGCACCCTGAAGCGGTAGACAATGGACTCGAAGAACTTGACGATGTTGGCTCCTGACTGGTTTGTCACCGGCATGGCCTCGATCCACTTGGTGAATTTGTCGACTATGACCAAGAGGTAGACGTAACCTCCTCGCGAGGATTTCGGGAGCTTGCCGACCATGTCGAGTCCCCATTGCGTGAAGGGCCAAGCCAATGGTATTGGCTGAAGTTCCACGCTAGGTGCGTGCGGTTTGTCCGCGAATCGCTGGCAAGCGTTGCAGCGCTGGACGATGTCCTTGGCATCGCTGATGACCCACAAGTATAGGGGTGTATTGCAGTATTTTCGATAAGTAAGAGTGTCGAACCCAACGAGGAGCAGAAGGTGATGGCTAGTGGTATGGATCAAGAATTCTCTGCAAATACTTAGCAAATGGATTTTTAGGGGTTTTTGATAAAGCAAGTAAATAAAGTACGAGTAAATAAAAGACAATAGGAACAAATGCAGCAAGTGGCCCAATCCTTTATTCAGCAAAGGACAAGCCGGTTGTATTACTTAAGATGACCAAATGTTCTCGAGGACACACGGGAAGACTGTCAAGTGCTTTCGCTTCATATAGTTGATTAATCTTATTTAGCTTGCTAAGTGCTGCGTGGGTGAACCTGTGCAAATGTACCGACCTTCCTAGGACTAATTATCAACACCCGGATTTTTAATCCCAGATGCCCGTTATGCCATACCTCGCAATCCCAGGATTACCATTTTTGCGAGACATAACGGATTGGATATCACAGTACATCATCCATTAAAAACCATACATAAGGTTTTACACAAATAAGGATCTCATGATCCAGTCTTTAATACAACAAGCGTGAAATAAGCGATAGCGTGGCGGTGGGGTCCATCTTGAGGCAGGCAATCTTGTGGCGAGATAGTCCTAGTTATCATAGCCGTCCTGCTGACCATCATCTTGATAATCTCCTTCATAGTCTGGCCATGATAATAGCCAGGGACAAAAGCCATGAGTACTCTTTAAGTACTCGCAAACTACTACTAACAAGGGTTATAATTCTAAGTTAAAGTGCTGAATTTAAAGAATAACTATCAAGTTAAGTTTGAAACCTAAGCTGAGTTCTGAAGCAAGAAAAGATAAAGTAAAGTTCTAGAATCACTTAAGTTGGGAAGCTATTATCATTAACACAACCCTGTTGTGGTCAAGTCAAAGTTCATCATTCATTTCAAGTTATTTAGAAAACATCTGACAACGAAACAGTATGGCCATTCCAACTGTCCATAACCACGGACGCGGCTATTCGAATAGTTTGACACTCTGCAGAGTTGGTACACTTTCACCACAAGATTCGATACATCTATAAGGGATAACCCTGAATCATCATACTTAGTATGCAGATAATCAAACATAACCTTCCATTTACACACCCTAGTATAAGCACATCTCCTATGAGCATGGCCTCCCAACCATGACCATCAGTCATCTTGGGCACTGCATAGGTGGACAACATTGAGAGGTAGCCTCAGCTCAAACCTCTCCCGTGAGGGAACTAATAATAATGCATATAAATTTCCAGCTAAGCCTTACCCAATTCAGGTAATGTGGTTGTACGGTAAATTTGGAATGGTATCGCATCCGAATCCAACCATCAGTTTTATAAAAGGGTTAAGGCTCATGCCTCATCATTTTCATCATCATAAACCAATTGTGTTTTTCAACACATGTCAAAACATCTCAATAGAATGACTCATCATTCCAAGGTTTTCATAACTCATTTTCACCAAGTGTTCCCATCTAAAGTGACTCAAGTTTTTGAGCTATTCTAAAATACTAAATTAAGAGTGTTCACTAAGGTGGAAAGATGGGATCAATCTCATGCCATAGAAGGACATCTAAAAGTTTCTAAGTAGGTCAAGTTTTATACTCTTTATGCTACCTTCAAAATTAATTAAAGAACTTTGTGTAAACTAAGGGAGGTAAAACTTGTCAATAAGACTTGGGGTACTAATAGTTAACGGGGTGTGATCAAAGCATGCTTAAGGCATCTTTACTAAACCATCTAGTTTTATTCTAGCTTGCTAACAATAGCTTACTAAAGCATGTTTTGCAAGGGTTAGCTTGCCACTAATAGCTTGGCTTGGTTGGTGCAGTGGTTGAAGTTGTCTTCTTCTTCTTCCTGGTAGAACTCCTCCACCTCGAAGGCTTGGTCGGTACTAGCGTCTATAAATACGAAGGGAGTAGACAATCACCAAACAATACTTACCTAGATTAAGTAGAATTCTAAAACACACAATTGATGATCTATTATCATCACAAACATTACAAGTTTTAATTCAATAGTTTTAACCTTTTTATTTTAGAAAAGTAATTTCTACTCATTGAAATATTAACTAAAATTTAATATTCACCACCAAAATATGGGGTCATGTGGACACATGTCCTCACCACATATTCTACCATGTGGGAGTGAGATTTAAAGGTTGGATCAATATTACTTTGGTTTAAGTTTATTATTTAATGATTTAAAGTGACTAGAGATGCCTATATAGCATTATCTTGGTACTAGTCCAAAGTCACTGCATGTAAACCCTAATATTATTACATATTTGGATAGTTATGAGGAAATGTGATTTTTGAGAGTTGGAAACAACTCAAAATCTAACTTGGTTGATTTTATAAAAATGTTTCAAGTTGCAAAAGCTTCTGTCTTCTTATTTTTATTAGGAGAGATCTATAACTCTAAATGAATTAAATCCAACAGGTCTCTGGGGCTCGGTGGGGTCTCACTGAGGCGTGCAGGGCTCCAAAGAGGTCGGCGAGGCAAACAAAGTGGAAGACAACGGCGAGGCGAGGCGTGGTCGCGGCGGAGCTTGGAGTGGCCGGAATCAACGGCACCGTTCTCCTCCCAAGGCGGCGGCTCCGGCTCCAATTCCGGCGAGCTGCTGCTCCACTTGCTCCGGCGAGAGGTGGGTGAGGTTCAGAGAGGTGAGGGGAGTGGAATGGTGTGAGTCTTTGGTGCTGGGGAGGGCTCCTTTTATAGGCTCGACGGTGAGACCGAGCGGGATGGGCGGTCGACGGTGGCGACATGGCTACGGCAAGCTAGCGCCATGGCTGGGGATTGCGATCGGTGGGCGGTTCCCTGGCGGTGCTCTAGGACTTTAATGCGGTCGTAGGGGCAGTGGCATGCGGTCGGGGCGAGGTGGCGCTCTACGCAGCTGAAGCGGCTGTGTCCACGGCGAGTGGTGGCTGTGGGGCTTTGGGCGGCGAACGGGTGTGTCTGGGGTGTTCTCCAGGTCGAGGCGGAGCGGTGGGCGCGGGATGGTGCCAAGGGGCGGTCGGCGGAAGGGGGCAGCGCTCTGGCGACATCGGCATGGTCGACAGGCTCGGGGAGCGGCGGTTCCTGGTCGTTCTGGTCGCCGTACTTGGGCTAGGACTGGTTGGGCGGTGGAGGTGGACCACGGGCTATCTCCAGGACACGGTGGATGGCGCTGGAGGGGGCCATGGCGTGCTGTCGCCGGTGGGGTGCCCAAATGGGGGCTCGGCCTTAATGGCCATGACCATTTGGTCGTGGCACAGTGGGTGGCTAGGCTAGAGAGGGGTTAGGGGGAGTAGTGGAGAGATTTTGGTGGCAAGTTGGGGAACAAGTTTGGCCAGAACACTATTTAAAATAGTGAAATTTGTTTAGTTTGAAATCTGCCTGCCAAATGTTTGATGAAATGGCCGCAAGAGAAAAAGTTTTGAATTTTGAGTTCAAAATTTTTGAGTGTTCTCCACTAGTGATAGGTAGTCTCTGGTTGCAAGGGTTTTGAAAATGGTGCTCAATTAGATGGTTTTTGAAACAGGGGTGATCTATGCATATGCATTAGATTCTATTTTAAACTGTCATTTAAAATAGTTTACAGAATGTTTTTAGTAGATCAAAAGGTGGGACTTGGTACATCATTATGTGTACTAGCAAGGGGTGCAAAGATCAAGAATGTATTCTGTTAAGAAATGAGTACTACGAATAGCCAAAGTAGGCATGAGAGTTAAATTTGTCAAAATGACCATTCCTTCATTTTAATTCTTTTTGATTTGATTTTATTTAGGAAAAGTTTGGGAATGATGTAGATGATGTTTAAATCACCTAAGAAACATTTCACAAGCATTGGATCAATCAATCATGGCAATTCAAACAACTCCTATTTTAAATGCACACATATATGAATGCTTTCATTTTAAATTTGGAAAAGTTTTTGTTAACCCCATTTTTGGATGATTTGATCATGATAAGCTTGGATTTAAGTTTTGGGATGTTACACTAATACATACTTGTGATTATACCCCTTGCAAACATCTGTAAGTACAAGAAAGTAATTAAGGTAGAAACCTAACCAAAGCTTTAAACTCTAAGACCCTGACGTCTCTTGTGCAATGGTTTCCTAACGGGGGTTTAGGTTTCAGTCACTCCGGCAACCCCTACGATTAGTAGCCAAATACACAATGCATTCCCCTAGTCCCATAAAGGTGAAGTGTCATGTAGTCGACGTTCACATGACACCACTAGAAGAAGTACACCACAACTTAAATATCAAACTATTGAATCTTTCTCAACACAATTCCAATACTAACAACATGACTTCTCCCATGTCCTCAAGAACAAAACGAACTACTCACGAGACATCATATGGATCATGATCAGAGATGAAATAATGATGTATAACAACCTTAACATAAACAATAATTCAATGGTTCCACTCAATAACATCAACTACAAAGAGTAATCAACACTGGGAAAGTTTCCCCTAAGAACTATGCAAGATTCAATCCAGTTGTTATAGAAATATGGAGATGGTGATGATGGTGTTGATTATGATGATGGTGGTGATGATAATGATGATGATCCCGATGAAGTCCAGCTTGATGGTGGTGTTGATGGCGACGATCTCCCCTCTCCGGGAACGAATTCCACCCGGCAGAGATCTGTCCGCGAGAGAGATCTTTCTCTCTCGGTGTTTTCCACCCCGCAGAGGCGGCGGAATCTTTCTGTGGTCGCCGCCAAGTATTAGGGTTTCAGGAGGATTATATACGCCAGAGGGGAGAGCCAGGGGTGGACCAGGGCGGCCACACCGCTTGGTGGCGCGGCCTAGGCTGGCCCGTGCCAGGGGATGGTGTGGGCCCCCTGTGGCCCATCTCCACTCCTCCTTATGGCTTCCTTCGTCTTCTAGAAAAATAGGATTTTCCGTATATTTTCTCGGATTTTCTGATCTTCGCGAATTTTTCCTCGAAACAGGACATTTTCCATCAAAATCCTGACTGCAACGGTCCATGCTCCAAAAGTCATCAACCATGCAAAAACAGATGAAATTACATAAGTATCATCTCTTAATATGAAATATATCAATGAATAACAGTGAATTATGATATAGAATAGTAATGCAAAATCTGTCTACCGGAGAGATCTTTCTCTCTCGGTGTTTTCCGCCCCGCAGAGGCGGCAGAATCTTTCTATGGTCGCTCCCCTAGTATTAGGGTTTCGGGAGGATTATATAAGCAAGAGGGGAGAGCTGGAGGTGGGCCAGGGCGGCCACACCACCTGGTGGCGCGGCCTAGGGTGGCCCGTGCTAGGGGGTGGTGTGGGCCCCCTGTGGCCATCTCCACTCCTCCTTTTGGCAACCTTCATCTTTTGGAAAAATAGGATTTTCCGTATATTTTCCCGGATTTTCTGATCTTCACGAATTTTGCCTCCAAACAGCACCTTTTCCATTAGAATCCTAACTACAGCGGTCCATGCTCCAAAAGTCATCAACCATGCAAAAACAGGTGAAATTACATAATTATCATCTCTTAATATGAAATATATCAATGAATAACAGTAAATTATGATATAGAATAGTGATGCAAAATGGACGTATCAGTAAATATCAAGATAAGAGCAATGTGCAAAACAAGGAACATAAGAAACATGATTGAATAAATCATCATATGAATGAATGAAACACAACAGCTCAAAATACTTGCTGAGACAGAAGGGAAATAGGTTTACTGACTCAATTGAAAAGTAAAAGAAAGGCCCTTCATAGACGGAAGCAGGGATTTCAAGTTTCATAAAGAGCTCCCAAAAACTATGGTACTAACTAGCTTTTAGCTCTCATTGCCCTATCGTAGGCATCTTTAGGTGATTAAGGTTAAAGTCACACAACTAAGAGGATATGCTTGACAAGTTATAAATTGAAGTCCCATGCCCTTACTTACAAAGACCGAACCTCATGCTACTCAACTTCAGTCACGAGTAAGCTCTTGTCATTGTAAATACATGTGTATCATCGAGAACCGCCAAGGGGTACCCCTTGCACATGATACAGGAGCTATCCCATAATCAAAATGATAAGGCAAGCACACAATGAGCATCTCAGCGATCTTTTTATTTGCTATTTGCGTAGGTTTTTTTTGAGGATGCTTCATAGAATTCTCACTATAGTTATGCTGCAAGTTTCCACCATGATTAGGCATGGCTTAGGCTAGCGGCCTAGGCATTTCTCTAACACACATATAAACTCCATGATCTTACAAGTTCCCTTTTTATTTCACACCACCGGGATCCATAGGCAAAAGAATCATGATATCAACTAGGTACAAAGTACCAGTGCAGTGTTGAAAGCGTTCCCCATGATACATGGTTCTGCTAACTTCAACTCATAAAGCGCAAGCATATACGCAACAAAGAAGGACCCAATGGTTCAAGTTTATTAAGTGCAAGAAAGTAAAGTGTGCCATCAAGATCTTGAGAGCTTTAATCACTAATTTTCACATAACAAGTTTAATTTGGAAGGTAGATAAAAACAAGAATTTACTTGGAATATCAATAGTTCTAATAGGTCGGTATGGTGGACACAAATGGCATACGTTTTGGTTTAAGGATTGGATGCACGAGAAGAATTCCCTCTCAGTACAGCTTTTTGGCTAGCAAGGCTCGGTAGCAAGTATAAGAGTTGAAGGAGACAAACAAACATACAAGCGATAAAAACAAACATGCAATCTTCCTTGGAAGCACAAAAGATCTTAACCTAGAGAATACTAAACTTATGAGCAAATCAAGAAAGAAAGATGATGAAATTATATTTCTTTAGAGTACTTTTATCTTTTCATTCAACTCTCAAAAATAGGGTTGTTACTAACCAAGCCAGGTTTGCCAAAACCAACTAAATTAACTCAATGATCCCAAAGTGATACCAATACTAACAACAAGATCAATCATATAACCATGAATTGAAAACTAATATAAGATATGCAAAAGAGTAAATGATAGAACTTCTCATTAATATTCCATAACGGCAACTCACACCAAGGGATACATATCTAACAAGAGAGGGGACACTTCCAAAATGCAAACCATCCTACATGATAACTTCTCTATTCATGATATGACTCTACTAGAAAGGTAAAAAGATAGAAGATAGTGATGTGATACCACGCACTCCCCCAAGCTTGGAACAAACCAAGGGCATGCCAAACCTGATGACAAATTACTCCTTCGGTGGTGGTGGTATTCTCTCGATGAGCTCTTTGATCAGTTTCCCCAAATCCTCAATCTCGAAGGTGAGATTACGAATCAGCTGTGAGTTTTGCTCAATGCGGCTCATTATCATGTCGGGTTGAGAATTCCATCTCTTGCGATTCTTTCCCCACTCTTCCTCCTTGAAGTCTTCTTTTCCTCAATGGCTAGAATGAGGCAAATCCCAATTGGAGGGTAATTTCTCCTTGGGCATATTCTGGTATTGATGCTCATGGATAAGAGTATGGAAGGGATTCTTGGTGCATGGAGGAAGTGACCATGGATCCAAACAGTGACGAGGAGTTTTTCCTCCAGTCTGCATCCGTGCAGTCCTTCTAACCATGGTAGGTTTTGTCATCAATGCTTGCAATGGTAGTGCCGGTGTGTGGATATTGGGCTTGCTCCTCTTCATCTTCAGTCTTGATCTCCTCCTTCTGACCGGGGTCTTGGAGATCTTCCTCCAAAGGCTCCTTTCCCTTATCCTTGGCGGACACCATCGTGCTTCTAAATTTCAAGAATAGTTCCTGGCAGAAACAGATCGAAACAAAAACACGACGAGAACACGATATATGAACCTCGGGGGATCCGGGGGATTATATATTACAAAGTTTCATAACAAAAGGAAGGTACTGGGAGAAAACGGATCGGAGACGGAGTCTGGAGTGGCCACACCACCTTTGGCGCGGCTAGGGGTGGGTCCACGCCACAGGGTGGTGTGAGCCACCCTGGCTCCGTTTCCGTCCCTCTTTCACTTCATAGCTTTCCTTGTTGGATAAAAACTGCAAAAATATAATTGGACAGATCTTTCACAGAACTTTTCTTACCAGAACTATTACCTATTCGAAAACGAACTCTGCAGGTCTCTGAATTTTGTATTTAGTAGATTCTTCTAGAGTCACCACTTGAATAACATCAGTATCTTCATCTTCATACACTTATTGCTTGAGTCATGAAACCTTTCACTTTCTTATTACACCATTATCTCCACTAACCTGGAAATTTCTTTCACACAAAACTTCAGACAGTTCTCATTAGCAACATTAGTATAAGTAAAGTGATAAAACCTTTTGAGTCCAATTTCAACTGAAAACCATCAAAACAAGAGCTACTGTAGCTACTCCTTCTGAAAACCCAAAAATAATTCACAAATGAAATCGATTAAAGAAGCAAATGCAAGAGTGGCAAAATCTGTCAAAACAGACCAGCAGGTAAAGATCAATTTTTTCGAAAATCGTTTGTTGCTCAAATCAAAAAGTGCAAAACTAACAAAAGTTAAATAACTACCTGCGGCAAAAGCACAAACAATTACAGCTCAATCGGACAGACAGAGATCTCTCACGAATTTTTACAGTGAAGCACAAAAATCTGTTTCGGGACAGCAACTTCCCCAAATCTTACTTCTCTATTATTAGAGGTTGATCTTGACACAAAAACCAAACAAAAAGGATAAGGAGACGTTATTACTGAAGTAATAACTTCCAAGACTCAAAGAAACAAAAACAAACTGAAAGCAAAAATAAATTGGGTTGTCTCCCAAAAAGCTCTTTCTTTATAGCCATTAAGATGGGCATGATAATTTTGAAGATTCTCACATAGGAATATGAATTGAAGTGAAAGAGAGAATTAAGAAGCAAAAGTACACATGTTTAAGTCTAACCCACTTCCTATGCAAGGGAATTTTGTAAACAAACAAGTTGTTGAAACCAGAGGCTACTAGCATAGGAAGGCAAAAGAAGTGCAACATAAAAACTTTCAGCATAAAACGAGGAAACTTGATATTATTGAGATACATAAGAACACTTTTTTCCTCTCTCATAGTAACTTTCAGTATCATGCATAAACTTAACAATATAACTATCACAAGGACCATCGTAACAATGATCACTTATTCTAACAGAAAACACAAGAATACTAGTTCTCATAACGCTACTTTGTGAAACAATATTAGAGGTATCTTTACAAAGGATAGTGTGTCCCTCTTCCACATATTTAGTGACAAAGTCTTTCACCTTTTCTATTATAGGTTCATCATCCATTTGTCTATCAGGTTCAACAGCTTTGTTTGTACTTTCATTAACCATACTAGATATCATAGAATGTTCCTTTATCTTAACTAGGAAAGGGATTTTCTCAATGTAAGGTTCAGGTAAAGCATGATTAGCAGTATAAACTTCAGTATTTCTTGCAGAAACACACTTAGCAATATCTTTATAAGGTTCATGATACTTATTCCACTTCTTTTTAGGCACTTCAATGTAGGAAGCAAAAGCCTTAAAATAAGAAACAATAGCTTGAGAGTCTAGACCTTAAGCATTTTTCATATTTTGAAAGTCATCAGTTCCCATAAAAGATTCAATGCATTCATAATCATAATTTATACCTGACTCTCTACCTTTGTCATTCTCCCAAGCTTCAGCATTGTCTTGAATACGGTCCAGAAGATCCCATTTAACTTCTTCCATGCGAGTGAATGATCCAGCACAAGAAGCATCCAATAAATCCTTATCATGAAGAGAAAGCCTTGCATAAAGGTTATTGATAATAATATTGTTGGGGAGCTCATGAATGGGACATTTGAGCATTAGTAACTTCAATCTCCCCCAAGCTTGAGCTGTACTCTCTCCATCAAGAGGCCAAAAGTTGTATATTTGATTCCGATCTTTATGAATCTCACTAGGAGGATAAAACTTTGAATAAAAGAGAGGCACTATTTCCTCCCATTCAAGAGCTTGACCATTCTTCAGCAGCTTATACCATTCCTCAGCTCTTCCTTTTAGTGATAATGAGAATAAATTCTTCTTAACTTGATCTATTGTAATACCTGCACACTTGAACAACCCGCATAATTCGTGTATAAAGAGTAAATGATCACCGGGATGGACAGTTCCATCCCCAACATAGTAGTTATCCATAACACGATCAATAATTCTTGTAGGTATTTTAAAAGCATCATTCTCAGTAGGTGGTGATTCATCTACTACCTTAGCAGTGGTAGTAGCATTATGAAATAAGAAACTCAGCAAATTATCCATAACGAAAATAAAGCAACAAAGAGAAGTAAACAATACTCACAGCAGAAGTTTCCTTTACCAGTTACACTCTCCCATAGCGCTTCACTCCCCAGCAATGGCGCCATAAAATAGTCTTGATGACCCACAAGTATAGGGGGTGTATCGTAGTATTTTTGATAAGTAAGAGTGTCGAACCCAACGAGAAGCAGAAGGTGCTAGCTAGTGGTATGGATCAGGAATTCTCTATAAATACTTAGCAAACGGATTTTTAGGGGTTTTTGATAAAGCAAGTAAATAAAGTACGAGTAAATAAAAGACAATAGGAACAAATGCAGCAAGTGGCCCAATCCTTTATTCAGCAAAGGACAAGCCTGTTGTATTACTTAAGATGACCAAACGTTCGCGAGGACACACGGGAAGACTGTCAAGTGCTTTCGCTTCATATAGTTGATTAATCTTCTTTGGCTTGCTAAGTGTTGTGTGGGTGAACATGTGCTAATGTACCGACCTTCATAGGACTAATACATACTTGTGGTTATACCCCTTGCAAACATCCGTAAGTACAAGAAAGTAATTAAGGTAGAAACCTAACCACAGCTTTAAACTCTAAGACCCTGACGTCCCTTGTTCAATGGTTTCCTAACGGGGGTTTAGGTTTCTGTCACTCTGGCAACCCCTATGATTAGTAGCCAAATACACAATGCATTCCCCTAGGCCAATAAAGGTGAAGTGTCATGTAGTCAACGTTCACATGACACCACTAGAAGAAGTACACCACAACTTAAATATCAAACTATTGATTCTTTCTCAACACAATTCAGCTACTAACAACATGACTTCTCCCATGTCCTCAAGAACAAAACAAACTACTCACAAGACATCATATGGATCATGATCAGAGATGAAATAATGATGTATAATAATGTGAACATAAACAATAATTCCATTGTTCCACTCAATAGCATCAACTACAAAGAGTAATCAACACCGGGAAAGTTTCCCCTAAGAACTATGCAAGATTCAACCCAATTGTTACAGCAATATGGAGATGGTGATGATGGTGCTACTGCTGATGATGGTGGTGATGATGATGATGATGATCTCGATGAAGTCCATCTTGATGGTGGTATTGATGGCGATGATCTCCCCTCTCCGGGAAAGAATTCCCCTCGGCAGAAATCTGTCTGCCAGAGAGATCTTTCTCTCTCGGTGTTTTCTGCCCCGCAGAGACGGCGGAATCTTTCTGTGGTCGCCCCCCGAGTATTAGGGTTTCGGGAGGATTATATACGCCGAGGGGAGAGCCAGGAGCAGACCAGGGCGGCCACACCACCTGGTGGCGCGGCCTAGGATGGCCCGCGCCAGGGGGTGGTGTGGCCCCCCCTGTGGCCCATCTCCACTCCTCCTTCTGGCTTCCTTCGTCTTCTACAAAAATAGGATTTTCCATATATTTTCCCGGATTTTCTGATCTTCACGAATTTTTCCTCCAAACAGCACCTTTTCCATCAGAATCCTGACTGCAGTTGTCCATGCTCCAAAAGTCATCAACCATGCAAAAACAGATGAAATTACATAAGTATCATCTCTTAATATGAAATATATCAATGAATAACAGTGAATTATGATATAGAATAGTGATGCAAAATGGACGTATCAATCACGCATGGCCGTGGGCCAGTAAAATCCAGCTCGTAGAGCTTTGGCGACGAGGGCGCAACTGCCAGCATGGTGCCCGCAGGTCCCTTCATGTATGTCGAGGAGGACAGCCCTTCCATCCCTGTTGGAGAGGCACTGTTGGAGAACTCCTGTGATGCTACGCTTGTATAGTTCACCGTTGATGATGGGGAATGCCTTGGATCATCGCACGATGTGCCGCACGTCAGTCGGATCGTCTAGTAGCCTCTTGTTGAGTAGATATGTGATGTAGGGTTGTGTCCAAGATGACTCGATCATCATGACGCCCATTGGTCCTTCAAGTCCGGTGTCAAGCTCTAGGTCGTCGAGTGCCATTTACTCATTGGGTGGCATAGCCCCCGAGTCCGTTGACGTGCTTGCTTTCTTCTCTAGAGCCTTTGGCTTGATGGAGTGCTCGCAGATGCGCTCGAGAAATACCCCAGGTGGTATGGGGGAGCAGGTGGAGCCAATGTTGGCGAGTTTGTCCGCCTCTTCGTTGCTTTCGCGGACTACGTGCCGCAGCTCGCAGCCATGAAAGTCCCCTTCGAGTGTGTCATAGAGGTCGCGATAGGCGATCATGTTGTCGCTCAGTGCGTCGCACTCGTGCATCGTTTGGTTGACCACATTTTTGGAGTTGCCGTAGGTGATGAGCCTCTTGGCGCTGCAGGCTTTCGCCATCCGCATCCCATGGATTAGGGCCTCGTACTCAGCTTCATTGTTGGAGGCAGTAAACTACATTCGTATAATGTATTTCAGCTTGTCTCCCGGGGGCGATGTCAGTATGACACCTACGCTAGCTCCATCTTTTTGATTGGACCCATCGAAGTGCATTATCCAGAGATAGGACATATCTGGCTTTTCGGGGAGCTGGTTCTCCATCTAGTGTACGAGGAAATCAGGGAGGACTTGCGACTTTATCGCGTCGCGCTTTTCGTATGTGATGTCTCGTGGAGACAGCTCGATTCCCCAAAGTGCGACTTTCTCGGTGGCATTAGGGTTATTGAGGATATGCCCAAGCGGGGCGTCATTGACCACCATGATTGGGTGCTCCTGGAAGTAGTGGCGCAGTCGCCTGGCTATCATGAAGACGCCGTACGCCAGCTTCTGGTAGTGCGGGTACCGCTGTTTTGTTGGCGTGAGCACCTCGCTGAGGTAGTAGACTGGGCGCTGGACCCTGTGGACCTTGTTTTCTTCGGCTCGTTCCACCACAAGTACCGTGCTGACCACCTGGTTGGTGTCGGAGATGTAGAGCAACAACGGCTCTTTTTCGCGTGGAGTCACTAGTACTGGCGAGGTGGATAGTAGACGTTTGAGATCTTCGAATGCTTCTTGCGCCTTGTCTGTCCACTCGAACTTGTCAGTTTTGCGGAGAAGTTGGTAAAAGGGCAGTGCATTTTCGCCCATTCGACTGATGAATCGACTGAGTGTCGCGATTCGCCTAGCCAGCTGCTGGACGCCTCTTACGTTCTTCGGATTCTCCATGGCCAGTATGGCCTTTATTTTCTTTGGGTTTGCTTCTATCGCTCTCGCAGAGATGAGATACCCGAGTAACTACCCAGATGGCACGCCGAAGGCGCATTTATCCAGATTGAGCTTGATCCGATAGCGGTCGAGGTTGGCGAATGTCTCACATAGATCGTCGATTAGCGAGGCTTCCTCTTTGGTTTTGATGATGATGTCGTCAATGTAGACTTGGATGTTGCGACCAAGTTGGTTCTGGAGGCAAGCCTGCATGCACCGCTCATAGGTGGCTCCTGCATTTTTTAGCCCGAAGGGCATCATGTTGTAGCAGAACACACCAAAGGGTGTTGTAAATGTTGTTTTCTCCTGATCTTCCTCCTTCATTCGAATCTGATTGTAGCCTGAGTAGGCATCGAGGAAGTAGAGATGCTCACATCCCGCGATGGAGTCGATGGCAACGGGAAGTGATCCTTTGGGCAGTGCTTATTCAAGGAGGTAAAGTCTACACACATCCGCAGGATATCTGTGTCTTTTTTTAGGCACGAGCACCGTGTTGGCAAGCCAAGTGCTTTCCTTGATCATGCGTATGAATTTGGCGTCGAGGAGTCTGTTGATCTCCATTCCGACTGCCTTTGCTCTTGGTTCAGGCAGTTGCCGAATTGTCTGCTTGACTAGCCTTGCACTTGGATTTACATTGAGTGAGTGCTCAGCGAATTCCCTGGGAACTAGCCTGGCATGTCCGCTGGACACCAGGCGAAGATCTCCTAGTGCTCACGGAGGAATTCGACGAGCGCGAGTTCCTATGCGGAACTCAAGTTGTTGGCGATGAGGGCCATCTTGGTCGGGTCCGTTGGGTGGACCTGGACTTTCTTCGTGTGCACCGATGAGTTGAAGGACAGGTCGGGTGAACTTGGCCTGCTCAGGGGAGGCAGACTATTGTCTGTCGACTCCTTTAATCTTGCGAGTTCCTCTTGCATGCCGAAGGACTTGGAGATTCTGTTGAATTCCCTATCGCTGCTGTCGGACCTCTCGAAGTTGCCGTTGATTGTGATTACGCCGTTTGGACCCGGCATCTTCATCTGCAGGTAGGCGTAGTGTGGCACTGCCATGAACCTCGCGAACGCGACACGTCTGAGGATGCAGTGATATTGTGAGGGCCAGTCGACGACCTCAAAGTCGATGCGCTCTCGCCAAAAGTTTTGCGGCATGCCGAAGATGACGTCAAGGCTGATTTTGCCCAGGGGGTATATGCCTTTCCCTAGGACGATGTCGTGGAACGCCGTGTCTGAAACTTCCAGGCATGTCAGAGGTATCCTCATCGCTCGCAAGGTACTTGCGAACATGAGGTTAGTGCCGCTGCCGTCATCCATGAAGACACGACTCATGTCGAAACCCCCAATCTACACCTCGAGTACGAGGGGACAGTGGCCCGGACGAGGAACTTGGCGCGGGTGGTCACGCCTGTCGAAGGTGATGCAGGAGTCGCTTCCACTGAGGTACTCAGTGGTGGAAGGTGGAGAGTTTATCGCCAAGTTGACTTGGCGAGTGATGGCCTTCTGCACTCGATTTGAGGGACGCCCCTTTTGGATCATCCCCATGTTGCCCACGTCTCGTGGGTATGGTTCGCCTCCATGATGCTGGACCGGCATGGCCGCGGGTGGTGGTGGTCTGGGCGGTGGTGGAGGAGCTCCATGTGCCACGGCGCCTGGGGCAGCTCCATAGCCCCTGTTGACTGCGTCACGATTCATCCGGGCTAGGCCTTCATGGAGATTGAGGAACTCGCGACAGTCCTTGAGAAGGTGGCTGGATTTCTTCTTGCCATCGTGCTTGCCGATGTAGAAGTGCACGTTGCATGGCCTAGACAATTTGTCCTCGATAGATGTTATGGGTGTCTCTTCGCGAGTGCGGTGTTGCCACACCTGCGTGGTTTTTCCGCTATCGCGGTATCCACCACTGCCATATTCGCTGTTGCGGTTGTCATCGCATTTGTCAGCGTAGCCGGCTGCGACCATGTTTACCTCGTCACGGTCATCGTAGACGCGCATTCGACGTTTGCTTCGGCGGTCGCGTCTGCGCCCAAGATCGTCGTCATCGTTGGAGTAGGTACGGTTTATACCGAGTCTTCTCCGTCAGCCCACCGATTCGCAATTTCCATCAGGTGGTCGACTGTTTTGGGCTTCGTGTGGCCCAGTTCCTCCCTGAGCTCTATGCGGCAAACACCGTTGTTGAATGCGTCGATTGCAGGGTCTTCCGAGATGTTTTCTGCAGAGTTCTTGATGATGGACCACCTCTGGATGTACGAGCATAGCGATTCGCTCGACCTTTGCTGACAGCTTCTCAACTCTTCGATTGATGCGGTCCTTCGGTAGGTTCCCTTGAAATTGCGCATGAAGCTGTAGACCAGCTCTTCCTAGCTGCGAATGGACCGCTCAGGAGATTGTTGAGCCATGCGCGAGCGGCGCCCTGCAGCTGTAGCTGCAGGCATTGCATGGCCATGCTTCGACTCCCTCCATGTAGTCTGACGGAGGAGATGTGGTCCTCCAACCAGATTTTCGGGTCCTGTAGACCATCAAATTTTGGGTTCTCTGATGGTATTTTGAACCCTTTAGGCATTCGCTTCTGCCTGATGGCCCTGCTGAAGCATCTGGCGCCGTAGAGTTTAGTCTCATCCTCTTCTGAGTCGGTCGAACGAGCATGTCTTACCCTTGATTTGTCGATTTTGCGCTGCGTGAGGTCATCGTGCGCATCATAGTCGCGATCGTGTCATCGTGAGCAGCGACGCCGAGACAGGTCGTGGCTACCATCGCTGGACGAAGGCGAGGAGTAGAGTTTTGCCAGAGCCTTGCTTTTCTTTGGCTCCGGTGCAGGTTCTTTGTCGAGGGCTAACTCGACTAGCCCCAAGCCCACGATCGTAGATCGGTGCATGGCAGCTCGTGGATCTCCAGCTGGCGGCTGGTTGTTGAGGAGGTACATGGTGGTCACCGTTACCGCAGCTTGCAGCGCCTTTGGGAGCAGGGTTGCCCCGTGTATCCACCATCATGGAGCCAAAGTCGAGGACTTTCGCGGCTTCTACGTGCTCCTCCTCGGTGAGGTGGGCTAGTCGAGATCTTCTCTTGTTTGCCAGGTACTCGTTGCCTTTGGGGGAGGATCCTTCGTGGGAGGAGAGCCTGGCTCGTCGAAGGCTTGATTCGCCCACCGCCTTTTTACGCGCTTCGAGTTGCACGATTGCATGTAGCTGGCGTCTGTACTCCTCCTTCAGTAGCCAATGGTAGCCCATCAGCATGTCTTGCAGGGAATTGACGGGCAGAGGATTGCCTCGCAAAGCTTCTCGACAGCGGGCCCATTCGTTGTCATTGAGCTTGATCACCACGCGCTCTCCCGTGTGTTCATTCACTATGGTAGGCGGTTCTCCTACCGCTCCATTGTTGACGGGTGCGCCGTTGCCACCATTGGTGGGGCCGCCATTGGGCCTACTGCCGTTGGGTGGTCCAGTGCCATTACGCGGCCTGGTGCCAGATCTAGGGCCAACGTTTTCGTGATTGGCGGTAGTGTCGCATGCGTTGATGACTGCGCACATGAAGTGGTTGGGGAAGTTGTTGCTCCCGCAACTTTCAGATCCAGAGCCGTAGGCTCCGTCTTCAGTGGCCAGGTCACCCATATCGGATCCACGACTGCTATCACTGTCCGTGCTCCCAGCTGTTGCTGAGGTGTTGAGCTGGCTGAGGTTGCCGATTGGTGGCGAGAACCACGATGATGGAGCAATCGCGGGTGCCGTCGGCTGGTCAGGCAGGCGAAGCATGCCCATCTGACCAACCTAGAAGCGGAATCTCCCAATCGCCAGACTGATTCCATCGCCCACTGACTCGAAAGCTGGGCGAGTGGCTGGCGTGTGGACGGTGAAGTCGAACATGCTAAAGAGCTGGAGAATCTCCGCTGTTGTGGAGTTATACATCATGGTTGATGGGGCCGAAGAAGGCACGACATCAGCACTCCCAATTCCCACAAATGGCGCCAATTGATGAGGGTTTAAATCGTCAATGCCCATTGTTATGGGCTTGGGTTTTGGAGAAGGAGGGAGCGCTGGAGGCATCAGTCGGCTAGCAAACAAGCACACAGGGACAAAAGATTTACCCAGGTTCAGGCCTTGTAGAGGTCCCTACTCCTTCTTGTCTACTCTTGGAATTAACGAAGGAGTCGAAGATTACAGGGACGCGCAGATGCAATCTGGCGAGAGTTGTGGAAACTAGGGCTGCGTGTGTCCTCCTTACTGTGCCCTCCTAGCCTTTATATAGATAGGCTAGGTCTCAGGTAGCAGGTCAAGTCGGTTACATATTAGGGCTTTTCCCTTTGAACTTTCTATCTTAAGCTTCTTCTTGTCTCGCAAGCAATCAAGAGTCCGTTGGCCACTCGAATTCTCCACTGGGCCTTGGCAACACCGTGGGCTTCTGCTATATCTGGACCGTATATACCAAACTCGAGTACATGTAGCGTATACCCATGTCAGTTACACAAACCAAAATGCATTAATCGATAAGCATAGGTTCCATAGGGACATGTGCAAGTAGTTTTTTGTTGATCTTCGGGCTAGATAGCTATTTGGGAATATCCAGAATATTCGTCAAGGAAAAAACTAAGAATTAGCGGACATCCTTTCCATAATATCATTTATGAGGTGACATTGTTTATGAATTTTTATGGTTTCTTTGTTCAACTTCCTAAAGTTAATACACATTCTATATCCTGCTATCATTCTAGCTGGGATTAATTCATACATATCATTATTAATTATTGTTATACACCCTTCCCGAGGTATGCAATGAGTTGGACTTACCCATTTACTATATGAAATTGGGTAGATAATATTGCTGTCTAACATACGTATAACTTCCTTTCTTACTACCTCTTTGATTTTAGGATTCAACCTTTTTTGATTATCAACAAATGGTTTAGCATCTTCAACCATAGATATCTTATAAGTTACTATGGTAGGATCTATACCTTTTATGTCATTAAGAGTGTATCCAAAAGTTTCGCACTGTTTGACAAGTACCTCTAACAAAACATATTTTCCTCTGGAGAGCTTATCATCTAAAATCACTAGGCATTTACCTTCCTTATCTAAGAATTCATAACTGGGACCTGGGAGAGAGGTTTTAAGACAAGGGGCAGCAGATCCTCGTCCCCTTTTCTTTCAAGTTCTTTGTATTCAACCCTGAGATCTAGCTCGACTTCTAGTGCGGTGTTGAGGATCTCATCCAAATCTTCTTTTGCAGAGTCATTGAAAAGTGAATCATCACTTGTCAAACTACTCCCCAACTCAGATTGCGGAGTGCAAAATAGATTGCTGCTAACTCTTCAATGGTATTCTCCTCCTTAATCTCAACTTTCTTCTCATAGGGTAGTCTTGTGAATTGGTTGTAGTTTATTTCTACAGTTTCTTCACCAAGCTGCAAAGATAAAGCCTGCTTTTTGTTGTTAATATCAATGTTCATAGTGTTGTAAAAGCGATTGCCAAACAAACTGGGCAAGAGGAGTTCAAAGGTATTTCAATAATATGAAAATCAACTGGTTACACAAAAGCCCCAATAGAAATGCAAACATTGCATAGTATCCCTTGAGTAGGATGCAAGGTTCGATTAGAAAACATCAAAGTAGCTTCTGATGGCTCAAGGTAAGATTCATCAAGATGATCACGCAAATCTCCATAAATTGTATAAGGCATGATATTATGGAAGAACTTAATTCACAGAATCTTACATATGCAATCCCTCCTAAACAAAAAGGAATTTTCTGCCAGCTTCTATTCTTACCATCAAACTTGCCTCCTATTATTTTCGAGAATTCTTTACTTACCATTGTCACTTCTTCCTTGAATAATTCAGGTTCTAGAAGTTCTTTTACTATTTCAATATTTTCTTTAATGGCTCCCAAGCTCCTAGTTAACCTTCCTCGGCTAACATTTTCTTTTGCATTTTCGAATATTTGTCATTGTGGAAAGGTTTAGAGAGTTTTTCTTCCACAGGTGGTGTATAGCATTCTCAATCTTTTGGAATCCGCAGGCATTTGCATAAGATCTAATAATTTAAATAATCATGCGATGGTCAAGATTAAAATTTACAAGAAGTTTTCTACTTTTCCCGAAGCAAGAAATCCTTTTAATCAATTGTACTCTATGGGATTCTCATTATTGAACTCGGCCTCACAATATGCTTTCTCTATCCAATTCAACATGGCTAGAAAATTCCATGCCCTTTAAACACTGAATTAAGTGAACGACCCATTGGTAAGGGAATCAAGTTCATTTCTATTATTATCATTCAAACCTGCGTAGAAGGTGTGTATCAGCAGCCAATGTGGGAAATTATGATGGGGATAGCGATCAACCATTCCCCAAAATCGTGAATATCCTTCATGCAAGCTTTCTTCAGGTTTTTCTTTAAAATTTGTGATCATGCGCCTTGCGCCAAGAGTTTTTGTCTTGGGAAAGAAATCAACTAAGAAAAGAGAGGCCAGGCTCTCCTAGGAGTTATTAATTTTTGCAGAACTTTGGATGTACCAAGAAAGGGCCTCATCAACGAGAGTTTGAGCAAAGTGAGCAAACTTAACCTCATCCTCAGTTTGTAAGTTTAGGTGGAAAGTACCACAAATATCTTCAAAGAACCCTGCATGCTCATATAGATTCTCCGTACCATCTCCTACAAATTTCTTTGCATGCAAAAGATCCAAGAGAATGGGGTTAATATCATACCCTCTTAGGTTATTGGATTTTAAATAGGCGTCCATGGGAGGACCGGAATTCCTCACAACCTCCACCTGCCACCTGGATTATATGTTGGTACTCGCCCATGATGTATCACCTAAAACTAATAAACAAATTTAGTAAAACAATGAGTAAAATAAGTAACTAAGAACAAAGACCCAAAGCGCTTAGCTCCCTGGAAACAGCGCCAGAAAATAGCTTGATGACTACAAGTGCACAGATCAATTGTATCTACTTTCGAAGTAAAGATATCGAACCGACAGAGAGCTATTGGTAAAGGTCTTTATGCCCCTCGTTACTATATACAAAAGGATACTTATAAGCTGCCTTTGATCTCATGTAAAGGGTGTTTGAAAGGTTTATGGTTGTTTGCAGAAAAGTAATTAAAACAAGTAAAATGAAACAAGTAACAAGTTTGTATGAAAGTGTGGTTAAACTGAATAGGACTAAAGCATCCTTGGGAATGTAGGATACACTACTAGAATAGTATTACTATTATATGTAATCAAGATAACATACTCATTGTGTCATGATATGTGTGGAGAGAGCCCCATAATAAGATGTTCACTACAAGGCTCATAGGAAGCCACTTTGTTGAGCCAAGAGTGAGGTCACCTCTAAATAACCACTCCAATGTCTAAGAGCAGTCACCCATACAAACCACCATAATTAAGGGTTCCCCATGGATATCGTAATTAGCTTAGGGAGTCCTTCGTTAATCCTCCTTTGACCATGCAGGTTACGAGCCGACGCCAATTTGTCATGGGGCCTTCTGGGTATGCTTCCAAGACACGTCCAAAGGATTTCTCCATCCCTTTAGTCCTAAGGGAAAATGATTTACGTCGGACTACACATACCATCTAAAGAGAGAGATCAAACACAAATCATAAATATATCATAGACAAGCAAGTCATATGGACACAAGAATAGATCATCTTTATTACAAGTTCATAATGGTGCTAGGGTTTCTCCATCTCCCCAAGAACAAAGGAACTACTCACTCATGGAAGCAATCAACAACATCATCATAATCAAATGAATGGATATAAGTACGGGAGTAGATCTAATGTAAACCACATTTGAATATGGAATTACAACAAGATCGAATAGATGAAAGATGGGGTAATGGTAGTAAATAAGATGCAGTGATTGATGATGAAGGGGATGATGCGTTGTCCTCCGATGAGCCATGAAGCAGCTAGGATTTTACCCCAGCCAAGTTCCTCCTTCAGATTCCTCTCGGATGTGGTTTTTCGTGTTTTCTGGTGGCTGTGAATGTCGGATCTCCCCCTCGTCTTCGTGTGGAGAAAGTATTTGACGAGGCGGTCACGATGGCGCCTATTACAGGCAGACGATACGGGCGGGCTCCGCCCATACCAGTGGTCATTATCGGAACTTGTGCCTCCTCCTTGTTTGGTATTCTTCCAGGTGCGAAGGTAAATTCATAAAATGAGTTTTATCACTTAGAAATATCATATAGTTACACAATATGATAGCTCTGATTGATATGTTCGTATATGACTCCATGATTTGGGATCCTATTGAAACATGAACAAAATAGCGCGTATAGACACTGTGAAATACAAAGATCCCTACTCTATTTATGCAAAAACAAAAGGTAAATATACTTTAATTTTAAACTCATCAACTCCCTCAAGCTAGGCTCTTACTCATCCTCGATCAAGATGGTGGCTTATGGACAAGATCATCATGTTCATGCGACACGAGTCGTTACAATAAATGAGGTAGAAATTGAAGCAGGAATATATCATTAGATGTAGAGATACTTCGGGGGTATTACCATACCCTTACACATCACATAACTTAGAGGCTTCCACACCTTTTTCTAGTATTAATGAAATCATAGGAAGATGCTAGTGATTCAACATATCATATAATCAAAGAGTTTAAAGATATAGAGCACCAAGTTTAGTAATGAAGATTCATGATCATTTTCACTTTTTTTCCTATATTTGATTCTTTTGATAGCTGCTCTCTTCTTTTATTTTGATAGTTGTATGTCTATATTTTTACTTGCTCCCTTTCTCTTCTTCTTTCAGCACAGCTATTTGACCCTTAATTATATATGCTACCAGAATTCTTCTTCTCATAACTGAATCAATACTTTTGTTGGTGTGGAAGTCCCTAAAATTATGACAGATGCACAAGTATCATAACTCATACAATCTACTTCAATCATCTAATATAACAAACACAACTTCAATTATCATAAAATCTAATAAACCAATGGATATAAATCTTCTCTTGAACAAAGGGAGCTCGAAGTTGATGCAACTAATGCAAATTTAGAATTTTAAGCCGAACCATGCATGCGGAAAAATAAACATGCAAAAACTATAAGATAGATTACAAGGTTCTTGGAATCAAGCCGGGTGGATCAAATAATTCCTTGCGATTACTTACTCCTTTTGTGAGTAAAGATGTGATCGTGTTCCTCTTCTTCATCCGCCTTGAGGTTGCAAGCTTGAGCGATACATGCAAATCAAGTGGACATCTCTATGATGCCAACATGCAATTCTTTGATTACCTTGTTTAAGGTCCTCCTATCATCGGTCATCTCCATGATAATCTTGGTCAGGAGTTATACTCTATCATTAATGTCATCGACCTTCTTTTCAAGATATTTGCCAATCATCCAATCAGAGTCAACTCCTTTCCCAATGGTTTCAACACAAGCTTTCGAAATCTTTTCAAGGTTCTTGATCTTTTCTCGAATCTCATCTCGGTTTTCCCTTTTTCTAGAAGAGGTTTCCTAAGGGGATTTAAGAGAAGATCCATGAAGGTTATACCTGTAGGGGTTGAGTAGAGATTCTCCCTTGTTCCTTTCTTGTTCCACGTGCCTGAGCATCTCTAATTTATGCGGGAACATATCTTCACAATTGGGGAGTGGAACCACTCGTGCGGACTTGCGGTTCGAGGAGGATGAAGTATCTCCTTCAGATCCCTCCTTCTTCGCTTGCTCTTCAGAGACGTGCTCTTTCTTGGCCCAAATCTGCTTAATATGAAAAGGCAGCATGGACCTTGAGTAATCAAGTGAGATCTCAGGTTTCATTATAAAGGACAAAAAAAGTGTTCTAGATCTGAAATAAGATGGAAGAGAACAAGAAAGAAGAAAAGTGCAAATTACAAGACAAAATCAATAGGTTAAAGGGGTTTAAAGTCGGTCGCGAGCTATGGAACGGGCGGGTTTCACCCATACCGTGCCCTCGTACGGACTTCTTACCTCCTTTTTTAGAACACAAGATCAGATAAACGCGGGGGAAACAGAGTCGATAACAACCATTAGTACGGGTGCATCTGCCTGTACGGCCCGGCCGTACCGTATCAACGAAAATCAGCTTTCGCACTCCGAATGTTTAACGATCACTAGTATGGGCGCGTCTAACCATACAGTCCTCCCTTACCAGGTCAAAAATAGCTCGAATTACCCAGAAAAACTAGTTGAGTTCAAAGAAAACGATAGAATGGACCAAAAAGTCTCCAAAGTAGCAGAACTAAGTAATTAAAACTTCTTTTCCTAACTTTTTATTGTTGTATTCTTCGGCCGAGACCAAGGAGATCGATTTCACAATGTTTACCTCACCAACTCTATAATGCTCTAATTGGTGCGCATTAACAATCCAGGATGAAGAAGAGGGCGTGGTATTTTTCAGCCTTACTGCTCCCGAAGGATATGCTTCTTCAATGTCATATGGTCCTTCCCATCTGGATTTCAATGTCCTTGCAAAAAATTTAAGCCTAGAGTTGTAAAGCAAAACTTTATCTCCAGTTTTATATCCCTTGCCCTCTAATTTTTTTCATGCCATTTCTTAATGTTTTCTTAAAATATTCTAGTGTTTTCATAAGCCTCATTCCTGAGTTCATCTAAAGCATGAATATCTAAGAGTCATTTTCCCCCATGTAGTTTTAAAGTCAAACTTCATAGTTTTGATATCCCACCGAGCCTTATGCTCAAGTTCTAATGGAAGGTGGCAATTTTTACTGTAAACCATTTTGTATGGTGTCATTCCCATAGGATTCTTGAATGATGTACAATACGCCCACAATGCATCATTAAGCTTCAAGCCCTAGTCCTTTCTTGACCTATTCACCGTCTTCTGAAGTATGACCTTGATTTCTCTATTAGATAATTCCACTTGTCCACTGGTTTGAGGGTGATAGAGTGAGGCTACCCGGTGGTCCGCTCCATATTCTAGAAGTATCTCGTCAAAAGTTCCCTTCATAAAATGAGTTCCACCATCAGTGATAAAAAATTTGGGTACTCCAAACTTAGGAAAGATGGTGTCCTTGACCATCTTAATGGCGGTGGCTGCATCTGCATGAGCAGTGGGTATAGCTTCAACCCATTTAGTAACATAATCAACAACAACAAGAGTATGAGTATAACCATTAGAGGAAACAAATGGTCCCCCGAAGTCCATTCCCCATACATCAAATGGCTCTATTACTAAGTTATATTTCATATTCATTTTTTGACTTTTACCTATATTACTCATACGTTGACAAGCATCACAATTTTTAACATATTCGTGAGATTCTTTAACCAGTGTAGGCCAGTAGAAACCTGTCTACAAGACCTTGGCTGCAGTGCGATTACCAGCGTGATGCCCGCTGTAAGGACTATCATGACAAGCTTTAAGGATGTTTATTTTGCCTCGTGCTCGCGTACACATTTCCGTATTATCCCGTCTGTGCCATGCCTATACAGGTATGGGGCATCCCAAAAGTAATGTTTTAAATCATTAAAGAATTTCTTTGATTGTAATCCATTCCTTTCGGTAAAAACCTGCCTACTAGAAAATTAGCATAATCTGCAAACCAAGGGTCACGAGGTTCTACAACTGCAAGGTATTCACCTAGCATAGATTCGTTAATAGGAATAGGATCCTCTATGATCCCTTCGATTCGTGACAAATGGTCAGCCATAGGGTTTTCCTTTCCCCTCCTATCTACTATATGCAGGTCATATTCTTGTAATAACAAGACCCATTTAATTAGACATGGCTTAGCATCTTTCTTAGCTAGAAGGTGTCTCAAAGCTTGATGATTAGTATGAACTATTACTTTTGAGTTGATAATATAGTGTCGAAATTTATCACAAGCAAAAACAACAGCTAGGAATTCTTTCGCGGTTGTTGCCTAGTTCCTTTGATCATCATTAAAAACTCTACCAGCATATTGAATGACATCGAGATTAGGTCCATCTCTTTGTCCTAAAACAAACCCAATAGCATAGTCGCTAGCGTCACACATAATTTCAAACGGTTCATCTCAAATGGGTGGTTGAATAACTGGTGCAGAAATTAGTGGCTTTTTTAACCGTTTCAAGCAATCATGGCAATCTCTATCAAAAGTAAAAAGGGCATCTTTATCTAAGAGATGAGTTAAAGGGGCAGCTATTTTAGCAAAATCTTTAATAAAGAGTCTATAGAAACCAACATGTCCAAGGAAGTTCTTCACTCATTTTATATCTTGTGGAATTGGCGTGTTTCTAAGGTAGCTAAATTTAAATTATCAACCTTAATATTCTTTTCAGAAACATGATGCCCGAAAACAATACTTTCCCTGCCATGAAGAGACAGCGTTCCCAATTTAGAAACATCTTGGTTTGTTTACACCGCTGCAAAACTCTATTAAGATTATAGAGACATTTCTCAAAAGTAGTTCCATAAACAACAAAATTATCCATAAGGACCTCCATGGAACTTTCCACAAAACTGTCGAATTTTTTTAGAACACACTCTTGAAAAGTAGCAGCTGCTTTACACAAACCAAAGGCATTAATCGATAAGCATAGGTTCCATAGGGATAGGTGAAAGTAGTTTTTTCTTGATATTCAGGCTAGATAGCTATTTGGGAATATCCAGAATATCCGTCAAGGAAACAAAAGTAAGAATTAGCAGACATCCTTTCCATAATATCATTTCTGAGGGGAAGTTGTTTATGAATTTTTATGGTTTCTTTGTTCAACTTCCTATAGTCAATACACATTCTATATCCTGTTATCGTTCTAGCTGGGATTAATTAATCCTTATCATTATTAATTATTGTTATACACCCTTCACGAGGTATGCAATGAGTTGGGCTTACCCATTTACTATCTGAAATTGGGTAGATAATACCACTGTCTAACATACGTATAACTTCCTTTCTTACTACCTCTTTCATTTTAGGATTCAACCTTTTTTGATTATCAACAAATGGTTTAGCACCTTTAACCAGAGATATCTTGTGAGTTACTATGGTAGGATCTATACCTTTTATATCATTAAGAGTGTATCCAAAAGTTTTGCGTTGTTTAACAAGTACTTCTAACAATTTCGTGTTTTCCTCTAGAGGGAGCTTATCATCTAAAGTCACTGGGCATTTACCTTCCTTATCTAAGAGTCCATACATGAGACCTAGGGAGAGAGGTTTTAAGACAAGGGGCAGCGGATCCTCGTCCCCTTTTCTTTCAAGTTCTTTGTATTCAACCCTGAGACCTAGCTCGACTTCTGGTGCAGAGTTGAGGATCTCATCCAAATCTTCTTTTTCAGAGTCGTTGACAAGGGAATCATCACTTGTCAAACTCCTCTCCAACTCAGATTGTGGAGTGTAAAAATAGATTGATGCTAACTCTTCAATAGTCTTCTCCTCCTTAATCTGAACTTTCTTCTCATAGGGTAGTCTCATGAATTTGCTATAGTTTATGTCTATAGTTTCTTCACCAAGCTGCAAAGATAAAGCCTGCTTTTGTTGTCAATATCAATGTTCATAGCGTTGTAAAAACGATTGCCAAAAATAACTAGGCAAGAGGAGTTCAAAGGTATTTCAATAATATGAAAATCAACTAGGTACACAAAAGCCCCAACAGAAATGCAAACATTGCGGAGTATCCCTTGAGTAGGATGCAAGGTTCGATTAGAAAACATAAAAGTAGCTTATGATGGCTGAAGGTAAGATTCATCAAGATGATCACTCAATTCTTCATAAATTGTATATGGTATGATATTTATAGAAGAACTTATGTCACAGAATCCTACATAAGTAATCCCTCCTAAACAAAAAGGAATTTTCTGCTAACTTCTATTCTTACCATCAAACGTGCCTCCTATCATTTCTAAGGATTCTTTACTTACCATTATCACTTCTTCCTTGAAAAAATTGGGTTCTAGAAGTTCTTTTACTATCCCAATATTTTCTTTAATGGCTCCCAAGTTCCTAGTTAACATTCCTATTCTTTTATTACCTTCACCCATACTATCCATTACTTTAGTTAGAAAAGTTTCTTTTGCATTTTTGAATATTTATCATTGTGGCGAGGTTTAGAGAGTTTTTCTTCCACAGGTGGTGTATAGCGTTCCCAATCTTTTGGAATCCGCAGGTAGTCAGCATAAGATCTAATAATTTGAATAATCATGTGATGGTCAAGATTAAAATTTCCAAGAAGTTTTTCTACTTTTCCCGAGGCTAGAAATCTTTTTAAGCAATTGTACTCTATGTGATTCTCCTTATTGAACTTGGTCTCACAATAGGCTTTCTCTATCCTATTCACCGTGTCTAGCAAATTCCATGCCCTTTCAAAACTGAATTCGGTGAACGACCCATTGGTAAGGGAAACGAGTTAATTTCTGTTATTATCATTCAAACCTGCATAGAAGGTGTGTATCATTAGACAAGGTGGGAAATTATGATGGGGACAGCGATCAAGCAATCCCCGAAATCTTGAATATCCTTCATGCAAGCTTTCTTCAGGTTTGCCTTTAAAATCTGTGAGCATGCGCCTTGCGCCAAGAGTTTTTGTCCTGGGAAGGAAATCAACTAAGAATAGAGAGGCCAGGCTCTCCCGGGAGTAAATAATTTTTGAAGAATTTTGGATGTACCAAGAATGGGCCTCATCAACGAGAGTTTGAGCAAAGAGAGAAAACTTAACCTCGTCCTCGGTTTGTAAGTTGAGGTGGAAAGTCCCACAAATATCTTCAAAGAACCCTACATGCTCCTGTGAATTTCTTTGCATGCAAAAGATCCAAGAGAATGGGGTTAATATCATACCCTCTCGGGTTATTAGATTTTAAATAGGCGTCCATGGGAGGACCGGAATTCCTCACATCCTCCAGCTGGATTATATATTGGTACTCGCCCATAACATATCACCTAAAACTAATAAACAAATTTAGTAAGACAATGAGTAAAATAAGTAACTAAGAACAAATACCAAAAGCGCTTAGGTCCTCGGCAACAGCGCTAGAAAATAGCTTGATGACTACAAGTGCACAGATCAATTGTATCTACTTTCGAAGTAAAGATATCGAACCCACAAAGAGCTATTGGTAAAGGTCTTTATGCCCCTCGTTACTATCTACCAAAGGATACTTATAAGCTGCTTTTGATCTCAAGTAACGGATGTTTGAAAGGTTTATGGTTGTTTGCAGAAAAGTAATTAAAACAAGTAAAAGGAAACAAGTAACAAGTTTGTATGAAAGCGTGGTTGAACTCAATAGGGCTTAAACATCCTCGGGGTGTAGGATACACCACTAGCATAGTATTATTGTTTTATGTAATCAAGTTAATATACTCCCTGTGTCATGATATGTGTGGAGAGAGCCCCATAATAAGATGTTCACTACAAGGCGCGTAGGAAGCTACTTTGTTGAGCCAAGAGTGAGGTCACCTCTAAATAATCACTGTGATGTCTGAGAGCAGTCACCCATACAAACCACCACAATTAAGGGTTTCCCCGTGGATATCGTAATTAGCTTAGGGAGGAGAATATCATTTTGCGGCCCAAAAGTTAAGGCCCCCAGGCAACGCGGTACCCAAGTTGCTTGTAATCAGTCGCGATGACCACAGTTGGCGTGCCAAATACTTAGAGGGACTTTTTTGGCATGAATTCAACTTTACGTTTCAATACAAAATATTAAGCTAATGTCCGTCAAGTTGGGCCCCCCTGTTAGTTTTCGCTGTTATGTCGCTCCCGTCGCTTAGGCGTCAATTAGGCTTGCAGCATTGGCACCTGCATCCATTACGCGTCTTCTTCTTCCCCGGAGAGGCAATCCGTGGGGCGTTGTGGCCATGGCACGGAGCTAGGACGTGGACGAACCTACTCAGCCCCACTCTCCTCCCTGTAGGCTTGCAGTGTTGGCGCATGCATCCATTACGCGTCTTCTTCTTCCCCGGAGCGGCAATCTGTGATCGTGGCCATGGCGTGGAGCTGGGACATGATGAACCTTCTCGGCCCCGCTCTCCTCCCCATCCCGAGTCGGAGCTTTCCCTCACCATGGCCACACCCATGGCATGGTGCAGGGACAAGAATTGGTTCCCGATGAGATCTGTCACCGTGTCGGCCATGCTTGGTCCTGTTTTCCTCCTCCAGAATCCGAGCTTGCCATCGCCGTGGTCGCAATCGCACCAATTCTACCACCTCTATCAAGGTCTATCTGGTAGCTCATGTTCTACCATGTTGAACCTGTGAGCGAATTTGGAGCTGGGCAGTGGTAACCTATTGTTGAACCTGTAAGGAATTTGCCGAAGGCTGCATGCCGCACCAAGGTCTTCGGCTGATGCCTTCGGCCTTGGCTTCTGCCAACGTCCAACTTCAATACGAAATTTCGACCAATTGAACTTGTTGATGCATTCCTTGACAATTATAATAAAATCGAACACTAGAAATATTTGGTAGTGTGCATGAGCATGATCAGTAATATAATTGAAAACTAGAAATTTTAAGGCACTCCATATAAAGGAGTAGATTAAGACATATATATATATATAGAAGGTTCACTAGAGACACCACGGATGTATTGTCTTACATGCAACACACAGGTAATAATTAACTAAAAATAAATAAAAGCAGGGGCGGCAGCAGGAGGCCGGGACATGGAGACATCTAGCAGGGCAGGGGCAGCCTAGTCGAGGGGATACAGGGCAGTCCTGACATACTCTCGGAGGAATTTGCCGAAGGCTGCATGTCGTGCCAAGGTAATCGGCTTATGTTTTCTGCCTCCGCCTTTGCCAACGCCCACTGCGTGCTGGATCATGCTGTCGAGTTCCACGTTGATTGCTCTTCCATAGAATGGGCAAAACAGTCTCCCCCTACGGTAGAAATGGATTTGCCCACACCGTAACCGCCTCAGCACGTAGCGGCTCTTATTGAACCTGGATTCCTTGCGATCATCCACATCATCATCATCCTCCTGTTGATTTTTAAGAACATAACTTAGAACTCATACATATGATTGAATTATATTACAACTCAATAATTGACAACATATATATGTAAGACAATATTAAGTTGATATCAAAGAGAAAGCATCTCAGCAATAGTTTGATCAATTCATATATCATTTCATCTCAACAAAATGACAATTATTTGGATCAGGGTGTATGTAGAATAAATCTAGGGGCCTCATAAGTTTCTTCAGGGATGGCGTAAGCGAACCAAGTAACAATTGCACAACCTATATTGTTCTTGTACATCGTCCAGGTTCGCTAACTCATCCCTGAAAAAATCTGACACCAATCTGTGTGCCTCTCTTTTGGGGCAAATTTGAATCATTGTCCACAATAAGAAATTGAACTGTAATCCTACGAAACAATATTCAGGGATATACATAGTCAGGTACAAAAACAATCCTAAATATTGTAATTATAAATAAAAAATCAAACAATTAGTCTTCAAGTACATGTTAAAAATACTTATGATCAAAACCATGCATATACATATGCATCATACCAATCATTCAAAGATTAGAAACAATTCAAGGATCATATATGTAGTTTCATATGAGAATAAATCAAGGGCATCATAATGTTTTTCAGAGATGGAGTTGGAGAACCAAAGTACCAACAACACAACCTATATTGTTTGTGTGCATTGTTGTCTCAGGTTTACCAACCCATCCCTCAAATACGACACCATCATATGTGTCTCCCCTTGAACTCTCATGGGGCAAATTTCAATCATCGGCCTCGGTGACAAACTGAAATGTAATTCTTATACACTATGAATGCAAGCAATACATAATTCAAATATCATAGTTCTATGAATGTAGAATAAAGATTTCAGCCTCATAAGTTTCTTCAGGGATGGCGTAAGCGAACCAAGTAACAATTTCACAACCTATATTGTTCTTGTACATCACCCCCGGTTCGCTAACTCATCCCTGAAAAACTCTGACACCATTGTGCATGCCTCTCTTTTGGGGCAAATTTGAATCATTGGCCACAATAAGAAATTGAAATGTAATCGTACAAAACAATATTCAGGGATATACATATGCATTATATGACTCATTCAAAGATCATAAACAAAACAAAGATTATATGTATAGGTTCCATGTGAGAATAAATTAAGGTCCTCGTTATTTTTTTCAGAGATGGAGTTGGGGAACCAAGATACCAACAGCACAACCTATATTGTTTATGTATATTGCTGCCTCAGGTTCACTAACCATCCCTAAGAAAATGACACCATCAGATGTGTCTCCCTTGCACTATTTTGGGGCAAAATTGAATCATTGGGCTCAGTAAGGAATAGAAATGTAATGTTATAGGCATGCTGTGGATCGAAATCAACACTCAACTAGCAAACCCTAAAACCACTAAATCAAATGTTAATCGATTAAATTTACAGCACAGGAAGAAATGTATGAACAACAACAAGTTGAGCAAATGTAAATTTACTAGATGGCAGGTGAGCAGATTGGGATTTTGTGACAAGACGGATTAGGGTTTTGTGAGTAGATGGCACATGCATCAATCGGCCATTCGAACCATATATATACTACCCTACTTGAAGAGCAAAATAATCTATACACGATTGACAAATCCTATGTATGAACAGTGAAATCTACGCCTACGACTAGAGAAACTAGCAATGTTGTACCTCAGACTCCTCATCAGGGACTTCCTCCCCGAACTCGTCATTATCTGCGATTACATCGAAGATTTCTTGGACGGTGATGGGGTCATTGATGTAGACCACCGGATTGCCTCTGCTTGCTGCCTGCGCCCATCCAGATCTGCCCCTGGCACCACGACGTTGTCGGCCACCTGCTGCTCGATAGCGACGGCTACTGGCTGGACGGATGAGCTCGAACCCTCGGCGGTGCAGCGACGAGAGGCGTTCGTGCCTAGAGAATACGCCTCTGCCTGCTTGGCAATGACCGAGCCATCTGTTGTTGTGCCTTCAACTAGCTTCACTTCCGGCTCATCTCCACGCATACGCTTCATGGCGCACCTAGGGAAGTGTTGAGGGCAAACCTCTAGGGTGGCCCGATCTTTCACGAATCCCATTCAAATCGAGGATGGAGTGCGGGAAAATGAGAGGAGGATGAACACGACGAACTCACGCATGAAGAACACGATGAACACACACACGCAAAACCACAATACACACCAATAGCTGACGTCGGCGGTGACCGGTCCGGTGCAATCCATAGGATCGGCATCGGGCGGAGGACTCTCTCTCGAACTGGCACAGAGAGTAGGGAGACTCGGTGAGATCTTGACGTCTAGGAAAAGGGACTCCGATGCCTAGGCCTTGTACAACAGGGAGGCACGATGCAAACTCCAACGAGGTTTGGGATATTTGGTGCTCCTTTGTCAAAGGAGCATGAGGCAAGAACTAGATAGATCCACAAGGGGTTTCCACTAATTCCAAATATCATGCCTAGGGTTTACAATAGAGGTGGGGGACTATATATAGGCTAGCCACAAAGTTAGGGGTACTTTAGGGATAATAGGTAAGTTCTGGACGGACTAAGGGGTACATGCGCCAAAGGCCTTTTACATGCCTAGCGACGCTCGGTCCGGAGACTCCGGTGTGGTGGACCGGAGACTCTGGTCTGGGCTGGAGATTCCGGTCAGTCTCTAGTCCATCTCCGGAGTAGCCATCTGGCTATCCTCGAGCTCGATTCGGGGGTCATACCGGAGGTGGGCCGGAGTTTCCGGGGTCTTCAGGCCAGAGACTTTGGTGGACCGGAGACTCCGGTGTGCGAAGACCGGAGACTCTGGTCTGAGTGGCTCCAGCGGCTTCTTCTTTACGCCCTGCTCCTTGTCCTCCATCCTTGGGTGCTGTGTTGGAGCTTAGTACCTGATGATGCATAGAGTAGTTGCATGAAGTAGCACACCATCCAAGGATGTATCAAATTGGCACGAGGAGAGGAGAGAGTTCACATTAGCTTGTAGGAGTTTGTCTCGGGCACGAGTCATGGGTCCACTTGAGGGACTTGTTGGTGTAGATGTAGGAGCGTCCATAGGACAGGCTGCATCAGCTCCCCCCTTGGGAAAGAGTCGTCCTCGACTCTTCATGGGTATCATCGGGAACATCTCCATGGTAGGGAGAAAGGTCCTTGACATTGAATGTATTGCTTACAAGGTACTTGGAGGTCGGTATGTCGATGATGTAGGTGTTGTTGTTGATTCTTTTGAGGACCATGAAGGGACCATATCCTCTTGGTTTGAGCTTGGAATCACGTTCTTTGGGGAAACGGTCCTTGCTGAAGTGTATCCATACAAGATCACCTTTTTCAAAGATCATCTCCTTCTTGTCCTTGTTTAACTTTGAAGCTTGGCGAAGGACTTGTTGCTTGATAGTAGATCTAGTTTCTTCATGAAGCTTCTTCATAGCTTCTATGCGCTTCTCAATGTCCATGTTGGTGCTCTCATGGAGAGGTAGTGGTAGGATGTCGAGCACGGTGAGGGGCTCGAAACCATAGACGATCATGAAGGGACTCATCTTGGTTGTTGAGTGCTTGGCACGGTTGTAGGCGAATTCGGCATGTGGAATGCATTCCTCCCAATCCTTCAAGTTCTTCTTGATCAACACACGTAGAAGAATTCTGAGGCTTTGGTTGACAACCTCGGTTTGTCCATCAGTTTGAGGATGCGATGCGGATGAAAAGAGGAGCTTGATGCCGACCTTAGCCATGAGGGTCTTCCATAAGTAGCACATCAATTTGACATCGCGGTCGGAGACGTTTGTTCTTGGCACACCGTGAAGATGGACGATTTCCCTGAAAAACAAGTTGGCAACATGTGAAGCATCGTCGATCTTATGGCACTGTATGAAGTGTGCCATTTTGGAAAAGTGATCCATGACAACAAATATAGAATCATGACCATGCTTAGATCAAGCAATCCTAACACAAAATCCATGCTAATGTCAAACCAAGGTGAATGAGGAATAGGCAATGGCATATAAAGACCATAAGGGTGACCTTGCAACTTAGCTTGAACACATGTCGTGCATCGTTGAACGTAGCGCTCCACGTCGCACTTCATCTTGGGACAAAAGTAGTGAGTGGAGAGCATGTCCAATGTCTTGTCACGGCCAAAGTGACCCATGAGGCCTCCACCATGAGATTCTTGGAGAAGCAAGAGTTGGAGGGTTGACTTCAGAATGCAAAGCTTGTTTTGTTTAAAAAGAAAGCCCTTATGCAAATAGAAATCATCAACTCCTTTTTAAATGGAGCACTTTGCGAAGCATACAGAGTTTTTGTTTCCTCAAGACCCAACATGTTGATTTCAAGTCTCGTAAGAAGGCTTGTGTGCTTGCAAGACAAAGCGTCTGCAACTACATTATCTTTGCCCTTCTTATACTTGACAATGTATGGATAAGACTCCATAAACTCAACCCACTTAGCATGTCTCTTGCTCAAGTTAGCTTGGCCTTTGAGATATTTCAACGACTCATGGTCGGAATGTATGATAAATTATTTGGGCCATAGGTAGTGTTTCCAATCTTGAAGAACACGAACTAAGGCAAAAAGCTCTTTGTCATAAATCGGATAATTAAGGTAAGCACCATCAAGTTTCTCGCTATGGTAGGCTATAGGACTTCCGTTTTGCATAAGGACTCCTCCAATGCCAATACCAGTAGCATCACACTCTATCTCAAAAGTTTTAGTGAAATCCAGTAATGCAAGAAGAGGTGCTTCGGTGAGCCTCTTTTTAAGTTCATCAAAAGCTTTTTGTTCTGCCTTTCCCCACACGAAGGTGACATTCTTTTTGGTCAATTCATTGAGAGGACAAGCAATGGTCAAAAAGTCTTTCACAAAGCGACGATAGAAACCGGCCAACCCATGAAAACTTTGGAGTTCACTCACATTTGTTGAGATGGGCCAATCTCGTAGGTCCTTTACTTTGGAAACATCAACTTCAATGCCCTTCGAAGAAACGACAAATCCAAGAAAAATCAACTTGTCTTTAGCAAAAGTGCACTTGGGAAGATTAGCATATAGCTTTTCATGTTGAAGGATTTGCAAAACTTCCTTGACATGTGTAACATGGTCCGCAAGTGATTTGCTATAAACAAGTATATCATCAAAATAGACAACAACACTTTTTCCAATGAGAGAACACAAGATATGATTCATAAGGCGCATGAAGGTGGATGGGCATTAACCAACCATTCATAGAGACCAAGTTTGGTCTTGAAGGCGTTTTTCCACTCATCACCTTTAGCCATGCGTATTTGATGGTAACCACTACGAAGATCAATTTTCAAAAAAATAGTGGCTCCACACAACTCATCAAGCATGTCATCGAGACGTGGTATGGGATGTCGATAACGTACGGCGATAGCATTGATTAGACAGCAGTCCGTGCATAACTGTAACTATCATCCGTTTTTGGAACAAAAATCACGGGTATGACACTTGGACTAGTACTAACTTGGATCAAACCTTTGGAGACTAGTTGGTTGATTTAACGTTCAATCTCGTTTGTCTCCTCTGGGTTCGTGCAGTAAGCGGCACAGTTTGGAAGTGGTGCGTCGGGGATGAGGTCAATGCGATGTTCGATGCCACGAAGAGGAGGTAGTCCATGTGGAAGTTCTTCGAGGAACACATCCTTGAATTCCTCAATCATCAAATATGGAGGAACATTGGTTAATTCATTAGTTCCTTGCGCTAGTCCCTTGCAAATGAGGACATAGTGCAAGATGGATGGGTTGTTCCGCACATCCCTCATCTCACTTTTGGTGGCAAGGAGAACACTCTTAGTTTTTTCACTCGAGTTTGCCTTGTGGCTCTCACTCCTTTTCCTCCACACTTGTAGCATTCACCATTGAAAGGTGTATCACTCTTTGCTTGTTTGCCACTTGGGGGCAGTTTTCCTTGAGGAAGTGTGGGCTTGAAGGAAGGCTTGGGGGTACTTGAAGAGCTTCCATTGAAGGTTGTTGGCATAGCGGTTGAAGCTTTCTTGGAGGTGAAATACATCTTGGGCTTGTTGTACTTGATGTCCTCTTGCACTTGACGTTCGGCCTTTGTTGCGATGTGCACAAGCTCAACCATGTTGTTGTATGTTTGGAACTCGATGATGCGCTTGATTGGGTGATTCAAGCCAATAAGTAAACGTTCCATAGTTTGCTCTGGGCGCTCTTCAATGTTGGCGTGGATCAAGTTAAGATCCATTTCCTTGAAGTACTATTCCACGGTCTTTGTACCTTGACGAAGCGATTGAAGGTTGTTGAAGAGGTCACGCGTGTAGTGCACGGGGACAAAACGGGATCTCATGTGGGCCTTCATGTCATGCCAAGTGGTAATTTGTGGCTCTTGCCTTGCGTCACGTGCAACTTGAAATTGTTCCCACCAAAGGTTGGCGTAATCATCAAACTCAAGCGAAGCCATGGCGACCATCTTCTCGTTGCTATAATTGTGCATGCAGAAGATCTTGTCAACTTTGAGTGCCCATGAGAGGTATTTTTCGCGGTCATTGGATTCAGTAAACTTGGGCATTGTGAACTTGAGCTTGCCAAAAGTTTCTTCATCATTGCGATCATTGCGATGAGCTTGGTGACCTTGTTGATGATCTTGTGGTTGAGGCAGTGGAACTTGGTTCTCGCGACCTTTTTTTGGAGCTTGCTCTTAATATCGTTGTTGTGGATCTTGCTCTTACTCTTGGCGCAGTTGTTGACGATATTGGGGCACTTGGGTCTCATGAGGGTGTTGAGGATGTGGAGCCTCATGACACGGTTGATGACGAAGAGGAGCCTCGTTCCTCGGTTGGTGATGATAATTAGGCACATGGGCCTCATGGCGAAGATCATGGTCTTGAGCCTCATGACGTGGTGGGAGTCGCTCAACTTGTACCACTTGGCGCTCCAAGTTTTGGTGGTGTGGAGGGGGCGCCTCATGATGACCAGGGTGTCGGTGTGGACGTTCGTGGTGGTGATGACGAGGAGGAGGATCTTGGAGAGCTTCACGTCGATGACGAGCTTGATTCTCCAAATTGGAGGCATCACTTGTTGTGTCAAGTATGTGTCGTGGGCGTTGGTGGTGGACTTGTGGTTGCACTCGCGGTTCCTCTTGTGGTTGTGATTGTTGGATCACTAGTGCCCTTGCGTGATGACGGTGTGCTTCTTGCCTTGCTTGTGGCCTTGAAGAGAAATCACCATCATAGCTTGACGTTGCGGCATGTCGTGGGGAAGGTACATAGTTTGAAGAGGTTCCATCTTCAACCACGGGGGCATCATTGCATCTTGGAGCACTTGGATGTAGATCTTGTTGAAGAGGTGCATGACGACGTGAAGAACTTGAAGCTTGTCATTTGTTTCGGTGACGGAGAGTTGGAGCGCTTCATTTTGGTGGCCAAAGTTGTGATGCATTGCATGCATTTGTTGTTTGAGGCCATCGAAGTGGCTGTCGATGTTCTTGAACTCGACTTGCATCTCGCCAAATTGTTCATCTTGACACGTCTCAAGGGCTTGGCGACGTTCACGGAACTCTTGTTGGACAATTAAGTGACTTGCACGGGTCATGTACGGTCCATGTTCTTCTTCTTGTGAAGGTGGTTGGCTCGACTAATCGTGCCTATCCATCATGCAAAACACACAAGTATTGTGTATGGAAGTGGAATATGGTGGTGTTAGCCTTGTACCTCACCCTTGGGATTGCACCAAACTAGAAACCACAAGTGAGAGCTATAAGCGTGCAAAGTGGAATTGCAAAGAAAAGTCACACTAAAGAAATAACTAACTCTCAAAAGCTTGTTGGTGGTAGGTTAGGGTTGTGGAATGCCAAAGAACCAACCAAAAGAAAAGGGATAGTCAAAAGTGGGTAAAATCCAACAAAACTTAAGTCAAAGGTGAAGGTCAACAACTCAAAAGGGTGACGGAAACCTACGACTATATACACACACATGGAGATTGTTGGGATTGACACGACTATGAAAATGAGCAAACAAAATGTCCTAACAAAGACTACGCTCGTTGTTGTTCCAATGCAAGAAGAGACCGTGGCTCGTTTGCAAGGAAGAAAATGAGCAACGGATTTGTGCACTTGCCTTTGGCGCTCTTCTTTCTCTCTTTCTTACAAGCTTTGAGACTCTCTTTTTCTATGGGAGACTATTTTTCTTTTTGTTTTGCTTTGTATCTTTTTCTTTCTTTTGTATCTCTTTTTTTGCTCTCCCTTGATGCTACCAAGTAACTCTTGCTATTGCTTTTACACTCTCACTATCCAAGGACATGTGCACAATGCTCAAGCAAACACAATATGAGCCACTCTCGTAGTATAGGTACACACAAAGGAAGATAGGGGTTAACAAGGTGACGCAAGTTATACCTTTGTTGGTGATGATGAACTTGACGTCGGTGGTGCGGGATGATGTTTGTGGGCCATAGTGTCGATGAGCACGGGAGTTGTCGATGCGGAAGCTTGTTGTTAGTTGACGACACTCACACGGGCACAAACAAACAAGAGAAAATTAGCCAATGCAAGATAAGAGGCAAATTGTCAAAATCAGGCGTCACGGCCGGAGACTCCGGGGTCTCGGGCCGAAAACTCCGGTGCAGGCCAGAGACTCTAGTGTGGACAGGCTGGAAACTCCGGTGTGTGCCGGAGACTCCCGTCTGCAGGCCGGGAACTCCGGTCTAGAGTCATATCGCGAACTACTCGAGTTCTTGAGCGGAAATCCATGCCTTGGGTCCTCAAATCCGCGAAAAATTGGCCAAATTGGGCTAGGAAAACACAGGATAAAGCTGGACCAACATCTAAGACAAGATTTGGTTGGATCAAAGCCACAAATAACACTCCAAATCAAGAGATCAATCCAAAGGCAAATTTGGGCTATTTTTTGGAGATTTTCGAATTTTTTGGAGGATAGAAGAAACATTTGTGGGCGAATTCGTGAGCAATGGAGCTCTTGATACCAATATGTTGAGGGCAAACCTCTACGGTGGCCCGATCTTTCATGAATCCCGTTCAAATCGAGGGTGGAGTGCGGGAAAATGAGAGGTGGATGAACACGATGAACTCATGCACGAAGAACACGATGAACACACACACGCAAAACCACGATACACACCAATAGCTCAGACCGGTCCGGCGCAATCCCTAGGATCGGCGTCGGGTGGAGGACTCTCTCTCGAACCGGCACGGTGAGTAGGGAGACTCGATGAGATCTTGACATCTAGGCAAAGGGACTCCGATGCCTAGGCCTTGTACAACGCGGAGGCACGATGCAAACTCGAACGAGGTTTGGGATATTTGGTGCTCCTTTGTCAAAGGAGAATGAGGCAAGAACTACATAGATCCACAAGGGGTTTCCACTAATTTCAAATATCATGCCTAGGGTTTACAATAGAGGTGGGGGACTATATATAGGCCAGCCACAAAGTTAGGGGTACTTTAGGGATAATAGGTAAGTTTTGGACGGACTAAGCGGTACATGGGCCGAAGGCCCAAAGGCCTTTTACATGCCTAGCAACGCTCGGTCCAGAGACTCTGGTGTGGTGGACCGGAGACTCCGGTCTAGGCCGGAGATTCCGGTCGGTCTCCGGTCCATCTCCGGAGTGGCCATCTAGCTATCCTCGATCTCGATTCGGGGGTCAGACCGGAGGTGGGACGGAGTCTCCGGGGTCTTCAGGCAGGCTACTTTGGTGGACTAGAGACTCCGGTGTGCTGCTGGCTCGTGGTTGATGTCGAGCTCGTTGGGGAACCCCAAGAGGAAGGTATGATGAGCACAGCAGTAAGTTTCCCTTAGTTATGAAACCAAGGTTATCAATCCAGTAGGAGCAAGGAAACACCCTAAAGGTGTTGCTAGCTGAGCCTTGGCAGGGCGCACTACCGGTGCTAGTAGCAATGTGGAGACCTGCACAGCACAACCACAGAACTTTGCTCCCAACTTGCGATGAGCTTGTTAATCTCACCGGTTTTGCTGAAAACAAAGGATTAAACGTATCGAATGGAAGGAAGTAATAGTTTGCAGAAAGTAAACACAAAGTAGTAAATAGTTTGTAGATTGATTGTAAAAGAAAGGACTGGGGTCCATAGTTCACTAGAGGTGGCTCTCCTTAAGATAGATAACTTGTTGGGTGAACAAATTACAGCGGGGCAATTGACAAACATCAAGAAAGCATCAAGCATATACTAATCATCTTGACTCCTTTGAGACTTGATTGGGCATTACAACATTATACATAGACCGCCATCCAACTGCATCTATGACAAATAATCCACCTTCAGGTTATCATCTGAACCCCCTGTAGTATTAAGTTGCAAGCAACATATTATTGCTTTACGAATTGCGTGTAAAGTAAACAATATGATTGTTCTATGAACAAAGGATTGTTGTTTTCTCCCTAGTAGCAATAGCACATCTAGTACCTTAGAGATTTCTGTCACTTCCCCAGATTACCAGAGGCATGAACCCACTATCGAGCATAAATACTAACTCTTGGAGTTTCTAGCATCTACTTGGCCAAGATAGCTACTAACAACAAAAAGCATGCAAGATCACAAATAACAAAGACATGATAGAATCAATAATCAATCTGAAATAGCATCTCAATATCCATCGGATCCCTGCAAACACAACATGCAGAATTACAAATAGATGATCTTGATCATGAACGGAGCTCACAAGATCTAAACATGATTGCACATAGGAGGAGAACCAGCCATCTAGATACTACATGGACCCGTAGTCCAGAGATGAACTACTACGCATCACACCGGAGGCTTGCATTATGATGAAGAAGGCCTCTAGGGTGAATTCCCCTCTCCGGCAGGGTGCCGGAAAGAGCTTCAGATCCCTCCTGATCTAGGGATGGAGATGACGGCGACTACAGACTCTTTCGTGGAATTTTGATCGGGTCCTTAGGGTTTTCGTATCAGAGGCAATATATAGGCGGAAGGAGAGGCCGAGAGGGTGCCTGGGCTGGCCACACCACCCCCTAGCGCGGGCCAGGCCAGGCCGCGTGGTCAGGTGGTGTGGCCGCCCTCTGGCCCTTCTCCGTCTCGTATTCTGGCTCCAAGTGTCCCCCGATAAAATAATAACTTTGGCTTTTGTTCCGTCCAATTCTGAGAATATTCATTTTCTGACTTCCTGGAACCAAAAACAGCAGAAAACAGGCAGCTGGCACTGTGGCTTTTATTAATAGGTTAGTCTAAGAAATCATGTGAAAAGTACTCCAAAGTGTGGACAAAACATAATAAAGTAGATAAAACCAAGCATGGAACATCAAAAATTATAGATACATTTGCAATGTATCAACATCCCCAAGCTTAACTCCTGCTCGTCCTCGAGTAGGTAAGTGATAAAAAGAAAGAATAATTTTTGAGGTGACATGCACGATCATAAACTTGATCAAAGTATTTGTAAAACATTCAAAGCTGGGATCATAGTACTTCAATCATAGAATGAAAGACAAAGTTCTAGAAATAAGACAAAGAAGCTATGTTGCAACATGAAAAGGCACAAACAAAAGATTCATGAATAACAATGCTTTGCAAAACGTTTGTTTGTTTCACATAAAGAAAACATAGCATAGTAGCATTCAACTTGTCCCTCATAGAGTAGCAAATATAAATGCACAGGACACCTTCAAAGTTCATAAGAGTGACTAGATACAAATAATTTATAACAAGCAATATCAAGGTATGTATCAATCAACTAGTCTTGGGACAATGCACATAGAATTGAGAATGGCCACTATGCTCTCAGAGTAGGTGCATAAAGATAGAAGGTGGAGACTCAATATAATGGTGGAAGAAAGGCCTTCATAGAAGGAAGTAGGGATTCAAGTCTCATAAAGAGTTTCCAAAAATTATGGTACTTATAGCTTTCAGCTCTCATTGCCCCTATCATAAGCATCTTGAAGGTGATTAAGGTTAAAGTGACACAACTAAGAGGATATGCTTGACAAGTTATAAACCAAAAATCTCATGCCCCTTACTTATGAAGACCGAACCTCATGCTACTCAACTTTAGTCACGAGTAAGCTCTTGTCATTGTAAGTACATATGTATCATAAAGAACCACCAACGGGGTACCCCTTGCACATGATACATGAGCTATCCCATAATCAAAATGACAAGGCAAGCAAACAATGAGCATCTCAGCGATCTTTTTATTTGCTATTTGCATAGGTTTTTATTGAGTATGCTTCATAGAGTGCTCATTATGGTGATGCTGCAAGTTTCCACCATGATTAGGCATGGCTTAGGCTAGCGGGCCAGGCGTTTCTCTAACACACATACAAACTCCATGATCTTACAACTTCCACTTTTATTTCACACCGCCGGGATCCATAAGCAAAAGAACATGATATCAACGGGGTACAAAGTAAAAGTGCAATGTTGAAAGCGTTCCCCATGATACATGGTTCTGCTAATTTCAACTTATAAAGCGCAAGCATATACGCAACAAAGAAGGACCCAATGGTTCAAGTTTATTAAATGCAAAAAAGTAAAGTGTGCCATCAAGTTCGTGAGAGCTTTAATCACTAGTTTTCTCATAACAAGTTTAATTTGGAAGGTAAACAAAAACATGAATATACTTGGAATAGCATATGCTAGTAGGTAGGTATGGTGGACTCTTTGGAATAACTTGGTTTAAGGAGTTGGATGCATGAGTGGAACTCATACTTGGTTGTGGAGGCTAGCAAAAGACTGGGAGCGACAAACTAAGAGAGCAATAATGGCCATAATCATGCAGAGCGACAAAACATCATTGATCAAAGCATAAAGTGATACTACTAGTTGGAAACTAAAGGATCATAAAGGCTTATGGTGACTTGGGATAGTCATAACATGGTGTGAGCATGTGCCAAGTCAACCCAAATAAAGCATCAAAGGAGAATACCACAATACCATGCTTTAATATGCTAAAACAACGCATGATTCATCCAAGGCACATTAAGCAATCTCAATTGTTTATAACAAGTCATGCTACAGCAAAGACTACTAAGCATAAATCCAAAACAATATCAAGCATGGCATGACAAAGCATACGCCACATTCAAAAACAAGCTCTCTTTACCACTTAAGCATGAACTTTCCTACTCTTTTCCAAACCAAACCAAACTATTTGAAAACCAATGTGTGAAAGGGGAGGTCCAACCAATTTATTCAGAAAACTAAGCAAACAAAGGAAACGAAAAAACAAAACAAAAATGAAAAAGAAGACGCTCCAAGAACAACACAACTATGCATGAAACAATAAAAATGAAGCGTTTGGAAGAAACCTGGGATTTTTATTGATGAAGAGGGGGATGCCTTGGGCATCCCCAAGCTTTGATGCTTGTACTTCTTGGATATTTCTTGGGGTGACACGCGTGGCATCCCCAAGCTTGAGCTTTAGTCCATCCTTCATCTCATTACTCATTTCTTCCATACACCTGAATTTTTTGCTTCATACAAAACTTCACACGATCTTTATTAGCAAAATTAGTGCACTCGAGATAATAAGTCTTTAAGGTTCAGTTATAACACCAATAAAACTTTATTAAAACACAAGATATTGTAGCACTTCCCTCAAAAAGCTCAATTCCCCAAAAGAACTCAAAAAGGAACCAACGAGAAGCAAATGCCAAGTCAACCCATGGTGTGAGCATGTGCCAAGTCAACCCAAATAAAGCATCAAAGGAGAATACCACAATACCATGCTTTAATATGCTAAAACAACGCATGATTCATCCAAGGCACATTAAGCAATCTCAATTGTTTATAACAAGTCATGCTACAGCAAAGAATACTAAGCATAAATCCAAAACAATATCAAGCATGGCATGACAAAGCATAGGCCACATTTAAAAACAAGCTCTCTTTACCACAAGCATGAACTTTCCTACTCTTTTCCAAACCAAACCAAACCAAACTATTTGAAAAACCAATGTGTGAAAGAGGAGGTCCAACCAATTTATTCAGAAAACTAAGCAAAAAAAGGAAACGAAAAAACAAAACGAAAATGAAAAAGAAGACGCTCCATGAACAACACAACTATGCATGAAACAATAAAAATGAAGCGTTTGGAAGAAACCTGGGATTTTTATTGATGAAGAGGGGGATGCCTTGGGCATCCCCAAGCTTTGATGCTTGTACTTCTTGGATATTTCTTGGGGTGACACGCGTGGCATCCCCAAGCTTGAGCTTTAGTCCATCCTTCATCTCATTAATCATTTCTTCCATACACCTAAATTTTTTCCTTCATACAAAACTTCACACGATCTTTATTAGCAAAATTAGTGCACTCGAGATAATAAGTCTTTAAGGTTCAGTTATAACACCAATAAAACTTCCATTAAAACACAAGATATTGTAGCACTTCCCTCAAAAAGCTCAATTCCCCAAAAGAACTCAAAAAGGAACCAACGAGAAGCAAATGCAGACAATGGCAGAAATCTGTCAAAACAAACCAGCAGGTAAAGACGAATTTTTTCGAAGACCTTCTGTTGCTCAAATCAAAAAGTGTTGAACTAATAAAAGTTAGATAACAACCTAGGGCAGAAGAACAAAAATTCACGCCTCAAAAGGATGTATAGAGATTTTACACTTGGCACAAAAAGCAAATAAAAAGGATAAGGAGCGGTTATTACTGAAGTAATAACTTCCAAGACTCATCTAAAACTTTTGGGTTATCTCCCAATAAGTACTTTTCTTTAACGCCTTTAAGTTAGGCATAAGAAGCAAGAAACAAAATCAAGTGTTCTCAAATGAAGAAGCATTAAGATCAATACCAGAAATATCTTCAACAAGGCAAGGTATATCATCCAAATAAGTTCTAGAGGATCCTCTCTTAATGCTCTTAGGTTCACTATTTTCATCAAAAGGGTTTTCAGGAACAATCCAATCAAGATTCTTTTCTATGGCTTCATGTATTGCTACCAGTTTAAAGGGTATTGGCATCTTAGTTTCCTCCCCATTAGGTTCAGCTTTGTTCATCTTTTCTCATGTACCAACAACATCTACACATGAGCCTAGCATATTGAAACGTTCAAAGACTTTTCTAGCTTCCTTGGCAACATCATAGAATTCCTTAAGCAAAGTTTCAAGAATAAAATCTCTCTTCTCAGAGTCATCAATTTCTTTAAGTTTAAGAAACATTATTTGCATTAAGGGGTTAAGGTTAACAAACCTAGCTTCCAGCATGTGAACTAAAGAAGCTGCAGCAATCTCATAGTTTGGAGAAAGTTCTGCAAGGGATCTATCCTCAATATCCTCATGCTTACTAACATGATTAAAGAATTCTTCAATATTATCTTTTCCAATTAAAGAACCACTACCTATTAAAAGGTCTTTCAAGGTGAATTTAGGGATCAACATGGTGAGCTAAGGAAGAGGTAACAACTAAAGGAGACTTAATTTTTTTGTGTTTTTAATAAAGAAAGCAAACTTGTAAAACTAATGTTTGTGTGTTTTTGATAAAGAAACAAGGAAACAAAACAAAAGTAAACTAAGCAAAACAAAAATAACAAAATAAAGAGATTGGTTATGAGGGACTCCCCTTGTGAAGATGTCCTTGACTCCCCGGCAACGGCGCCAGAAAAATACTTGCTGGCTCGTGGTTGATGTCGAGCTCGTTGGGGAACCCCAAGAGGAAGGTATGATGAGCACAGCAGTAAGTTTCCCTCAGTTATGAAAGCAAGGTTATCAATCAAGTAGGAGCAAGGAAACACCCCAAAAGTGTTTCTAGCTGAGCATTGGCAGGGCGCAATACCGGTGCTAGTAGCAACGTGGAGACCTGCACAACACAACCATAGAACTTTGCCCCCAACTTACGATGAGGTTGTCAATCTCACCGGTTTTGCAGAAAACAAAGGATTAAACGTATCGAATGGAATGAAGTAATATTTTGCAGAAAGTAAACACAAAGCAGTAAATAGTTTGTAGATTGATTGTGAAAGAAAGGACGGGGGTCCATAGTTCACTAGAGGTGGCTCTCCTTAAGATAGATAACATGTTGGGTGAACAAATTACAGCAGGGCAATTGACAAACATCGAGAAAGCGTCAAGCATATACTAATCATCTTGACTTCTTTGAGACTTGATTGGGCATTACAACATTATACATAGACCGCCATCCAACTGCATCTATGACTAATAATCCACCTTCAGGTTATCATCTGAACTCCATGCAGTATTAAGTTGCAAGCAACAGATTATTGCTTTACGAATTGTGTGTAAAGTAAACAATATGATTGTTATATGAACAAAGGATTGTTGTTTTCTCCCTAGTAGCAATAGCACATCTAGTACCTTAGAGATTTCTGTCACTTCCCAGTTACGGAGGCATGAACCCACTATCGAGCATAAATACTAACTCTTGGAGTTGCTAGCATCTACTTGGCCAAGATAGCTACTAACAACAAAAAGCATGCAAGATCACAAATAACAAAGACATGATAGAATCAATAATCAATCTGAAATAGCATCTCAATATTCATCGGATCCCCGCAAACACAACATGCAGAGTTACAAATAGATGATCTTGATCATGAACGGAGCTCACAAGATCTAAACATGATAGCACAAAGGAGGAGAAACAGTCATCTAGCTACTACTACATGGACCCGTAGTCCAGATATGAACTACTCACGCATCACACCGGAGGCCTGCATGATGATGAAGAAGGCCTCGTGGTGAATTCCTCTCCGTGGTGCCGGGAAGAGCTTCAGATCCCTCCCGATCTAGGGATGGAGATGACAGCGTCTATAGACTCTTTCGTGGAATTTTGATCGGATCCTTAGGGTTTCCGTATCAGAGGCAATATATAGGCGGAAGGAGAGGCTGAGGGGGTGCCTGGGCTAGCGACACCACCCCCTGGCGCGGGCTAGGCCAGGTCGCGCGGCCAGGTGGTGTGGCTGCCCTCTGGCCCTTCTCCTTCTCGTATTCTGGCTCCAAGTGTCCCACGGTAAAATAATAACTTTGGATTTTGTTCCGTCCAATTCCAAGAATATTCATTTTCTGACTTCCTAGAACCAAAAACAGCAGAAAACGGGCAGCTGGCACTATGGCTCTTCTTAATAGGTTAGTCCAAGAAATCATGTGAAAAGTACTCCAAAGTGTGGACAAAACATAAGAAAGTAGATAAAACCGAGCATGGAACATCAAAAATTATAGATACATTTGCAATGTATCATGTGCGCAGACCGGAGACTCTAGTCTGAGCAGCTCCAGTGGCTTCTGCTTCATGCCCTACTCCTTGTCCTCCATCCTTGGGTGCTGTGTTGGAGCTTTGTACCTAATGATGCATAGAGTAGTTGCATGAAGTAGCACACCATCCAAGGATGTATCAAATTGGCACGAGGAGAGGAGCGAGTTCACCTTAGCTTGTAGGAGTTTGGCTCGGGCACGAGTCATGGGTCCACTTGGGGGACTTCTTTGTGTAGATGTAGGAGCGTCCGTAGGATGGGCTGCATCAGGAAGGAGGTGGTGCAAATGGCGGTAGGTGTAGATTGGGGTTTTGGGACTAGGAAGATTGGGGAAAATGACACGAGTTCAGGGAAGAAGAAGGCCGAGTGGGTTTATAAACACTGGACCGTTCGTAGTCCTCAAGTGGACACGTGTGGTGGGCGGGGGGGATAGGGCTACCACGATCTCCACTTTTTTTGGGTTCCCTTTTTTGGAAACAACCCCGATCTCCATTTTAGAACTGCATTGAAAACATGCTCATGGTAGACCTCAATTCCACTGCATGCAAGTGGCACAGAACCAATTTCTAGCAACATTAGGTCTACTCGAGGGGCCCCCTTGTCGCATGGAAGTTACTTGCTGTAGGGCCCAGTTGGAAGTGCGATTGAGAGAACTGTGTAAAAATGGGATATGTCTTATTAAAATCAAGTGGCAATAAATAGCAGCGTCCCGTCGACAAGCATGCACTCGATGACCCCGTTGCCATGTGCATGTGTTGTAGTAGTAGTAAAAGGCTTTTCAGACTTGATTAAACATGACATGACCACTCGACGACTTTTTCCATGGATGACTTTGTGTTCCTTCTTGTAGAAGTCTCACTGAGGGAGACGTTCGTGATGTCTCACACTGTACTATGAAGGGCACGACATGTGCAACGATCCTCGTTAGATCACACAGGATCAACGGTAGGTGCGCACTATCCACGTGACAACTATGTCAACCAATCAGGCGGTAGTAGACAGAGTGAGCACATGTTTGGGCTTCTACGAAAGAGAGAGAGAGAGAGAGAGAGAGAGAGAGAGAGAGAGGGCAAAACTGAGTAGTATCAAAAACACAAGGGCAAAACTTAGTAGTATATAAATGGAAAGTGAGTGTCTTGTACAATGAAATACATCATTGCATACATCAAATTATGCCAAGATGGATCCACTAGAGTTCATTGGATGTGTGTTCTTCTCATAAACCACATGGATCCACTAGAGTTCATTGGATGTGTGTTGTTCTCATAGACCACATGGATCCACTAGAGTTCATTGGATGTGTGTTTTTCTCATAAACCACATGGACCCACTAGAGTTCATTGGATGTGTGTTCTTTTAATAAACCATGGCTAGAGTCACTAGATGTGTGTTCTCTTCATAAACCACAGCTAGAGTCATATAATGTGTGTTCTTTTCACAAACCACATATGGATCCACCAGTGTCATTGGATGTGTGTTCTTCACATAAACCACATATGGATGCCCTAGTGTCATTGCATGTGTGTTCTTTTAATAAACCACAACTAGAGTCACTAGATGTGTGTTCTTTTCATAAACCACATATGGATCCACCAGAGTCATTGCATGTGTGTTCTTTTCACAAACCACATATGGATCCACCAGTGTCATTAAAATGTGTGTTCTTTTCATTAACCACAGCTAGAGTCATTAAATGTCATTCTTTTCACAAACCACATATGGATCCACCAGAGTTCATTGCATGTGTTCTGTTCACAAACCACATCTAGAGTCATTGCATGTCTATTCTTTTCACAAACCACATATGGATCCACCAAAGTCACTACATGTGTGTTATTTTCACAAACCACATATGGATCCACCAGTGTCATTGCATGTGTGTTCTTCTCATAAACCACATATGGATCCCCTAGTGTCATTGCATGTGTGTGCTTTTAATAAACCACAGTTAGAGTCATTGCATGTGTGTTATTTTCATAAACCACATATGGATCCACAACTAGAGTCACTGCATGTGTGTTCTTTTCATAAACCACATATGGATCCACCAGAGTTCATTGCATGTGTGTTCTTTTCACAAACGATATATAGATCGACCAGAGTTCATTACATGTTTGTTCTTTTCACAAACCACATATGGATCCACTAGTGTCATTGAAATGTGTGTTCTTCTCATAAACCACATATGGATCACCTAGTGTCATTGCATGTGTGTTCTTTTAGTAAACCATAGCTAGAGTCACTGGATGTGTGTTCTTTTGATAAATCACATATGGATCCCCTAGTGTCATTGCATGTGTGTTCTTTTAATAAACCACAGCTAGTGTCATTGCATGTCTGTTCTTGTCATAGACCTCATATGGATCCACCAGAGTTCATTGCATGTGTGTTCTTTTCATTAACAACAGCTAGAGTCATTGCATGTCTGTTCTTTTCACAAACCACATGGATCCACCAGTGTCATTGCATGTGTGTTCTTTTAATAAACCATAGCTAGAGTCATTGCATGTGTGTTCTTTTCACAAACCACATATGGATCCACCAGTGTCATTGCATGTCTGTTATTTTCATTAACCACATCTAGAGTCATTTGATGTGTGTTATTTTCACAAACCACATATGGATCCACCAGTGTCATTGCATGTGTGTTCTTTTCATAAACCACATATGGATCCACTAGAGTTCATTGGATGTGTATTCTCTTCATAAACCACAACTAGAGTCATTAAATGTGTGTTCATTGCACAAACCACATATGGATCCACCAAAGTTCATTGCAAGTGTGTTCTTTTCACAAACCACAGCTAGAGTCATTGCATGTCTGTTCTTTTCACAAACCACATATGGATCCACCAGAGTCACTGCATGTGTGTTCTTTCAACAAACCACATATGGATCCACTAGTGTCATTGCATGTGTGTTCTTCTCATAAACCACATATGGATCCCCTAGTGTCATTGCATGTGTGTTCTTTTAATAAACACAGCTAGAGTCACTAGATGTGTGTTCTTTTCATAAACCACATATGTATCCACAACTAGAGTCATTGCATGTGTGTTCTTTTCATAAACCACATATGGATCCACTAGAGTTCATTGCATGTGTGTTATTTTCACAAACCACATATGGATCCACCAGAGTTCATTGCATGTCTGTTCTTTTCAAAAATCACATATGGACCCACCAGTGTCATTGAAATGTGTGTTCTTCTCATAAACCACATATGGATCCCCTAGTGTCATTGCATGTGTGTTCTTTTAGTAAATCACAGCTAGAGTCACTGGATGTGTGTTCTTTTCATAAACCACATATGGATCCACTAGAGTCATTGCATGTGTGTTCTTTTCACAAACAACATATGGATCCACCAGTGTCATTGCATGACCGTCCTTTTCATTAACCACAGCTATAGTCATTGCATGTCTGTTCTTTTCACAAACCACATGGATCCACCAGTGTCATTGCATGTGTGTTCTTTCAATAAACCACTGCTAGAGTCATTGCATGTGTGTTCTTTTCATTAACCACAATTAGAGTCATTTCATGTGTGTTCTTTTCACAAACCACATATGGATCCACCAATGTCATTGGATGTGTGTTCTTTTCACAAACCATATGGATCCACCAGAGTCATTGCATGTCTGATATTTTCAGAACCCACATATGGATCCACTAGTGTCACTTGCATGTCTATTTTTTCATAAACCACATGGATCCACCAGTGTCATTGAAATGTGTGGAGGTTGAGATTTAAGCTTGATTTTGAAGGAGGATATAGGAGATCCCCTTGCGAGGATATTAGGCATTGTTAATTTTATCCCTTCAAAACCTTGTTGGATATTTGAGCTCAGAGATCCCCTTGCGTCATGGGATATATGGATGGATAGAGCAACTTATGTAGATCATCATGGTACAAAGTGTGGAGGTTGATAATGATTGATCTCTCCACGAATTTATGCTAGAAATTGAATAAAATAAGGGTGCTAAAACAGATTATCAAATAGCCTTCTAAACCATGTGGATTTTGGTAGAGCAAGGACCCAACTGGAACAAGTGAAGGAGGGATTGACAGAAATTTATGAGTAGAAAACAATAATGCAAGGAGTTGGTCTAAAGAAGGTAGTATGGAAAAGTGAGCTTCTGCCAAAGTAGTCTAGTTGATAAGATTTGCAGATAATTACTATTTTCTTGCATGCAAACCATCAAGAAAAACTAGGTTAAAGGATGATATAGACAAGGGAAAGAGTGGTACTTTGTAGTTCTTAAAATGGTCTACAAGATGGTTCAAGTTCATTTCTAAAAATGTACAAGAGATGGAGACCCAAAGATGGGATATTGATAACATTTCCAGACTTAGCCAAATTTGGCAGATTTGGGGATTTTGACTAGAATACAAGAGGGGATGATTTTGCAAGGATGCAAGGTTCCCAAATCATCATCAAATGGATGAGGTTGTAGTGTATATTGAGTAGAATGGATCCATGCTTGGAGTTGGTCTTTAATGGCTTGGAAACTTCTAGATAAGATTTAACTCTAAGATGATTTAATTAACAATTTATAATGTCACCTTAGTGACTAGAGCTCAGATCCAGGTTTGGAAACTTGCTTAGGGTTTGTCATATTATGTTTGCTTTATCCTAGGGGATGAGTTCCTAGTGGTAGCTCATACTACTTCCTAAGCATACAGGTCAAACTACAGATCAAGGCCATTCATCAGACAAAAGATCAAGGCAATTTATCTTAGCAAGAAAACCAACCTTCTACTAGGGATACCATCAAACCTAGTTTGAGGTAAGGATGGTTATTTTGAAAGGTTGGGGTTTGAAAATGGTAATGTTCTTGGTACACCTACTAAGAATAAAGTTAAAAGCTTTAAAGAAGGTTTTTGGTAAACCTAGATGTAAGAGTAGTGGAAGGTTCTACCTTGAAAACATAGGGAGATTATATCATATAGATCTCCATAGTTTTGTCAAAAGAGAAGCTACTAAAATAGTTTGGTTTGCAAATGCATCTTGGCTCGGGTTTTGAAATGCCAGAACATTTTAGAATATGTAAAATGAGCCAAGACAGTTTTGTTAAATAACTTTTGTCAACTGCTGGTGAGGTAAGGAGTATATCATATGGTATACATTCAGATGCACAAGCACAAGCAAACACTGCATCACTAAACAATAAAAAGTTTTTGTTCCCCCTGATTTTTTCATTCTGGACAACAAATCAGGGTTGCTGAAATTGGGATGTTATAGATGCAGCAAGCAATGTTATCAAGTTTGAAACACAGAGGCACGAGCCAAGGAAAAAATCCATCATTAGAGTCTGACATGTGGGACCCATCAGCCTGACTAAACGGCAGATGTATCGAGCATCGTGATACGTCCAAAACGTATATACTTTCCCGAACACTTTTGCTATTATTTCTCCTCTAATTTGTGTGATTTGGATACAACTAATGCAGACTGGCGTTGTTTTCAGCAGAATTGCTTTGGTGTCTCGTTTTTGTGCACGAAATCAACTTTCAAGAAAAATCCCGGAAAATATCGCAAAACTCCTATTTTACCAGAAGACTCACGGAGCCAGAAGCCGGGACGAAGAGGAGCCACGAGGGTCCCACACCCCCTGGCCGCGCAGGCCAGGCCAGGCCGCGCTAGGAGGGGGTGTGGCTGCCTCGGACTCCGCCTCAACCTCTCCTTTCGCCTATAAAAGCCCTCCGACCTAAAACAGACGGGGGTTTCGACGTTTTTCCAGATAGAGTTCTGCTGCGCCGCCACCACCAAATACCGCGATTCGGAACCAGAAACTCCGTTCTGGCATCCTGCCGGGATGGGGAATTGGAGGAGATTATCACCATCATCATCACCAACGCTTCTCCATCAACCATCCATGATTCCCCCATCCATGAGTGAGTAATCCCCCGCAGTAGGCTATGGGGATGGTAGGGATTGGATAAGATCGTTCATGTAATTGCATCAGATTGTTAGGGCATGGTGCCTAGTATCTATTGTTAGTGCTTTTTGACATTGTTGCAACTTGTTATTCTTAATGCTTGTCACTAGGGCCCGAGTGCCATGATTTCAGATCTGAACATGTTATTGATTCATGATGATAGTATTGTTTATGATCTTACCTACAAGTTGTATACACATATTATTGTCCGGAACCGAAGGCCCCAAAGTGAAAATAATCGGGATAACCGGAGGGAATGGTTGTGATATGAGGATCACGTGTGTTCACGGAGTGCTAATGCTTTGCTCCGGTGCTCAATTAAAAGGAGCACCTTAATTGCCAGTAGTTCCCTTGAGGCCCCGCTACAAAGCAATTTGGCGGGACAAAAGATGTTGTGCAAGTTCTCATTACGAGCACGTATGACTATATATGGAACACATGCCTATGATTATTTAGTACTCGGATGCTTTATCTTATTTATCTGCAATTGCCCTATATCTTGATTGTTATATGAATTGCCTTGTCCATGCAACGCCCGTCCATACATCCCTATGCCTACCTTGCTTTAATCCTACTGTTTACTGCAATTGTTACTACTGTCTTTACTTTTACTACTGCTATTACTTTGTTATTGCTACTACAAAACTGTTGCTACTGATAAAACTACTGCGAGCAAGATTGTTTCCATGTGTAGCTGAATTGACAACTCAGTTGTTAAGACTTATAAATATTCTTTGGCTCCCCTTGTGTCGAATCAATAAATTGGGTTTTACTTCCCTCGAAGACTGTCGCGATCCCCTATACTTGTGGGTCATCAAGACTATTTTCGGGCACCGTTGCCCGGGAGCATAGCTCTATTTATCAAGTTCACTTGGAATCACTATTGTTCACTGCCATCTATTCATCATGGGTAAATCTCGTGATGGAAAGGTTCCTATATTACCATCCACTACAACGAGAGGTACAGTTCTGAACACCTCTGTTGCTCTTGATTCACAATCTGTGATGAGTAAGCTCCTTACACCACCACCACACACACATGCTACACACACCGCTACTTCTGCTGAATCTGAAACTTCTGATACTTATGATGATGCTTCCACTGTGCTTGATAAGAGTGGTTCATTAGGTCCTTTCCTAGATGCTACGATTGCTAGAACTATAGCTGGAAATACTGAAACTCCTAATGAAGACACTACTACACCTGTCAGTTCACCTGAGTCTATAGAGAGCTATGATATTGAAGACGGATATATAGAAATGACTGATGAATTTATTAAAGAATGTCAAAATACTCATGGTAAAAGTGCTATTAAGAGTCTCCTTGAGAGGCGTACTATAAAACCCAAATTATCTCCTAATACTAAGTTTGATACATCTCCCATAAACATTAAAGATAAAGATTATGATTTCTCTCTTGATTAATCTTACATAACCATTGTTGAGAAAGAACCTTTTTGTGGGACTAAGAATGAATGTGATGTAGCACATATGACTGAGCTTTCTACCATGAGTGGCCTATTTTCTGATGATATTAAGATGCGCACATACTTTGTTGCTAAAATTTTCCCTTTTTACCTGAAAGGAGAAGCTAAGGCTTGGTTTGATAATTTACCTCCTGGATCTATTGATAGCCCTGATTGCTTGATTAGTACTTTCCTTCAGAAATATTTCCCTCCTAGTGCTAGACATGCCATTTTGCAAGAACTTTTTGATCTTAAATAGGGAGAAAAGGAGATATTGTCTGAATCATGGGCAAGGTTTTGTGCTTTGATTAATGCATAGCCTAGATGTCCATTACCTAAAAATGATCTTCTTGTAATATATTATAATGGACTAACTGAAGAATCTAGGACATACCTGAATAGTTGTGCTGATTGTGTTTTCAGGAATCGAACTCCCAAAGAAGCTGAGGAATTAATGGCTAAAATAAGCAAGAATTATGATGACTAGACTTCACCTGAGTCAATGATATGTTGGAAACGTATTTATAATTTTTGATGTGCCATGCTTGTTTAGTATCTACTTTGCTTTGCTTTGTCAAAACTTTGAGGTATTTTTATACACTTTTTGGAACTAACCTATTAACAAGATGCCACGGTGCTAGTTGCCTGTTTTCTGCTGTTTTTGGTTTCAGAAAAGCTGGAAAAGAAATATTCTTGGAATTGGACCGGACAAAAGCCAAAGTCGATATTTTACTGGAAGACTCACGGAGCTAGAAGACGAGACGGAGAGGGGCCAGGGGCTGGCCACACCATGTGGTGGCACGGGTCCCCTTGGCCGCGCCACCAGGTGGTGTGGGCCCCTGGTCCACCCTCTGACATCGCCCTTTCACCTATAAGAAGCCTCCGATGTAGAAACCCGAAAGAATCTAGCCTCCAGCGACGAAAATTTCCGCAGCACCGTTGCCACCTAAGGGGAGATTCGGGGGACACAAAGTATCTGTTCTGGCACCCTGCTAGAACGAGGAAGTGCCCTCGGAGCCATCTCCATCGTTCTCCACCACCATCTCCATCGCCGTTGCTGATTCCCATGATGATGAGGGAGTAGTTCTTCCTCGAGGCTATGGGTTCTACCAGTAGCTATCTGTTCATCTCTCTCTATGCATGATCATATTGTGATCATGAGCTTTGTAATCAAGTAGATCTACCTTGCTACTCAAGTGCTTTAATAGATCTCTAGCTCTCCCCACGTGTGTGAAAGTGATAACGTGCACACCATGGTGGCACTTAGGCTAGAGATTACAAATACTTCTTATGAGTTATATTTGGAGTTGGATGTCTCTATGAAATTGTGGTGTTTGTTGGAACCATCTAGCGCTCAAGGTGGCAGTGTAGGGTTATCTAGATGGGGAAGGCGGATTTTGAGGAGTGCTGTTATGGCCCTACCATGGATTAGAGTGTCCAACCGGAGAGTAGTTCAGAGTAGTATCATGAAGAGAAGATATTTATATGAGAGTGTTCTTTAGCGAAAGTATGATCCCTAGGCCTTATTTCTAAACATTGAAACACCGTTTGTACCTAGATCTGTTACATGTTTGCTTGCTTCCATCTTTATTTCAGATTGCCTTTAGTCTCTTCCTACCTGTCAAGCTCTTTTCTGGCACCGTTGCCTTATATCCATACCACTTGTATTTCACTATCTCTTCGCGGAACTAGTGCACCTGACAAGTGTATTGTGTGTGTTGGGGACACAAGAGACTTCTTGTATCTTGATTTCAGGGTTGCTTGAGAGGGATACCTTTGACCACTTCCACCCTGAGTTCGATAAACCTTGGGTGATCCACTTAAGGGAACCTTGTTGCTGCTCTACAAACCTCTGCACTTGGAGGCCCAACAACTGTCTACAAGAATAGAAGTGCGTAGACATCAAGCTATTTTTTGGCGCCGTTGCCAAGGAGGTAAGGTAAAAGGTACTCACATCCTCTAATGTGAGTGCTCGAAGTTATTTCCTTTAGATTCTTCAATTTTGTCTTTTTGTTTCTTGTTTTCACTAGTTAGGCTTAATGGAAAACAACAAAAAAATTAGAGAGCTTTATAGTATTTATCTTGAGTTAGGACATGAAGTGTTTGAAGAGAAATTAAAAACCTATGGAACTTTAATTGCATGCTAATAGCAATGTTGTTAGTATGAATTCTTTGGACACCATTATTGCTAATGCTATGGAAAATTCTAATCTTGGGGAAGCTAGTTTTTATGAAATTGATCTTTTTAGTTCCCCAGCTTTGGAAGATAGCTATTCTATTGCTTATGATGATACCAAACCTCCAATATATGATGATTACAATGATGAATATGATATTTTCAGTCCACCTACTATTGAGGAGAAAATTAATGATTACAATATGACTCCTATATTTGATGATTATGGTGATGATCATAATAATGATAGCTATTTTGTTGAATTTACTCCCACTACAATTAATAAAAATGACTATGTTTATGTGGGAAGTATTAATTCTTTTCTGCATGTGGCTAATGATAAGAATGTTTCATTTGATAGTTATATTGTTAATTTTATTCTTGATGCTACTGAAAGTTATTATCAGAGAGGGAAACATGGTTTTATGCACCTCAATAATATTAAGTTTCCCCTCTTTATGTTGAAAGTCTTGAAGTTGCACTTGTTTTGCTTTACTATGCTTGTTGCTTTGTGCTTTCATGACTTGTTTCTTTACAATATTCCTATGCATAGGAAGTGGGTTAGACTTAAATGTGCTTTGAATTTGCTTCTTGATGCTCTCTTTTACTTCAATTCATATTTCTTATGTGAGCATCTTCTCAAACTATCATGCCTAACTTAAAGGCGTTAAAGAAAAGTACTTATTGGGAGATAAACCAAAAGTTTTACTTGAGTCTTGGAAGTTATTACCTCTTTAATAACCGCTCCTTATCATTTTTGTGTGGTTTTTGTGCCAAGAGTAACCTCTAATGAGAGAGAAGTAATGCTTGGGAAATTGTTGTCCCGAAACAGATTTTTGTGCGTCGCTGTAAAAATTCGTGAACAATCTCTGTACATCGGTTTGAGATGTAATGTTTTGTGCTTCTGCCCCAGGTTGTTATCCAACTTTCGTTAGTTCAACATTTTTCGATTTGAGCAGCAGAAGGTCTTCAAAAAATTTGGTTTTTACTTGCTGGTCTTTGTGATAGATTTCTGCCATTATTTGCATTTGCCTCTTAAGCTCTTTCTCTTTGAGTTCTCTTTGATCACTTGAACTTTTTAAAGGAAGTGCTACAGTAGCTTGTGTTTTAATGGAAGTTTTACTTGTGTTGATACTAAACCAAAGGACTTATTATCTTGAGTGCACTAATGTTGCTAATGAAGATTGTGTGAAGTTTTGTATGAAGGAAAAATTTAAGTGTAGGGAAGAGTAATGTGATAAGATGAAGTATGGACAAAATCTCAAGCTTGGGGATGCCACCCGTGTCACCCCAAGAAATATTCAAGAAGTACAAGCGTCAAAGCTTGGGGATGCCCAAGGCAATCTTAGGTTTCTTCCAAACACTTCATTTTTTATTGTTTCATGCATAGTTGTGTTGTTCTTGGAGCGTCTTCGTTTTTGTTTTTGGTTTTCGTTTTCTTAGTTTGCTTAGTTTGCTTGAATAAATTGGTTGGACCCCCTCATTCATACATTAGTTTTCAAATAAGATTGGTTTAGATTGGAAAAGAGTAGGAAAAGTTCATGCTTAAGTGGTAAAAAGAGCTTGTTTTTGACTGTGGCCTATGCTTTGTCATGTCATGCTTGATGTTGTTTTGGCTTTATGCTTAGTGATTTTTGCTATAGCATGACATGTTATAAACAATTGAGATTGCTTAATGTGCCTTGAAAGAATCATGCGTTGTTTTAGCATATTAAAGCATAGTATTGTGGTGTTCTGCTTTGATGCTTTATTTGGGTTGACTTGGCGCATGCTCACACCATGTTATGACTATCCCAAGTCACTTTATGTTTTAATTAATGATGTTTTGTCGCTTTGCACGATTATGGCCATTATTTCTCTCTTAGTTGGTCGCCCTAGTCTTTTGCTAGCCTCCATAACCAAGTATGAGTTCCACTCATGCATCCAACTCCAAATAAAACCAAGTTATTCCAAAGAGTCCACCATACCTACCTATTAGCATTTGCTATTCCAAGTATATTCATGTTTTTATCTACCTTCTGAATTAAAATTGTTATGTAAAAATTAGTGATTAAAGGTCTCACGAACTTGATGGCACACTTTACTTTTCTTGCCCCTAATAAACTTTAACCATTGTGTCGTCTATGTTGTATATGCTTGCACTTATACATTGGGATTAGCAGAACCATGCTGTCATGGGGAACGCTTTCAACATTGCACTTGTACATTGTACCCAGTTGATATCATGCTCTTTTGTTTATGGATGTCGTCGGTGTGAAATGAAAGGGGAGCTTGTAAGTCCATGGAGTTATGTATGTGTGTTAGAGAAACGCCTGGGCGGCCGGTCTAATCCATGCCTAATCATGGTGGAAACCTGCAGCATAACCATAATGAGCAATCTATGAAGCATTCTTCTTATAAAAAAGAGATAGAGATTGAAAAAAAAGAAAAAAAAGATGAGAAAAGAGGAAAGAGAGACAAAAGGCACCATTTTTCCATGGTAAATAAGAAGATGCTGAGATGCTTATTGTCTACTTGCCTTGTCATTTTGATACGGGGATTCTTCTGTATCATCGGGCAAGGGGCACCCCATTGGCGGTTCTCTATGATACACATGTACTTACTATGACAAGAACTTACCGGTAACTAAACTTGAGTGGCATGAGGAGTGGCCCTCGTATTCAAGGGACATCAGATTGCCAACTTATACTTTGTCAAGCATATACTCCATAGTTTGTTCACTTTAACCTTAATCACTTCAAGATGCTTATGATAGGGGAAATGAGAGCTGAAAGCTAACAAGTACCATAATTTTTGGAAGCTCTTTATGAAACTTGAAATCCCGGCTTCCCTTTGAAGGGCCTTTCTTCCACTTTTATATTGAGTCTCCACCTTCTATCTTTATGAACCAATTAGGAGAGCATAGTTGTCATTCTTAGTTCTATGTGTGTTGTCCCAAAACTTATTGATTGATTCATAATGTTGATATTGCTTGTTCTTGAACTATTTGTATCTAGTCACCCTTATGAACTTTGAAGGAGTTCTATGCATTTATTGCTACCCATTGAGGGACAAGCGGAATGCCACTATGCTATGTTTTCTATATATGAAACAAACAAACGTCTTTCAATGCATTATTATTCATGATCTTTGTTTGTATCCTTTCTTTTTGCATGCATTGTTACTATGTCTTATTGTGAGAACTTCATCTTTCATGCTCATGTTTAGAGTACTTTGATCCTAGCTTTCAATGCTTGCAAATGGTTTGATCTTGATTGTGATGGTGCATGTCACCTCAAAAATTATTCTTTTTATCACTTACCTACTCGAGGATGAGTAGGAGTTAAGCTTGGGGATGTTGATACGTTGGAAACGTATCTATAATTTTTGATGTTCCATGCTTGTTTAGTATCTACTTTGCTTTGCTTTGTCAACACGTTGAGGTATTTTTATACACTTTCTAGAACTAACCTATTAACAAGAGGCCACAGTGCTAGTAGCCTGTTTTCTGCTGTTTTTGGTTTCAGAAAAGCTAGAACAGAAATATTCTCGGAATTGGACCAGACAAAAGCCAAAGTCGATATTTTCCCGGAAGACTCACGGAGCCAGAAGACGAGACGGAGAGGGGCCAGGGGCTGGCCACACCATGTGGTGGCACGGGTCCCCTCTATTCGCGCAACCAGGTGGTGTGGGCCCCTGGTCCACCTATGACATCGCCCTTTCTCCTATAAGAAGCCTCCGATGTAGAAACCCTAAAGAATCCATCCTCTAGCCATGAAAAGTTCCACAGCACCGCCGCCACCGAAGGGGAGATTCGGGGGACAGAAAGTCTCTGTTTTGGCACCCTGCCGGGATGGGGAAGTGCCCCCGGAGCCATCTCCATCGATCTCCACCACCATCTCCATCGCCGTTGTTGATTCCCATGATGATGAGGGAGTAGTTCTTCCTCGTGGCTAAGGGTTCTACCGGTAGCTATGTGTTCATCTCTCTCTATGCATGATCATATTGTGATCATGAGCTTTGTAATCAAGTAGATCTACCTTGCTACCCAAGTGCTTTAATAGATCTCTGGCTCTCCCCACGTGTGTGAAAGAGATAGCGTGCACACCATGGTGGCACTTAGGCTAGAGATTGCAAAATTATTTGTTATGAGTTATATTTGGAGTTGGATGTCTCTATGAAATTGTGGTGTTTGTTGGAACCATCTAGCGCTCAAGGTGACAGTGTGGTGTTATCTAGATGGGAAAGGGAGACTTTGAGGAGTGATGTTATAGCCCTACCATGGATTAGAGTGTCCAACCGGAGAGTAGTTCAGAGTAGTATCATGAAGAGAAGATATTTATATGAGAGTGTTCACTAGCGAAAGTATGATCCAGGGGCCTTGTTTCTAAACATTGAAACACCATTTGCAACTCGATCTGTTACATGTTTACTTGCTTCCATCTTTATTTCAGATTGCCTTTAGTCTCTTCCTACCCATCAAGCTCTTTTCTGGTACCGTTGTCTTATATCCATACCACTTGTATTTCACTATCTCTTTGCGGAACTAGTGCACCTGTACACCTGACAAGTGTATTGGGTGTGTTGGGGACACAAGAGACTTCTTGTATCTTGATTGCAGGGTTGCTTGAGAGGGATACCTTTGACCACTTCCTCCTTGAGTTCGATAAACCTTGGGTGATCCACTTAAGGGAAACTTGTTGCTGTTCTACAAACCTCTGCACTTCTAGGCCCAACAACTGTCTACAAGAATAGAAGTGCATAGACATCAGTCAACTACACCTGAGTTAACTATGCCTGAGCCAACACCAACACCAAAGAAGAGGGGAGTTATTGAACTAAATGATGAAGTGATGAAGGAAGCTAAGAAATGTCTTAAGGAGAAGGGTATTAAAGATGAAGAAGTGAAGAACCTACCTCCTATAGAAGAATTATGTAAGCCAATCCCCCACTCATCCACTATTGAGGTACACTCTCTCCAACATTTTGATGAAGGTGATATTCCTTATTCTAAACCTCCTTATCAATTCTTAGAAGAATTTGATATTTTTATTGTTAAGCAAGATAATTTTAATAAAATAGTGCAGAATCATTTGAAAACTCTAGAGCTATTATTGAGTTAAAGGATATTGTGGAAAGAACCTCTAATGATGTTAAAATGCTTGTTAAACATTTCCAAATGGTTCAAACTCAAATTAATCAGCTTATTAAAGTACAAAAAGATTTGCTAGTTAATGCTTCTAAAGAAAAACAAGCTTATGAAATTAGAACTAGAAGTTGTGGTGCAACCCAGGATCCTCTATATCCTGAGGGTCATCCTAAAAGAATTGAGCAGGATTCTCAACAAACTGAAAATAGAGGTACTTCTTTTAAGAGAAAGAAAAAAGAAACATAAAACAATTGTAGAATCTTCTTAACCTACTAAAGATCCTAATAGTATATTTGTCTCTGATGCTGAAACTGAGAGTGGTAATGAGTAAAATGACACTCCTGATAAAGAAGAAATTGAAGAAGAACCTGAAAGGAAAACTAAAAATGCTAAGTACACTAAGGAAGATTTTCTTGCTAATAAACATGGTAGTGAAAGAGAGCCCTGGGTTCAAAAACCAATGCCTTTCCCTAATAAGAAACACAAGTCAAAGGAAGACGAACACTATAATAAGTTTTGTGAGTGGATGAAACCTTTATTTTTGCAAATTCCTTTAACTAATGCTATTAAATTACCTCCTTATTCAAAGTATATGAAGGATATTGTCTCTAATAAAAGGAAGATCCCTAATGAGGAAATTTCTACTTTACTTGCTAATTATTCCTTTAATGGTAAGGTTCCAAAGAAACTTGGAGATCCAGGGATTCCAACTATTCCATGTTCTATTAAAAATAATTATTTTAGAACTGCTTTGTGTGATTTGGGAGCAGGAGTTAGTGTTATGCCTTTTTCTCTCTACAAAATACTTTAATTGGAGAAATTAATACCAACTGATATATCATTGCAAATGGTCGATAAATCAACCACTATTCTTGTTGGTATATGTGAGGATGTACCTGTTCAAGTGGCTCATAATTGCTTGATATTAACTGACTTTGTTGTGCTTGAAATGCCTGAAGATGACAATATGTATATTATTCTTGGGAGACCTTTTCTTAATACTGCAGGAGCTGTTATTAATTGCAATCAAGGAAAGGTAACCTTTAGTGTTAATGACAAGGAGCATACTGTCTATTTCCCCAAGAAGATTCATAGGATTTATGGCTTAAATTCAATTGAAAATATTGAGGGCATTCAAGTTGGAGAAATATATTGTCCCATACCACGAGAAAAAATATGAAACTATTATGGTTGCTATCAAGGTTGAGGTAACATAATCATTTAGTGAAATGCAAAGTTTTGTTTCATATAAAATTGTTTTGGTAACAAGACCTCATCAACCTTGTTAACAAAGGGAATTTAATGAACAAAACAATGTTTTCACCATGATTATCTTCGCTTACTTTTATTTTATCCATTTTAATTATTGCTTTCACTTAGTTTACTTTTCTATTGTTAGTTGCTTGCATATTAGAGTGTTTTAGAACTTCTAAAGTTTTAGTTTTGTTTTGTTATTGCATCATTCCTAAATTATCTTTCTGCCAGAAAATTATTCATCAATACCTGAAAATTGCTAAAAAATAAAGTGTCTCGAAAAATTCCAGAAAATTCGTATTAAATTTTTACGTCAAAAAAGGGGAATAGAAGTACCTGGAGTGACACAGGGGGGCCCACCAGGAAGGCACACCACGTGGTGGCGCAACCACCCCAGGGGCACGCCTGGCCATGGTGTCGGCCACCCCTAGCCCTCCACTTACTCTCCCTCCTGCCACTCCTTTATCTCTCCTGAGAGAACACCAGTTCATTGCTCAAACTCGTGTTCCTGCTATTCTTGCTCGTAATTTTTCGATCTCCTTGCTTAGCCCATCTTTGCTGCTGAAATTTGGAGCATTTCTTCTCTAGTATGTGACTCCTCTGCTGGTCCATGTAGATTTGTGTTTAGTGGATTATATCTTGAGTATTTTGCTACTGTAGGTGACAGGTTATGTGAGCTTGTAGGCTTGTTCAATGCTTAGAGAAATTGTTTTTATGCATGCTTAGGCCTCTTACAAGTCCCTATAAGTAGTTCCTTCCATTATGTAATCACTTTGCAATCACTTGTATGATGGTTGTCTAAAATTTCAGAATAGCAGAGATGAACAACCACACTTTTGGAGAAGTATTTGAGAGGGACAGACCCAGGAGGTCAAATCCTTCAAGATCAGCGTCTCAATTTAGGCAATCATATAATGAGGATCTTATTGCACCGTGCTTAGCCCAAAATATATCGAGCCCGTTGGGGAACCCCAAGAGGAAGGTATGATGAGCACAGCAGCAAGTTTTCCCTCAGTTATGAAACCAAGGTTATCAATCTAGTAGGAGCAAGGAAACACCTCAAAGGTGTTGCTAGCTGGACTTTGGCAGGGCGCATTACCGGTGCCAGCAGCAACGTGGAAACCTGCACAACACAACCTCTTTAACTTTGCCCCCAACTTGCGATGAGGTTGTCAATCTCACCGGTTTTGCTGAAAACAAAGGATTAAACATATCGAGTGGAAGAAAGTAATAGTTTGCAGAAAGTAAACAGAAAGCAGTAAACAGTTGATTGTAGATTAATGATAAAAGAAAGGACCGGGGTCCATAGTTCACTAGTGGTGGCTCTCCTTAAGATAGATGACATGTTGGGTGAACAAATTACAGCAGGGTAATTGACAAACTACTCATCTTGACTCCTTTGAGATTCGATTGGGCATTACAACATTATACATAGACTGTAATCCAACTGCATCTATGACTAATAATCCACCTTTAGGTTATCATCCGAACCCCCTCTAGTATTAAGTTGCAAGCAACGGATAATTGCATTACGCATTGCGTGTAAAGTAAACAATACGATTGTTCTATGAACAAAGGATTGTTGTTTTCTCCCTAGTAGAAACATCACATCTAGTACCTTAGAGATTTCTGTCACTTCCCCAGATTACTAGAGGCATGAACCCTCTATCGAGCATAAATACTATCTCTTGGAGTTGCTAGCATCTACTTGGAAGATAGCTACTAACATCGGAAAGCATGCAAGATCACAAATAACAAAGACATGATAGAATCAATAATCAATCTGAAATAGCATCTCAATATCCATTGGATCCCCGCAAACACAACATGTAGAATTACAAATAGATGATCTTGATCATGAACGGAGCTCACAAGATCTAAACATGATAGCACAAAGGAGAAGAACCAGCCATCTAGCTAATACATGGACCCGTAGTCCAAGGATGAACTACTCACGCATCACACCGGACGCTTGCATGGTGATGAAGAAGGCCTCCAGGGTGAATTCCCCTCTCCGGCAGGGTGCTGGGAAGAACTTTAGATCCCTCCCGATCTAGGGATGGAGATGACGGAGGCTACAGACTCTTTTGTGGAATTTTGATCGGGTACTTAGGGTTTTTGTATCGGAGGCATATTATAGGAGAAAGGAGAGGCGGAGGGGGTGCCGGAGGCGGCCAGACCACCCCCTGGCGTGGGTCAGGCTAGGACACACGGCCAGGTGGTGTGGCGGCCCCCTGGCCCCTCTCCGTCTCGTATCCTGGCTCCTTGTGTCCCTCGGTGAAAAACTGACTTTGGCTTTTGTCCCGTCCAATTCCGAGAATATTCATTTTCTAACTTTCCTGGAACCAAAAACAGCAAAAAACAGGCAGCTGGCACTGTGGCTCTTCTTAATAGGTTAGTCCAAGAAAGTGTATAGAAAGTACTCCAAAGTGTGGACAAAACATAAGAAAGTAGATAAAACCAATCATGGAACATCAAAAATTATGGATACGTTAGCAACGTATCAACATCCCCAAGCTTAACTCATGCTCGTCCTCGAGTAGGTAAGTGATAAAAAGAAATAATAATTTTTGAGGTGACATGCACCATCATAAACTTGATCAAAGTATTTGCAAAACATTGATAGCTGGGATCATAGTACTTCAATCATAACATGAAAGACAAAGTTCTAACAATAAGGCAAAGCAACTATGTTGCAACATGAAAAGGCACAAACAAAAGATTCATGAATAACAATGCTTTGCAAGATGTTTGTTTGTTTCACATAAAGAAAACATAGCATAGTGGCATTCAGATTGTCCCTCATAGAGTAGCAAATATAAATGCATAGGACACCTTCAAAGTTCATAAGAGTGACTAGATACAAATAGTTTAAAAAAAGCAATATCAAAGCTATGCATCAATCAACAAGTCTTGGGACAATGCACATAGAACTAAGAATGGCCACTATGCTCTCAAAGTAGGTACATAAAGATAGAAGGTGGAGACTCAACATAAAAGTAAAAGAAAGGCCTTCATAAAAGGAAGTAGGGATTCAAGTTTCATAAAGAGCTTCCAAAAATTATGGTACTTATTAGCTTTCAGCTCTCATTGCCCCTATCATAATCATCTTGAAGGTGATTAAGGTTAAAGTGACACAACTAAGAGGATATGCTTGACAAGTTATAAGCCGAAGCCTCATGCCCCTTACTTATGAAGACCGAACCTCATGCTACTCAACTTTCGTCACAAGTAAGATCTTGTCATTGTAAGTACAGATGTATCATAGAGAACTGCCAACAGGGTACCCCTTGCACATGATACAGGAGCTATCCCATAATCAAAATGACAAGGCAAGCAGACAATGAGCATCTCAGCGATCTTTTTATTTGCTATTTGCATAGGTTTTTATTGAGGATGCTTCATAGAGTGCTCATTATGGTTATGCTGCAAGTTTCCACCATGATTAGGCATGGATTAGGCTAGCGGCCCAGGCGTTTCTCTAACACAAATACAAACTCCATGATCTTACAAGTTCCCCTTTTATTTCACACCGCCGGGATCCATAAGCAAAAGAACATGATATCAACGGGGTACAAAGTACAGGTGCAATGTTGAAAGCGTTCCCCATGATACATGGTTCTGCTAACTTCAACTTATAAAGCGCAAGCATATACGCAACAAAGAAGGACACAATGGTTCAAGTTTATTAAATGCAAAAAAGTAAAGTGTGCCATCAAGTTCGTGAGAGCTTTAATCACTAGTTTTCTCATAACAAGTTTAATTCGGAAGGTAGACAAAAACATGAATATACTTGGAATAGCATATGCTAATAGGTAGGTATGGTGGACTCTTTGGAATAACTTGGTTTTAGGAGTTGGATGCATGAGTGGAACTCACACTTGGTTATGGAGGCTAGCAAAAGACTAGGAGCGACCAACTAAGAGAGCAATATTGGCCATAATCATCCAGAGCGACAAAACATCATTAATCAAAGCATAAAGTGATATTACAATTTGAAAATAAAGGATCATAAAGGCTTATGGTGACTTGGGATAGTCATAACATGGTGTGAGCATGTGCCAAGTTAACTCAAATAAAGCATCAAAGGAGAATACCACAATACTATACTTTAATATGCTAAAACAACGCATGATTCTTCCAAGGCACATTAAGCAATATCAATTGTTTATAGCATGTCATGCTACAGGAAAGAATACTAAGCATAAAGCCAAAACAATAACGAGCATGGCATGACAAAGCATAAGCCACAGTCAAAAACACGCTCTCTTTACCACTTAAGAGTGAACTTTTCCTACTCTTTTCCAATCCAAACCAAACTATTTTAAAACAAATGCATGAAAGAGGGGGTCCAACCAATTTATTCAGCAAACTAAGAAAACCAAGCAAACGAAAAAACAAAACGAAAACGAAAAAGAAGACGCTCCAAGAACAACACAACTGTGCATGAAACAATAAAAATGAAGTGTTTGGAAGAAACCTGGAATTTTTATTGATGAAGAAGGGGATGCCTTGGGCATCACCAAGCTTTGATGCTTGTACTTCTTGGATATTACTTAGGGTAAAACACATGGCATCCCCAAGTTTGAGCTTGAGTCCATCCTTCATCTCATTACTCATTTCTTCCATACACCTAAATTTTTTCCTTCATACAAAACTTCACACGATCTTTATTAGCAAAATTAGTGCACTCGAGATAATAAGTCTTTAAGGTTCAGTTATAACACCAATAAAACTTCCATTAAAACACAAGCTATTGTAGCACTTCCCTCAAAAAGCTCAATTCCCCAAAAGAACTCAAAAAGGAACCAACAAGAAGCAAATGCAAATAATGGCAGAAATCTGTCAAAACAGACCAGCAGATAAAGACGAATTTTTTATAAGACCTTCTGTTGCTCAAATCGAAAAGTGTTTAACTAACGAAAGTTAGATAACAACCTGGGTTAGAAGCACAAAAATTCACGCCTCAAAAGTACGTATAGAGATTTTACACGAATATTTACGGTGAAGCACAGAAATCTGTTTCGGGACTGCAACTTTCCCAATCATTACTTCTCTCTCATTAGAGGTTACTCTTGGCACAAAAAGCAAATAAAAAGGATAAGGAGCGGTTATTACTGAGGTAATAACTTTCAAGACTCATCTAAAACTTTTGGGTTATCTCCCAATAAGTACTTTTCTTTAACGCCTTTAAGTTAGGCATAAGAAGCAAGAAAAAGTGTTCTCAAATGAAGAATCATTAAGATTAATACCAGAAATATCTTCAACAAGGCAAGGTATCTCATCCAAATCAGTTCTAGAGGATCCTCTCTCAATGCTCTTGGGTTCAGTATTTTCATCAAACGGGTTTTCGGGAACAATCCAATCAAGATTCTTTTCTATGGCTTCATGCATTGCTACAAGTTTAAAAGGTATTGGTATATTAATTTCCTCCCCATTAGGTTTGGTTTTGTTCATCTTTTCTCGTGTACCAACAACATCTACACATGAGCCTAGCATATTAAAATGTTCAAAGACTTTTCTAGCTTCCTTGGCAACATCATAGAATTCCTTAAGCAAAGTTTCCAGAATAAAATCCCTCTTTTCAGGGTCCTCAATTTCTTTAAGTTTAAGAAACATTACTTGCATTAAGGGGTTAAGGTTAACAAACCTAGCTTCCAACATGTGAACTAAAGAAGCTGCAACAATAGTTTGGAGCAAGTTCTGCAGGGGATCTATCCTCAATATCCTCATGTTTACTAACATGATTAAAGAATTCTTCAATATTATCTTTTCCAATTATAGAACCACTACCTATTGAAAGGTCTTTTAGGGTGAATTTAGGGATCAACATGGTGAGCTAAGAAAGAGGTAACAACTATAGAAAGACTTAATTTTTTTGTGTTTTTTTAATAAAGAAAGCAAACTAGTAAAACTATTTTTTTGTGTTTTTGATAAAGAAACAAGCAAACAAAGCAGAAATAAACTAAGCAAAACAAAAACAACAAAGTAAAGAGATTGGTTATGAGGGACCCCCCCTTGTGAAGATGTCCTTGACTCCCCAGAAACGGCGCCCAAAAATCAGTTGCTTAACCCAAAATATATCGAGCCCGTTGGGCAACCCCAAGAGGAAGGTACGATGAGCAGAGCATCAAGTTTTCCCTCAGTTATGAAACCAAGGTTATCAATCTAGTAGGAGCAAGGAAACACCTCAAAGGTGTTGCTAGCTGGACTTTGGACTTTAGCAAGAATGCAGCAACATGGAAATCTGCACAACACAATCACAGAACTTTGCCCCCAACTTGCGATGAGGTTGTCAATCTCACCGGTTTTGCTAAACACAAAGGATTAAACGTATCGAGTGGAAGAAAATAATAGTTTGCAGAAAGTAAACATAAAGCAGTAAACAGTTGATTGTAGATTAATGATAAAAGAAAGGACCGGGGTCCATAGTTCACTAGTGGTGGCTCTCCTTAAGATAGATGACATGTTGGGTGAACATATTACAGCGGGGCAATTGACAAACATCGAGAAAGCAATCATGCATATACTACTCATCTGGACTCCTTTGAGATTCCATTGGGCATTACAACATTATAATTAGACTGTAATCCCACTGCATCTATGACTAATAATCCACCTTCAGGTTATCATCCGAACCCCCTCCAGTATTAAATTGCAAGCAACGGATAATTGCATTACGCATTGTGTGTAAAGTAAACAATACAATTGTTCTATGAACAACGGGTTGTTGTTTTCTCCCTAGTAGCAACAGCACATCTAGCACCTTAGAGATTTCTGTCACTTCCCCAGATTACTAGAGGCATGAACCCACTATCGAGCATAAATACTAACTCTTGGAGTTGCTAGCATCTACTTGGCCAATATAGCTACTAACAACGGAAAGCATGCAAGATCACAAATAACAAATACATGATAGAATCAATAATCAATCTGAAATAACATCTCAATATCCATCGGATCCCCGCAAACACAACATGTAGAATTACAAATAGATGATCTTGATCATGAATGGAGCTCACAAGATCTAAACATGATAACACAAAGGAGAAGAACCAGCCATCTAGATACTACACGGCAATCTGCTAAGAGCATCCGCTACCACATTGGCTTTGCCGGGGTGATAGTGAATGTCAAGGTCGTAATCCTTGATTAACTCTATCCATCTCCTTTGCCTCATATTCAACTCCTTTTGGGTGAAAATATACTTCAAGCTCTTGTGATCTGAATAAATCTCACAGTGGTTACCCATAAGGTATTGACGCCATGTCTTCAATGCCAAAACTACGGCTGCTAATTCCAGATCATGGGTAGGGTAGTTCTGCTCATGCTGCTTCAGTTGTCGAGACAGATATGCGATAACTTTGCCTTCCTGCATCAATACACATCCAAGACCAACCTTGGATGCATCACAATACACATCAAATGGCTTCTTGATATCAGGCATAATCAATATTGGGGCTGAAATCAATCTCTTCTTGACCTCTTGGAAACTTGCTTCACATTTGTCGGTCCATTCAAACTTCTTGTCCTTCTTCAACAATTGGGTCATGGGTCTTGCGATGCTCGAAAATCCTTCTACGAACTTGCGGTAATATCCCGCTAATCCGAGAAATGCACGGACTTGGGTTTGAGTGGTTGGAGCTTCCCATTCTTCGACATCTTTGATCTTGGCGGGATCATGATCAATGACTCCTCCCAAGACATAATATGTCCGAGGAATCCTACTTCTCTCAGCCAAAACTCACATTTGCTGAACTTGGCATACAACTGATGCTCTCTAAGGGTTTCAAGAATGATTCTTAGATGTTGCTCATGCTCTTCTTCTGACTTGGAGTAGATAAGGATATCGTCGATAAACACAACGACAAACTTATCCAGAAAATTCATAAAGATCTTATTCATGAGATTCATGAAATAAGCGGGGGCATTGGTTAACCCAAAAGACATGACCGTATACTCATATAATCCATATATGGTGGTAAAGGCGGTCTTTGGAATATCCGTTGCACGAATCTTAAGTTGGTGATAACCAGTCCTAAGATCAATCTTAGAGAACACACTAGCACTAGTCAACTGATCAAATAGATCCTCTATCTTTGGCAATGGATACTTGTTCTTGATTGTGACATCATCCACCTTCCTGTAATCTGTGCACAAACGGTTGCCTCCATCCTTCTTGTCGACGAACAACACGGGTGATCTCCATGGCGATGCACTTGGTTGAATCAAGCCTTTCTCCAGCATAGCATCCAATTGCTTCTTCAGCTCCACTAACTCTGAGGGGTTCATGCTATAGGGTCTCTGAGCTATGGGGTTGGTTCCAGGAATTAGTTCAATAATGAACTCAATATCCCGATCCGGGGGCATACCGGGCAATTCATCTGGGAATAAGTCGGGGTATTCACAGACTACTCTGACTTGGTCTATGGTGGGTAGGGCTAGACTCTTGTTGCACTTATTGATGGGGCAAGGTTTCAGATATAAGCTCTACTGAGACTCCAGAGCTACTGGTCATGGTGATGGCTTTTTTGGCACAGTCTATCAATCCTTTATGCTTTGACATCAAATCCATTCCTAGTACTACTTCCAAACCTTTGGTTCCAAGTACTATTAGATTGGCATAAAAATCTATCCCATGTATTCTAATAGGCACAACTTTGCAATTTTTTCTAGCTTTTGTAGTTGAGCCAGGTATTTGAACTATCATGAAATGCTTCAAGTTGGTTGGGTGAATCTTACTAGTGCATGCAAATTCTTAGGTGACAAATGAGTGTGATGCTCCAGAATCAAACAACACTCTTGCTAAAACTGAGTTGATAGAAAACATACCCAGCACTACATCTGGCGCTTCTTGGGCTTCTTCGGCGTTCATGTGGAAGAGACGGCCGTTGCGGTTGTGAGGGTTCCCTGGGGCGAGTCTTCTTCCAGGTTGAACACGACGCTGCTCTTGAGCTGGGGCATTCACATTGGTAGTGGCGGCAATCTTCTTGGGACACTCAATGGAGTAGTGACCCTTCACTCCACACTCAAAACAAGTAATCTGAGACTTGTCTTTTGCTGGCACGGGCACGGCATTGCTTCCAGTTCTGGGTGCAGTGTTGTTGTTGTTGTTGGACTTGGACGGTGCACGATTGAAGTTGTTGGAGTTGCCGGGGTGGTTGTTGTTGTTTCCTCTGGACTTCACATTTCCTCCGCTATGGTTGGGGTAGCTCGGGCGAGACATTGGGGGTCGATTGTTCCGCGGGGAATATCCGACAGACGGGTTGGGGCGATACTTCTGGTGACTGTTGGATCCAGCTTGGTGCATCATCCGGCGTTTGTGGTTGTCGTTTGCTTGATTAATCTTCCCTTCCATCTGAATGGCAGAGTCGACTAGCTCTTCGATATCCTCGAAACGGATGTTGACGAGTACAGTCTGCTTCTCATCATGCAGTCTATTTAGGAATCTCTCCTTCTTCTTGGCCTCCGTGTTGATCTCATCAAGTGCATACAGTAGGGACAAGAATCATCACTGATACTCCACTACAGTCATTCTGCCTTGCTTTAACTCTCTGAATTCATCTCTCATTCTGGTGACTAGACCCTGCAGCACATGGGTGCGGCTAAACTTGACCTTGAAGGTTTCCCACGTCATCACTTGACCGTGGTTCATCGTGCGGGTGTTGTTCCACCATGCTCTTGCATCTCCTGCCAGATAGTGGGTGGCAAAAAGAACTTTCTCGTTGGCATCCACTCTGGCGACTTCTAAGTTGTTCTCCATGGTCTGTAACCAATCATCAGCATCCAATGGGTCTTCAGACTTGTGAAATATTGGGGGATTGGTATTCTGGAAGTTTTTGAGTTTGGATCCATGATGATCCTGATTTCCATGGTTCTGATTGTTGTGAGCCATCTGGGCGATCTGCTGCAGGGTGGCTAGATTTGCTTGGCTCTCTTCCCTACTAGCTTCACGGTCTGCAATGAGCATCTACAGAATCTACGGGGGCTTCTCCTCCTCTGCTGCGGCTAACTCCGGCGTAATTCCGGCGACGGGTTGCTCGAGCGGCTCCGGCGAGAGGTGGGGAATGATCAGTGCTGAGAAGGGAGATGAGTGGTGTGAAGAAATGGTGCTGGGGAGGGCTCTTTATATAGGCTCGATGAGGGGACCGTGAGGGCGACGGTGAGCTCGTCGGTGACGACGGTAAAGGGTGCTAGAGGCGTGGGCTAGGTGTGGCGCCCCGCAAAAACCACTACTAGAAAATCGCGTTGTTTTTGTGCATTGCATCATCATGACCGCATGCTCATGTCATCATGCCACATTGCATTTGAGCATCGTCATCATCATGCATTTGTTTGACTGAAACTATTTTCGAAAAACATATTTTGTTTTCTAAATACCCCGCCTTTATTTCAAATCCAAAACCCGGGTCTCCGGATTATTTTGTTTCATCTACCATTGGTTTTCAAAAGCCACATTTTAAATATTAAAACATTTATTTTATTTTTAGGGGCAGCCGTACCGGGCCGATCCGACCTAGTCGGCCACCCCCAGTACAAAAACCAGTCTACCTAAACCCTTTTCCTACCCAACCTAATCTACCCACCCTGCATCCACCTCATCCCACCCAATCGGTGCTCGCCACCTTAGCTATCATCCCTCCTCCAGCCAACCACCCGCTGCCACCTCACCCCAACCACCCCCACACTGGCCTCCGCGCCCTGGCCCTTGGCGCGTCACAGCCACCGACAGCTGGCCCGCCCTGCCCCGCCCGCCCGCGTCCCACCACCACCTGGCCGCTTCCTCCACCCAATCCCTATCGCCACACACGCACACCCCCACCTGGACCTCTCCCACCGCGACCGTCAGCCCCGAAAACCGCGCCCCCACTCACGCCCCCGTTGCCTGGCCCCACCCCGTTCCCCTCGCTTCGCGTGCCCCGCGTCGCTCTCTCTCTTCGCCCTGGCCGCCCTAGCATCGCCTCCATCCCCGGAGACCCCTCCCGCGTCGAGCCAGCGCCCTCGCCTGCCGCCTCTCTGGCCGCTGCTAACCGCACACGCGCCTCGAGAGCGGGCCTGCCTTCATCCTCGATCGATCCACCGTCTTCCCACCATCGGCACCTGCTGCCTCGACCCCATCACCGAGCGCGTCCTCGGGCCCCGAGCCCCGTTCCCCTCGCCGCCAGCGCCGCCGTGAGGGGGGACCTCCTCGTCTTCACCCTGAGCACCCCCGAGCGGAGCTCGCCGCCATCGGCCGCAGTTTCCTCTTCTCCGACCGAACCTCGCGACCCTCGCCTCCGTTCCGCGTGCACCCCCGAGCCGGCCGCGGCCCCGAGCCCGACCACGACCCTGCGCCTCCCGCGGCCACCTCCTCGTCCGCCCCCGCGACTCCCCGTCGCTCGGCTCCCCCATGTCCAGCCGCCGCTGGGGCTCTGTTCGCCGCCCGAGCCCGTCGCCCCTCCGCTCTAGGCCGCGCCCACCTCGTCCGCCGCTGCCCTCTACCCGCCCTACCTCCTCTGGTTCCCGCTCGGCCGGCCACGCAGGCGTGCTCCTTCCTCCCAGGGCTTCCCTCCTCCGTCTGCAACCGAAGCCAGGAGCCCGCCGCCAGCGTTGCAAGGCTCGCCTTGCCTCTGTTTGTTTGGTGATATGAGTTTGACCACAAGCTTTGGTGGGCGTCTGCAGATGGTGTTGTCCAAGGACCATATCCCGTGTGAGATTAAGGTGCCAAGATAGTCTCTTCGACAAGACCCCGCCGATTTGATGCCGTGCCTTTGACACCAAGATCTACCGACGCCGAGACCCCTAAACCCGTTGGTCATCTACAAAGATCGCCGAGAACCTCGGGTGCGCCAACATGGAAAACCGAAGACCGATCCCGGCGAACCCGGACCCCATCTAACCCAAGATCTCCGACCCCCGATGTGTGACCCCCTTTCCGAGCCTTATTTTTATAAATTATAATATAAACTCCTGCATCTTAATTTGACATGCTTGCATACATATTGTGGGTGTTTGGGGGTGTTTCGACGATTCACCTAAATTAAACATGGGATCCATATGCAGGCAAATCTAGTCGTATATTGGTCCCATTTAAATTTGTGTAGCGAACCGATGTCATGTTTCGCCTTGTTAAGAAAACATTTAAATTGCAGGGTATCTAAATAACATGAACCTATTAATTAGTTGTCGGGACCCCGGTTCCGCTTAACATTGCTCAATTGCATCGCATCTTTGTCATGCCATACATCATACATGCATCATGCCCGGTCTTCTGCCGTAATCTTAAATAGTGCATCCGGTGTTCCTTCTAGTGTTTTGCTTCTTCGCGGATAAGGCCGTTGAGATGATGCGAGTGTCGATCCGATCTTCGGATAAACCTTCGACAATGTTTTTCAGGCGAGCATTCTCCCCCTTTCTACCTATCTTACTTTTATAGTATTTATTCCCCCCTGTTGATCTATTGCTATCTGTGTTGCGATGCTCTAGTTTTCGTACCCGTGATATCCCTTGCAGCCTTATATTGCCTTGGACACATCCTATTACCTGTTGTTTGGTAGATAGTTGGACTTGCGTGTCGTAGTTGCTTGCTCAAGTGCTGTTGTGTGTCGTCCAGTACCGCAGTTGTTGGAGTATTGCCGTGTGTTTAATGTTGGAGATGATCATGGCTTTAATTACCGTTTAATAACTAAAAATTGAAGTAGGTAAATGCAGAGGCACAGGTGGGCAATAGATGTTATTTGGTTGTTAACCGTCCACTTGTGTCCCGTAGGACCCCGAGTTCTTGACACTGTTCCAGATCGAGCGCGCTAACACGTGGGGTGTGTGGGCACCCCCATCGATTAGTACCTGATTTCAAAGTATTGTACCGGGGGCCACAATTAGTTTGGGGCTTTATTACTATCCTGTACTTATGCCATGCTTTACTGCTTTATTTAAAATTGTGCAATCGCATCGTCTTGTTTAGGGCCGTGACACGTTACGCTGTATCGACAAGCCCGATCCACACTTTCGGGTTCCCAATCGTTTGGCCGTCTACACAAACCTCGAGTCCGTCTCGAGACCGGCCGACTTCGTTGTGGGTAGCTTAGGGGTGGCCCCATGTACTTGCTTTGGGTCCGGGAAACGTCATGACTTAGGCCCGCCGACATACCGATGGGTGTATGTTAACGATCCGGCAAAAGGGTCAAGTGCGTGTGGATACTTTGGTGCACCCTAGGTTAAATCTTTTCGAAAAGCCGTGTCCGCGGTTATGGACGACTTGGAGCACCGTTCTCGATCATAGACAACTATAACTAAAGTTTACTGTTATAAATTGACTTGTATCCGGTCTAACTAGTAATTAGCTCCACTGCAACGGAATGGCTAAATAAAAGTACCAACAACTGCTGGGTTTTGGGATATCTCATGCTAATTGTATCTGACTAGTAAGTGTTGCAACTACAATGGAATGGTTAACTAAAAGTGCCCACTGCTTATTATATCAGGATGACTATCTATACCTGACTAGTAATTGATGCAACGATAACTGAATAAATAAAACCGCCAACGGTGTGAGATCCTCGGTTGACTTCCTCGTTTGGTCTCGAGGGGGAAACACCAGGATGGGTATGTTTGGAGGTAGTATCTGGTTGGTTCCGAATAGGTCTTTCTTACCCCTCTCTGATAGCCGCTATTTGTATCGAGTCTCTATAGGTTGTTTAGTGCATGCCGCGCTGCCGCTTCAGTCCACCATACCTATGTAGGCGAGGACCGCCGAATTATAGCCTCGCCGCATAAGTCGACGCCTCTCTTCCTCTTTCCTTTGCCCTTTGTCGGCACCTTTTGTTTAGCAGGTTTGGGCTCGACGTCGTTAGCAGGGTTACCCTTCTTCTTGGCTTGGCAGGGTTATGGACGCCATTGGTTATTCTTCAGGGCTCTTAGCCCCATTTGCATCTTGTCCGTAGTCGGACGCTCTATCGTTTCAAGGTGATTGGATCTTTGTACTGTATAATTGTATTCTTGACTCATGGAGTCGTGTTGTATATATATCTGCTCTGTGGGTCCCATCAAGGACTGTTGTGTAATGTTATTACTTCGTTTTCCACCCGCACGAAAGTGCCTGGTGGGCACCTTTGAATCGTTTCTATGCGGGTTTGGCGGGGAGCGCTGAAACTTGCATAGGGCCGATTCTGAGGGTGTTACACTAGGTAGGCGAACGGTGGCTTGCCTCCTGGCGGTCTACTACGGCTTGATGGCGATGCTAGGGGCGGTGGCGTTTGGTCGAGAAGGGTTGGTGCTCTGGGTGACAGAGGCAGTGCTCGACGCGGCGGGTAGTGGCTACTGGTCGAGGAGGGCATGTTTGGCGGTGTGCTGGGGTCAAGGAGAAGCGGCGCGTGCGGGCTACGGTCGAGGGGCGGCGTGTCCTGCCTTGTCGGCAATGCGCGTTCGGCATAGAGGTGGTGGCGATGTGAGGTGGTGAAGGGGTCGAGGGGCGCTTGGGGAAGGGACCGTGGGCGGCGGTGCTACCACGCCTAGCTCCCTGGTGTGGCAGAAGAGGGCGGGGCGTGCTCCTGCGATGTGGGCATGGTCGATCGGCGATCATGGCTTTGGGATGGCGTGGCACTGCTGCTCTAGGCTAATTGGTAGCTTAGTTAGGGGCTGGTTAGAGCTAGGGGAGACAAGGGAACTAGATTGAGCCCAAATACTCAACAAAACATTGATCAACAAATAGTGTTAGTTAGGCAGATTTTGTTTGCATGCCATCTATTCGACACAATGGCCACATGAAAAAAAGTTTTGAATTTTGAAATGATTTTTGGTGGAGTTGTTAGTCATATGCTTGAGTATCTGTGGTTGCTTATTGTTGAATTGAATTCATTTGAATGGTTTTTGAAAAAAAGTGGGATCTAGGTACATACACTTGATTCCATTTTCAAATGCCATTTTAAATTAGGGTTTAAATGTTTCTGTAAGAATTCAAAGTGGGTCTTGGTACATCTTTACTTGTACTATCAAGGGGTGCAAAGAGTGAGAATTGTTTCTGTTGGAATTTGAGTTCTAGGAACACCTAAAGTGACCTAGTTGATTAAAATGGCAAAAGTGACCATTTCCATTTATTAATTCTATTTGATTTCTTTTTCTTTGGATTTTGCTTCGAAATGATCTAGATGATGTGGCATTCATCTTAGAATCATTTTACAACCATTAGAACAAACAATCATGGCAATTCAAAACAATTCCATATTAATGCAACACACATATGCATGCTTAATTATTTAAATGAGAAAAAGTTTTTGTTAACCCTAAATTGGGTGATTTGGATCTTGATAACTTTGATTAAAGTGTTGGGATGTTACACCTTAGTCCATCCAGAACTTACCTATTATCCCTAAATTACCCTTGACTTTGTGGCTGGCCTATATATAGTCCCCCACCTCTATTGTAAACCCTAAGCATGATATTTGGAATTAGTGGAAACCCCTTTGTGGATATATCTAGTTCTTGCCTCATGCTCCTTTGACAAAGGAGCACCAAATATCCGAAACCTTGTTGGAGTTTGCATCGTGCCTCCGCGTTGTACAAGGGCTAGGCATCGGAGTCCCTTTGCCTTGATGTCAAGATCTCACCGGGTCTCCCGACTCACCGTGACAGTTCAAGAGAGAGTCCTCCGCCCGATGCCGATCCTAGTGATTCCGCCGGACCGGTCACCGCCGGCGTGAGCTATTGGTATGTATCGTGGTTTTGCGTGTGTGTGTTCTTCATGTTCTTCGTGCGTGCGTTCGTCGTGCTCATCCGCCTCTCCTCCCCCACACTCCACCCTCCATTTGAACAGAAATCATGAAAGATCGACACCCTTGAGGTTTGCCCTCAACAGCCTACCTCATTAGAAAAGCAAGTATCTACCGGCGATATATTCATTCGAGTATCAACCGGCGTCAACCAGTTGTCAAAATCAAAATATTTCGTTCGTAGGGGCATGAAGTTGCTAAAGCGATTGTAAAGATCAAAACCATCATTACTTTCTTTTTGACTTTTCATCTAGTAACGTGCATGAATGGATATGGTGGGTAAGATTTGAAAACGCTTGCATCAACCGGACTCTACGTTGATTTTACTTTACTTAAGTTGCCAGGTCATTATTGTCGATATTGCGGTCTCTTTATTCTCGTTTTATTTCTCACTAAATGATCTAAGAAACGCATGATTTGATTACTCAATATTGAATCAATTCATTGTGTTCAATTACTCGTAAATTCATTGTGTCTTATTTTCCATCGAGATGAATACCAATATGTTAGAGGTGAGGCATCTTCCATTCATTTCGATTTAGGTCTTTCTGCACCATATTTAGATCTTCCCTTTTTACGATCTAGAATTCCCAGCAAATCCTTGACTCCTCGTATACGATGGGATTTCACACCTGACGAATCTTTCACTCTACCTCCTCTGACTAAGACTATAGAATGTTCCTGCGAATTATGACCTTCGCCTGGAATGTGAGCAAATATATCATGTCGATTGCTCAACCGTAATTTTGCTATCGTACGTAGAGCTGAATTAGGTTTTTTGGTGTTCTTGTCGAAACACGCGGGCATACTCCTTGCTTCTGTGGACATTGATCTGAAGCTCGAGTGCGGTTCGTGCGCCGTTTTTCTTCTCTACCATGACGAATCAATTTTTTTGTAGGCATCCCTCTTTCCTATGTCCTTCCCCCTTTGCCCTTTCAAAAGTGTTTACTCCCGATCGGAAGCATCCCTTTTCCATTCATAGAGAGATCCAATCGTCAAAATCAATAAAAAGGCCATCATGGACCAAGATCCAAACAGACCAATGTTGTTAGGAGGTACTGCCCAAGGAAAAGAAAAGGTGACTTCTAGATCATGGATAATAAATAAAATAGGAACCGGATAAAATCGTATATCGAAACGACTTTTGGCATCACCGGAGGGATCAGAACCACATTCGTAGGCCGACAATTTTTCTGGATATGTCGAACTATTGGAAGCAAATGGAAAAGGAACACCGAGTGGAATCAAAGAAACTAGCAGACTGGTCACTAAATAGATACAAATAGGTGCAAATTCCGACATCACCAAATCCCACTTCGTTATCTCGCTCTCCTCGTGACGCTCCTTGCTCGTGGAGCGGCATACCGAAAAAAGACGCTCATATGTGGATTCGAACCACTGAAGGATTTCAAGGGCAATGCCCCTTGCTCTTCCCACTGAAACAAAAAAAGGATTTGCAGTCCAGCAAGAAAACAGATGCGCTAACGCCTTAGTTTCTCGCTAAAAAATCTGTTGCTTGTTTTGCTCTAACCAGCTGAGGTACTAGAACCACTTACCTAAAGTCTCTTTTCTTCATCTATGAGCATCCTACCTGCAGTGGAGGAGCTTGCTCAAGAACCGAGAGCCAGCCAGGGACTGGACAACCCTCGTACGGGAAGGTCTTCTTTGCTATAGATGCCACCAAGAACAAGAAAGGTGCTCTCTGCTCCTAGTCACTAAGAAGTGTTATTCTGTTCGACAACGGACTCCATCAATCTGAGGTTCTTTCTCTCACATAATTTCGCCCGCCCGTTCTACTTCTGTGCCAGAGGAAATGGGATTCGAACCCATGATATAATCTTCTTGTATGTCGGTTTAGCAAACCAATGCTTTAAGCCACTCAGCCATACCTCTAAGTTGTTGATTAGAATTGGAAAAAAGGTTGGTTGCCCGAAGATCCACTTCGTAAGCCATAGCACGCGTACTCTTCTTTACTGAGCGAGAAAGACTCTATCTAGATCTATGGATCTCCCAAGTGTCCAAGAGAGACCCCATCCAAACCAAATCCGCCACTTGTTGGGTGAGGCCTTGCTTTCTATGAACACCTACCACTAAATGAGAAACTTAGCCTCCAACCCGACCAAGAGAGAAGAGAGGGTCAAGCTGACGTCGCCCTTCCTCACCTGCCTGAATGGAATGAATATATCCTTCGTCTAGTCGAGAAGGGAAAAGCCCGGCGGGGAACAGGACAGTGACTCTTCTAAACCATTACATGACGGAGAAGTCCATTCTTGTCATGATCGATCCACGTCCTACCATAGTGCTCGGAGAACCATACTTGCTTCTAGAAGATTCTATAGTGATCCACTGGAATCGGCCTCGGGCCCTAGTCGTCGAAAGATTTCATCCCTCGGTCGTTCAGGTGGGGGTGAAAACTGCAATTAATACTCTATCTCCGTCATAGAATATGGGATACTAACTTTCAATGGCCTCGCATCCCCAGAGCCTCAGACTGGCGTGCCCTTCCAATTGGGCTTATAATGGGTCCGGTATCAGCAACACCAGCCAATCATGTTGGTACGGTGGGTTCCCCATATGCACTATTCGGGAAAAAGCTTACCATAGCAGCTCAAACCTCCGATCAGGAAATTGGAGTTCTAACCGGTCCTAACCCCAATTCCAAACAAATTGATTGGACCGAGGTTCGCGCAGGGATAGAATAGAAACTAATAATGATGGAGCAAGAAAACAGATGCGCTAACGCCTTAGTTTCGCGCTAAAACATATGTTGCTTGTTTGGTTGAGCTCACCCGCCGCCCTACGTCAGTAGTCCTTCTAACTTCTATTTTTTTTTTCTCTAAGGTAAGGTCCTTCAAGAACAGCATTGCGGTCGCAATGGGGCTCTGGGTGAATATTGTCCACCCGTATGAGCCGGGCTATGAATATTTATAGGTCAGGGTCTTTACTGAGAAACCACAATACTACACTACAACAATTTGAAGAAATCTGCAAGTGACTCTAATTTGAATTCACTAGTCGTGTTGAGTTTTATATATTTCAATATAACAAATCTGCCAACCCCGATATTCCCACATTTCATTCTGGTCCAGTGTCCATTCCTGAATGAAAGAAATAAGCTTTTTTATGCGCCCCTTCACTCACTTCTGAATAACTCCTTTAGCACTCTCTTTTCTATATAAAAAGAGAAACAATTTACCTTTACCATGCCTTCCAAGCAAGAGTGTTTTATTGCAAGATTAAGTTATGACTGAACAAAGATCAATTCTCAGGATGAGATCAATTTGGAAGAACTTTTTTCTTATTCTAGCAGACGGAATTAAATTGGTCTATTTTAGGATTTTTCAATCTATTTTTACCTTACCTAATTCTATCTACGCCCAGGGGGATAATGCCGGAACAGTCCTTTTTTTCTGATCATAGAGGAGCCATATGAAGCTAAGGTTTCATGTATGATTTTGCAATAGTGGTGGGAGCTGTGATGTTATTATCGACTATAATTATCTAACAGTTCAAGTACAGTTGATATAGTTGAAGCACAACCAAAATATGGTTTTTTATGGAATCTTTGGCCTCGGCCTATAGGCTTTCTAGTTTTTTGAATTTCTTCTTTGGTCGAATGTGAAAGATTACCCAGAGGGGGGAATTAGTTGCAGGTTATCAAACCGAATATTCTGGTATCAAATATGGTTTCTTTTTTCTTGTTTTTCACTTATCCTTATTAGTTTCCTCTTTATTGTTAATGGTTCTTTAGGTGGAATTTCTCTATTCCCGACATATCCATGATTCTCCCAGTGTAGGAGTCACACTAGTTATCTTGACCTTGATTTGGTTAAGCAGTTTTTCCTTACTATACTCCAGTACGAACAGAAAAAGAATCTGTGTACTCAACGGTGCATTAGTAATTATCTAGGATTTATTTTGCTCTTTAAAGAAAAATGGTGTCTTGACTCTCAAGAATAGTGCGTGTTAATACCCATGTAGATAAAGATAGAGATAACAACGAACTGGATGCATAGTAAAACTCAAAACTTGTGACTTGCTCTCGTAGGCTAACTAACCAAATCATAGGATCTAACACGAGACCGGATAAACACCGCATCCCCGCCACGTCTATCTATATAAGCTAATCCCTCGACCTCAACCGACTCCCAAATCTAAATTGCTTTGTCTCTCTCTATCTCCCCTTTCACCGCGTGCGCCGTCCAGTCCAAACAAATTCCAAATACCAACTCATGTGTTCCCCCACCCATTCGCGGCGAGCTAGATGATTTCGGCCCGCAACATCATCGGCAATGTCATCTCCTTCGGCATCTTCCTCTCCCATGTGTAAGCTACCGCTGCCATCCCCCTCGTCCGCTTCTCTAGTCTACTCTCTATGGAAGGTGGTTGGTAATTAGGGTTTGATTCTTATGAGGGGGCACTTGCTTTTTGCTTGTACATGTGCAGGCTGACATTCTGGAAGATCATCAAGAACAAGGACGTGGAGGAGTTCAAGTCGAACCCATACCTAGCGACGCTGCTCAACTGCATGCTATGGGTGTTCTACGGCATCCTCTGCGGCATATTCGGCTCGGCAATGTACGCCTCCCCGCTCACCATCATGGTACATACACACATACCCATCGATCCATCACGCGAGATAATCCACGTGCATAGATGTCTTTTTAGATCTATATTGGTAGATGTTAGTGATATTGTTGAGGAATAGGCATGCGTTCCCCTGTTAGTTCGGTTGGTGGCGGCGGTGATGTTGTTGGTGTTGTGTGCATGAGGGTTTCATAGGTTAAGTTGTCGTGCATGGTCACTTACTGGTGGGTCAGTCAAGGATTTTGATTAGCCATATTCATTTTCTCTAGTCTCTAGGTTCTTTTCTGATTACTGATTAATGATGGGTTGCCGTCATGTTTCAAATTTGTTACATGATCTAGACACAGCGATCTGTGAAGGATCTTGCAGCTTACTCAGGGCAAGTGATTCATCAGGTTATAGTTGAGGCATTCATTATGTACCACTATTAGCATACCTTAGTTGCTGTTTGTTCTTGAAGCATGGATGCGAAAGCCAATTTTGAAACCAAATCCATCTCTGAAAGTTGCATCAATGATCTTGTTTTAAGCATCGTGTCAAATCTCTTCTTTCCCCCTTTTTATCAGTCAAAACCAACGTGCTACCTTTTGGGATAAACTGTCATGGTGTTCGTGTGGCACATCCCAAGAACATGTTTCTCTATGTTCTGTCAAAAGGCCTATTGTTCGCTTCTACCTAAAAAGATGTCGTAGCTCCTACGTGTCCTTTGATTATCGATGAGGTATCCTTGGTTACTTGCAGTTGTATTTAATACAGGCAGTTCTGTTGTACAATTGATTAGCCAACCAAACTTGTTCTGTTGTTCTCACCAAACTCGTTGGCTGTTGAGTGACGGGTCTAGAACGGGAGGAATATTTCATCTAATGAAAAAAATGTTCATCTTCATCATAAACATATGTGTTAACCTAGGGGATGCAAATTTCAGGTGTGCCAGACTTCGAATCATGTGTTCTTGGATGAAGATAGTACATGTGTCCCTGTACCAGTCTGTGCTTTTTGTGATATTCCCTTGCTAACCTTATGAGATGATCACGTTGAAACGAAAAAGGGATCATGTATGTCGGTTTCTTCTCGTGGGTCATGTGGTCTAGGTGTAGAGTTCACCAATATTAACTGCTGAATTGATTTACATTTTACATAGAATATAGAATCAATCTTGTTAATTACGTATATATTTTTGGAATGCTCGAGCTGTTGCATCCTGTGCTTGGAATTAATGAATATATATTTTTGCAGGGAGGAATTCATGTGTATTGTGGGTTGCATGCAGGGTAAAGTGATCAAGACCAAGAGCGTCGAGTACATGCCCTTCTTCCTGTCGCTGGTGAGCTTCCACAACAGCGTCTGCTGGACGTCCTACGCTCTCATAAAATTCGACATCCACATCACGGTCAGTAATATCTCCATCTTCAGGTTCCAACCAAATCTTATATAACTTGAGAGTGTCTGTCTAACTGTCCCGGCTCTTGTCTTTGCTCGTGCACTGCAAATCCACAATGGCCTTGGTGTGTTGTTCGGCCTCTTCCTGTACGCCTGCTACTACAAGTCGACCCCCAAGAAGGAGAAGCTCAAATTGGATTGAAGGCCCGCCCGAAGAATAGGGAATAAATAATCACTATGTCTATTAAGAACATTGCTAGTTTCCGTTTTTGTAATGCACTTTTCATACCTAGAAATTCCCATTCCGGATTGCCTTTGAATCAGCAAGTCGTTTTATCAAGAATTGCAATTTCTACGGAAATAGAGGCTATCTATAATGATGAATGGAAGAACCGAGGTGTTCTGCCCAATGATAAAGTCAAATTGCAAGAAAAGGTCATAAGGTCTGACTTACCCCTAATGCATAAGGCGAAATTCTCATATTATAGGCGGTCTGATATCCCTGATTTTCAATACAATCAAATCGTTCAGGATGCTGAAGCAGGATTATGTTCTCCCGCTCTCGTCAATGAATGCGATGGTGAATGGGTTCATATCTATGAAGCAGATAACCCATCAGACTCACTTTTCATAATGTCGTTAGTAAGTATTATGATGAAGAATTATGTGCAGAGGGGGATCAACATCCCTAAACGATTCAACAATATTAATGATTTGCATAGCTATCACTATGACTTTATTAATCAAAAAAGACAAGTTGAAAGTATGTATCAGTTAATATTGACCCCCTATCATTTTGATAGACTATCAATGTGCGAACATATGGATGTGATCTTGAGTCAGACAGGGATGCTTAGTGCGGTCATTCACCATTTTGTCAATTTACCGATCATTAACTCGCGTTACCAGACTTACCTTTGTTGCCCCCACGCGCCACCATTAGGAGATATTACTATATGTCTATATCATGTTGTATATCAATATCTGTTTGATAGACACTTTGCAGGAAAGTATCCTGAAATCGTTTTTACCCGATGTGGTAACGAAATTTTAATCATGAACCAATTCACTTCTCAATAGAAAATCAGTAAACTCAAGATAATGGAGTTTTTAGACATGCTCGAGGGCATAAGTGGGAATGTAGAGAATTCCATCTATTGCATGGATGAGCCAGATCCACAAAAAATAAATGGGTATATCAACCCGCTTGATTATAATGGGTTAGCTTTCACTAAAAGACCACAGATGCAAATATGGCTTCATGATTGCGGGACAGTGATTGTTCACAAAATCATTGATGTCAAAGGGAATTCGAAAATGTTCGACGGTCATGGAAAGGTTAAGGTTCAATGAATGGCTTGTCTATGAAGGCTAAAAGCAAGCAAGATAGGTGGGACTTTACAATGGAGGATATGATTATTAGTAGTAGACTATTCATAATCAAGACAATTACAATGGAGGAGACTATTATTAGGAGGAGACTATTCTAATTTCTTTTCTATTGTCCGCTTCGCTCAAACAACTTAATATGTGTCATTGTAATGAATCAGAATCCATGCCATCATAATGAATCAGAATTGAGAGTGCAGGTTCTAGCATAGCTTTAGGGAGGCACATGGAAATTTTCATACTCGAACTTGTTATTAGTCTAATTAGCATTTAAACGATAGTTGAGGTGGGTTACTTCAGGATCTTACATATGGTCTGCTCAATTGTTCTTAAACGATCGTCCCTAACTCTTCTTCTAGTTATGACTGTCATCTTTACCCATCCTAGTCCTAGTTGTTTATGTGTACATGGGTTGTGTCCAACCCATAGTTGTCATGTCTCTAGTGAAGGTAGTCACTGTATTGACTACAAGTAAGGTAATGATAACTAGGATATCAGTCAAAATCAAGGTTTTGATATTCCTAAAAGTAAAATCCTAAAATATCTCAATAATTCAAATGCAAATGTCATGAAAACCTATCTTGGTGCTTTGATTCATCGACTTTACGTTGAGTTTAATGACGTTTTCTCCTGTAACAGTGATGATTCGCTTGACAAATTCTTTGTCCCTAAAGATCAATCTTTAAATGGAACAACTAATCCACCAACTCGAAATGATCAAGATCAATCAAGTAGATCTGGAACGAATCTTGACAAGACATCATCTCCTATAAGATCCATCATTGACAAGGGACTTACCTCCTGGAGAGAATCCAAATCCAAGATGGATGCCTGATTCACCAAACCATACGAACCATCGCGACATGAGCAGATGTTCCCCTTAGAGGGGAGGGGGCGTATAGAAGGAGGAAAACTGCTATCAGAATATCTGGAGAGGATAGAAATTCCAGTTTTCCCATTGAGAGGAATTGTCATTCACCATAACTACTACTATCGGCCAGGCTCAACGCTCTAAAAGAAAAAAGAGGATTCTTTGTTTGAGCAATGACTGCCTTTCTAGTACTGTTCGCCAACGTGTAACCTTTAATACCTCTCTTTATAAAGATACTAACTAATCAAATCAGGTGGGATGTTGTAACATTAGGTATCATGTTTATGTGCTTTTGTGTATGCATGTTTTTAGAATTTGCATTTTGGGGTAAGGACCTGTATGTAATGTTACAGCCTTTTAAATTAGCCTATTTTTAGAAACATATCAAAGTTTCATCCCGCATTATCTGTGCAAAATTGGATCATTGTTTACCTCAAACCATTCAATGCGCTATCTCCATCCTCTCATTCATCTATATACCAGAACAATTAATTAGGCCCAACCCTTCTATTATCGACCTTGTTGAACTAATTACTTTTGTCTTTGTGTCACCTCAAAAAAGACAATTGATCATGGGCTTTTTTTGTGATGAGGCTAGTTTGAACTATGCTTTTTCTCGTTTCTACACCCCTCTTGACACAAGTTTCGCACATCCAGTTCTCTTATTAGAAACTCCCTATAGATATACTTCTTACTGACTGATTATGGCTTCCCTGACTAGAGAAGGAAATGAAATGTTGGGAGGAAATAGAGATGATAGGACCACCTGAATGCTGGAGATGAGTGCTCATCGTATTCCCTCGAGGAAAGCAGAGGCCGTCGTGGAAAGATAAAAGAAAATGAAAAGCACAGCCGCCTCTACCTAGAGCAAAGAAGCTTTGCCAGTCTTATCACCGGATTCACCATAATCAGCTTTAAGGTCCTAACTCTCAAATCGGATATCTCTTTCATTCACAAGAATTGCATATTCTGTATGATTGGTGATTTGAAATTCTTTCTATTTACTATTTGGATGGAATTCATGAACGAGTAGATCAAAGAAAAGAAAGTAAAGCATTCACTCCTAAACTAAAGAACTAATCTACTGAGCTAGTCTCCTGTTATGCGCCAATGCTTGAACAGGACCGTTGACCTTTACCAAGCCAGTTTCCTATAGTTGACCGATACAGTTCGACCGATTGAGATAGCAGGGTGGATGTGACCGATGGATTTGAAGAAGGAACTCATTTCTGATTGATTTCTACCGTTTACCAGAAGAGCTGTATGGTTCAGAAGAGGTACTCATAATACAAATATCGTTTAACAAATTGCCCGACCGATTACCAATTGACCTAGTGCAGCAGCCCTTGACCCTCCTGGTCCTGATCCACTAACTCCAGCACCATCTACTTCCATTGATCCAACAACATCAGCCCCCATTTCAGCAACATCAGCCCCCTCATCCTACGATTACTCGCACACAGCATAATACTCGCAAGCCTCGCGCCTTTCCCGATCATGTTGTCAACAAAAAAACTCTCATCCTTGGCCTTGATGGCCCAAAATATATCGAGCTCGTTGGGGAACCCCAAGAGGAAGGTATGATGAGCATAGCAGCAAGTTTTCCCTCAGTACGAAACCAAGGTTATCAATCTAGTAGGAGCAAGGAAACACCCCAAAGGTGTTGCTAGCTGAGCCTTGGCGAGCGCACTACAAAGTAGTAGCAACATGGAGACATGCACAACACAACCACAGAACTTTGCCCCCAACTTGCGACGAGGTTGTCAATCTCACCGGTTTTGCTGAAAACAAAGGATTAAACGTATCGAATGGAAGAAAGTAATAGTTTGCAGAAAGTAAACACAAAGCAGTAAATAGTTGATTGTAGATTGATGGTAAAAAAAAGGACCGGGGTCCATAGTTCACTAGAGGTGGCTCTCCTTAAGATAGATAACATGCTGGGTGAACAAATTACAGTGGGGCAATTGACAAACATCAAGAAAGCATACAAGCATATACTAATCATCTTGACTCCTTTGAGACTTGATTGGCCATTACAACATTATACATAGACCGCCATCCAACTGCATCTATGACTAATAATCCACCTTCAGGTTATCATTCGAACCCCCTCCGGTATTAAGTTGCAAGCAACAGATTATTGCTTTACGAATTGCGTGTAAAGTAAACAATACGACTGTTCTATGAACAAAGGATTGTTGTTTTTGTCCCTAGTAGCAACAACATATCTAGTACCTTAGAGATTTCTGTCACTTCCCCAGATTACCAGAGGCATGAACCAACTATCGAGCATAAATACTAACTCTTGGAGTTGCTAGCATCTACTTGGCCAAGATAGCTACTTACAACGGAAAGCATACAAGATCACAAATAACAAAGACTTGATAGAATCAATAATCAATCTGAAATAGCATCTTAATATCCATCGGATCCCCACAAACACAACATGCAGAATTACAAATAGATGATCTTGATCATGAACGGAGCTCACAATATCTAGACATGAAAGCACAAAGGAGGAGAACCAGCCATCTAGCTACTACATGGATCTGTAGTCCAAGGATGAACTAATCATGCATCACACCGGAGGCTTGCATGGTGATGAAGAAGGTCTCCAGGGTGAATTCCCCTCTCCGGCAGGATGCCGGGAAGAGCTTCAGATCCCTCCCGATCTAGGGATGGAGATGACGGTGGCTACAGACTCTTTCATGGAATTTTGGTCGGGTACCCATGGTTTCCATATCAGAGGCAATATATAGGCGGAAGGAGGGGTCGAGGGGGTGCCTGGACTGGCCACACCACATCCTGGCGTGGGCCAGGCCTGGCCACGCGGCTAGGTGGTGTGGCCGGCCTCTAACCCTTCTCCAGCTCGTATTCTGGCTCCAAGTGTCCCCCGGTAAATTAATAACTTTGGCTTTTGTCCCGTCCAATTCCGAGAATATTCATTTTCTGACTTCGTGGAACCAAAAACAGCAGAAAACAGGCAGCTGGCACTATGGATCTTGTTAATAGGTTAGTCCAAGAAATCATATGAAAAGTACTCCAAAGTGTGGACAAAACATAAGAAAGTAGATAAAACCAAGCATGGGACATCAAAAATTAAGATACATTTGCAATGTATCAACATCCCCAAGCTTAACTCCTGCTCGTCCTCGAGTAGGTAAGTGATAAAAAGAAAGAATAATTTTTGAGGTGACATGCACCATCATAAACTTGATCAAAGTATTTGTAAAACATTCAAAGCTAGGATCATAGTACTTCAATCATAGCATGAAAGATAAAGTTCTAGCAATAAGACAAAGAAACTATGTTGCAACATGAAAAGGCACAAACAAAAGATTCATGAATAACAATGCTTTGCAAGACGTTTATTTGTTTCACATAAAGAAAACATAGCATAGTAGCATTCAGCTTGTCCCTCATAGAGTAGCAAAATATAAATGCATAGGACACCTTAAAAGTTCATAAGAGTGACTAGATACAAATAGTTTAAAACATGCAATATCAAGGTATGCATCAATCAACTAGTCTTGGGACAATGCACATATAACTAAGAAAGGCCACTATGCTCTCAGAGTATGTGCATAAAGATAGAAGATGGAGACTCAATATAATGGTGGAAGAAAGGCTTTCATAGAAGGAAGTAGGGATTCAAGTCTCATAAAGAGCTTCCAAAAATTATGGTACCTATAGCTTTCAGCTCTCATTGCCCCTATCATAAGCATCTTGAAGGTGATTAAGGTTAAAGTGACACAACTAAGAGGATATGCTTGACAAGTTATAAACCGAAATCTCATGCCCCTTACTTACGAAGATCGAACCTCATGCTACTCAACTTTAGTCACGAGTAATCTCTTGTCATTGTAAGTACATATTTATCATAAAGAACCACCAACGGGGTACCCCTTGCACATGATACAGGAGCTATCCCATAATCAAAATGACAAGGCAAGCAGACAATGAGCATCTCAGCGATCTTTTTATTTGCTATTTGCATAGGTTTTTATTGAGGATGCTTCATAGAGTGCTCATTATGGTGATGCTGCAAGTTTCCACCATGATTAGGCATGGCTTAGGCTAGCGGCCCAGGCGTTTCTCTAACACACATACAAACTCCATGATCTTACAAGTTCCACTTTTATTTCACACCATCGGGATCCATAAGCAAAAGAACATGATATCAACGGGGTACAAAGTACAAGTGCAATGTTGAAAGCGTTCCCCATGATACATGGTTCTGCTAATTTCAACTTATAAAGCGCAAGCACATACGCAACAAAGAAGGACCCAATGGTTCAGGTTTATTAAATGCAAAAAAGTAAAGTGTGCCATCAAGTTCGTGAGAGCTTTAATCACTAGTTTACTCATAACAAGTTTAATTTGGAAGGTAAACAAAAACATGAATGTACTTGGAATAGCATATGCTAGTAGGTAGGTATGGTGGACTCTTTGGAATAACTTGGTTTAGGGAGTTGGATGCATGAGTGGAACTCATACTTGGTTGTGGAGGCTAGCAAAAGACTGGGAGCGACAAACTAAGGAAGCAATAATGGCCATAATCATGCAGAGCGACAAAACATCAATGATCAAAGCATAAAGTGATACTGCAAGTTGAAAAATAAATGATCATAAAGGCTATGGTGACTTGGGATAGTCATACATGGTGTGAGCATGTGCCAAGTCAACCCAAATAAAGCATCAAAGGAGAATACCACAATACTATGCTTTAATATGCTAAAACAACACATGATTCATCCAAGGCACATAAGCAATCTCAATTGTTTATAACAAGTCATGCTACAGCAAAGAATACTAAGCATAAAGCCAAAACAATATCAAGCATGGCATGACAAAGCATAGGCCACAGTAAAAAACAAGCTCTCTTTACCACTTAAGCATGAACTTTCCTACTCTTTTCCAAACCAAACCAAACTATTTGAAAACCAATGTACGAAAGAGGGGGTCCAACCAATTTATTCAGCAAACTAAGCAAACAAAAAACAAAAACGAAAACGAAAAAGAAGACGCTCCAAGAACAACACAACTGTGCATGAAACAATAAAAATGAAGCGTTTAGAAGAAACCTGGAATTTTTATTGATGAAGAGGGGGGATGCCTTGGACATCCCCAAACTTTGACGCTTGTACTTCTTGGATATTTCTTGGGGTGACACGTGTTGGCATCCCCAAGCTTGATCTTTAGTCCATCCTTCATCTCATTACTCATTCCTTCCATACACCTGAAATTTTTCCTTCACACAATCTTTATTAGCAACATTAGTGCACTCAAGATAATAAGTCTTTAGGGTTAAGTTCTAACACCAATAAAACTTCCATTAAAACACTAGCTACTGTAGCACTTCCCTCAAAAATCTCAATTCCCCAAAAGAACACAAAAAGGAACCAACAAGAAGCAAATGCAGAAAATGGCAAAAATCTGTCAAAACAGACCAGCAGGTAAAGACGAATTTTTTTGAAGACCTTCAGTTGCTCAAATCATAAAGTGTTGAACTGAATAAAGTTAGATAACAACCTGGGGCAGAAGCTCAAAAATTCACGGCTCAAAAGGACGTACAGAGATTTTACACGAATTTTTACGGTGAAGCACAGAAATCTGTTTTGGGACAGCAACTTTCCCAATCATTACTTCTCTCTCATTAGAGGTTACTCTTGGCACAAAAAGCAAATAAAAAGTATAAGGAGCTGTTATTATTGAAGTAATAACCTCCAAGACTCATTTAAAACTTTTGGGTTATCTCCCAATAAGTACTTTTCTTTAACGCCTTTAAGTTAGGCATAAGAAGCAAGAAAAGGAATCAAGTGTTCTCAAATGAAGAAGCATTAAGATCAATACCATAAATATCTTCAACAAGGCAAGGTATATCATCCAAATAAGTTCTAGAGGATCCTCTCTAAATGCTCTTAGTTCACTATTTTCATCAAAAGGGTTTTCAGGAACAATCCAATCAAGATTCTTTTCTGTGGCTTCATGTATTGCTACCAGTTTAAAGGGTATTGGTATCTTAGTTTCCTCCCCATTAGGTCCAGTTTTGTTCATCTTTTCTCGTGTACCAACAACATCTACACATGAGCCTAGCATATTGAAACGTTCAAAGACTTTTCTAGCTTCCTTGGCAACATCATAGAATTCCTTAAGAAAAGTTTCAAGAATAAAATCTCTCTTCTCACAGTCATCAATTTCTTTAAGTTTAAGAAACATTACTTGCATTAAGGGGTTAAGGTTAAAAAACCTAGCTTCTAGCATGTGAACTAAAGAAGCTGCAGCAATCTCATAGTTTGGAGCAAGTTCTGCAAGGGATCTATCCTCAATATGCTCATGCTTACTAACATGATTAAAGAATTCTTCAATATTATCTTTTCCAATTAAAGAACCACTACCTATTGAAAGGTCTTTCAAGGTGAATTTAGGGATCAACATGGTGAGCTAAGGAAAAGGTAACAACTAAAGGAGACTTAATTTTTTGTGTTTTTTAATAAATAAAGCAAACTTGTAGAACTAATTTTTTGTGTTTTTGATAAAGAAACTAGCAAACAAAGCAAAAGTAAACTAAGAAAAACAAAAATAACAAAGTAAAGAGATTGGTTATGAGGGACTCCCCTTGTGAAGATGTCCTTGACTCCCTAACAACAGCGCCAGAAAAAGAGATTGATGGCCCAAAATATATCGAGCTCGTTGGGGAACCCCAAGAGGAAGGTATGATGAGCACAGCAGCAAGTTTTCCCTCAGTACGAAACCAAGGTTATCAATCTAGTAGGAGCAAGGAAACACCCCAAAGGTGTTGCTAGCTGAGCCTTGGCAGGGCGCACTACCGGTGCTAGTAGCAACATGGAGACCTGCACAACACAACCACAGAACTTTGCCCCAACTTGCGACGAGGTTGCCAATCTCACCGATTTTGCTAAAAACAAAGGATTAAACGTATCGAATGGAAGAAAGTAATAGTTTGCAGAAAGTAAACACAAAGCAGTAAACAGTTGATTGTAGATTGATGGTAAAAGAAAGGATCGGGGTCCATAGTTCACTAGAGGTGGCTATCCTTAAGATAGATAACATGTTGGGTGAACAAATTACAGCGGGGCAATTGACAAACATCGATAAAGCATACAAGCATATACTTATCATCTTGACTCCTTTGAGACTTGATTGGGCATTACAACATTATACATAGACCGCCATCCAACTACATCTATGACTAATAATCCACCTTCAGGTTATCATCCGAACCCCCTCCGGTATTAAGTTGCAAGCAACAGATTATTGCTTTACGAATTGCGTGTAAAGTAAACAATACGATTGTTCTATGAACAAAGGATTGTTGTTTTCTCCCTAGCAGCAACAGCACATCTAGTACCTTAGAGATTTCTGTCACTTCCCCAGATTACTAGAGGCATGAACCCACTATCGAGCATAAATACTAACTCTTGGAGTTTCTAGCATCTACTTGGCCAAGATAGCTACTAACAACGGAAAGCATGCAAGATCACAAATAACAAAGACATGATAGAATCAATAATCAATCTGAAATAGCATCTCAATATCCATCGGATCCCCGCAAACACAACATGCAGAATTACAAATAGATGATCTTGATCATGAACGGAGCTCACAATATTTAGACATGAAAGCACAAAGGAGGAGAACCAGCCATCTAGCTACTACATGGACCCGTGGTCCAGAGATGAACTACTCACGCATCACACCGGAGGCTTGCATGATGATGAAGAAGGCCTCCAGGGTGAATTCCCCTCTTGGCGGTCTTGGAAGAGCTTCGATCCTCCCGATCTAGGGATGGAGATGACGGCGGCTACAGACTCTTTCGTGGAATTTTGATCGGGTACTTAGGGTTTACGTATCAGAGGCAATATATAGGCGGAAGGAGAGGTCGAGGGGGTGCCTGGGCTAGCCACACCACCCCTGGCGCGGGCTAGGCCTGGCCGCGCGGCCAGGTGGTGTAGCCGCCCTCTGGACCTTCTCCATCTCGTATTCTGGCTCCAAGTGTCCCCCGGTAAAATAATAACTTTGGATTTTGTCCCGTCCAATTCCGAGAATATTCATTTTCTGACTTCCTGGAACCAAAAACAGCAGAAAACAGGCAGCTGGCACTGTGGCTCTTGTTAATAGGTTAGTCCAAGAAATCATAAGAAAAGTACTCCAAAGTGTGGACAAAACATAAGAAAGTAGATAAAACCAAGCGTGGAACATCAAAAATTATAGATACATTTGCAATGTATTAGGCCTCTTGAGTCCTCACCAACTGAGCCCACGTGTTTCTCTATGGCCAATAAATGTTCCATTTGGCGCTGCAGAAAGTTCATGCTTGCAGAAAAGTTTTGATTCTAAAAAAGTATATGAACAATTTACTATACAAGCAAATATTTGCTTGTTGTCACCGCAAGCAAGTAGGTAACACAAATTTCAATTTGAAGTAAATATAATAGATGTACGAGGGGAAGATATAGGAGGTACAAAACAAACATAATGTCAGTACATGTCAATCACACTCAAGGATAGATAATTTAGCGTTCCATCACAACATAAACTAAAAAATGAAGAATATAGCTAATAAATAAGTTAAAAGCTCGTCAAGCATAGTTTGCTGCGATCGTGTCAGCGGCATCATTGATTGGATGCGGCTAACTTTTCTCTCTTCATCTCTTAGAGTTCGCTTCAAGTGATCTTCTTGGTAGTAGTTACCAGGTCCTTTGAACTGATGTTCATAAGGTGGTCATCGACCAATCAGGCCAGTCCGAAAGAATATAACCAATAGAGAGTTGTTTGAGGCTTCAGCCCTAGAAGCACAAGTCAATCGCACAGAGTAACCTTAATCGATGGGGAAGTAGTCAATGGGCCTGCCAGGAAGGGAGTTGTAGTCACTGAGAGAAGTTCTAATGTGGAAGGATCCAGAGTGCCTCTAAACAGATGTATTCATCATGAATATTTCTATTGAATCGATCATCAGGACGAAAGGATGGAGCAATCGGCTATAAAATAGAGTAGGATGCATCGGGTCAGATATCTTTCTTTCACAAGGAACATTGGAATAGGCACTGATGGGGCAGCGATATGAAGCAAAAGAAGCCATGTGTTTAGGAAGCGTTTGTGCCGGGAAGAAGAATGAGATTCAACTCAAAGTCAAGGAAAGTGGTCTAGACCACTGTTGGTTCCCTATCTCTTACCTGGTTCATTCTGGATCCACCCATCTATCTAATCTTGTATATTCCCCACTTATCCCATCTATATGACTTTAATGGGAGTTTCGTCACCAACTTTCCCCATCAACAGGCACCTATTTCTTCCTAGCTTCTATCACTAGATGAACTTGATTCGAGTTTGTTCTAGGGCGGAGCTCCTCTATACTTGATTTTATTGATTCTTTGCATTGGTTTCCTTTCTTCTTAGCAGCATAGCAACATTGCCTTCGGGTTGGCAACCGTCTTCTCGAATCTAAAAGTAAAGATAATTTTTCATCTCGTTTAAACAATCCTATGGGACATTCTTCTTGGAAAGGAGTAAGAAATAAGCCTATATCCTGTTTTCCATCTGCCGCTTCATCGATCTATCTTCCCTATCAGTTGAATACTTGACTTCATGGATAGTTTCCCATAAGAGCAAAGGAAGTGTTTCCTACTCAGTCTTACCTACTATATAGATGGGCAAGACCTCCTATTCAACCATCCGACCGGGCATCTCTTTCTTCTAAGAACAAGAAGAACATCCACCCACCATCTTCGATGATAGCAACATCGATTGCCACATCTAGAGTAGAGAAGAGAATCAAGAACAAGAATAACATATCATGACCTGCAGGATAGAGCACTTGTTTCAGTGTCCTAGGATTCACACATATCTTTTATCCTCATTGCTGACCAACATAGCCCTTTGGCGAATAACAATATCAATCTACCATCTACTCTAATCTGATTAGATAGAGGCATATCCATCTTGATACTAATATATAGTATCATCCAGTCTAGTATCATCTATCTACTTCATCTATCTTTTCTGGAATCTTGCTAGGGTATGCTACTAGATCATTTCTCTTCCCTTGCAATCTAGTTGAACCTCCCTTGATCTAAGCTGTATTGGATAAGTGTTGTAGTAAGCCCATTTGTTTCATACAGTCTAGTATCATCTAGAAACTTGATCTTTCTTCAGGGTGGCTACTTTCCTGAGCATCTTTCCCCAAAAGCATAGTGTGATTCAATGTTGCTATCCCTCGATCTCCCCAATCAAGGGCTTATAGCAACCTCTATCAACACAACTATCCGAACACCTATTGTTTGCTTTAGCTCCAACTACTGCTAGCTTTAGCTGCAACTATCTTTCGACTCTCTACTTGTTCGTTGCCCGACACGGTCCTGCCTCTGCCTGCCTGGCACTAAAGCATCTATAGATTGAGGAAAAGCCTATGTACCATCATCCGTCCTCTAAGGTTTCCCCTCTAAGGAGGGCAGTATGGTTAATGTGGGAAATGGTTTCCATAATATGGCTAAATGGTGTGAGTTGCTTCCTGTTTGCTTCTAGGATTCATTCCTACGCCTACCTCAATATCTAGGAAATGCTTATGGTAGCCTTTTCTAGGTTAGCTTTTCCACTATGCTTATGTGCTAACGTTAGTCTAGTCTAACTCGATTTCCTCTTTTTAAGTGACGAGGTACCTTTGATGACAGTTCAACTTGCCCCTTTTCGAGTCTGATCTTTTTTAGGCGCTTTTTAGTTTCCTAACAAAAGAGCATTTCCGAGTATGTATTTACTAACCTTAAATGATAGGTTCAATTTCCACCTAGAAATCTATTGATTTTCATTAGCTTGTAAATGAATTGTGTTCATAAATTCATTTTGCAAATATTGTATCTATGTAGTACTATTTAAAGTGGAAGAAGTGTTTTTGTTACTAACAACATAGAAACCATGATACCAGTGCATAAGCATGAAAAACTCACTTCGTGATCAGATTGATCAAGGTTGTAGTCATTCGAATTTACTACTTTGTTAAATGATGGATGTTAAAAGGTGTCTACCATAGTTTGTTTAGACAATTGGTAGATGTGAGATTTGACACATTTTTTATGGCTTTTATTGATGGGTTTATCCCGGATTTGATCGTTTTCTGGCTTTACCTAATGCTAATACTTCGGTAGCAAAGAAAACTTGGATTTTAATGTGTGTTTTAGGTTCTGGACGTCAACAGAAGGATTTAACTAGAGAAATACAATATTCTAGAGAAAACAAGCAAGTCCCATTTTGGAAGCACGCGAGGGGAGCTCACAGACGGTTTAACGACCAACTATACGATGGGAATGGCCGTATAGTTCCTACCGTATAGCTGCCGCCGCCTCTGTCTTGTCAAAAGGGACAACTTCCGTGAAGGGACGGGGGACAAAAACACAACACAGCAGCCGCCACACCATCCAGAAGGGAGAAAGAAGGGATCCGGAGAAGAAGGAGAAGACGTTTTTCATCTCGCTCCATGATCTTCAATCTCCTAGCCAATACACCTCCATAGCCACTACTTGTACTTGAGAGAGAGAGGGATCTCCACCTTGCAATACTAGGGTTTGATATTGTTTCTTCCCATCTTGAATTGTGTTGGATATTTTTCTATTCTTATTGTGGATCTCCACGGTAATACCAAGACGAATTCCCTTTATTTGATTATATTGATGATCCGTTCTTCTCTCATGTGTGAGTAATTCCCTTGGGCGTGGGAGATGTAGGGGACTGGTGAGATGTGATGTGCCTTCATATATTTTCCATTAGTTTGTGATTGATTCTAATTACTATATTATGTGTGCTTGACTATCTGTGGGATTCTTAATGCTTGTTGTCCAATTAAGGGCCCAGACAACATGATACCTTGTTCTACATAGATAAGATCTTGTTCGCTAGTGGACCGGCGACCCCTGGATGACACAGGGATATCAATGGAAAGCTACTTGACTCAAGGATAACGAGTAACCACTGTGCTTATTGCATTAGTCTAATCCAAGGAGCTTAATCGCTAAGAGACCTGAAGGGTCTTAATCGTCTAGTGTCTGACCATGGTTTTGGTAGCAGGCTAGTAGGATTATTGAAGTTGGGATGAAATATACCAAGAGGAGTTCTGGCTAATTATGGGTTGCTCACCTACACATATATCTATAAGATTATCATTGTTAGATTCACACTCGTCCACCTGGCACATTCACTATCACCATGAACTGAATCTCCCCGCGCCTTCTTTCACCATCTGTAGAAAACAACAAACAAAGTCGTTCTTTACTTTTATGCATTTTATTTCTGAAGTTTCCATTCTAGTTCTATTTAAATCTATTGAATTTAATCAAAACCCCATTATTATTTCAACACTTGCAGTAAATTCATTCGAAGACCTGTGACAACTTCGGGTGTGACAGAGACTTCACCAATAAACTAGCTACAAACGATCTGTGTACTTGCAGACATTAAGCTATTTTCTGGCGCCATTTCCAGGGAGCTAAGCGCTAAGTGTTTGTCTTTTGACATTTCAGGTGTTGCTAGTACAAAATGTTCTCCTTAGGAGACAAAGGGTCTACACGCTCTCGTAGGACCTACCTGTCGGATTATATTGAGCGTGTGCCTCCTCAGAGGCGTGAAGAAATTATTGAAAACTTTTAAGATCAAATAATGTTGAAGTTGAAAACTTGAGTGATATTATGGAAATCATGTCTATTTATAGGACAACTCCTATGAAACCTGAGAAAACTCTCAGGGAATACAATGCTCCAAGTTTTGAATTTCTTAATCAACTAATAGAGTTCCCTAATCCTGGAGTTAGAGAATATCGATTTGATGGTGGAATTGTTAAAATTTTATAGGAAAAAGCTTTCAATGGAAGGGAAGATGAAGATCCAGGAAGGCATATAAGAGAGTTTGATGATATGATAACATCGCTTGGACCGAAAGGTTTGCCAAGAGACTTCTTTCGTCTTAAATTATTTCGATGGTCTCTTAAAGGTAAAGCTCTAGAGTGGTTATATTCTCTCCCTCGCCATTACATTAAATGTTGGGAAAACTATATTACTAAATTCATAAACAGGTTTCTTCCTTTTAAAAAGGTAACTGAACTAAGAAAGAATATAGGCAACTTTAGTCAGAACGTGGGAGAAAACTACCCACAAGCCTGGGAAAGATTCTTTTGAATGATCAATAGTATTCCTAATTATGGCTATTCTGAACTAACAATATGCCATTTATTTTACCATGGTCTCAAAACTCAATGTAGATAATTTCTTGACTTTTCAGCAGGAGGATCAATGAATACCTTAACTATTAAAGAATGATTGGAATTAATGCCTACTAGGTCTAAGAATGATTCTTTATATAATCCTGATTTTGGCACTAAGCCGGAAAAAGGGATACTTCGGATAACTCCTGATCTTATGCTTGAGGTACGTAAAACTATGAAAGAAAAAGGTATACCTTCTAAACTTGCTAAAGAAAACAAATAGGATTTGTGACAAGTTTTAACTGAAGAATATGAAACTATAATTTTTTTTCAAGAATTAAAACATCGATAAGTAAAATCTCATAATAACTTGCATAAGCATTTCCAAAAACACAAAAATATTTTGGAAGAACTCACTGAAAATTATGATGAGATTGGCCAAGAAATAAAACTATTTCATAAGTATCTTAGTATGATTGAAACCTAGTGCGAACAAATAGCAGCTGGTTATCAAATTTTTCTTCGTGATGATAAAGATATTTCTGTTTCTACTAATGTTGTCACAAGAAGGGGTGTAGTTATCATAGGACCCTTAGGACCACCGGAATACGAAGCTGAAAAAGAGCGCAAGGAAAAAGCCTTGCTTGAAGCAAGTCAAGAACATGATACATTGGTGGATCCTCAAGATGAAACTGGGACACAAGAGCAAATGAAGAAGGATCACAATGATGCACAGGATGATTGTTGGGTCCGCAGCATAGAAAACAAAAAATTCCTACAATGAGAACTATACGCCAAGATCTGTCTACTAGATACAGAGAAACGGGTGGACATACATCCATGGAGAACTTACCCTCGAAGACAACGAGTTTTGTTAACGAGTAGGAACTCGTGGTTGATGTAGTCATACGCTTGCCGATCTCAAGATCGTGTGGAAGTCCGAGCACCGCAAATCAGCAGCGCATCCGTCCTCACACACACGTTCAAGCCACCGGACAACCTCCACCTCCTCGCTCCAGCAAATCAGCGGAAGCAGCAACTCCTTCTAGACGCAAGGCCACCGGGAACATGTATCTCGCTAATCCGAGACCATGGGGGAATATCTAGAGGGGGAGAGAGATCCTTCACGAGGAGGTGTGGTTTGTGAGAGGGGAGAGGGGGGCTTTATATAGGAGGGAGGGAGACCCCTCCCCTCCCATAGACGGCGCATGAGGGGGGGGACTCCTCCCCTCCTTCATTCATGTGGTGAACCTCCACTCACATAAACATGGCCTCCACCCAAAATCCCACTCACATGTATTTAATTTCCACCAAATTAAATGCAACTCTCAATTAATAAAAATCTTTTATTTATTTTATTCAGAATTTTGTTAATTACTTTAATTAACAAACATTCACATAAAACCCCTTGCAACATTTCAATATCACATGCAGAACCACTTTCTGCAATTTCACCCGAAACAATTCCGGTTTCTATCAAAACAATTCCTGTTTCTATCGAAACATTTCTTGCGCTTTGCAAACCTTTTGTCTGGAACATATGTGCTCCTAAATGGTGTCCGGCAACCCTTAAGTGTGTCACCCTATGGTTCGCGAATAATGCAGACATGATTGAGACTCCTCTCAGATCAATAATCAGAAGCGGGACCTGGAGATCCATACTGACTCCTAATATTCAACGATGACTTCTGTGATCGTGAGAACCTTTAACGTCAGCAATTTAATCCCTTTCTCTCATGATATAATACATGTCCGAGATTTGATCATCGGTATCCAAATACCTAGTTTGATCTCGTTACCGACATGCACTCTTTTCTCGTTCCTGTGATATAACATTCTAGTGATCACATCACTTGCTTGCAAGCTATCTTAATGTGATATCACCGAGAGGGCCCAGAGTATATCTATCCGTCATCGGGATTGAAAAATTCCACTCTTGATCCATGAGCCTCAACATAACACCTTCATAGAACTGAACCCACCTTTATGGTCACCCTGTTACGGTGTGACGTTTGATGTTATCAAGATACTCTTCCGATGTTAGCAATTAACATGATCTCATGGTCTAAGGACTAAGACTACTTTGTATGATGTTATAGCAATATAAACATAATGACTTGATCGTAATGCTATACTTCGGATGAATGTTCATCACATCATTTCACAAATGCTGTGACCTTGTTATTAACAGCATCCAATGTCCATGATGAGGAAACCTTGATCATCTTGTTAATCAACAAGCTAGTCTATAAGAGAGGAATAACTAGGAACCCTTTTGTTTATTAAACACACATGTATTAATGTTTCCTATCAATACAATTATAGCATGCAAAATAAACATCTATCATATACAAGGAATACATAATAACAACTTTATTATTGCCTCTCAGGGCATATTTCCTTCAATGATAATTATGATTCTGATGCAGAGACGGTTGATCCAAGAGAAGATAAAGAAACAAGTAAAGGGGATGAAGTTGGTGTAGTAGAGAAGAAGAAAAGCAATAAGCAACAACAAAAGAAAGCAACGAAAGAGCCTTACCCCCCCCCCCAAAAAATAGGTAAAATAAAAGAGTAAGTCATGTGAGAAAAACCTTCCTTATCCAGATCGAAAAAAGGAAGCATCGGATGAGGTAATTTACAATTCTTTTACAAAGGCACTTAGTGACCTTCGTCTGGAAATTCCATTTGCAGATGCAATCAAAGTCTCTACTTATGGTAAATTCCTTCATGATATTCTTAGTAGAAAGAAAGAAATAACTGAAACTATTCCATGGTAACTAGATATCCTACTAATGGGAATCTGTTGTCTAAGTCCGGAGATCCTAGAATACCAACTATTTCATGTTCAATAGGTAAAACAGATATTCATAATGCCTTATGTGATCTAGGAGCAGGAGTTAGTGTAATGCCATACTTCCTCTATAAAAGGTTAGGATTAGGGTAGTATTCTCCTACTACTATCACTTTACAAATGGCTGACAACTCCACTAAACAACCTGTTGGTATGATTGAGGATGTCTTATTTAGGATAGATGAGCATGTTATTCCCACTGATTTTATCATTCTTGAAATGCCAGAAGATGAAATATTATGTATAATACTTGGAAGACCCTTCCTCAGTACTGTAGGTGCGTCAGTAGATTGTGCAGAAGGGAAGATAATCTTCAGTGTTTATGATGCTGAAATCATCCGGTATTTTTCAAAGAAGCTAGAAGCAGGGGAAAGATATGTTCCGCCGGCAAAACGAGTTCATGTGGTAAGTGCCATTGATAAGGGGCAACCAAAGGTAAGAATTCGAGATGAGAGAAAAGGTTGAGTTATTCAACCACTCTTAATAAATGCTAATGGGAGTCAACCCATTTTCGTCAATTTAGTAGATTAGAGAATAAAAAGTTCATCGTATTCCCACCACTTTTTCACAGACATTCTTGTGGAAACGCGCCCGTAAAGATGAAGCTGTCAAAAAGTAGTAGAAATGTCGATTGAATGAGTAGAGAATAATAATAAGAATAAAAGTTTGAGTTTTCTATTTACAGAAGATAAAATTTTGCTTTTAATATGCTAATGTTGGTCGACAGTTTTTACTATAAATTTTCTGTTAAAAACTTGGTATTTCGCTAAGTTATGGGATAAGAAGGTATCCTCGAAGAAACATAATTTTTTTGATGATTACTGATGGTTTAACGACCAACTATATGGTCAGAATAAAATTTCTGGCCGTATAGTTATCTTTGCCATCCAAATTTTCTTCGAAGACACAGACAGTTTAATGACCAACTATACAGCGGAAATAAAAAAATTCGGCCATATAGTTCCGGCCGTATAGGTGTCGATGCCTTCGTACAAAATTTTCTAAAAGGTACGTAGAGTTTAATGACCAACTATACGGTGGGAATAAAAAATTCCTGCTGTATAGTTCCGACCGTATAGATATCGTTGCCTTCATAGAAATTTATTCTAAAAGTACTAGGAGTTTAACAACCAACTATACGGCAAGAATAAAAATTCCGGACATATAGTTCTGGCCGTATAGATATCGATGCTGGTTTTAGAAATCTATCTCAAGATACAGACAGTTTAACGACCAACTATACGGCGGGATCATTTTGATCCGGCCGTATAATTGCGCATGTATAGTTGTTTCCCTGTATAAAGAAATCCTAGTTGGCGGCACCGCCGCAACTATACGGGCGGAGCACCATCACCCGCCCGTATAGATCCGGCCGTATAGTTTGGTGCGACCACAAAATCACACTGGGATGGCTAGGTCTTCCTCCTCTCTTTACTATTTCTCTCATATTCTCTCTCCAAACCTCTCAAAATCCACCTAGAACTCTTGATTCTTCGTGGATTTCATTCGTTTGAGTGGGGGAATCAAAAGATCGGTATGTTTCTCTCCCTATCCATGCTTTATTTTCAGATTTCCATGATTGAAACTCTCACATTGATCTAGTGGATGAACTCAAGCTTATTTAGTTTTCCTTATTAATTTCTCACGTTAGGATTGAATTTTTCCACGTAGAATCGTTCATATATATAAAAACCATATGCCTAAGGTTTTATGGTGAAATTTTTCAGTGCATCATGATGAACAAAATCGGTAGTCTCTTTCGTTCGAGCAAGCGCCAACGGAGAGAGGGCTCAAGTTCAGGGGCCCGAGCCCCGCAACTCCAATATGGACATTGTCGCATTGAGGAGGGTGTTTCCCACACATTGGGCCAGCCACAACTTTCTCACCGCGGCCGGGTTGAAGATGGACTTTGACCTCATGTGCAGCAGGTAAGGGTTGGCGGTACTTGGCTTTGTAAGCCACGGCACCCACGCCGAGATCACTCATGAGTTCCTTGCCTCCTTCTACAGCGACCACAAGGAGAAAGGTAACCTGTGCAACATAAGCTTCACCATAAACCGTACGTGCTATGATGTGAATTTTAAGAAGTTTTGCAATGCTTGCAGCTTCCCCATACTGGGGAGCCCAATATTACTAATCTCTACAGCGTCACAAGTGGAGAGATCTGGGAGTTATTTCTGTTAATGGTGCTAGTTACTTCTATCATAAAAATATGTCTACCATTCAGAACCCAGTTATTCGCTATTTTGCTTTGTTCCTCACCAACACGATGCTGGGAAGGGGTGATACTAGATCCATGGCCAATGCGGACATGGCAATGATCACCAATACTACAAGGAATGTGTTATTCTATGACCTTCTAATAGTGACCGTGGACAAAATCGTTATAGAATTATGACAATTTTGCACTAGATGGTCGTAACCCATTCGGGAGGTTCAAAACCTTAGAAAATTATGACAATTTTGCTCAAAAACATCGTAGTTTCATTAGCTGAAATCAACATAACCTGGGGAATGTAGCCTACGATGTTATTTTTAGTTCACTACGACGATTTAAAATCATCATATCGTCTAAATTAGGATAAGTTGAAATGATAGTCAGCCACATTAGCCCACCTAATATCATGTCCATGTGTCAATTTTTGATTAAGTGTCATATCCACGTGGCAATATCTGCTTATGTATTTTTGGTCTTTGTGAATATTACGCATCAGCAATTGCATCTAATATCATGTCTATATGCTTATGTGTCACGCGGGAGTTTTTTTGGCCTTTGTAAATATTACACATCAGCAATTGCACCTAATATCATATCTATGTGTCAATTTTTGACTACGTGTCATATCCACGTGACAATATCTGCTTCGGTGTCAGGCGGGAGTTTTTTTTGCCTTTGTGTGCGTGTCACGCGGGAGTTTTTTTTGGCCTTTGTAAATATTAAGGCAAAAAGAGGTCCACCGGAAGTTGAACTCGCGACCAACGTCACAACACTGCTACGTAGGCAGCTGACAATCACGCCATATAGTTTTTGGTGTCCAATATCTATGTTCAAGACTTTTGTATAATATATTTTAGCTAGACCGGCCTCAATGAAACGTTACCAAAAAAAATTCTCGCAGTTGGGCCTGGGCCATAGCGGAAGGAGCTCTTTTGATCTCTTCTCTTTTTTTTTCTTTAGCTTTTCCACCGAACGGGCCATCAGCCCACACAAAATTACAATTTGATATTCAAGGATAATATGACCCATACGTACTTTAGTCCTAATAGATTTTAATTTTTTTAAACTTTAAAAGGTTTTGAGTAATTCCATCGTATATTTTGCATACGATCTCGGATTGAGGTGATCCAAAAATTAATTTAGTTCATCTCGATGAGACAAAAACTATGGTGTTGGTGAATTCCTATGTTTACATTGCTTGGTTGACTTTTATTTCTTGTCTTGTGTTGACTGAAAAATCTGGTCAAAATAGCGGGCATAAGGGCTGAGCCTCGCTAAACTTGCTGTGAATCTCTGATAAAATAGCATACTATGAACGTAAAAATAATTTTTGCAATAAATCTCGAGCATCAAATCATGTACGTGTAGTTTAAATCTGCCCACTTCCTACCGATTCGACAAAAAATTATCTTTTTCGCCAAGGGTGGATGGAAAGGTTTGAGATCTTTCGGTTGTGACATTGTACATGTAAGATGGTCTGCTATTTTTTAAAATGTAGAGGTAGCATTTTGAATTAGCTATTTGTTGATTGTTTCACAAAATGCCCTGTTTTTTACGCTCGAAAAATGGAAAATAGCTTTTTCGTGCGACGAAAAGGAAAACTTCCTCCTACAACATTGTTTGTCATCCAAAGATGCACATGCGTGCACAACTTGAGCATATTATCACAACCTATGCTACGATTCTGACCATAACACTGGTTGTTTGGCCCGAAAGCCAAGAAATCTCAAATATGATAGATTATTTTTGAGAAGTTTTTTTCGAGATACAATCAATTTACCAAGTTTGTTATTTATGCTCGCAACAATGTCTTATAACATCATGCAACTCGAAGGTTTTACATTGTTCGGACCATTTTGGAATTTCTTATGCCCGTTTCAAACTATTGTCAAAATAGCGGACATGAAGGTTCTTAGCTAGGGGATGAGCCTCGCTAAACTTGCATTAGATCTGTGAAGAAATAGCATATTGTGAGTCTAAAAATAATTTTTGCAAAAAATCATGAGCATCATATCATGTACTTGTAGTTCAAACCGGACCCACTTCCTACCGATTCAGGATACATTTGCCTTTTCACCATGGGTGGATGAAAAGGTTTTAAAATCTCTGGTTGGGACATTGTTTATGTAAGGTGGTCTAGCATTTTTAAAAACGGGGTGATTGCTTCATAAAACGTCTCGATTTTGACACTCGGAAAATAGAAAATGGTTTTGATGTGCGACGAAAAGGAAAAGTTCCTCCTGCAACATTGTTCGCCGTTCCAAGATGCGCATGCATGCACAATATGGGCATATTATCATAAACTATGTCGCGATTTTAGCTATAACATTGGTCATTTAGCTTGAAAGCCATAAAACCTCGAACATGATAGGTCATTTCTACGAAGGTTTTTTCGAGATGCAATCAATTAATCTAGTTTGGTATTTTTCCTTGCAACCATGTTACATAATATGACGCCACGTGATAACCCACAAGTATAGGGGATCGTGTGTAGCCTTTTTAATAAGTAAGAGTGTCGAACCCAACGAGGAGTTAAAGGTAGGATAAATATTCTCTCAAGTTCTATTAACCACTGATACAACTCTACGCACACTAAACGTTTGCATTATCTAGGAAATAAAACTAGAGCAACAATACGAGTAATAGAGATACCTTTGCATGATAATAAATAACAAGAAAGTAAACCTAGTTGTTGCAGCAATAAAATACACTAAACTAACAGAACCATAAGTGTAGAATAGTGGAGGTAATTATGGTCGCTTTGTCTAAGTTTAAATAGCAAATAGATTGGGTTCATTGTCTTTGATACAATTTTTTATGTGGGAGAGGCTAAATATACATGCGCTTCACTACTTAAAATTACATGTACTATATGATTGGATTGTTAGCAAACATTCGTAAGTACTAATCAATGCATTAAGGTTTCCCCAACCATAGCCTTAAGTTTAATGGTCCTCTTACTCCCATACGTGCAACGTTCCGGTTCGCGTCCTCGGGTTTCTGTCACTCCGGCAGAACTCCCCCTATGATATTTAATCCATGCACGTATAAATATAATGGACACCAAAGGACTGTACCATATCAACATACAACTATAATGAACCAAAGACGTTCAACCATTCAATCTAAGAACAAAGAAACTACGCAAACATGACATAGATCACAGGATTATAACTTATAGCATCAAACACCATGTTTACATAGGACGGTACAGAGGTGTGTGGGAGGACGAACCACTACATACTAGGAGGATTAGGTGATGGAGATGGCGGTGAAGATGGTGAGGAGGGCGGCGGTGCGGGGGACTCCTTCCCCGCCACCGGTATCATGGGGGAGCACCGCTCCTTGGCACCCTTCCTTCATGACTTCTTGGGAGCCCTCCCCTATGGAGATGGGATCTATGGAGGAGGCAAAAATGTGGCTTTGGTGGCTGCAAATTCGTGGGTGGAGATTCCCTAGGCGAATTAGGTTTCCTCCCTTTATATAGCTTCTCGGATTCTTGTTACCCCATCTTGGGCTGCAGTAAATCGGGCCTAGAAGGCCGTCCGGACTCGGAATCAGCTAAATTTTATGTCCAGAACGTTTTTCGCGAAATTTCCAACAACTTTGTAGTTGAAGAGTTTTCCATTTGACGTCGTATTCAACCCAAAACGTGACCATCTTAAAAAAGAGTTCTGAGACAGATTTCTGAAAAAATCCTAATTTGACTCCAACAAGGTTTCCACTTGTATTCTTGGTAATTCCTACACATCAAAGTGTAAAACAATAACATTATGCACTTTTGCAACGATTAGTAGTTTAGTCCAAATAAATAATAAACTTTATACAAAAAGGAGTGTCAAAAGTATATTATTAGCATAAAACCATCAAAAATTATAGATACGTTATGGACGTATCAACGTCCCCAAGCTTAGTTCATGCTCGTCCTCGAGTAGGTAAACGATCAAAATAATACAATTTTTGAGCTGACATGTAGACAACACAATCTTGATCATCATTATTGTAAAAGCATTGATAGATGGGATTAAGGTACTCTAAACATGAATCATGAAAGATAGAGTTCTAACAATAATACATAGCAACTATGTTGTAACATGAAAAGGCACACACAAAAGATTCATAAATAATAATACTTTGCAAGATGTTTGTTTATTTCATATAAAGAAAACATAATGATAATGGTATTCAGCTTGTCCCTCACAGTGTAGCAAAACATAAATGCATAGGAAACCTTCAAAGTTCATAAGGGTGACTAGATACAAATAGTTTAAGAACAAGCAATATCAAAGTTATGCGTCAATCAACAAGTCTTGGAACAATGCACATTAGACTAAGAATGGCCAATATGCTCTCTTAATAGGTGCATAAAGATAGAAGATGGAGACTCAACATAAAAGTGCAAGAAAGGCCTTCATAGAGGGAAGCAGGGATTGAAGTCTCATAAAGAGATTCTAAAAATTATGGTACTTAATAGCTTTCACCTCTTACTGCCCCTATCATAAGCATCTTGAAGTGATTAAGGTTAAAGTGAACGAACTATGGAGTATATGCTTGACAAAGTATAAGTTGGAAATCTCATGTCCCTTGAATACGAGGGCCGCTCCTCATGCTACTCAAGTTTAGTTACTGGTAAGTTCTTGTCATAGTAAGTACATGTGTATTATAAAGAACCGCCAACGGGGTACCCCTTGCCCGATGATACGGATAAATCCCCATATCAAAATGACAAGGCAAGCAGACAATGAGCATCTCAGCAATCTTCTTATTTACCATGGGAAAATGGTGCTTTTTTCTCTCTTTCCTCTTTTCTCATCTCTTTTTTTCTTTTTTTCTCAATCTCTATCTCTTTTTTATAAGAAGAATGCTTCATAGATTGCTCATTATGGTTACGCTGCAGGTTTCCACCATGATTAGGCATGGATTAGACCGGCGGCCTAAGCATTTCTCTAACACACATACATAACTTCATGGACTTAGAAGCTCACCTTTCATTTCACACAGACGACATCCATTGACAAAAGATCATGATATCAACTAGGTACAATGTACAAGTGCAATATTGAAAGCGTTCCCCATGACAACATGGTTCTTCTAATCCCAACGTATAAGTGCAAGCATATACAACATATATGACACAATGGTTCAAGTTTATTAGGTGCAAGAAAAGTAAAATGTGCCATCAAGTTCATGAGAGCTTTAATCACTAATTTTCACATAATAAGTTTAATTCGGAAGGTAGATAAAAAATATGAATATACTTGAAATAACAAATGTTAATAGGTAGGTATGATGGACTCTTTGGAATAACTTGGTTTTATTTGGAGTTGGATGCATGAGTGGAACTCATACTTGATACGGAGGCTAGCAAAAGACTGGGAGCGACCAACTAAGAGAGCAATAATGGCCATAATCATGCAAAGCGACAAAGCATTATTAATTAAAGCATAAAGTGATATTACAAGATGAAAACTAAATGATCATAGAAGCTATGGTGACTTCGTATAGTCTTAACATGGTGTGAGCATGCGCCAAGTCAACCCAAATAAATCATCAAAGGAGAATACCACACTATTATGCTTTTGAATGCTAAAACAACGCATGATCCTTTCAAGGCACATTAAGCAATCTCAATTGTTGGAAACAAGTCATGCTACAGCAATAATCACTAAGCGTAAAGTCAAAACAATATCAAACATGACATGATAAAGTCTAGGCCACAGTCTAAACAAGCTCCTTTTGTACCACTTATAAGCATGAAGCTTCCTACTCTTTTCCAATCACCAATCAACTTATTTAAAACCACATATGAATGCAGGGGTCCAACCAAATTTTTTAAGCAAACCAAACAAAAGAAAACTAAAAACAAAAACAAAGACACTCCAAGAACGACGCAATTGTGCATGAAACAATAAAAATGAAGTGTTTGGAAGAAAACTTGAGATTTTTATTAATGAAGAAGCGGATGCCTTGGGCATCCCAAGATTTGACGCTTGTACTTCTTGGATATTTCTTGGGTTGACATGGGGTGGCATCCCCAAGCTTAACACCTGCAATTTTTCCTTCATACAAAACATCACATAATTTTCATTAGCAACATTAGTTTACTCAAGATAATAAGTCTTTCGGTTCAGTTTCAACACCAATAAAACTTCCATTAAAACACAAGCTACTATAGCACTTCCCTTAAAAATCTCAATTCCCCAAAGAGAACCCAAAAAGGAATCAACAAAAAGCAAATGCAAATAATGGCAGAAATCTGTCAAAACAGACCAGTAGATAGACACCAATTTTTTCGAAGACCTTCTGTTTCTCAAATCGAAAAGTGTTGAACTAACTAAAGTTGGATAACAACCTGGGGCAGAAGCACAAAAAATAACAGCTCAAACCGACGTACAGAGATTTTACACGAATTTTTACAGCGAAGCACAAAGATCTGTTCCGGGGCAGCAACTTTCCCAAGCATTATTTCTCTCTCATTAGAGGTTACACTTGGCACAAAAAGCAAATAAAAAGCGGTTGCTACAGAGGTAACAACTTCCAAGACTCAAAGAAAACAAATGTAACTGATGTTTGATGCTAAGACAAATAAATAAAAAGATACAAACGCTCCAAATTTATTCAAGTTACTATGCTGCTCAAAAAACAAAGTTTAAAGGTTTGGAAACCAAGGGGTTGTTGAAGAAACTTTTGGCCATTCTTCAATTTCTCTATTTTGTGTTCCTTATTCTCTGTGAAAAAACTTCAACACAAAAACTTTCCCATTCTTTTCTGTGGGTTTTAACTGAAAAGTTTCCATGGGAAGATTTGTTTTGGTTTCATAGGCATGAACACAAGTGTTCAAGGTCGACCCCCACTTAACCATTACTCATCTTTCCAATCACATTCCTTTTTGAAAACGTTTCTAGGTAACAAGTACAACTTTTTTTTTGTAATTCGCATTCCCTATCCATACTAAGATAGAGAACAACTTAAAACTGAAACTAAAAACTACTTAGAGATAAAGCAAACAAGTGCACACAAGAATATTCACCCACACGCTATTGCTCCCCGGCAACGGCGCCAGAAAAGGTCTTGATAACCCACAAGTATAGGGGATCGTATATAGCCTTTTCGATAAGTAAGAGTGTCGAACCCAACGAGGAGCTAAAGGTAGGATAAATATTCTCTCAAGTTCTATCAACCACTGATACAACTCTACGCACACTAAACATTTGCATTATCTAGGAAATAAAACTAGAGCAACAATACGAGTAATAGAGATAGCTTTGCATGATAATAAATAACAAGAAAGTAAAGCTAGTTACTGCAGCAATAAAATACACCAAACTAACAGAACCATGAGTGTGGAATAGTGGTGGTAATTGTGGTGGTTGTCCAAGTTTAAATAGCGAATAGATCGGGTTCATTGTCTTCGATGCAATTTTCTATGTGGGAGAGACTAAATATACATGCGCTTCACTACTTGGAATTACATGTACTATATGATTGGATTGTTAGGAAACATCTGTAAGTACTAATCAATGCATTAAAGATTCCCCAACCATAGCCTTAAGTTTAATGGCCCTCTTACTCCCATATGTGCAATGTTCCGATTCGCGTCCTCGGGTTTCTGTCACTCCGGCAGAACTCCCCCCTTTCTTTTACACATGCTACAAACCCTATGATGTTTAATCCATGCGTGCATAAATGTAATGAACACCAAAGGACTGTACCATATCAAAATACAACTATAATGAACCAAAGACGTTCAACCAGTCAATCTAAGAACAAAGAAACTACGCAAACATGACATAAATCATAGGATTATAACTTATAGCATCAAACACCATGTTTACATAGGACGGTACAGAGGTGTGTGGGAGGATGAACCACCGCATACTAGGAGGATTAGGTGATGTAGATGGCGGTGAAGATGGTGAAGATGGTGAAGAGGGCGGCAGCGCGGGGGACTCCTTCCCCGCCGCCGGTATCATGGGGGAGCACCACCCCTTAGCCCACTTCCTTCATGGCTTCTTGGGAGCCCTCCCTCATGGAGATGGGATCCATGAGGGAGGCAAAAACGTAGCTTTGGTGGCTGCAAATTCGTGGGTGGAGATGCCCTGGGAGAATTAGGTTTCCTCACTTTATATAGCTTCTCGGATTCCCGTCACCCCATCTTGGGCTGCAGTAAATCGGGCCTAGAAGGTCCGTTCGGATTCAGAATCAGCTAAATTTTATGTCCAGATCGTTTGTCGTGAAATTTCCAACACTTTTGTAGTTGAAGAGTTCTCCGTTTGACGCCGTCTTTGACCCGAAACGTGACCATCTTCAAAAAGAGTTCTAAGACAGATTTCTGAAAAAATCTCAATTTGACTCCAACAAGGTTTCCACTCGTATTCATGGTAATTCCTAGACATCAAAGTGTAAAACAAGAACATTGTGCACTTTTGCAACTATTAGTAGGTTAGTCCAAAGAAATTATAAACTTTATACAAAAAGGAGTGTCAAAAGCATATTATTAGCATAAAACCATCAAAAATTATATATACGTTATGGACGTATCACCACGCGAAGGTTTTATATTGTTTGGATCATTTTTGATTTTTTATGCCCATTTTCAAATTTTTCCGTTTCAAACTTTGGTTAAAACGACAGGCATGAAGATAGGGGATGAGCCTCGCTAAAACTTTCATTAAACCTTTAAAGAAACATCATATTGTGAGTCTAAAAATGATTTTTTCTAAATATCATGAGCATTAGATCATGTACCTATTGTTCAAACCGGACCCACTTCCTGCCGATTTGGCATACATTTGTCTTTTTACCAGGGATGGAAGAAAAGGTTTTAAAATATCCGATTGGGACATTATTCATGTAAGGTGGTCTAGTATTTTTGAAAAATGTGGTGGTAATATTTTTGAATTGAACATTTGGTGTTGCTTCACAAAACGCCCCGATTTCGACACTCAAAAAATAGAAAATGGTTTTTCCGTGTGACAAAAAGGGAACCTTCCTCCTACAATATTGTTCATCGTCCCAAGATGCACATACGTTCATAATGTAGGCACATTATCACAAATTATGCCATGATTCTAGCCATAACACTGGTCGTTTGGCCCGAAAGCCAGGAAACCTCAAACATGATAGATCATTTCTGAAAAGGTTTTTTCGAGATGCAATCAACATACCAATTTTGGTATTTTTACTTGCAACTATGTCACATAATATGACACCACACGAAAGATTTACCTTATTCGGACCTTTTTTAAATTTCTTATACCCTTTTCCAAAAAAATTCATTTCAAACTATGGTCAAAACGACGCATGAAGATAGGGGATGAGGCTCGCGAAAACTTGTATTGGATCTCTAAAGAAACATCATATTGTGAGTCTAAAAATGATTTTTTCTAATGAGCATTAGATCATGTAACTATAGTTCAGATCAGACCCACTTCCTACCGATTCGGTATACATTTGTCTTTTTCATTAGGGGTGGACGAAAAGATTTTAGAATCTCCTGTTGGGACATTGTTCATGTAAGGTGGTCTAGTATTTTTGAAAAATAGGGTGGTAGTTGCTGGCCCAAAATATATCGAACTCGTTGGGGAACCTCAAGAGGAAGGTATGATGAGCACAGCAGTAAGTTTTCCCTCAGTACGAAACCAAGGTTATCAATCCAGTAAGAGCAAGGAAACACCCCAAAGGTGTTGCTAGCTGAGCCTTGGCAGGGCGCACTACCAGTGCTAGTAGGAACGTGGAGACCTGCACAACACAACCATAGAACCCTGTCCCCAACTTACGATGAGGTTGTCAATCTCACTGGTTTTGCTGAAAATAAAGGATTAAACGTATCGAATTGAAGGAAGTAATAGTTTGTAGAAAGTAAAAAAAGCAGTAAACAATTTGTAGATTAAATGTAAAAGAAAGGACCGGGGTCCATAGTTCACTAGAGGTGGCTCTCCTTAAGATAGATAACATGCTGGGTGAACAAATTACAGTAGGACAATTGACAAACATCGAGAAAGCATACAAGCATATACTAATCATCTTGACTTCTTTGAGACTTGATTGGGCATTACAACATTATACATAGACCGCCATCCAACTGCATCTATGACTAATAATCCACCTTCAGGTTATCATCTGAACCCCCTCCAGTATTAAGTTGCAAGCAACAGATTATTGCATTACGAATTGCGTGTAAAGTAAACAATACGACTGTTCTATGAACAAAGGATTGTTGTTTTTGTCCCTAGTAGCAACAACATATCTAGTACCTTAGAGATTTCTGTCACTTCCCCAGATTACCAGAGGCATGAACCAACTATCGAGCATAAATACTAACTCTTGGAGTTGCTAGCATCTACTTGGCCAAGATAGCTACTTACAACGGAAAGCATACAAGATCACAAATAACAAAGACTTGATAGAATCAATAATCAATCTGAAATAGCATCTTAATATCCATCGGATCCCCACAAACACAACATGCAGAATTACAAATAGATGATCTTGATCATGAACGGAGCTCACAATATCTAGACATGAAAGCACAAAGGAGGAGAACCAGCCATCTAGCTACTACATGGATCTGTAGTCCAAGGATGAACTAATCATGCATCACACCGGAGGCTTGCATGGTGATGAAGAAGGTCTCCAGGGTGAATTCCCCTCTCCGGCAGGATGCCGGGAAGAGCTTCAGATCCCTCCCGATCTAGGGATGGAGATGACGGTGGCTACAGACTCTTTCATGGATTTTTGATCGGGTACTTAGGGTTTCTGTGTCAGAGGCAATATATAGGCGGAAGGAGAGGCCGAGGGGGTGCCTGGGGCGGCCAGACCACCCCCTAGCGCGAGCTAGGCCTAGCCGCGTGGCCAGGCCCCAGTCCCTCTCCGTCTCGTATTCTGGCTCCAGATGTCTCCCGGTAAAATAGTGACTTTGGCTTTTGTCCTGTCCAATTCCGAGAATATTCATTTTCTGACTTCCTGAAACCAAAAATAGCAGAAAACAGGCAGCTGGCATTGTGGCTCTTGTTAATAGGTTAGTCCAAGAAATCATATAAAAAGTACTCCAAAGTGTGGGAAAAACACAAGAAAGTAGATAAAACCAAGCATGGAATATCAAAAATTATAGATACATTTGCAATGTATCAACATCCCTAAGCTTAACTCCTGCTCCTCCTCGAGTAGGTAAGTGATAAAAAGAAAGAATGATTTTTGAGGTGACATGCACCATCATAAACTTGATCAAAGTATTTGTAAAACATTTGAAGCTGGGATCATAGTACTTCAATCATAACATGAAAGACAAAGTTCTAGCAATAAGACAAAGAAACTATGTTGCAACATGAAAAGGCACAAACAAAAGATTCATGAATAATAATGCTTTGCAAGACGTTTGTTTGTTTGTCATAAAGAAAACATAGCATAATGGTATTCACCTTGTCCCTTATAGAGTAGAAAATATAAATGCATAAGACACCTTCAAAGTTCAGAAGAGTGACTAGATACAAATAGTTTAAAACAAGCAATATCAAGGTATGCATCAATCAACTAGTCTTGGGACAATGCACATAGAACTAAGAATGGCCAATATGCTCTCAAAGTAGGTGCATAAAGATAGAAGGTGGAGACTCAATATAATGGTGGAAGAAAGGCCTTCATAGAAGGAAGTAGGGATTCAAGTCTCATAAAGAGCTTCCAAAAATTATGGTACTTATAGCTTTCAGCTCTCATTGCCTGATACATTGCAAATGTATCTATAATTTTTGATGTTCCATGCTTGGTTTTATCCACTTTCTTGTGTTTTGTCCACACTTTGGAGTACTTTTCATATGATTTCTTGGACTAACCTATTAACAAGAGCCATAGTGCCAGCTGCCTGTTTTCTACTGTTTTTGGTTTCAGGAAGTCAGGAAATGAATATCCTCGGAACTGGACGGGACAAAAGCCAAAGTCACTATTTTACCGGGAGACATCTGGAGCCAAAATACGAGACGGAGAGGGGCTGGGGCCTGGCCACACCACCTGGCCGTGTGGCTAGGCCTGGCCCATGCCAGGGGTGGTCTGGCTGCCCCAGGCACCCCCTCGGCCTCTCCTTCCGCCTATAAGATGCCCTCAGGACGAAAACCCTAAGTACCCAATCAAAAATCCACGAAAGAGTCTGTAGCCGCCGTCATCTCCATCCCTAGACCGGGAGGGATCTGAAGCTCTTCCCGGCACCCTGTCGGAGAGGGGAATTCACCCTGGAGGCCTTCTTCATCACCATGCAATCCTCCGGTGTGATGCATGAGTAGTTCTTCCTTGGACTACGGATCCATGTAGTAGCTAGATGGCTGGTTCTCCTCCTTTGGGCTTTCATGTCTAGATCTTGTGAGCTCCATTCATGATCAAGGTCATCTATTTGTAATTTTGCATGTTGTGTTTGCGGGGATCCGATGGATATTGAGATGTTATTTCAGATTGATTATTGATTCTATCATGTCTTTGTTATTTGTGATCTTGCATGTTTTCCGTTGTTAGTAGCTATCTTGGCCAAGTAGATGCTAGAAACTCCAAGAGTTAGTATTTATGCTCGATAGTGGGTTCATGCCTCTAGTAATCTGGGGAAGTGAGAGAAATCTCTAAGGTACTAGATGTGCTGTTGCTACTAGGGAGAAAACAGCAATCCTTTGTTCATAGAACAATTGTATTGTTTACTTTACACGCAATTCGTAAAGCAATAATCTGTTGCTTGAAACTTAATACTAGAGGGGGTTCAGATGATAACCTGAAGGTGGATTATTAGTCATAGATGCAGTTGGATGGCGGTCTATGTATAATGTTGTAATGCCCAATCAAGTTCCAAAGGAGTCAAGATGATTAGTATATGCATGTATTGCTTTCTCGATGTTTGTCAATTGCCCCGCTGTAATTTGTTTACCCAGCATGTTATCTATCTTAAGGAGAGCCACCTTTAGTGAACTATGGATCCCGGTCCTTTTTCTTTACATACAATCTACAAACTATTTACTGCTTTGTGTTTACTTTCTGCAAACTATTACTTCCTTCCATTTGATACGTTTAATCCTTTGTTTTCAGCAAAACCGGTAAGATTGACAACCTCATCGCAAGTTGGGGACAGAGTTCTGTGGTTGTGTTGTGCAGGTCTCCACGTTGCTACTAGCACCCGTAGTGCACCCTGCCAAGGCTCAGCTAGCAACACCTTTGGCGTGTTTCCTTGCTCCTACTAGTTCGATTAAACCTTGGTTTCATAACTGAGGGAAACTTGCTGTTGTGCTCATCATACCTTCCTCTTGGGGTTCCCAACGAGTTCTACATCAACACTGAGCCATCAAGCATTTTTCTGGTGCCGTTGCCGGCGAGTCAAGGACATCTTCACAAGGGGAGTCCCTCATAACCAATCTCTTTACTTTGTTATTTTTGTTTTGCTTAGTTTATTTTTGCCTTGTTTGCTTGTGTCTTTATCAAAAACACACAAAAATAGTTTTACTAGTTTGCTTTCTTATTTGAAAACACAAAAAATTAAGTCTCCCTTAGTTGTTGCCTCTTCCTTAGCCCACCATGTTGATCCCCAAATTCACCCTGAAAGACCTTTCAATAGGTAGTGGTTCTATAATTGGAAAAGATAATATTGAAGAATTCTTTAATCATGTTAGTAAACATGAGGATATTGAGGATATATCCCTTGGAGAACTTGCTCCAAACTATGAGATTGCTGCAGCTTCTTTAATTCATATGTTAGAAGCTAGGTTTGTTAACCTCAACCCCTTAATGCAAGTAATGTTTCTTAAGCTTAAAGAAATTGAGGACCCTGAAAAGAGGGATTTTATTCTAGAAACTTTGTTTAAGGAATTCTATGATGTTGCCAAGGAAGCTAGAAAAGTCTTTGAACGTTTCAATATGCTAGGCTCATGTGTAGATGTTGTTGGTACACGAGAAAAGATGAGTAAAACTGAACCTAATGGGGAAGAAATCAAGATACCAACACCCTTCAAACTAGTAGCAATGCATGAAGCCATAGAAAAGAATCTTGATTGCATTGTTCCTGAAAACCCCGTTTGATGAAAGTAGTGAACCTAAGAGCACTGAGAGAGGATCCTCTAGAACTTATTTGGATGATATACCTTGTCTTGTTGAAGAAATTTCTGGTATTGATCTTAATGCTTCTTCATTTGAGAACACTTGATTCTTTTTGTTGCTTCTTATGCCTAACTTAAAGGCGTTCAAGAAAAGTACTTATTGGGAGATAGCCCAAAAGTTTTAGATGAGTCTTGGAAGTTATTACTTCAGTAATAACCTCTCCTTATCCTTTTTATTTGCTTTTTGTGCCAAGAGTAACCTCTAATGAGAGAGAAGTAATGATTGTAAAGTTGCTGCCCCGAAACAGATTTCTATACTTCACCGTAAACATTCGTGTAAAATCTCTGAACGTCTTTTTCAGTCGTGAATTTTTGTGCTTCTGCCCCAGGTTGTTATCTAACTTTCATTAGTTCAACACTTTTTGATTGAGCAATAGAAGGTCTTCAAAAAAAATCGTCTATACCTGTTGGTCTGTTTTGACAGATTTCTGCCATTTTCTGCATTTGGTTCTTTTTGGTTCCTTTTTGAGTTCTTTTGGGGAATTGAGCTTTTTGAAGGAAGTGCTACAGTAGCTAGTGTTCTAATGGAAGTTTATTTGATGTTAGAACTGAACCTTAAGGCTTATTTATCTTGAGTGCACTAATGTTGCTAATAAAGATTGTGTGAAGTTTTGTATGAAGGAAAAATTTCAGGTGTATGGAAGGAATGAGTAATGAGATGAAGGATGGACTAAAGCTCAAGCTTGGGGATGCCAACACGTGTCACCCCAAGAAATATCCAAGAAGTACAAGCGTCAAAGCTTGGGGATGCCCAAGGCATCCCCCCTCCATCAATAAAATCCCAGGTTTCTTCCAAACGCTTCATTTTTATTGTTTCATGCACAGTTGTGTTGTTCTTGGAGCGTCTTCTTTTTTGTTTTCGTTTTGGTTTTCGTTTGCTTTGGTTTGATTAGTTTTCTGAATAAATTGGTTGGACCCCCTCTTTCATACATTGGTTTTCAAATAGTTTGGTTTGGTTTGGAAAAGAGTAGGAAAGTTCATGCTTATGTGGTAAAAAGAGCTTGTTTTTGACTGTGGCCTATGCTTTGTCATGCCATGCTTGATATTGTTTTGGCTTTATGCTTAGTATTCTTTGTTGTAGCATGAATTGTTATAAACAATTGAGATTGCTTAATGTGCCTTGGATGAATCATGCATTGTTTTAGCATATTAAAGCATAGTATAGTGGTATTCTCCTTTGATGCTTTATTTGGGTTGACTTGGCGCATGCTCACACCATTTTATGACTATCTCAAGTCACCATAGCCTTTGTGATCCTTTAGTTTTGAACTTGTAGTATCACTTTATGCTTTGATCAATGATGTTTTATCGCTCTGCATGATTATGGCCATTATTGCTCTCTTAGTTTGTCGCTCCCAGTCTTTTGCTAGCCTCCACAACCAAGTATGAGTTCCACTCATGCATCCAATTCCCTAAACCAAGTTATTCCAAAGAGTCCACCATACCTACCTACTAGCTTATGCTATTCCAAGTATATTCATGCTTTTGTTTACCTTCCGAATTAAACTTGTTATGAGAAAACTAGTGATTAAATCTCTCACGAACTTGATGGCACACTTTACTTTTCTTGCCCTTAATAAACTTGAACCATTGTGTCGTCTATGTTGTATATGCTTGCACTTATTTGTTGGGAATTAGCAGAACCATGCTTTCATGGGGAACGCTTTCAACATTGCACTTGGTAGTTGTACCTAGTTGACATCATGCTCTTTTGTATATGGATGTCGTTGGTGTGAAATGAAAGGGGAGCTTGTAAGTCCATAGAGTTATGTATATGTGTTAGAGAAACGCCTGGGCCGCTGGTCTAATCCATGTTGACATGGTGGAAACTTGCAGTGTAACCATAATGAGCTGTCTATGAAGCATTCTTCTTATAAAAAAGAGTCCTATGTTGAGAAAAGAGAGAAAAAGAAAAAAAAGAGATTATGAAAAGAGGAAAGAGAGAAAAAAGCACCATATTCCCATGGTAAATAAGAAGATTGCTGAGATGCTCGTTGTCTGCTTGCCTTGTCATTTTGATATGGGGATTCTTCCGTATCATCGGGCAAGGGGTACCCCATTGGCGGTTCTCTATGATACACATGTACTTACGATGACAAGAACTTACCGGTGACTAAACTTGAGTAGCATGAGGAGCAACCCTCGTATACAAGGGACATGAGATTTCTGACTTATACTTCATCAAGCATGTACACCATAGTTTGTTCACTTTAACCTTAATCACTTCAAGATGCTTATGGTAGGGGCAATGAGAGCTGAAAGCTATAAGTACCATAATTTTTGGAAGCTCTTTATGAGACTTGAATCCCTGCTTCCATCTATGAAGGCCTTTCTTCCACCATTATATTGAGTCTCCACCTTCTATATTTATGCACTTACTTTGAGAGCATAGTGGCTATCTTAGTTCTATGTGCATTGTCCCAAGACTAGTTGATTGATGCATATCTTGATATTGCTTGTTTTAAACTATTTGTATCTAGTCACTCTTATGAACTTTGAAGGTGTCCTATGCATTTATATTTGCTACTCTATGAAGGACAAGCTGAATGCTATTATTCTATGTTTTCTTTATGTGAAAGAAACAAACGTCTTGCAAATCATAGTTATTCATGAATCTTTTGTTTGTGCCTTTTCATGTTGCATCATAGTTTCTTTGTCTTATTGCTAGAACTTTGTCTTTCATGTTATGATTGAAGTACTATGATACCAGCTTTGAATGCTTTACAAATACTTTGATCAAGTCTTTGATGGTGCATGTCACCTCAAAAAATATTCTTTCTTTTTTATCACTTACCTACTCAAGGACGAGCAGGAGTTAAGCTTGGGGATGTTGATACATTGCAAATGTATCTATAATTTTTGATGTTCCATGCTTGGTTTTATCCACTTTCTTGTGTTTTGTCCACACTTTGGAGTACTTTTCATATGATTTCTTGGACTAACATATTAACAAGAGCCACAGTGCCAGCTGCCTGTTTTCTGCTATTTTTGGTTCCAGGAAAGTCAGAAAATGAATATTCTCGGAATTGGAGGGGACAAAAGCCAAAGTGCCTATTTTTCCGGAAGTCATCAGATGCTAGAATACAAGACGGAGAAGGGATGGGGGCCAGCCACCACTGCCACGCCAGCCTGGCCAGGCAGCCAGCTGTCGGTCCTGCCAACCCCAGCACCCCCTTGGCCTCTCCTTCCGCCTATAAGATGACCTCGGGACGAAAACCCTAAGTACCCGATCAAAAATCCACAAAAGATTTTGTAGCCGCTGTCATCTCCATCCCTAGATCGGGAGGGATCTAAAGCTCTTCCTGGCACCCTGTTGGAGATGGGAATTCACCCTAGAGGCCTTCTTCATCACCATGCAAGCCTCCGGTGTGATGCGTGAGTAGTTCATCCTTGGACTATGGATCCATGTAGTAGCTAGAGGGTTGGTTCTCCTCCTTTGTGCTTTCATGTCTAGATCTTGTGAGCTCCGTTCATAATCAAGATCATCTATTTGTAATTCTGCATGTTGTGTTTGCGGGGATCCGATGGATATTGAGATGCTATTTTAGATTGATTATTGATTCTATCATGTCTTTGTTATTTGTGATCTTGCATGCTTTCCGTTGTTAGTAGCTATCTTGGCCAAGTAGATGCTAGCAACTCCAAGAGTTAGTATTTATGCTCGATAGTGGGTTCATGCCTCTGGCAATATGGGGAAGTGACATAAATCTCTAAGGTACTAGATGTGCTGTTGCTACTAGGGAGAAAACAATAATCCTTTGTTCATAGAACAATCGTATTGTTTACTTTACACGCAATTCGTAAAGCAATAATCTGTTGCTTGCAACATAATACTGGAGGGTGTTCGGATGATAACCTGAAGGTGGATTATTAGTCATAGATGCAGTTGGATGGCGGTCTATGTATAATATTGTAATGCCCAATCAAGTTCCAACGGAGTCAAGATGATTAGTATATGCATGTATTGCTTTCTCGATGTTTGTCAATTGCCCCGCTGTAATTTGTTCACCTAGCATGTTATGTATCTTAAGGAGAGCCACCTCTAGTGAACTATGGATCCTGGTCCTTTTTCTTTACATATAATCTACAAACTGTTTACTTCTTTGTGTTTACTTTCTGCAAACTATTACTTCCTTCCATTCGATACGTTTAATCCTTTGTTTTCAGCAAAACCGGTGAGATTGACAACCTCATCGCAAGTTGGGGACAGAGTTCTGTGGTTGTGTTGTGAAGGTCTCCATGTAGCTACTAGCACCGGTAGTGCGCCCTGACAAGGCTCAGCTAGCAACACATTTGGGGTGTTTCCTTGCTCCTACTGGTTCGATTAAACCTTGGTTTCATAACTGGGGGAAACTTTTTGTTGTGCTCATCATACCTTCCTCTTGGGGTTCTGAACGAGCTCTACATCAACAGTGAGCCATCATTGCCCCTAGCATAAGCATCTTGAAGTGATTAAGGTTAAAGTGAACAAACTATGGTGTACATGCTTGACGAAGTATAAGTTAGAAATCTCATGTCCCTTGAATACGAGGGTCGCTCCTCATGCTACTCAAGTTTAGTCACCGGTAAGTTCTTGCCATCGTAATTACATGTGTATTATAGAGAACCTCCAACGGGGTACCCCTTGCCCGATGATACGGAAGAATGCCCATATGAAAATGACAAGGCAAGCAGACAACGAGCATCTCAGCAATCTTCTTATTTACCATGGGAATATGGTTCTTTTTTCTCTCTTTCCTCTTTTCATAATATTTTTTTTTCTCTTTTTCTCTTTTTCTCAATATAGGACTCTTTTTTATAAGAAGAATGCTTCATAGACAACTCATTATGGTTATGCTACAGGTTTCCACCATGTCATCATGGATTAGACCAATGGCACAGGCGTTTATCTAACACATATACATAACTCCATGGAGTTACAAGCTCCCCTTTCATTTCACACCGACGACTTCCATAGACAAAAGAGCATGATATGAACTGGGTACAAAGTACCAGTGCAATGTTGAAAGCGTTCCCCATGACAACATGGTTCTGCTAATCCCCAACAAATAAGTGCAAGCATATACAACATAGACGACACAATGGTTCAAGTTTATTAAGGGCAAGAAAAGTAAAGTGTGCCATCAAGTTTGTGAGAGCTTTAATCACTAGTTTTCTCATAACAAGTTTAATTTGGAAGGTAAACAAAAACATGAATATACTTGGAATAGAATATTCTAGTAGGTAGGTATGGTGGACTCTTTGGAATAACTTGGTTTAGGGAGTTGGATGCATGAGTGGAACTCATACTTGGTTGTGGAGGCTAGCAAAAGACTGGGAGCGACAAACTAAGAGAGCAATAATGGCCAAAATCATGCAGAGCGACAAAACATCATTGATCAAAGCATAAAGTGATACTATAAGTTGAAAACTAAAGGATCATCAAGGCTATGGTGACTTTGGATAGTCATAACATGGTGTGAGCATGCGCCAAGTCAACCCAAATAAAGCATCAAAGGAGAATACCACTATTCTATGCTTTAATATGCTAAAACAACACATGATTCATCCAAGGCACATTAAGCAATCTCAATTGTTTATAACAAGTCATGCTATAGCAAAGAATACTAAGCATAAAGCCAAAACAATATCAAGCATGGCAGGACGAAGCATAGGCCACAGTCAAAAACAAGCTCTCTTTACCACTTAAGCATGAACTTTCCTACTCTTTTCCAAACCAAACCAAACTATTTGAAAACCAATGTATGAAAGAGGGGGTCCAACCAATTTATTCAGCAAACTAAGAAAACAAAGCAAATGAAAAACCAAAACAAAAACGAAAAAGAAGACGCTCCAAGAACAACACAACTATGCATGAAACAATAAAAATGAAGCGTTTGGAAGAAACCTGGGATTTTTATTGATGAAGAGGGGATGCCTTGGGAATCCCCAAGCTTTGACGCTTGTACTTCTTGGATATTTCTTGGGGTGACACGCGTGGCATCCCCAAGCTTGAGCTTTAGTCCATCCTTCATCTCATTACTCATTCCTTCCATACACCTGAAATTTTTCCTTCATACAAAACTTCACACAATCTTTATTAGCAACATTAGTGCACTCAAGATAATAAGTCTTTAGGTTCAGTTCTAACACCAATAAAACTTCTATTAAAACACTAGCTACTGTAGCACTTCCCTCAATAAGCTCAATTCCCCAAAAGAACTCAAAAAGGAACCAACAAGAAGCAAATGCAGAAAATGGCAGAAATCTGTCAAAACAGACCAACAGGTAAAGACGAATTTTTTCGAAGACCTTCTGTTGCTCAAATCAAAAAGTGTTGAACTAACGAAAGTTAGACAACAACCTGGGTCAGAAGCACAAAAATGCACGCCTCAAAAGGATGTACAGATATTTTACACGAATGTTTACGGTGAAGCACAGAAATCTGTTTCGGGACAGCAACTTTCCCAATCATCACTTCTCTCTCATTAGAGGTTACTCTTGGCACAAAAAGCAAATAAAAAGGATAAGGAGCAGTTATTACTGAAGTAATAACTTCCAAGACTCATTTAAAACTTTTGGATTATCTCCCAATAAGTACTTTTCTTTAACGCCTTTAAGTTAGGCATAAGAAGCAAGAAAAAGAATCAAGTGTTCTCAAATGAAGAAGCATTAAATTTTGTTTTCATAGGAGAGGCAAAAGAAATCTTCTCTCTCTTTTTAGGGAAGTGTTCTATACCTTTCTTGAGTGGGATTTGATATTTAATGGTGCCTTATTTCATATCAATAATGGCATCAACAGTTCTAAGAAAAGGTCTTCCCAAAGTAATAGGACAAGAAGCATTGTATTCAAAACATAGAAATCAACGGGGACATAGGCATTGTTAACCATAATAAGAACATCATTAATACTCCCCATGAGTTTCTTTTTAGCATTATCATCAAGTGGGATATTCAAATAACAATCTTCAAGTGGTGGCAAATCAAGCATATCATAAATCCTTCTAGGCATAATAGAAACACTACTATCAAGATCACATAAAGCTTTGAAATCAAAGTGATTCACTTTCATATTAATGATGGGTTCCCAACCATCTTCTTGTTTTATAGGAATAGAAGCTTTATGTTTCATCTTTTCTTCTTTAATCTTTATGAGAGCATCAGTAGTGTGTTTTGTAAAGGACATGTTCATAGCACTAGCATTAGGACTTTTAGCAAGCTTTTGTAGGAACTTAATAACTTCAGAGATATTGCAACCATCAAGATCAAAACCATAATTATCTTCTAAGGTAGTAGAGTTATTACTAGCCTCAACACTAGTGGTGGTGATAGTAGAAACACTAATGTTTCTAGCAATTTCATCTTCTCTTTCCCACTTAGCATGTAATTTAGCTAATAGTCTAACATTTTCATCAATTCTAACTTGTATGGAATTAGTAGCCGCAAAGGGATTATCATTAGTTTCAGGTTTAACAGCCATTTTATTCAAAGAAGATTGAGCTTCAGCCAGAGATGCTATATTTCTTTCAGCATCAGAGAGTTTTTCCTCAATAGTTTTATTGAAAGTAGTTTGTTTACTAATAAAGTCCTTAAGCACAACTTCAAGTTCAGAGGGAGCACTCCTATTGTTGTTGTAGGAATTTCCATAAGCATTACCATTGTTGGGAGGATATGGCCTATAATTGTTGCTACCAAAATTATTCCTGTAGGCATTGTTGCTAAAATTGTTATTTCTTATAAAGTTCACATCAACTTGCTCTTCTTGAGCAACCAAAGAGGCTAAGGGAACATGATTTGGATCAATATGATCTTTTCCATTAACAAGCATAGACATAATAATATCAATCTTATCACTCAAGGAGGAGGTTTCCTCAACAGAATTTACCTTCTTACCTTGTGGGGCTCTCTCAGTATGCCATTCAGAGTAATTAACCATCATATTATCCAGAAGCTTTGTTGCAGCACCCAAAGTAATGGTCACAAAGGTACCTCCAGCAGCAGAATCCAATAGGTTCCTTGAAGAATAGTTCAACCCTGCATAAAAAGTTTGGATGATCATCCAAGCAGTCAGTCCATGAGTGGGACAATTCTTTACCAAATATTTCATTCTTTCCCAAGCTTGAGCAACATGTTCATTATCAGATTGTTTAAGCTTCATTATTTCACTTCTCATAGATATAATCTTAGCAGGAGGATAGTATTTTCCAATGAAAGCATCTTTGCATTTACTCCAAGAATCAATACTATTCCTAGTTAAGGAATTCAACCATTCTTAAGTTTTTCCCCTCAAAGAGAAAGGATACAATTTAAGCTTAATAATATCTCCATCTATATCCCTATGCTTTTGCATCTCACAAAGTTCAACAAAGTTATTTAGATGGGCAGCAACATCTTCATTACCAATACCAGAAAATTGTTCTCTCATAACAAGATTGAGTAAAGCAGGTTTAATTTCAAAGAAAGTAGCTTCAGGCACAGGTGGAGCAATAGGTGTGCTCATAAAATCATTGTTGTTGGTGCTAATGAAGTCACACAACTTAGTGTTTTCAAGAGTAGTCATTTTTTAGTGTTTTTGATAGAGAAAGCAAACTTGTAAAACTATTTTTTTGTGTTTTTGATAAATACAAAACAAACGTAAACTAAGCAAAAAAAATAACAAAGTACATATATTGGTTATGAGGGACTCCCCTTGTGAAGATGTCCTTGACTCCCCGGCAACGGCGCCAGAAAAAGTCTTGCTGGCCCAAAATATATCGAGCTCGTTGGGGAACCCCAATAGGAAGGTATGATGAGCACATCAGTAAGTTTTCCCTCAGTACAAAACCAAGGTTATCAATCTAGTAGGAGCAAGGAAACACCCCAAAGGTGTTGACAGCTGAGCCTTGGTAGGGCGCACTACCGGTGCTAGTAGCAACATGGAGACCTGCACAACACAACCACAGAATTCTGTCCCCAACTTGCGATGAGGTTGTCAATCTCACCGGTTTTGCTGAAAACAAAGGATTAAACATATCGAATGGAAGGAAGTAATAGTTTGCAGAAAGTAAACACAAAGCAGTAAATAGTTTGTAGATTGAATGTAAAAGAAAGGACCGGGGTCCATAGTTCACTAGAGGTGGCTCTCCTTAAGATAGATAACATGTTGGGTGAACAAATTACAGCGGGGCAATTGACAAACATCGAGAAAGCATACAAGCATATACTAATCATCTTGACTCCTTTGAGACTTGATTGGGCATTACAACATTATACATAGACCGCCATCCAACTGCATCTATGACTAATAATCCACCTTCAGGTTATCATACGAACCCCCTCCAATATTAAGTTGCAAGCAACAAATTATTGCATTACGAATTGCGTGTAGAGTAAACAATACGATTGTTCTATGAACAAAGGATTGTTGTTTTCTCCCTAGTAGCAACATCACATCTAGTACCTTTGAGATTTCTGTCACTTCCCCAGATTACCAGAGGCATGAACCCACTATCGAGCATAAATACTAACTCTTGGAGTTGCTAGCATCTACTTGGCCAAGATAGCTACTAACTATTGGGGTTCCGCGTATGAAAACAATAAATTTTACTCTACGCCCCTGAACCCCTGAAGCTGCCAGGACCTATCTATTAGTAATACAGTAACGTGAAGGGGCTTTTCATGAACTTACCCTCGAAGACCGAAAAGCGTTGTCAACGCTCAGGAGAGCGTGGTTGATGTAGACGAGCCGAAGCCGACCTCAAGGTCGTGATGAAGTCCTTGCGCTCCATGGCTCTAACGACTTGAGTGCCTCAAGTGCGACACCTCGCGGGGAGTTACACACGTCCGGTGCCTGACGATGACTCCCGCTAGCAGCAGTTGCGGAAGTAGAGCTCCCGGATCCGAATCCCGCAGTGTGACGGCGCTCCGCGGTGAAGATGTCTCTCACTCGCGCAGTCCAGACTTGGGACCATGGTCACGAGAGAGAGAGGGGGAGAGAGAAAATATCAATTAGAGGTCCTCCCAAAAGTGGGGAGACCTTTATTGATTATTGGTGTATTTAAATTGGCCAAATACCCCCACTATATATAGGGGGAGGGGAGGTACTACCTCCCTCAAAGTCCCGGGGTGGGACTAAAGGAGAGGAGGGGGGAGGGGTGGCCGCCAGCCACCCTAGTGGTCCTCAGAGGCTGGGCCAGCCGGCCTCCCCCTTGGCCCCTCTCCCTCTCTCCTTTCCCCTAATGGGCCCTCTCCCTCCGGAATTGGCCCATTAAGCCTTTGACCATTAAAATTGATTTTCTCTTTATTAAATAATTATGAATAAATGATTAAATCAATATTTAACATTCATTCACATATTATTCAAACTCCGTGGCCATGGAACACCTTCCACCTCCACTCCGGACATCCTCCGGACTTACCGAAACCCTTCCGATTTTCTCCCTACTCTTCTTCGGTGATTCCACCGATCCTATAAACACTCTCTAAGCATCATCAAGCCCTTAAGCGTGATACCCCACGGTTCGGGAACACTCTAGACATGGTCGGGACACTCCCGCACCAATGATCGACAGAGGGACCTGGATGGCCATGTGACCCCTGTGCGTTCCACGAAGATCTATCATCGTTTGAACCAGGACAGTCGTGTCTTATTCCCTTTGTCACTCGATACTTGCATTGCCCGAGATCTGATCAATGACATCACCATGTCGTGTTCAATCTCATTACTGAACAATGCTACTTGACTCGTTTCGACAAGTGATATCCCCGTGATCAAATCACACGCTGCGCAGCTATTGGATATAACTTCTCTGAGTGGGCCCTTGAGTATCTTCCTGTCACATGGACGGATAAATCCCACTCTTGACATATATTGCCTCTACGGTTTCCTCCGAGTACCTGAACACACCTTTATAACCACCGTATTACCAGATGGCGTTTGATGCTATCTAAGCACTCTCGGGAGACAGTGATTGATATAGCCTCACGGTCTAAGGAATAGTTTATGAGGATCCATTTCGAATTATCATAACTTGAACTTCATGACATGATCGGGTCACGATGTTTAGGTTGGGTATTGGTTCATCATCTTATTCTCAGAATGAGATGACCTTATTTCCATCTGACATAAATGCCATATGATCAGGAACCTTGATCATCTGTTGACCAATGAACCAGTGACTAGAGTTTCATTGGGAACCCCTGGTTGTTTGTATATCAGACGTGTATTGATGTTTCCACTCAATACAGTTATAGCATGATATAAAACTTAATCATAAACTATATGAAATATGATAATAGTCCTTACTACTATTTGTCTCTAGGGCATATTTCCAACACTAACAACGGAAAGCATGCAAGATCACAAATAACAAAGACATGATAGAATCAATAATAAGTCTGAAATAACATCTTAATATCCATCGGATCCCCGCAAACACAACATGCAGAATAACAAATAGATGATCTTGATCATGAACGGAGCTCACAAGATCTAGACATGAAAGCACAAAGGAGGAGAACCAGCCATCTAGCTACTACATGGGCCCGTAGTCCAGAATTGAACTACTCACGCATCACACCGGAGGCTTGCATGATGATGATGAAGGCCTCCAGGGTAAATTCCCCTCTCCGGCAGTGTGTCGGGAAGAGCTTCAGATCCCTCCCGATCTAGGGATGGAGATGACGACGGCTACTGACTCTTTCGTGGATTTTTGATTGGGTACTTAGGGTTTCCGTATCAGAGGCAATATATAGGCGGAAGGAGAGCCGAGGGGGTGCCTGAGGAGACCAGACCACCCCCTGGCATGGGCCAGGCCTGGTCGCGTGGCCAGGTGGTGTGGCCAGGCCCTAGGCCCTCTCCGTCTCGTATTATGGCTCCAGATGTCTCTCGGTAAAATAGTGACTTTGGCTTTTGTCCCGTCCAATTCCAAGAATATTTATTTTCTGACTTTCTGAAACCAAAAACAGGAGAAAACAGGCAGCTGACATTGTGGCTCTTGTTAATAGGTTAGTCCAAGAAATCATATGAAAAGTATTCCAAAGTGTGGGCAAAAACACAAGAAAGTAGATAAAACCAAGCATGGAATATCAAAAATTATAGATACATTTGCAATGTATCAGTAGTATTTTTAAATTGAACATTTGGTGTTGCTTCACAAAACGTCCCGATTTTGACACTCAAAAAATAGAAAATGGTTTTTCCGTGCGATGAAAAGGAAAACTTCCTCCTGCAACATTGTTCGCCGTCCTAAGATGCACATGCATGCATAAAATGGGAATATTATCACAAACTATGCAGTGATTCTAGCCATAACACTGGTCGTTTGACCTGAAAGCCATGAAACCTCGAATATGATAGATCATTTCTGAGAAGGTTTTTTCGATATGCAATCAATATACAAATTTTGGTATTTTTCTTGCAACTATGTCACATAATATGACGCCACGTGAAGGATTTACCTTGTTCGGACAGTTTTGAATTTCTTATGTCCGTTTCCAAATTATCCCGTTTCAAACTATGGTCAAAACGGCGAGCATGAAGATAGGGGATGAGCCTTGCTAAATTTGCATTAGATCTCTGAAGAAATATCATATCGTGAACCTAAAAATGATTTTTGCAAAAAATCATGAGCGTTAGATCATGTACTTGTAGTTCAAACCAGACCCACTTTCTATTGATTCGGCATACATTTGTCTTTTTCACCAGGATGGAAGAAAAGGTTTTAAAATATCCGGTTGGGACATTGTTCAAGTAAAGAGGTCTAGTATTTTTGAAAAATGGGTTAGTAACATTTTGAATTGACCATTTGATGTTGCTTCACAAGCAGCCCGTTTTTAGCACTCGAAAAATGATTTTTTTCAACCAATCAAATCGCAAGAATCTGCCTCCCACAGATCGGCCCTCCGTGCCTGGTCTGGTTCTTTCAATTCCCATCAAAAGGCTGTCATTTGGGCAAACAAGCACACCCGTCCACCCGAATCTCTAGCTCCACCTCACTTTCCTGCATCGTGCCGCCACAACCGCTAACCCTAGGCCCTAGCCGCAGATCGATTCCATTGCCACCTCTTCCAACACCCTCTCCCCCACTTAGGGCACGTACAACAGAGCGCTTATGTCTGGACGCTAGGGAATAAATTCCAGCAGTTTTGCCTTGTTCCCAGCCGTTTTCTAAGCGTTGATGCATAATTAAGAGTCAAGTCTCTTGAGATTTGTATGGAAAAATACACCCACCGGAGCACCGACGCTTATCTCTACGGAGTAACTGACTATTTAAACGCCTATTTTAGAGGCTACCATTAAACATGCCCTTAGGAGCCCGCCGCTGAGCCGCGCCACCGCTACTCCCACCTCGCGTGCGGCCCTCTCCTCTCACCCTGGCTCTCATTTTCTCTGCATGCTACCTGCCTCGAGAGGCGGCGGCGGCCACCAGGCAGGAGGAGATCCAGCGGCGTCATGGCGGACTTGCTCGTCGTCGAGCTTGCCCCCCGCGTCGCTCCTACCATCGGTCGCCACAAAGTTGGCGGCCAAGCTTCCGCCACTGGTAGCCACAAGATCCCCTTCCTCGCGTCATCCTCCACGACGTGGGCGGCGCTGCTCCTCCTCATTTTCTCTGCTGGCCACTTATCCCCTCAGATCCCCACGTGCCCACCCTGCCATTCTCCCAGCACCACCCTGCCCTTTCTATTCCAGCGCCGCCCTTATGCTTTCTCTCCCAGTGCCGGATGCGGCCCCTCCTACCCTAGAGCCCCCTCCTCTGGCTCGACACGCGCCACCACGACCACACGAACGTCCGTCCGCACGACCTCTAGCCCCGCTCGTTATCTCTCTCCACCCCGTTGCCATGAGTTCGAGCTTGGAGGAGATCTGAGGCGGACGGAGGTGGGAGGCATCCTCTCCTGCCCCACCTGGCCACCCACGCCCACGCCCACCGAGTCCAAGCGCAAGCAAGAAGCAAGTGATTCGCCATTGCCGCCGTTGAAGGGTCATTCCTTTTCAGCTCTGATGAAGGTGAGCACTGTCGACTTGCACTCGATTGAATCAGGAGTTTTCTTCTATGATTTTGGTTGTGGCTTGTCTGTTTAATTTTCCAGGGCGAGTTTCTCTCATCGTACACAATACAGTTAGGTTCTGCAATAAGAACGGGGAGTATTTGGGAGTATTTTCGTCCAGCATATTACAGTTTCTTGTTGAAGAATTTGGTTCATGAGTTGTAATTTTACACGCACGGTACCGTAGATACTGATTATGCAAGTTAGTGCTTGTGTTAACTGAACTTAACTTTGCTTTGTACTCCACTCTCTGTTGCAAACTTGCTTGTGCTTAACTGAATTAATTAACGAAACTTGCTGCAGAAAAATAAAGTTTCTTTATTTTCTTGCTTTATTTTCGTGTAGTACTACTAGTACATATATGGACTAATTAGGGAAATATGGGCCTAACCTGATGCTCTAAGTACCAAGACTGAAACGTATCAAAAGATGGATGCATGGTTTGGTACTTGTGTGATCAGATAAAATTTAGAGAAAATAGCTCCAAGATAGCCACTGAATTGGTGTAAGATAATGCTTACGACATGACAACATCTTTAGGCTTGTGTTATTTAGTGCAACACTGAAACTTCAGTGCAATATTGTAGCTTAGTTTGAACATATAATTTAAATTCTGAATAATTTGTGGTCTTAGACAGCTACTCCCATTAAACTTTTAGGGGATTAATATAGATGAATCTCTGCACAATTTAGAATCTCCCATTTAGAATAGGGTGAAAGACATTCGGGGTTATAGGGTTACTAAGCCTGACTGGTCCATATACTCCTTGAAATGGCAGTTGTATCTAAGCCTGCATTTCTCCTTTCGTCGTTTCCTGATTCTTACTAATCTTGTGGTTACAGGGTGACAGGTCAGACTGCGCGAATGTTCCCTGAGCATATAATGATTTAGGACCAAATGGTATAACGACGACCACCACCACCGCGACCAGTAAGTTCACCGTTTCCTGATTATTATGAATTGAATTCCATGTCCATTTAATCCTCCTTATTGTTTACTTATTGTTTTGACAGCTAATGTACCTGCATGTTCTCCTTGTACTATATGGACATCATCTTCTTCTGGTGGGGTGAAATTCAAGTCTGGTAGCACCATACTGATCTGATTGTTGCTGCACCTCTTTGTTTGGGTATGGGATTGCTGTTGCTGTAATTTTTAGGAAGTTTCATTTCTGGATTCAGGATGCTTCTGCACTGGAAACCAGGAGCGTTGTTAGTGCAATATGTCCAAAATAGAGAACCATCTATACTATGTTGATTTTAATTGATGGTAGTGCCGAACTTAATATGCCTGGGTAGTGCTAGACTTATAGTGGGTTCATGATGGATGTACCTAACTTGAGCTGGGTGTCCTAATAATTATAAAATTAGGAACCACTATTTGTTTTCTAGCTCTGTATCCTGATAATTATAAATATTGTTTACCTGTGCACCATGCCCTCAATTTACGGTCCATCAAGTGATTGTGATGTCTTAAATATATACATGGTATTGCCTTTTGCTCTTGGACAGTGTGAACATTTAGGCTAAAAGAACTTCACTTTACTCTAGAATTTGGGTTTGTCCATGCTAACAGTAGAGTTTAATTCGTTACAGTTTAATTCATTACGGATAATTGTGTTCAAGAGCCAGGACATAACTTGTGTAATTTGTGCAGATGCTTGGTGAAATCTTGTACCCACTTGTTGATCAGCTGGTGCATGATCGTGCTGCTAAGGTTTTATTGGAATTCTTCTTAAGATGGACTAGACATGTTCTTCATCTTATCGAGTCGCCTGATGCTCCGAAGGCCGAGGTGACAGAAGCTATGGAGCTCTTCTCCGTGCCTAGCAGCAGGTGAATTCTGGAGCTGATCAGCTGGCCGCTCTCTCTCACTGGACGATCGCTTTGTACCTGCTTCTTGGTCGGAGTGTTCCTTCTCTACTTTCTGTATGCGCTTGGTGTTTGAAATGCATCTTAACCATGTTGATTATCAACATATGAGACTTATGTTTGGTTACATGTTGTGATTGCAATTTGATTTCTTTGTGGATTGTTTGTTTTGCTTGTCCGATGTACCGGTGAAAAAGATCATATTTGGGCTCTAAACAGGCCTCGGCTATAAATATTCTGTTCAATTCAGAATAAAAGAATATAAAGGCTAAAAAGGAAAATGAAATGGACTTTAAACAGGCCGAAGCCCAAAACTTAAAAGGACCGACAATGGCCAAAGCCCGATAATTAAATGGATTATAAAAGGCCTAGGACTAAAATAAAAAGACTATCAAAAAGGCTAAGGCCCGGTTAATAAAAGGCTGAAATTATTGGGCTTGGCCTATATAGATCTCTAAAATGGACCGGGCTGATTTCTTGCCACGTCGGATTAGCCACGTAGGATCTGAACTGGCGAGGCCAATTTGCCCATGACGATATTGGGTCGTCATAACGACTATGACGATCCAATATCTTCATAGACGGTTATGACGATTTTACTAAAATCGTCGTTATAGTTCATTAACGATGCCCAACTATCGACGATCTTATTTTCGTCATAGGATCGTCATAGATGGACTATTATGACGATTTTGTGACCAAAATGGAGGGTCATAGATGCCCAGATTCCTTGTAGTGCAAGGCCATCTTCCCCAATGCCACGCAAAGCCCCAGTCCTGCAGCTCTACTCATCCAGCACTTTCTCCACCAAAGTAACAAGACCAAAGGTGATATTCGCATTGGTGGATTGGTAACCCACCTTGCCTTTGCATTAAACATTGCACTGCCTGTTATGGAACCTGTTGACGGCTCCAAACTGATGGCCGTCAAGTATTTGACTGTTTGTGGCTTCCTTGGTGTTTACCATGCTAACAGGAGGCTCCGAGCATATCAATTTAGTTATCTTGATGATACACAGATTGAGAAGGTTCAGTCGCCATGCCCTGAGGCCTTCTCGATTGTCGAGAAGGACACTTGGATCCTCACCAAGGATCAAGTGATGGAGATCTCGGCCGAGCACCAAGCCAAGGAGGAGGAAGATGAAGGGTAGTAGGATGAGAAGGGGCAGAAGCAGGAGCAGGAGGGAGAGAAGGGGCACAACCCTGCTTGGGAAGGACAGCAGCAGCAGCAGCCAAGAGGAGCCTAGGAACCGTGGCCTAACCAGCCACAATAGGGGTACGGCTACGTCCCAATCAGGAGTTCCAGCAGCTCAACCAGCGCGTTGGGGAGATCGACCACACTCTTCAGGACGTGAATGAAGATGTGAACACTTTGACTCACAACTTCAGTCACTTCATGACCCACTTCCCCGACTTCTACCAGCAGTACCCACACCAACCACCAAATGACATCAACAACCAAGCATGGCAATAACCTAAGCTTGGGGAGGTTTGAAAACCTCCAAACTCTGCGTTCATATTTTTATTTCTTCTTTTGATTTATTTCTTCAAAAAAAATTGCATGTTTATTTTCAGTTTTGCATTCCTAAACCAAAAATACAAAAAAACATTAGTTGTAATTTTATTTGCAAGTTTGTTTCATTGTTTCTCTCGGAGATTGCTTAATTTCAGGTGATTTGGCAATATGGAAATATAGAAGAGGTTCGACTCGAATACAAGAACGAAGCAAGCAAGAGGAGGTATCACATTCCTTTCATCATACTCCTTGCAACCTTAAATTTATCCTACAATTATTTACTTGTTTGCACTGGAGTCACTCCCCACTTAGCTTGTTATCCTACAAATTCAATTCCTTTGCTAGTGTCTCCATTTTAGCTTTGAAACAATGAGCAATGAACTTGGTTAAAATACTTTCTACATTTTTACAACAAGAAAACGCATCTGAAAGATGACTTCAGTCCATGCTTAGCTCAAAATAATTTGATTTTAGAACTAGTCCATCCCAATTGTGCTTAATATAAATAGACTCGATAGTACCTTGATTGAAATTGTTTGATTAAATGGATCCTTCAAAGTAGTAGAAATTATACCACTACTTTTTAATAATTACCATAAGATATTGCTTTACGCATGTCATTACAATTCTGTCGTGCTCCATGGGGAACTATTAACTCCGCTGGCCAACGAACGATCTAAATGTGAGAAACCACTTGATTTCGGCTATTGAGTTATGTAAACGTCTGTAGCAGCGATGCTATGACGTGTGAAATTTTTATTCTCCTCATGGTTTCACGTTCCAAGTGAAGTTGTAGTACTCCTCTAGCCCATTATTTCTCAACATCAGTTATTGGCATGGCCACGAGTGCACAACACATCCCCAATTAACATGTTAAAAATAGTGGCATGATTTCTCTATGAAAGAGATGAAGTTTTTGAAAAACAAGAGAAAGAAAAAGGTGCTTTGAGAGTCTTGGAATTTTGACATGGGAGTAGATGAGTTGTTCTTAAATTAAATATTTTGATACCAACTTGAGTACTCTTAATTGGTTAAGTGAGCAAGAGAAAAAAGTTTTCATCTCTCAACAAAGAGAGGTACCAAAAGAATTTGTCTCACCTTCCTAGCTAAACTTTTGACACTTGCTTGGGCATATGATTTATTTGCTAGTGTAACTACCTCGGACCCTACGCTCTAAGTTCAAGCCTGGATGAACCAGAAGTGGTTAAAATAGTACAGCGGGGGCCCAGGGGCCACCCACGTGTAGACCCGTCGGCCATCCTAACCACTTCCAAGACATCGGGACAAGAGCGAGCTGAGGCAAAGAAGAGATCAAATACATACACAAGTGAGTATGTATGCAAGCTACCATACAACAGTTTTCAGAGCCATTCCATCTAAAACAAATAGAAATATTGCAACGCCATACGACAAGATCTAAATATCCTAGATATAGATAATAGTTTAGGATAACTCCTCAAACATCAAACATCAGAGTACCAGGTGGAAGCGGAAAACAAGATCCGAGTACGGATAAGAAGCAAATCAGCATAAGATGCCACATAAATAAACACATCCCGCCCACAGATCTCGCGGGTCCCCATCTCCGGAATCTCTACACCGAGTGATCGTTGCCAACATCATCTGTCTCCTCCACCCAGTATCCATCTTGCGAATACACCTGTTCATCTGAATCAAACAATTTATCGTGTGAGACCCTAGGGGTACTCAGCAAGTCTTTATGCCTCTAAAGGGACATATACAAGGGTGGCATAATTGCAACAAAAGATAATAACTAACAAACCTATAGATAATCGCTAACCATCCGCCTAACCACTGATAGACGGATGTCCGTTCATTAGAAACAACAGTTATAACAGTATGAAGTAACAGATCCATCCTCCTTCTCGCTTACCAACGAGAACACGGACAAACAACCCATCCGTTGGCAGTTTTATTAACCATTCCATGAGTGTTGCACTACTTACTAGTCAGATATTTAGTCAAATTAAAAGCGGTACTTTAGTTATGCTTGTCTATGATCGAGAAACTGTGCTCCAAGTCGTCCATAACCGCGGACACGGCTTTCAGAAAGATTTACCACAAGGGTGCGGCAACACACTCGATCAACCTCGGAAAAACCAACTCAAAACCCAACGAGGCATTCACGAAAGCAATCACAGGATTCATAAATATTTCAGGCCACCCCAATAAGCTACCCATACGAAGTTGGCAGCTCAAAGACGGACCGGGGTTTTGCGAACGGCATGTATTTGGGAACCGAAAATGTGACTAGGCTTGTCGATACCGCAAAATCGTGCCACGATTCCTAAACAGTACAGGTGCTCCACGCACAATCTTAAATAAAGCAGTAAAGCATGGCATAAGTACAGGATAGTAATAAAGCCCCAAACTACTTTGTGACCCCAAGAAATAGAAATGAATCAAGCTCTGGCTCAGGGGGGTCCATAAGGCCTCCCGGATGTGGATAGTGCGAATAGTCAAGGAACATGAATCAAGTACTCGGGATCCTACGCGACACAAGTGGGCATAAAAACCAAATGACAGATATTACCCACTAGTGCCTCTTTTATTAGTTATCCCATTACTACTCAGGTTAAGTTGTTTATGTACCTCGTTATCCATCAGACTCTCATATACCCTACACATGTTGTTCTACGACCTGCATGGCTCAAACAACTCCTATAGTAATGGCTCATGGGATGGAGGAACAAGCTTGGTGGGGTTTAAAGGTAAAGGCTATGCAGTACTTGGGATTCAATTTAATGCAATCGCGACTCAATGATGCAAGAATAAGATAGAGGCAATAGGTACTATATGTATGCAAGCATGTGGTAGTGCTTGCCTGGCAGCTCAGTTGAAGCGAGGGATGGATCTGGGTAGTACTCCTGAGATTCCTGATATTTCCCCTGCTCGGCGTCTATTCGAAAGAAGAACCAAACAAACAAAGGCCAACATAAATAAAGTGCACAAGCATATAATTAAAATGCGACGAGCAAACAAGTATGCCATGATGAATGATGCACAATTTACATGGCAATAATGTAGCATGGCATGGGTGAGGTGTGGGGTACAAGAATAAAGCATTTTATTAAGTTTTAGTCATGTTTTGCTCCCATATAACTTGCTGTCCACTTAATATTTATATGATGCATGCTGCAATTCAGAACATGGAATGCATAGTTAGAACGGGATCGTCACGCTGATCGATTTAGACATATTATTTGTCCGATTTGGTGTTATAGAACTAAAGTTATTAATTAATTGAGAAAAGGCATTTTTATTGCAATTTAATCATCTCGAAAATTTAAATTAGGCAAACATTAATTTGGATGGCATATTTGAAATCCTCACATTTTTCTAATTCATAAACATATATTGTTTGTATTATTTGGAATTACCAATTAAAAGTTATTAAAACTGAATTTAAATTCATATTTAACATTTCTGAAAACATTTTTATAAAACAGAAAAACAACTGGGACTTTTTGCACACAGAGGCAGCTAGCCACAGCGGCTGACAATTGGGTCAGCGCTGAGCTGGCGAAACCCGCGCGCAGCCCAAAATTTTTCCACCGCAGCCAAAGCTAGCCACGGGGACTGACGGGCGGGACCGATAGACGGCGGGGCCACGCGCACGTCGCCCAGCAGGGGCCAGACACGTGGCGGATCCGGCGACTGCGGTTTGAGATTAAAGAAACGCGGGAGCCTTTTTGTAAAAAGATCACGGTGGCTGACAGGTGGGGTCGGGAAGGGCGCGGGTTGAGCTGGCAAAAAGGTGGGGGGTTTTCTGGAAATTTACCACGCTGATCTGTTTTCTTCGGTTTGACAAAAGCGGGTTGACGGCGTCTTGGCGCAGGGGCTCGAACCCACGATCTACAGCAGCAGCGCGGCTTCTGGGCTGGCTCGGGTTGCTGGTGGAAAGGAGCTACGCTGCAAGGAATGGTCTTCTGCGGCGCACAGCGAGTAAGACCTTCCGCGACGCCGGCGCACAGAGTGCGCTCGACGAAACGGCCGGCGGGAACAGGAAGCAGGAGCGAGGGGGAGGTGTCTGGGAGGTAGGGTGGCTCACCGCGAGGCTGTCGGAGGTGTTGGATCGGGCCGGGGAGCGACGGATCAGCGACGGCGCAGACGCCGGCGAGCTAGGGTTTGTCGGGGTGCGTCGGCGTTCAACGGCTACCAGGCGTTCTCCTCCTCGCTACAGAGCACAGGGGCGGCACTGGGATCCACGTGGCCTTCCTCGACACCTCGCGCAACACACCCGCCGCCTAGATCAAGGGGATGGTGGTGGAACCGACGGTGGTCGCCGGGGGTGGAAGAGATGGAAGCAGGAGGGGTTGGGGCTGCAGCGCAAGGCCAGGAGGGGATCCGGGGCACGACAGAGGCCGAGAGAAGAGGTAGATATGGATGGGGGAGAGGGGGTGCCGTGGGAGGCGCAGTGGAGGAAATGGTGGCTTCAACCACCTTTTCTCCTCTCGAGCACGTGCTCGTCCAGGCTCGGCAGGAGCGAGGGGCTGCAGCTGGGGCCAGGGCGAGGTTAGGGAGGGCTGGCTCGTGTGTGGGGCTGGTTTGCAGCGAGAGAGAAAGAGAGAGAGAGAGAGAGAGAGAGAGAGAGAGAGAGAGAGAGAGAGAGAAGCTAGGGGGTGCTCGGCATGGTGAGGGTAAGGTGGTTAGGGTTTGGGTTTAGGGAGAGGAGTTAAGGAGAGAGGTTAGGGGTAGGGTGGTAGAGACTTAGGGTTTTAGGGTTATGATCTAACAAGATCCAACAAGGTGAAAAGAGATGGTGAGGTGAGTGGATTTGGTTAAACACAAGGTGATGGAAAAAGAAGGAGAAAGATAGAGATGGGTTTTTGGATATGATCTCACATGATCATGCATGGATGGGATGATGGATAAGGAGAGGGGTTAAGCTTGATGCACATGGCAAGGACAACAAAGATCCAGATGAGGAGGTTTGAGAGAGGAAAGGGGAGCTCACAAAAGAAAAGATCCAATCAAAACAAAGAAAACCAAAGGAGAACAAGATGGTGGTGACTTGCATGGCCCATGCATAAGTAATAAATGCCATGTTTATTTTGTTAAAACAATAATAAGGTCTCATGGCATTTATTCACATGCATTCCAAAAATATGGATCTAAGGCCAAGCTAAAGGAATTTAAAAGGATGTTCCATGTGGAGTAGATGGAGATGTTCATATTTGAATATAATTAGGACATGCTAGTGTGTATATTCCACTAGGTGCATAATATCCTCAAGAATATTCCAACATGAGCATACATTCAAAAACAATCCATATGGAAGCTTGACAAGGGGTTCCACTCACATAGCATGCAAAGGTGTCCATGTGGCTCTCCACATATCAACAAGGTGAAAACCACATGAGGCATATATGCATGTGGAATTAGAAGTGGATCCATCCCAACCCACATGAGCTAGAGGTAAAACCAAATGAAATGCAAAGCTCACATATAGTTGGATGGTGGGATTATAGGGTGGTGACAAGAAAAGTGGTGGAGTTAATAAAAGATATGCCCACAACTCAACTTGGGCATGAAGCAATTTATCAAGAAGCAAATACAATATATCAAGAGGCAAATACAAGTGATACAAATGCATATGAGAGAATAACCAAAATGAAAAGGGGTTTTATATGATGCTCAAATGCAATGTGGCATGATGACATGAGCATGATATAATTATGATGCAACAATTATATGTAGGAAGTAGCATATATATAGACTAGACTAGTAGCATTGCAATTGTTAGACAATTGGGATGCTACAGCTAGCAAGATATACGTGGTTAGGAAGTGGAATCAGTGCAATCTTGTGAATACTTATATGATCATATTTAAGATTGCAGGAATTGTGAAGAAAAGAATTTGACACCAATTTAAACTTGTGAGTTCCTTTATTTTCAGTCTCGAATCTCTGCTATTCTTCCTTATTTCCTTATCACTCGAGGGCGAGCAACATATAAGCTTGGGGGAGTTGATAGCTGTGAGATTCGACACATTTTTGATGGCTGTTATTGATGGTTTTCTCCCGGATTTGATCGTTTTCTGGGTTTACCTAACGCTAATACTTCGGTAGCAAAGATAACTTGTATTTCAATGTGTGTTTCAGGTTCTAGACGTTAACAGAAGGATTTAACTAGAAAAATACAATATTCTGGAGAAAACAAGCAAGTCCCACTTTAGAAGCATGTGAGGGGAGCTCACAGACGGTTTAACGACCAACTATACGGCAGGAATGGCCGTATAGTTCCTACCGTATAGATGTCGCCGCCTCTGTCTTGTCAAAAGGGACAACTTCCATGAAGGGACGGGGGATGAAAACACAACGCAGCAGCTGCCACACCATTTAGAAGGGAGAAAGAAGGGATCCGGAGAAAAAGGAGAAGAAGTTCTTCATATCGCTCCACGATCTTCGATCTCCTAGCCAATACACCTCTATAGCCACTACTTGTAATTGAGAGAGAGAGGGATCTCCACCTTGCAAGACTAGGGTTTGAGATTGTTTCTTCCCATCTTGAATTGTGTTGGATAATTTTCTATTCTTATTGTGGATCTCCACGGTAATACCAAGACGAATTCCCTTTATTTGATTATATTGACGATCCGTTCTTCTCTCATGTGTGAGTAATTCCCTTGGGTGTGGGAGATGTAGGGGATTGGTGAGATGTGATGTGCCTTCATATATTTTCGATTAGTTTATGATTGATTCTAATTACTATATTATGTGTGCTTGACTATCTGTGGGATACTTAATGCTTGTTGTCCAATTAAGGGCCCAAACAACATGATACCTTGTTCTACATAGATAAGATCTTGTTCGCTAGTGGACGGCGACCCACAGGTGACAGGGGATATCAATGGAAAGCTAGTTGACTCGAGGATAATGAGTAACCACTGTGCTTATTGCATTAGTCTGATCCAAGGAGCTTAATCACTAAGCGACATGAAGGGTCTTAATCGTCTAGTGTCTGACCATGGTTTTGGTAGCAGACTAGTAGGATTATTAAAGTTGGGATGAAATCTACCAAGAGGAGTTCCGGCTAATTATGGGTTGCTCGCCTAGACATATATCTATAAGATTATAATTGTTACATTCACACTCATCCACCTGGCACATTCACTATCACCATGAACTAAATCTTCCCGCGCCTTCTTTCACCATCTGAAGAAAACAACAAACAAACAAAGTCGTTCTTTACTTTTATGCATTTTATTTCTGAAGTTTCCAATTAAATCTATTGAATTTAATGAAAACCCCATTATTATTTCAACACTTGCAGTCAATTCATTCGAAGACCTGTGACAACTTCAGGTGTGACAGATACTTCACCAATAAACACTTACCTTTCGGCTCCCTGTGGGATCGATATCTGAACTTCGAAACTAGCTACAAACGATCTGTGCACTTGCAGACATCAAGCTATTTTCTGGCGCCGTTGCCGGAGAGCTAAGTGCTAAGTGTTTGTGTTTTGACATTTTAGGTGTTGCTACTACAAAATGTTCTCCTTAGGAGACAAAGGGTCTACACGCTCTCATAGGACCTACCTACCGGATTATATTGAGCGCGTGTCTGCTCAGAGGCGCGAAGAAATTATTGAAAAACTTTTAAGATCAAATAAAGTTGAAGTTGAAAACCTGAGTGATATTATGGAAATCATGTCTATTTACAGGACAACTCCAATGAAACCTGAGAAAACTCTCAGGGAATACAGTGCTCCAAGTTCTGAATTTCTTAAATAACCAATAGAGTTCCCTAATCCTGGAGTTAGAGAATATCGATTTGATGGTGGATTTACTAAAAATTTGTAGGAAAAAGCTTTCAATGGAAGGGAAGATGAAGATCCAGGAAGGCATATAAGAGAGTTTGATGATATGATAACATCGCTTGGACCGAAAGGTTTGCCAAGAGACTTCTCTCGTCTTAAATTATTTTGATGGTCTCTTAAAGGTAAAGCTCTAGACTGGTTATATTCTCTCCCTCGCCATTACATTAAATGTTGGGAAAACTACATTACTAAATTCATAAATAGGTTTCTTCCTTTTAAAATGGTAACTGAACTAAGAAAGAATATAGGCAACTTTAGTCAGAACATGGGAGAAAACTACCCACAAGCCTGGGAAAGATTCTTTGGAATGATCAATAGTATTCCTAATCATGTCTATTCGGAACTAACAATCTGCCATTTATTTTACCATGGTCTCAACACTCAATGTAGAGAATTTCTTGACTTTTTAGCAGGAGGATCAATAAATACCTTAACTATTAAAGAATGATTGGAATTAATGTCTACAAGGGCTAAGAATGATTCTTTATATATTCCTGATTTTGGCACTAAGCCGGAAAAAGAGATACTTTGAATAACTCCTGATCTTATGCCTAAGGTACGTAAAACTATGAAAGAAAAAGGTATACCTTCTGAACTTGCTAAAGAAAACAAAGAGGATTTGTTACAAGTTTTAACTGAAGAATATGAAACTATAAAAGGTTTTCAAGAATGAAAACATCAACAAGTAAAATCTCATAATAACTTGCATAAGTATTTCCAAAAACACAAAAAGATTTTGGCAGAACTCACTGAAAATTATGATGAGATTGGCCAAGAAATAAAACTATTTCATAAGTATCTTAGTATGATTCAAACCCAATGCAAACAGATAGCATCTAGTTATCAAATTTTTCTTCATGATGATAAAGATATTTCTGTTTCTACTAATGTTGTCACAAGAAGGGGTGCAGTTGTCACATGACCCTTAGGACCACTGGAATACGAAGCTGAAAAAGAGCTCCAGGAAAAAGCCTTGCTTGAAGCACGTCAAGAAGATGATACGTTGGTGGATCCTCAAGATGAAACTGGGACGCAAGAGCAAACCAAGAAGGATCAAAATGATGCACAAGATGATAATTATGATTCTGATACAGAGACGGTTGATCCAAGAGAAGATAAAGAAACAAGTAAAGAGGATGAAGTTGTTGTAGTAGAGAAGAAGAAAGGCAATAAGCAATAACAAAAGAAAGCAATGAAAGAGCCTAACCCCCCGAAAAAGGTAAAAGACAAGAGTAAGTCAGGTGATAAAAAGCTTCCTTATCCAGATCGAAAAAGGGAAGCACTGAATGAGGTAATTTATAATTATTTTACAAAGGCACTTAGTGACCTTCGTCTAGAAATTCAATTTGTAGATGCAACAAAGTCCCTACTTATGGTAAATTCCTTCGTGATATTCTTAGTAGAAAGAAAGAAATAACTGAAACTATTGCCATGGTAACTGGCTATCCTACTAATGGGAAGCTGTTGTCTAAGTCTGGAGATCCTGGAATACCAACTATTTCAATTTCAGTAGGTAAAACAAATATTCATAATGCCTTATGTGATCTAGGAGCAGGAGTTAGTGTAATGTCATACTCCCTCTATAAAAGGTTAGGATTAGGGGAGTATTCTCCTACTACTATCACTTTACAGATGGCTAGCAAGTCCACTAAACAACCTGTTGGTATGATTGAGGATGTCTTACTTAGGATAGATGAGCATGTTATTCCCACTGATTTTATCATTCTTGAAATGCCAGAAGTTTAAAGATTATCTATAATACTTGGAAGACCCTTCCTAAGTACTGCAGGTGCGTTAGTAGATTATGCAGAAGGGAAGATAACCTTTAATGTTTATGATGCTGAAATCATCTGGTATTTTCCAAAGAAGCTAGAAGCAGGGGAAAGATATGTTCTGCTGGAAAAACGAGTTCAAGTGGTAAGTGCCATTGATAAGGGGCAACCAAAGGTAAGAATTCGAGAAGTGAGAAAATGTTGAGGTATTCAACCACTCTTAATAAATGATTAATGGGAGTCAACCCATTTTCCTCAATTTAGTAGATTAGAGAACAAAACATTCATCATATTCCCACCACTTTTTCACAGACAATCTTGCGGAAGCACGCCCGTGAAGATGCAGTTGTCAAAAAGTAGTAGAAATGTCGATTGAATGAGTAGAGAATAATAATAAGAATAAAAGTTTGAGTTTTCTATTTACAGAAGCTAAAATTTTGCTTTTAATATGCTAATGTTGGTCGACAGTTTTTACTATCAATTTTCTATTAAAAACTTGGTATTTTGCTAAGTTATGGGATAAGAAGGTATCCTCAAAGAAACCGATTTTTTTTTATTATTACTGATGGTTTAACGACCAAATATACGGCGGGAATAAAAATTTCGGCCGTATAGTTCTGGTCGTATAGTTATCTTTGCCATCAATAAATTTTCTTCGAAGACACAGACAGTTTAACGACCAACTATACGGCAGGAATAAAAATTTCTGGCCGTATAGTTCCGGCCGTATAGATGTCGATGCCTTTGTACAAAAAATTCTAAAAGGTACTAAGAGTTTAACGACGAACTATACAACGAGAATAGAAAATTCCGGCCATATAGTTCTGGCCGTATATATATCGATGCCTTCATAGAATTTTAGTCCAAAAGTACTAGGAGTTTAACGACCAACTATATGGTGGGAATAAAAATTCCGGCCGTATAGATATCGATGCCAGTTTTAGGAATCTATCTCGAGAGACAGACAGTTTAACGACCAACTATACGGCGGGATCATTTTTATCTGGCCATATAGTTGTGCATGTATAGTTGTTTCCCTGTATAAAGAAATCCTAGTTGGCGGCATCGCCGCAACTATATGGGCGAAGCACCATCACCCGCCCGTATAGTTCCGGCTGTATAGTTTGGTGCGACCACAAAATCGCACCGGGATGGCTAGGTCTTCCTCCTCTCCTCATTATTTCTCTCATATTCTCTCTCCAAACCTCTCAAAATCCACCAAGAAATCTTGATTCTTGTGGATTTCGTTTGTTTGAGTGGGGGAATCAAAGGATCGGTATGTTTCTCTCCCTATCCATGCTTTATTTTCAGATTTCCATGGTTGAAACTCTCACATTGATCTAGTGGATGAACTTAAGCTTATTTAGTTTTCCCTATTAATTTCTCATGTTAGGATTGAATTTTTCCACGTAGAATCGTTCATATATCATATAGAAACTATATGCCAAGGTTTTATGGTGAAAATTTTCAGTGCATCACGATGAACAAAATCGGTAGCCTCTTTCTTTCGAGCAAGCACCAACGGGGAGAGGGATCAAGTTTAGGGGCCCGAGCCCCGCGTAACTCCAAGGTGGACATTGTCGCATCGAGGAGGGTGCTGCCCACATGTTGGGCCGACCACAACTTTCTCACCATGTCCGGGTTGAAGATGGACTTCGACCTTATGTGCAGCAAGTCGGGTTTGACAGTACTTGCCTTTGCAAGACACGACACCTATGCTGAGATCACCAATGAGTTCCTTGCCTCCTTCTACGACAACCACAACGAGAAAGGTAATGTGTGGACCATAAGCTTCACCATGAACTGTACGCGCTATGATGTGAGTTTCGAGCAGTTTTGCAATGCTTTTAGCTTCCCCATAGTAGGGAGCCCAATATTACTAACCTCTACAGCGTCACAAGTGGAGAGACCTGGGAGGTTATTTCTATTAATGATGGTAGTCACTTCTATCAGAAAAAGATGTCCACCATTCAGAACCCAACCATTCGCTACTTTCTTTGTTCATCGCCAACATGATGCTAGGAAGGGGTGATACTGGATCCATGGCCAATGCAGACATGGCAATGATCACCAAGGCCCTCTTCCCCAATGCCACACAAAGCCCCAGTCCTGCAGCTCTACTCATCCAACACTTTCACCACCAAAGTAACAAGACCAAAGGTGATATTCGCATTGGTGGATTGGTAACCCACCTTGCCTATGCATTAAACATTGCACTGCCTGTTATGGAACTTGTTGACGGCTCCAAACTTATGGACATCAAGTATTTGACTGCTTGTGGCTTCCTTGGTGTTTACCATGCTAACCGAAGGCTCCGAGAATATCACTTTAGTTATCTTGATGATACACAGATTGAGCAGGTTCGGTCGCCATGCCCCAAGGCCTTCTCGATTGTAGAGAAGGACACTTGGATCTTCACTAAGGATCAAGTGACGGAGATCTTGGCCGAGCACCAGACCGAGGAGGAGGAAGATGAAGAGCAGCAGGATGAGCAGGAGCAGGAGGGAAAGCAGGGGCACAACCCTGCTTGGGAAGGACAGTAGCAGCAGCAGCCAGGAGGAGCCTGGGTACCGTGGCCTAACCAGCCACAGCAGGGGTATAGCTACGTCCCCCATTAGAAGTTCCACCAACTCAACCAGCGCGTTGCGGAGATCGAACACACTCTTTAGGACGTGAATGAAGATGTGAATACTTTGACTCACAACTTCAGTCACTTCATGACCCACTTCCCCGACTTCTACCATCAGTACCCGCACTAGCCGCCAAATGATGGCAACAACTGAGCATGGCAATAGCTTAAGCTTGGGGGAGGTTTGGAAACCTCCAAACTTTGCATTCATATTTTTATTTCTTCTTTTGATTTATTTCTTCAAAAAAATGCATGTTTATTTTTAGTTTGCATTCCTAAACCAAAAATACAAAAAAAAAATTAGTTGTAATTTTATTTGCAATTTTGTTTCTTTGTTTCTCTTGGAGATTGCTTAATTTCAGGTGGTTTGGCAATATGGAAATATAGGAGAGGTTCGACTCGAATATAAGAACGAAGCAAGCAAGAGGAGGTATCACATTCCTTTCATCACACTCCTTGCAACCTTAAATTGATCCTACAATTATTTACTTGCTTGCACTAGAGTCACTCCCCACTTAGCTTGTTATCCTACAAATTCTATTCCTTTGATAGTGTCTCCTTTTTAGCTTTGAAACAATGAGCAATGAACTTGGTTAAAATACTTCCTACATTTTTACAACAAGAAAAGGCATCTGAAAGATGACTTGAGTCCATGCTTAGCTCAAAAGAATTTGATTTTAGAACTACTCCATCCCAATTGTGCTTAATATAAATAGACTCGATAGTACCCTTGATTTAAATTGTTTGATTAAATGGATGCTTCGAAGTAGTAGAAATTATGCCACTATTTTTTCTAATAATTACTGTAACATATTGCTTTACGCGTGTCATTACAACTCTGTCGTGCTCCATGGGGAACTATTAACTCCGCTGGCCAACAAACGATCTAAATGTTGGAAACAACTTGATTTTGGCTATTGAGTTATGTAAACGTCTGTAGTAGCAATGCTATGACATGTAAAATTTCTAGTCTCCTCATGGTTTCACGTTCCAAGTGAAGTTGTAGTACTCCTCTGGCCCATTATTGCTCAACATCATTTATTTGCATGGCCACGAGTGCACAACACAACCCCAATTAACATGTTAAAAATAGTGGCATGATTTCTCTATTAAAGAGGTGAAGTTTTTGAAAAACAAGAGAAAGAAAAAGGTGCTTTGAGAGTCTTGAAATTTTGACATGGGAGTAGATGAGTTGTTCTTAAATTAAATATTTTGATGCCAACTTGGGTACTCTTAATTGGTTAAGTGAGCAAGAACAAAAAGTTTTTATCTCTCAACAAAGAGAGGCACCAAAAGAATTTGTCTCACCTTCCTAGGAAAACTTTTGACACTTGCTTGGGCATATGATTTATTTGCTAGCAAGATATACGTGGTTAGGAAGTGGACTCAGTGCAATCTTGTGAATACTTGTATGATCATATTTAAGATTGTAGGAATTGTGAAGAAAAGAATTTGACACCAATTTAAACTTGTGAGTTCCTTTATTTTCAGTCTCGAGTCTCTACTATTCTTCCTTATTTCCTTGTCAATCGAGGGCGAGCAACATCTAAGCTTGGGGGAGTTAATAGCTGTGAGATTCGACACATTTTTATGGCTTTTATTGATGGTTTTCTCTCGGATTTGACCGTTTTCTAGCTTTACCTAACGCTAATACTTCAGTAGCAAAGAAATCTTGGATTTTAATGTGTGTTTCAGGTTCTGGACATCAACAGAAGGATTTAACTAGAGAAATACAATATTCTAGAGAAAACAAGCAAGTCCCACTTTGGAAGCAGATGAGGGGAGCTCATAGATGGTTTAATGACCAACGATGCGGCGGGAATGGCCGTATAGTTCCTGCCGTATAGCTGTCGCCGCCTCTGTCTTATCAAAAGGGACAACTTCCATGAAGGGACAGGGGACGAAAACACAACGCAACAGCCGCCACACCATCCATAAGGGAGAGCGAAGGGATCCGAAGAAGAAGGAGAAGACATTCTTCATCTCGCTCCACGATCTTCGATCTCCTAGTCAATACACCTCAATAGACACTACTTGTACTTGAGAGAGAGGGATCTCCACCTTGCAATACTAGGGTTTGAGATTGTTTCTTCCCATCTTGAATTGTGTTGGATATTTATCTATTCTTATTGTGGATCTCCACGGTAATACCAAGACGAATTCCCTTTATTTGATTATATTGATGATCCGTTCTTCTATCATGTGTGAGTAATTCCCTTGGGCATGGGAGATGTAGGGGATTGGTGAGATGTGATGTGCCTTCATATATTTTCCATTAGTTTGTGGTTGATTCTAATTACTATATTATGTGTGCTTGACTATCTATGGGATGCTTAATGCTTGTTGTCCAATTAAGGGCCTAGACAACATGATACCTTGTTCTACATATATAAGATCTTGTTCGCTAGTGGACCAGCAACCCCTAGTGACACAGGGATATCAATGGAAAGCTAGTTGACTCGAGGATAACAAGTAACCACTGTGCTTATTGCATTAGTCCGATCCAAGGAGCTTAATCGCTAAGCGACCTGAAGGGTCTTAATTGTCTAGTGTCTGACAATGGTTTTGGTAGCAGGCTAGTAGGATTATTGAAGTTGGGATGAAATCTACCAAGAGGAGTTCCGGCTAATTATGGGTTGCTCGCGTACACATATATCTATAAGATTATAATTTTTACATTCACACTTGTCCACCTGGCACATTCACTATCACCATGAACTGAATCTCCTCGCGCCTTCTTTCTCCATCTGCAGAAAACAACAAACAAACAAAGTCATTCTTTACTTTTATGCATTTTATTTCTAAAGTTTCCATTCTAGTTCTATTTAAATCTATTGCATTTAATAAAAACCCCATTCTTATTTCAACACTTGTAGTCAATTCACTCGAAGGACTGTGACAACTTCGGGTGTGATAGAGACTTCAGCAATAAACACTTACCTTTGGGCTCCCTGTGGGATCGATATCTGAACTTCAAAACTAGCTACAAACGATCTGTGCACTTGCAGACATCGACAATGTCCTTAGTAATCAGGTATGTGACCTTATAACACACGAGATCGGCATGATAGGTGTTAAATACATCCAGTGATGGTGGAGCTAAATCAGCAGGTTTTTGATGGCTCAATGCACGGCGCCCAGAAAAATGCTTGATGGCGGTGTTGATGTAGAGCTCGTTGGGAACCCCAAGAGGAAGGTATGACGAGCACAACAACAAGTTTCCCTCAGTTATGAAACCAAGGTTTAATCGAACCAGTAGGAGCAAGGAAACACCCCAAATGTGTTACTAGCTAAGGTTTGGCAGGGCGCACTACCGATGCTAGTAGCAACGTGGAGACCTGCACAACACAACCACAGAACTTTGTCCCCAACTTGCGATGAGGTTATCAATCTCACCGTCTTTTGCAGAAAACAAAGGATTAAACATATCGAATTGAAAGAAGTAAAAGTTTGCAGAAAGTAAATACAAAGCAGAAACAGTTTATACATTGTATGTAAAGAAAAGGATCGGGATGCATAGTTCACTAGAGGTGGCTCTCCTTAAGATAGATAACATGCTGGGTGAACAAATTACAGCGGGGCAATTGACAAACACCGAGAAAGCATACAAGCATATACTAATCATCTTGACTCCTTTGAGACTTGATTGGGCATTACAACATTATACATAGACCGCCATCCAACTTCATCTATGACTAATAATCCACCTTCAGTTTATCATCCGAACCCCCTCTAGTATTAAGTTGCAAGCAACAGATTATTGCTTTACGAACTGCATGTAAAGTAAACAATACGATTATTCTATGAAAAAAGGATTGTTGTTTTCTCCCTAGTAGCAACATCACATCTAGTACCTTAGAGATTTCTATCACTTCCCCAGATTACCAGAGGCATGAACCCACTATCGAGCATAAATACTAACTCTTGGAGTTGCTAGCATCTACTTGGCCAAGATAGCTACTAACAACGGAAAGCATGCAAGATCACAAATAACAAAGACATGATAGAATCAATAATAAATCTGAAATAGCATCTCAATATCCATCGGATCCCTGCAAACACAACATACAGAATTACAAATAGATGATCTTGATCATGAACGGAGCTCACAAGATCTAAACATGAAAGCACAAAGGAGGAGAACCAGCCATCTAGCTACTACATGGACCTGTAGTCCAAGGATGAACTACTCACGCATCACACCAGAGGCTTGCATGGTGATGAAGAAGGCCTCCAGGGTGAATTCCCCTCTCCTGCAGGGTGCCGGGAAGAGCTTCAGATCCCTCCCGATCTAGGGATGGAGATGACAGCGACTACAGACTCTTTCGTGGATTTTTGATCGGGTACTTAGGGTTTACATCCCGAGGGCATCTTATAGTCGGAAGGGGAGGCCGAGGGGGGTGCCAGGGGCCACGACACCACCCCCGGCCTGGACGCGCGGCCAGGTGGTGTGGCCGGCCTCTGGCCCTTCCCTGTCTCGTATTCTGGCACTTGATGACTTCCGGAAAAATAGGCACTTTGGCTTTTGTCCCGTCCAATTCCGAGAATATTCATTTTCTGACTTTTCTGGAACCAAAAATAGCAGAAAACAGGCAGCTGGCACTGTGGCTCTTGTTAATAGGTTAGTCCAAGAAATCATAAGAAAAGTACTCCAAAGTTGGAACAAAACACAAGAAAGTGGATAAAACTAAGCATGGAACATCAAAAATTATAGATACATTTGCAATGTATCAGTTTTATATATGCATCCCAAGGTATATACTTTATACTAGACAGTACAAAATAACCCTGCATATACTAGACTTGCAAAATAACAGTACACATACGACGTAGAATTCTCATCATAAAATGGGAAAGAAGATATGATTCTTTTCTAGATTGAAATCATTCACTTTTCCTCACATAAATCGTCACAAAGTAATTGGAAGAAGAAGTGCTTGAGAAGCTCATGGATATATTCTATGGTGGCTTCTCCAATAGTTCGAGCCATAGCTTCATTTCATTGTTTCTCTCATTCATTTTCTTCACTTTCTCATTGCCCTCAAGTACAAGTCATTTCTGACAAACTCTCTTTCCGGGTGGGCACGGATATGGACGACAGGACATGAGTGAAGATCCCTCAGCGACCGGACGTTTCACTGTCTGATGACGAGTGGTCAACCTGAGAAGGATTCTGCTATGTCAAAAGTGTTTATATAAATGAATTGTTTCACGCCAAGATGCCAATATCAATGATGGATAAAAAACTCCCACGAGTAGGGCTCGAAAGCCAGGGACTCTCCTAGCAAAGAATCCGAACGATCTGAGTTCTTTTCAGAGAAAGAAGAAGATGCAAGCAAAGCCCGAAGGCGACATGGAGTGTTATTATTATTGTGACTCCAGAGAATTGGCTTCTTGCGAAATTCAGTTATGTAATCTCTAATCTAGATGATTCTGGTTGAAGGGGACGATGCTGCCTAGCGGTTACGAACTTTTTGTTCGATTCAAAGGATTTCCACTTGAGTAAAGCTATGGTGGGACCAATTAGGCAATGCGCGTAAAACGAATGTAGCTATTGAAAATGCAACAGAATGTCTTGAAATGGTGACTAGAAGTTGTGAATTCGGGTGGTATCTGCATAACAGAATTTACAAGAAGCTGAAGCAGTAGCTGATATTGCACTATATGAGGCTGAGAAAGAGGATCAAATGGGTATTTTGAGGCTAAAAGCACAAATTCAGGCCTCCTATGGACAGTTCAAGTCTGCAGTGGAATCTTTTAGCAATCATTCAAGCAAAGGTGGAAGTCTTCCAATTGACCCCTCATGACAAGGTATGCTCCTTTTTACTGTTCATTGAAACACACATGATTATGTTATGTTTCTTCTTTCTGAAATATCCACCTGTCCTTCACAAGTGAAATCCCTTCAGAAGTTCGAAGATGGAAGCATGGTTAGATTTGGCATCAATATACACTAAGCTTGAAGCATGGCAATGCTCGAACATTTGTCTTAACAAAGCAAAATGGAAGGAGATTCAAGACTGTGACAGATTGGTTAGGAGGTTAGTCATAGAGCCAGCCCCTGAATCCACTGCCCATTGTCATAGAAAACTAGATGACGTAATAGTAAAGTCTGCCGTCGAGTCAAAGTACTCAAGGAGTAGCAAGGAGAAGTAAGGAAGTAGGCGCCAAAGTCAAAGCTAGACCAGCATCTTCTCCTATTAAAATTCCTTGAAGAGACCTACAACCAATGCCTAAATAAAGGTATATGTCAAAAAGTTCCACTACTAATAGATTCAGTAAAGGAAGGCCCGGAACGGGCTGAGCTACTGCCCGGAATAGAAGAGGACGACTAGAGTAGAGGAGCAAGCCAAACAATTAACGAGGGAGTCTAATTATTTTTCTGTTCTTGATTGTTTCAATTGCACTTTCTTCATTTATGGGTTGCTTGGAAAGTGCGATAGTTATGGCTCTTGGAGTATACGAATTGAATTCTTCCTTCTTCTATAGGTCTTTCTGGGTGGCGAGGCGGAAAAAAGGTGTAGAGAGGGAGAAGGTACATAAAAAAACATGATTTCTAAGGTAGAAAAGAGGCATCCACCAGTCATTGAGAACAGCAAATCCCGGAATTAGCAGGTCGGTATGCGAAGAGAAGTCTTTCGGTATTGAATCCGTGAGGCCAGGTGAAGAAAAATACGATATGGGTGGATTACCTTTTTATGAAGGATAAGTCTCTAGGACTGACTAAACTGAATGTATAGCATAAAGATAAGAAGCACGGTAGTCAAAGATGTACCTTGTGGGGTGGGGTACAAGTAGACCAGACCAATGATGAAAATCATAGATACGAGCATGGCCTCCCTGTCTCAAAAGCAGGCCACCAAGGGTGCTCGCATGAAGCATTTCTCACTCATAAATAAGTAGTTATCACAAATCGAGAAACATGCTCTTATCGAATTTCATTCCGATTTTCCAGTATTCAGAGTTTCTTGGGAAAAGGTCTAGTCAGGGTCGGTTCTGTTCGGAGTTGCGGGTTGTCTGTACACCCTAATTAAGACTTTTGTATAGTTTGTGTCAACCTGAGTTTGGTTAAATGCCCGCCTGCCTAGATAAATACATAAGTGTCAGTTTGAATGAAGTCAAATGTCAACCGTGTCAACAACGAGAAATTTAAGTGTAAATCTGGATGGTTTGAAGTGGAAACCTTAACATGCAAAATTGTCTACCTCATTAGAAACGCAAGTATCTACCAGCGATATATTCATTCGAGTATCAACCAGCGTCGACCAGTTGTCAAACTCAAAATATTTCATTCGTAGGGGCATGAAAAAGTTGCTAAACCGGTTGTAAAGATCAAAACCGTCATTGCTTTCTTTTTGACTTTTCATCTAGTAACGTGCATGAATGGATATGGTGGGTAAGATTTGAAAACATTTGACATCAACCGGGCTCTACTTTGCTTTTACTTTACTTCACTTGCTAGGTCATTGTTGTCGAAATTGAGGTCTCTTTATTCTCATTTTATTTCTAACTAAATGATCTAACAAACACATGATTTGATTACTAAATATTGAATCAATTCATTGTGTTCAATTACTCGTAAATTCATTGTGTCTTATTTCCCATCGAGATGAATACCAATTTGTTAGAGGTGAGGCATCTTCCATTCATTTTGATTTAGGTCTTTCTGGACCATATTTAGATCTTCCCTTTCTATGATCTGGAATTCCTAGCAAATCCTTGACTCCTCGAATACGATGGGATTTCACACTTGGCGAATCATCACTCTACCTCCTTTGACTAAAACTGTAGAATGTTCCTGCAAATTATGACCTTCGCTTGGAATGTGAGCAAATATATCATGTCGATTGCTCAACCGTACTTTTGCTATCTTACGTAGAGTTGAATTAGGTTTTTTCGGTGTTCTTGTCGAAACACGCAGGCATACTCCTTGCTTCTACGGACATTGATCCGAAGCTCGAGTACGGTCCGTGCGCCGTTTTTCTTTTCTACCATGACGAATCAATTGATTTTTTGTAGGCATCCCTCTTTCCTATGTCCTTCCCCCCTTTGCCCTTTCAAAAGTGGTTACTCCCGATCCGAAGCACCCCTTTTCCATTCATAGAGAGATCCAATCGTCAAAATCAATAAAAAAGGCCATCATGGACCAAGATCCAAACAGATCAATCTTGTTAGGAGGTACTGCCCAAGGAAAAGAAAAGGTGACTTCCAGATCAGGGATAATAAATAAAATAGGAACTGGATAAAATCGTATATCAAAACGACTTCTGGCATCACTAGAGGGATTAGAACCACATTCGTAGGACGACAATTTTTCTGGATAAGTCAAACTATTGGAAGCAAATGGAAAAGGAACACCGAGTGGAATCAAAGAAACTAGCAGACTGATCACTAAATAGATACAAATAGGTGTAAATTCCGACATCACCAAAGCCCACTTCATTCTCTCGCTCTCTTCGTGGTGCTCCTTTCTTGCAGAGCGGCATACCAAAAAGAAGACGCTCAGGTGTGGATTCGAACCACTGAAGGATTTCAAGGGAAATGCCCTTGCTCTTCCCACTAAAACAAGAAAAAAGGATTTGCAGTCCAGCAAGAAAACAGATGCGCTAACGCCTTAGTTTCGTGCTAAAAAATTTGTTGCTTGTTTTGCTCTAACCAGCTGAGATACCAGAACCACTTGCCTAAAGTCTCTTTTCTTCATCCATGAGCATCCTACCTGTAGTGGAGGAGCTTGCTGAAGAACCGAGAGCCGGCCAGGGAATGGATGACCCTCATTCGGGAAGGTCTTATTTGCTATAGACGCCACCAAGAACAAGAAAGGGGTGCTCCGCTCCTAGTCACTAAGCAGTGCTATTCTGTCCAACCGTGGACTCCATCAATCTGAGGTTCTTTCTCTCACATAATTTCGCCCGTCCGTTCTACTTCCGTGCCGGGGGAAATGGGATTCGAACCCATGATACAATCTTCTTGTATGTCGCTCAGCTATACCTCCAAGTTGTTGATCAGAATTGGAGAAAAGGTTGGTTGCCCTAAGATCCACTACGTAAGCCGTAGCGCGTGTAATCTTCTTTACTGAGCGAGAAAGACTCTATCCAGATCTATGGATCTCCCTAGCGTCCAAGCGATACCCAATCCAAACCAAATCCACCACTCGTTGGGCGAGGCCTTGCTTTCTATGAACAACTCAACACTGAATGAGAAACTTAGCCTCCGACCCGACCAACAGAGAAGACAGGGTCAAGCTGACGCCGCCCTTCCTCACCTGCCTGAATGGAATGAATATCTCCATCATCTAATCGAGAAGGGAAAAAGCCCAGCGGGGAACAAGACCGTGACTATTCTAAACCATTACATGACGGATAAGTCCATTCTCGTCATGATCGATCCACGTCCTACCATAGTGCCCGGAGAACCAGGCTTGCTTCTAGAAGATTCTATAGTGATCCACTGGAATCGGCCTCGGGCCCTAGTCGTCGAAAGATTTCATCCCTCGATTGTTAAGGTGGGGGTGAAAACTGCAATTAATGCTCTATCTCCATCATAGAATATGGGATACTAACTTTCAATGGCCTCGCATCCCAAGAGCCTCAGACTGGCGTGCCCTTCCAATCGGGGTTATAACGGGTCGGGTATCAGCAACACCAGCCAATCGTGTTGGCATGGTGGGTTCCCCATACCCACTATTCGGAAAAAAGCTTGCCATAGCAGCTCAAACCTCCGATCGGGAAATGGGAGTTCTAACTGGTCCTTACCCCAATTCCAAACAAATTGATTGGACCGAGGTTCGTGTAGGGAGAGAATAGAAACTAATAACAATGGAGCAAGAAAATGGATGCGCTAACGCCTTAGTTTCGCGCTAAAAAATCCGTTGCTTGTTTGGTTGAGCTCACCCACCGCCCTACGTTAGTAGTCTTCCTAACTTCTATTTCCTTTTGTGCTCTAAGGTAAGGTCCTTCAAGAATAGCATTGCGGTTGCAACAGGGCTCTGGGTTATTATTGTCCGCCCGTATGAGTCGGGCTGTGAATATTTATAGGTCAGGGTCTTTACTGAAAAACCACAATACTACACTACAACAATTTGAAGAAATCCTAAGGTGACTCTAATTGGAATTCACTAGTCGTGTTGAGTTTTATATATTTCAATATAATAAATCTGCCAATCCTGATATTCCCACATTTTATTCTGGTCCAGTGTCCATTCCTGAATTAAAGAAATGGGCTTTGTTTCTCCGTCCCTTCACTCACTTCTGAAAGATTCCTTATTCTGGTCCAGTGTCCATTTCAATATAAGAGAAACAATTCACATTTATCATACCTTCCAAGCAAGAGTGTTTTATTGTAAGATTAAGTTATTACTGAACAAAGATCAATTCTCAGGATGAGATCAATTCGGAAGCACCTTTTTCTTATTCTAGCAGACGGAATTGAATTGGTCTAATTTAGGACTTTCTAATCTATTTTTATCTTACCTAATTCTATCTACGCCCAGGGGATAATACCAAAACAGTCCTTTTTTCTGATCATAGAGGAGTCGTATGAAGCTAAGGTTTCATGTACGGTTTTGTAATAGCGGTGGGAGCTGTGATGTTATTATCAACTATGATTATCTAACAGTTAAAGTACAGTTGATATAGTTGAAGCACATTCAAAATATGTTTTTTATGGAATCTTTGGCGTCAACCTATATGCTTTCTAGTTTTTCTAATTTCTTCTTTGGCCGAATGTGAAAGATTATCCAGAGGGGAGAGTTAGTTGTAGTTTATCAAACCGAATATTCCTGTATCAAATATGGTTTCTTTTTTCTTGTTTCTTACTTATCCTTATTAGTTTCCTCTTTATTTGTAACAATTCTTTAGGTGGAATTTCTCTATTCCCTACATATCCACGATTCTCCCAGTGTAGGAATCACACTAGTTATCTTGACCTTCATTCGGTCAAGCAGTTTTTCCTTACTATACTCCAGTACGAACAGGAAAAGAATCTGTGTACTCAACGGTGCATTAGTAATTATATGGGATTTCTTTTTCTCTTTAAAGCAAAACGGTGTCTTGACTCTTAAGAATAGTGCGTGTTAATATCCATGTAGATAAAGATAGAGATAGCAACGAACTGGATGCATAGTAAAACTCAAAACTTGTGACTTGTTCTCGTAGGCTAACTAACCAAATCATAGGATCTAACACGATAGCAACGAAATCCCTCCCTTTCGCCGTGTGCGTCGTCCAATCCAAACCAATTCCAAATCCCAACTCGTGTGTTCCCCCACCCGCTCGTGGTGAGCAAGACGATTTCGACCCGCAACGTCGTCGGCAATGTCATCTCCTTTGGCTTCTTCCTCTCCCCTGTGTAAGCCACCGCTGCCATCTCCCTCATCCGTTTGTCTAGTCTACTCTCTATGGAAGGTGGTTGGTAATTAGGGTTTGATTCTGATGAGGGGGCGCTTGCTTTTTGCTTGTACATGTGCATGCCGATGTTCTGGCGGATCATCAAGAACAAGGACGTGGAGGAGTTCAAGTCAGACTCGTACCTAGTGACGCTTCTCAACTGCATGCTCTGGGTGTTCTACGGCATCCTCTGCATCATATTTGGCTCGACAATGTACGCCTCCCTGCTTACCATCATGGTACGTATACACATACCCATCGATCCATCACGCGAGATAATCCATGTGCATAGATGTATTTTTAGATCTATATTAGTAGATGTTAGTGATATTGTTGGGGAATAGGCATGTGTTCCCCTATTAGTTGGGTTGGTGGTGGCGGTGATGTTGTTGGTGTTGTGTGGATGAGGGTTTCATAGGTTAAGTTGTCGTGGATGGTCACTTATTGCTGGGTTAGTCAAGGATTTTTTTGACCCAGCTGTCAGTGACACATTGCCTTTGTAGTTCAGAATGGATTGATGATTCAGGGGTTCTACTATTTAAGATTAATAAAGCCGATATTAATTCTTCTAGAACTTCTATTTAAGAACAGATTAGCCATATTCATCTTCTCCAATCTCAAGGTTCTTTCCTGATTACTGATTAATGATGGGTTGCCATCATCTTTCAAATCTGTTGCATGATCTAGATACAGTGATCTGTGAAGGATCTTGCAGCTTACTTAGGGCAAGTGACTCATTAGGTTATAGTTGAGGCATTCATTATGTACCACTATTAGCATACCTTAGTTGCTGTTTGTTCTGGAAGCATGGATGCGGAAGCCAACTTTGGAACCAAATCCATCTCTAAAAGATGTATCAATGGTCCTATTTTAACCATCATGTCAAATCTCTTCTTTCCCCCTTTTTACCAGTCAAAACCAACGTGCTACCTTTTAGGCTAAACTGTCATGGTGTTTGTGTGGCACATCCTAAGAACATGTTGCTCTATGTTCCATCAAAAGGCCTATTGTTCTTTTCTACCTAAAAAGATACCATAGCCCCTACGTGTCCTCTGATTATCGATGCAGTATCCTTGGTTACTTGCAATTGCATTCAATACGGGAAGTTCTGTTGTACAATTGATTAGCCAACCAAACTTGTTCTGTTGTTCTCACCAAACTCGTTGGTTGTTGAGTGACGGGTCTAGAACGGGAGGAATATTGCATCTAATGAAAAAATATGTTCAGCTTCATCATAATCATATGTGTTTACCTAGGGGATGCAAGTTTCAGGTGTGCCAGATTTCGAATCATGTGTTCTTGGATGGAGATAGTACATGTGTTCCTGTACCAGTCTGTGCTTTTTGTGATATTCCCTTGCCAACTCTGTGAGATGATCATGTTGAAATGGAAAAGGGATCCTGTATGTCGGTTTCTTCTCGTGGGTCATGTGGTCGAGGTGTAGAGTTCACCAATATTATCTGCTAAATTGATTTACATTTTACATAGAACATAGAATCAATCTTGTTAATTACGTATATATTTTTGGAACGCTCGAGCTGTTGCATCCTGTGCTTGGAATTAATGAATATATATTTTTGCAGGGAGGAATTCATGTGTATTGTGGGTTGCGTACAGGGTAAAGTGATCAAGACCAAGAGCATCGAGTACATGCCCTTCTTCCTGTCGCTAGTGAGCTTCCTCAACGGTGTCTGCTGGACGTCCTATGCTCTCATAAAATTCGACCTCCACGTCACGGTTAGTAATATCTCCATCTTCAGGTTCCAACCAAATCTTATATAACTGGAGAGTGTCTCTCTAACTGTCCTGGCTCTTGTCTTTGTTTGTGCACTGCAGATCCACAATGGCCTCGGTGCACTGTTCGGCCTCGTCCTGTACGCCTGCTACTACAAGTCGACCTCCAAGAAGGAAAGCTCGAATTGGATTGAAGGCCTGCCTGAAGAATAGGGAATAAATAATCACTATGTCTGTTAAGAACATTGCTAGTTTCCGTTTTCATAATGCACTTTTCATACCTCGAAAGTTCTATTCCGGATTGACTTTGAATCAACAAGTCGTTTTTATCAAGAATTGCAATTTCTATGGAAATAGAGGCTATCTATAATGATGAATGGAAGAACCGAGGTGTTCTGCCCCATGATAAGGTCAAATTGCAAGAAAAGGTCATAAGGTCTAACTTATCCCTAATGCATAAGGAGAAATTCTCATATTATAGGCGGTCTGATATCCCTGATTTTCAATACAATCGAATCGTTCAGGATGCTGAAGCTAGATTATGTTCTCCCGCTATCGGCAACGAATGTGATGGTGAATGGGTTCATATCTATGAAGCGGATAACCCATCAGACTCACTTTTCATAACATCGTTAGTAACTATTCTGATGAAGAATTATGTGTGGAGGCGGATCAACATCCCTAAATGATTGAACAATATTAATGATTTGTATAGCTATCACTATGACTTTATCAATCAACAAAGACAAGTCGAAAGTATGTATTAGTTAATATTGACTCCCTATCATTTTGATAGGCTGTCAATGTCCGAACATATGGATGTGATCTTGAGTCAGACAGGGATGCTTAGTGCGGTCATTCACCATTTTGTCAATTTACCGATCATTAACTCGCATTACCATACTTAACTTTGTTGCCCCCACGTGCCACCGTGAGGAGATATTACTACATGTCTATATCATGTTGTATATCAATATCTGTTTGATAGACACTTTGCAGGAAAGTATCCTGAAATTGTTTTTACCCGATGTGGTAACGAAGTTTTAATCGTGAACCAATTCATTTCTCAAAAGAAAATCAGTAAACTCGAGATAATGGAGTTTTTAGACACGCTCGAGGGCATAAGTGGGAATGTAGAGAATTCCATCTATTGCATGGATGAGCCAGATCCACAAAAAATAGATGGGTATATCAACCCACTTGATTATAATGGGTTAGATTTCACTAAAAGACCACATATGCAAATATGGCTTCATGATTGCGGGACAGTGAATGTTCATAAAATCATTGATGTCAAAGGAAATTCGAAAATGTTCAATGGTCGTGAAATGGATAAGGTTCAATGAATGGCTTGTCTATGAAGGCTAAAAGAACGCAAGATAGGCGAGACTTTGACAATAGAGGATACAATTATTAGTAGTAGACTATTCATAATCAAGACAATTACAATGGAGGAGACTATTATTAGGAGAAGACTATTCTGATTTCTTTTCTATTGTCAACTTCGCTCAAACAACTTAATCTGTGCAATCAGAATGAAACGGAATCCGTGCCATCATAATGAATCAGAATTGAGAGTGCAGGTTCTAGCATAGCTTTAGGGAAGCACATGGCTATTTTCACACCTGGACTAATTAGCATTTAAACGATAGTTGATGTGGGTTTCTTCAGGATCATACATATGGTCTGCTCAATTGATCTTAAACGATCACCCCTAACTCTTCTTCTAGTTATGACTGTCATCTTTATCCATCCTAGTCTTAGTTGTTTATGTGTACACGGGTTGTGTCTAACCCACAATTGTCATGTCTCTAGTGAAGGTAGTCATTGTATTGACTACAAGCAAGGTAATGATAACTAGGATATCTGTCAAAATCAAGGTTCTGATATTCCTAAATGTAAAATCCTAAAAGATCTCAATAATTCAAATGCAAATCTCATGAAAACCTATCTTGATGCTTTGATTCATCGACTTTACTTTGAGTTCAATGACGTTTTCTCCTGTAACAGTGATGATTCACTTGACAGATTCTTTGTCTCTAAAGATTAATCTTTAAATGGAACAACTAATCCACCAACTCGAAATGATCAAGATCAATCAAGTGGATCTGGAACGAATCTTGACAAGAAATCGTCTCCTATAAGCTCCATCATTGACAAGGGACTTTCCTAGAGAGAATCCAAATCCAAGATGGATGCCTAATTCACCAAACCATACAAACCATCGTGACATGAGCAGATGTTCCCCTTAGAGGAGGCATGTGGAAGGAGGAAAACTGCTATCAGAATATCCGGAGAGGATAGAAATTCCAGTTTTCCCATTGAGAGGAATTGTGACATTCACCGTAACTACTACTATCAGCCAGGCTCAATGCTCTCAAAGAAAAAAGAGGATTCCTTGTTTGAGCAATGACTGCCTTTCTAGTACTATTTGCCAACGTGTAACCTTTAATACCTCTCATTATAAAGATACTAACTACTCAAATTTGGTGGGATGTTGTAACATTAGGTATCATGTTTATGTGCTTTTGTGTATACATGTTTTTATAATTTGAATTTTGGGGTAAGGACCTGCATGTAATGTTACAGCCTTTCAAATTAGCATATTTTTAGAAACATATCGAACTTTCATCTCGCATTGTCTGTGCCAAATTGGATCATTGTTTACCTCAAACTATTTAATGCGCCATCTCCATCCTCTCATTCATCTCTATACTAGAACAATTAATTAGGCCCAGCCCTTCTATCATCGGACTTGTTGAACTAATTACTTTCGTCTTTGTGCCACCTCAAAGAAGACATTTGATCATGGGCTTTTTTTTGTGATGAGGCTAGTTTGAACTATGCTTTTTATCCTTTCTACACCCCTCTTGACACAAGTTTTGCACATCTAGTTCTCTTACTAGAAACTCCCTATAGATATACTTCTTACTGACTGATTATGGCTTCTCTGACTAGAGAAGGAAATGAAATGTTGGGAGGAAATAAAGATGATAGGACCACCTGAATGCTGGAGATGAGTGCTCGTCGTATTCCCTCGAGGAAAGCAGAGGCTCTCGCGGAAAGATAAAAGAAAATGAAAAGCACAGCTGCCTCTACCTAGAGCAAAGAAGCTTTTCCAATCTTATCACCGGATTCACCATAATTAGCTTTAAGGTCCTGACTCTCAAATCGGATTTCTCTTGCGTTCACAAGAATTGCATATTTTGTATGATTGGTGATTTGAAATTCTTTCTATTTACTATTTGAATGGAATTCATGAACGAGTAGATCAAAGAAAAGAAAGAAAAGCATTCACTCCTAAACTATAGAACTAATCCGGAACCACTTCACTAGTCTCGGAAGGTTGTTCTTCCTCTTGGAATATTCCCTTGATCAGCTAACCACATAACAATAGTGCATTTCCCCTTGATGGTACAATTTACATATCTTCTACCTCTGCTACTTCTATTCAGGAAGGTTAGTTTAGGCACTCCATCCCTGAGGGCAACATCAACTTATCTTTATGGAAATCCCATCTATAGATTAGTATAAATAGGGCATTCAGCAGCAATAATAGAGATATCATCCATGAGTTTGGGCTCCATCCATCCTTTAGCATCGCCTGACTCGTACAAGGTGTTTCCTTCCTTCGCAATACACGACCAGGGCAATATAACTATCCCAATAAGATATGAAAGCTGAGCCACACCTAAGCAAGGAACTTATACATAGAAGTAGCAGTAAAAAAGATTTGGACCTCCTTAAACCATCAATCAAGAAATTTCAATAGAGATATCGGTCTCTTCCAATCTGCCACAAGGATCTAGTCAACAGTATCTTTGCCTACTTCCCAACATTCCTTGCTATAGTTGCCAATGGCCAAAGATTGTCCAAGAGAAAGCTCCCTCCAAGTGCCCAATTATCTATAGAATTAGTGGATCCCTCTCAAAGAGGAGGATCAAGCATGAAAATATGAGCTTTCTTCTTACCAGAGCAGGAATTTTCTTCAGCAATCCTTCTCACTATGTCCCTCTTTTGAGCTATGTTAGAAAACAACAGGCCTCTCATCCCTCGGAATTCCTATTTGATAGTAACTCCTCGCTCTTCAAACTTGGATTGTTCCCTTAAGCTCCAAGTGTTGCTTGTGCTTCTTGCGAAAGATCTTATGGTAGTGGATTCAGTGGCACAGGAGGGAGAAGGCGGGTGCAGACCTGGGTACAATTCTTAGAAATAAGTATGTGCAAGTGGATCAAACAGAAGAGGGTGTCTTATACTTCTAACAAGGCAGTCTACAGTCTCCATCAGGCAGCCCCATTGGTCATGTCGTGGATCGTCCTACTTACTTGCCATGAAGAGATTCGCATGCGAAATATGGATAGGATAGCGGCCCTACAGAGGAGATAGCCGAATAGCAATCGAAGTTCTTTCTTTCGGTATCTGCCCTTCTATGAAGAATTTCATATACTAAAAGATATGTGTGGAACACGATGAACCCAATCTTCCCAATAGTATTCCTTAACTCATGAATTGATACACTTGTGAATGGCATCCATTCTCTTTCTATTTTAACAAAAAGCAACTGGTTTCTTTTGTTCACTTGCAAGAAAAATCAATGCAGCATTTGAACCCATTTTAAGGTCAACTTCTCTATATTTTCTTCCTCCTTCATTCCCAGATGCAAGAAATCCTGTTCGTCCATGGATCAGTAATACAGTGACGATCTCGGAGAGCCATTCTATTACCCTTCTTTTCCTTTGGAGGCCATTTGACGAGATCGAGGACTAGTCCGGACAATCAATCTTCCTATTCTTAGCAAGATGTCTTTTCGATTATTTCAAGGAGAAAACCTTGATGTTTCCTCGATTTCTAGATTTCGGATTATCTGTAAGGCACATATTCCTACTACTTGTTAAAATAAACTGCTATCATGGCGAAGCTCTACTAAGCTATCTAAATAGGCTCTGCTCCTTACCTGGACAGGACTGAAACTAATAGGCAGCTTCCTCGTCTGTACTTCAACTAGGAGTGACGAGGGATTAACTCGTCAATGCCCGTTGTTATGGACTTGGGTTTTGGAGAAGGAGGGAGCGCTGGAGGCATCAACCGGCTAGCAAACAAGCACACAGGGATGCAAGGTTTACCTAGGTTCAGACCTCGTAGATGTCCCTACTCCTGCTTGTCTGCTCTTGGAATTATCGAGAGAGTCGAAAGTTACAGGGGGTGCGCAGATGCAATCTGGCGGTGGTTGCGGAAACTTGGGTTGTGATTATACTCCTCGCTTCCCCCTCCTAGCCTTTATATAGATAGGCTAGGTCTCCGATAGCAGGTCGAGTCAGTTATAGATTAGGGTTTGTCCCTTTAAACTTTCTATCTTAAGCTTCGTCTTGTGCTGCAAGCAATTGGAGTCTTCGTGAGTCACCTGAATCCTGTATTGGGCCCTGGTAATGCTGTGGGATCCTATCATATCTGGGCCGTATATACCAAACTCGAGTACCTGTAGGGTATGCCCACGTTAGTAGCCCACTAGTGTCCAGTGGAATCGCAGATTCGAGTGGAGACTTTATGAAGTCTTTCGAGTGCATAGCTGAGCATATTTTCGAGTGCTTTGTTTTATGTCATAGGGATTGTTGATATACGTTCCTGATTTATCCGATGTATTGGCACCAGTTAACTGCCTTAGGGAAAAGCAACGCAATCTACTCAAACTCGAGTCCCCGGACGTAGGAAATGCATCCACCTCTACTTTACAAGCATCCGCCGACGTTGGAAATGTATCCGCCAACACCGATTCCATTTCCTGTAAATGCCACGAGCTTAGTTAGCTCGCAATGCCCAAAAATAAATGCATTCTATCCTTCAGAAAGCCCGTAATGGCTGGAGGTTGGGAACGTACATACCAGCGAACGGAAGTGTGGTGGTGTTCAATGGTGGAGCGGCGGGGACGGTCTGGTCGAGGGAGGGCGGCCAGGCGGAGAAGATGATGATGGGGTCGAGGGGCACATGACTGAGCTACCTCAAACTCAAAACTAACTTTCGCCCCACTATTTTTTTTATTTGTTTGCGAACCCCGCTTTTTTAGGGGAAACCACAGCTGTATTAATAGTAGCAACTACACGACGGATACAAGTTTGTGCACTTGCGTTGCTCAGTTTCCCACCTACAGACATCAAGTTTGTGCACTTATTCGTGTGATACAATCAATTGCTGGGTAAAATATTCCAGGTGGTAGAAGCCTGCCCTTTCTATGACATCAAGATCTAGAGTTCAAACATCGACCTGAAATTCCACAATCTACAACTACAAGTTTTGGTTTACTACCAGAAACATGCTAAAAAATCACTCGCAACTCACATTAACATCATCATTAACAGATCTCAGAAGGAAAAAATTGAAAGATAAAAAACCACCACAAGTTCGAATAATATGACTGTTGTTGCCAAATATAGTCACATAAAGCCAAGTCCAATATATATGTCATAATAGTACATCAAATATATAGATTCGTGGAGACCACACACCAGCAGAGCAAAAAAAACAGTTATAGTACTCGACTTAACAAACAGTCATCCTCACAAGAGATCCAAACCCTTCAAAAATGAAAGTAGAGCGGTCAATATGGTTTACAGATTTCCTCATCTTTTGCAGGATCAGGACTGTATGGGCGTGGAGAATCTCGAATTTCTGTCAGGGTCTCATCTGCTTCTAGAGCCGAATTGAAAAGATTGTCCCCCTCTGTTTTTTGCAAAAACCCATTACAAAATGGAGACTCTCACAAATGCGTACACACACTCACCCCTATGAATGCAGGTACACACACCCTACACCTATGAGCACTTCAGAAATACTAGATCTTGACACTGATCCTGCGGGGCTTGAGCTTGACGAAGTCACCATAGGCACCTCGCTATATATTGATGGGAACGTCGCCTCTCACTACCCTCATAACCATCCTTCAAAGTCGAGCGCCGAGGCTTCTTGCCGAAGGAAGTGCTTGGGGGTTGGAGCTCATATTCGTTGGCTGCTATGGGATGTAATTGAACCACTAATAATCTGGCCCTTGGTAGTGAGCCCATAGACCCTAGACACTAGTGACCGTTACAATTACTTTGGAAAAACCGAGCAAAACTTACTACAAACAGAAGACCCATCTCTCACATTTTTGCGAAAATCCACTACAAAACGCACACGCTCACAAATGCATACACACACTCACCCCTATGAACGCATGAACGCACATCCTACCCCTATGAGCACCTCCGAAAGATTGTGTCTTTAGACTATTCGGTGGGGGGGGCTTGATCTTGACGAAGTCACCATAGGCACCTACTGCCCTCGTAACCATCCTTCAAAGCCGAGCATCGAAAAGGAAGAGCTAGAGGAGTCAGAGCTAACATTTGTTGGCTGCTATAGGATATAACTAGACCACTAATAACAATGGGGCCCCACGGTAGTGAGCCCATTGGCCCCAGAAATCGAAGCGAGCACGGTGTCAAGTCTTAAACATATATCTTAACGGTGGAGTGGGTAGTGCTAACAAAAAGATTCTTCAAGGTGATTCTAGTGCTAGACTTATGTCTAAGAGAAACAATTGGGAGGGCCCACTATTCAGTGGATAACAGTCTATTTTTCTTTTTAGCATGGTTGTGTGGACCCACTTCAGTTCTAAACGCTGGACCAAAAGTAGTTTTCATAGCTACTTCTAGACAATGCACATGCCCTTACTATACGTAGCTTAGAAATTTACTAGCCTCGTGTCTAAGAAAATTGTAGGTTGCTTTGAAAGTTTTTCAAAAAAGCTTTTGGAGGTACCCATCGAGGGGTCAATTAATATATCACAAAATACCAAGAGTTTTGACAATAGGTTTAAATTCTTGCTAAGATAGATTTTACATCTTGACAATTTAATGAAATTAGGTCAAACTTGAGCTACAAGTAAGCGCAATATAGATTGCTCTTGAATTAAATGGCTTTTTGGAGGTCTAAAGGTACATCTTGTTGTAGTAAACAATTCCATCACTATGAGTTTCCTACTATCTCAGGAAAGAACATTCTCAATTTTCCGAGTGTGATGACGAGATTGTTCTTTCCCGTAAAGCAAGTTTGAAGAATATGGATCTGAATGACATACGAGGCAAGTTTTGACATATATTGTGGACCAACATGTTGTACTTACGATTTCCCATGTTTTATGAGTTCTCAAACTACCTAGCTAACTTCGCCCACTTGATTGATTTTATGCCGATTTATCAAAATTATTAGGTACAAATTGAACTGCCACAAGTAAATTGTAGGTTGCTTTGAAAGTTTGACGAAAGATCTCTCTTAGAGGTACCCATATATAGGGGGGAGGGGTCAATTAATATATGGGAAACCACCAAGAGTTTTAATGATATATAGGTACGGTTCAACTTCTTGTTAAGATTTTGCATCAATTTAATGAAATTAAGTTAGACTTGAGCTACAAGTAAGCATGATAACCTGCTCTTGAATTAAATGTCTTTTCAGAGGTAGATGGGTGCATCTTATTGTAGTAAACAATGTCGTCGGTGTGAGTTTCCAACTACCAGGAAAGAACATTCTCAATTTGCCGAGTGATGTCATGATCATTCTCTCCCGTAAAGGAAGTCCACAGAATATTGATCTAAATAAATGCCACAAGCCAAAGTTTTCACACGCACACATACACACACACGCACATACACACACAGGCACGTGCCACACTCGTATATACTGTATGAAATGTGATTTAATGAACATTAAGTTGTTATTAACCAATAGTCTTGTTAGAGAAAAAAGCATACATTAAGTATATTAATAATAACTATCTAGAACATGGTGGAGTTTGCTCTAGATACTATTCAACATGAATCCAACTACTCTGAACCATTGGATCTAACAGCACAATGATCACGATTGGTACCATGGATCCAATTCAAAACTGCCTACCCAACTCCACCCACTTGAATGACTTTATGTCGATTTATCAAAAATAGGTCAGATTTGAACTAGTATAAGTAAATTTTAGGTTACTGTGAAAGTTCTACGAAAAAGATTTTGGAGGTACCCATCGGGGGTCACAATTAATATATGAGAAACCATCCAATGAGAGTTTTGACGACAAGTTGGATCAAGACTCTACTAAAAAGATTCTAGCATCTAAAAAGATTCTACTAATAGTCTTCATGAGAATGATGAATGCTAGTATGCGCAAACCTCAAAACACACACTTCATTGCTTAGTTTTAGGGTCCTTGTGCTAAATGCATGGACTTTTGGATGCAATTTTCATTTTTATAAGGTCCTTGATATGTAACTTGTACTTCCACCGGCCGTGTTCACTCTCAAGCACATCGCACCTACTAGACCAACCATTAGATCGGCCATTCGTAGTACTTATTATTATCTTATCTTTATCTTGTCCTATCTCTTACAATACCGTACCATACCACGCACTACATATAGTGTACGGATTAACTTTGAACATTGACGGTTGGATCAAGACTGGCAAATCCAAACATTGCTAACCGTTGGATCTTCTTTTCCATTATTAGCATCTAGAAAGATTCTACTAATAGTATTTAGCACGATGGCCGCTAGTATATGTAAACCTCTAGCTCAAAACACACACTTCATTGCTTAGTTTCAGGGTCGTCCTTGTGCTAAATGCATGGAGTTGGATGCAATTTTCATTTTTTATGAGGTCCTTGATGTTGTAATTCTACCCACCTTGTTAAATCTCAAAGCACCTCGCTTCCTATGAGACCTACCATTAGATAGGCCATTCGCAGTACTTCTTATCTTACCTTTATCTTTGTCTCTTATCTCTTACAATACCATGCATACCACCACTACATAGTGTAGGGATTAACTTATTTGAACATTGATTGTTGGATCAAGACTGGCAAATCCAAACATTGCTAACCATTGGATCTTCTTTTCCATTCTTAGCATCTAGAAAGATTCTACTGATAGTCTTTAGCACGATGAACACTAGTATGCAAAAACCTCAAAACACATAGTACTTCATTACTCGGTTAAGGGTCCTTGTGCTAAATGCACGGACTTGTTGGATGCAATTTTTATTTTTTATGAGGTCCTTAATGTAACTTCTACTTCCACCGACCGTGTTAACTCTCAAGCACCCCGCTCTTAGGAGACCTACCATTAGATCGGCCATTCGCAGTACTTCTTATCTTATCTTTATCTTGTCTCTTATCTCTTACAATACCATACCACTACATATAGTGCAAAGATTAACTTTGAACATTAACAGTTGGATCAAGACTGGCAAATCCAAACAGCATTGCTATCCGTTGGATCTTCTTTTCCATTCTTAGCATCTAGAAAGATTCTACAGATAGTCTTTACCACGATGAACGCTAGTATGCGCAAACCGCAAAACACAATACTTCATTGCTTAGTTTTTGGGTCCTTTGCTAAATGCATGCATGGAATTGGATGTAATTTTCATTCTTTATGAGGTCCTTGATGTAACTTGTATGTACTTCCACTGACCGTGTTAACTCTCAAGCACCTCGCTCCTACGAGACCTACCAAGAAGATTAAAAGAAAATGAAACCGCCCCAATTATCACACAAACTGGACCACGGTTTCTTATACGTAATACCCAATTTTTAGTACTAGGATTCCTAGCTAACTTCGCGCACTTCGGTGACTTCTTGTCAATTTAACGAATTTAAGTCAAACTTTAGCTACAAGTAAGTGTGATAGATTGCTCTTGAATTAATTGTCTTTTCGGAGGTAGATGTGTGCATCTTCTTGTAGTAAACAATGTCGTCGGTGTGAGTTTCCAACAATCTGGAAAGAAAATTCTCAGTTTTCTGAGTAATGACGAGATGATTCTTTTCCATAATGAAAGTCCGAAGAATATGGATCTCAATGCCATACGCCAAGCTTCTAGACATATTACCTAGGTGGACCAATGTGTTTTACTTACGATTCCCATGTTTTATGAGTTTTCAAGGTTCCTAGCTGACCCTGCCCACTTGTTGAATGACTTTATGTCGTTGTATCGAAATAAAAGGTCAAATTTGAACTACAAGCAATAAATTCTAGCTTGGTTTGAAAGTTTTACATAAAAAGCTTTTGTGGTTACCCATCGAGCGCTCAATTAATATATCATTTGACACTGTTCGTCTTGTAGCTACTAAGATTTTTCCTCTTGAAAATTTTGAACCCCTTTTGAAAACGATCACATGAAATAAGGAGAGAGGGGAAATGATTTTTCTATTCTCTATGGTCAACACACAAGCTTGAGGTGCACCTTAGGCTTAAAGATACTTTATAGTTTCCACTATGTATAAGGTGAACCTTAGCGAATGCCACATACTAGGCCTTATTAAGGTGTGCTTTTTATCTATATATCTACTACTATAATGGAGCAGTTTTGAATTGGATCCATATATAGCACCAATCTTGACTGTTGGGCTATTAGGTTCAATGGTTTAGAGCAGCTGGATTCGTGTTGAATAGTACCTAGAGCAAACTCCACCATGTTCTAGAACCATCATGTCACCAACCCCAAAATTTCAAAGCATAGTAGGTTGTATTCTCAATATGTGTAGATAGTTATTATTAATAGACTTAATTTATGCATTTTGGTGGTGGTGACATGATGGTTCTAGAACATGGGTTTGCTCTAGGTCTATACTCCCTCGCTCCTTCCCAAAATATAAGGCGCCTAAGGATTGGTCAAAAGTCAAACCTTACTAACTTTGACCAAATATTTAGAAAAAAATATCTACATCTACAATATTGAATGGACATATTAAGAAACTATACTTTATGGTGAATCTATTGATATTAATTTAGTATTCTAAATTTTTATATTTTTGTGTATAATCATTGTCAAACATAAAAAATGTTGACTTTTGACTAATACTTAGGCGCCTTATATTTTGGCGGAGGGAGTACTATTGAACATGAATCCAGTTGCTCTGAACCAGTGGATCTAATAGCCCAACGGTCATGATTAGTGCTATGGATCCAATTCAAAACTGTTCCACTATAGTATTAAGTAGAGAGAATACAGACTACTATGCCATGAAATTTTGGGGGTGGTGACATGATGGTTCAAGAACATGTATGGTGGAGTTTGCTCTAGGTACTATTCAACAGGAATCCAGCTTCTCTGAACCATTGGATCCATTAGCCCAACGGTCAGGATTGGTAATATGGATCCAATTCAAAACTACTCCACTATAGTAGTAGAGATAGAGATATCTTATCTTATCATATATTACGACTATATAGTGTACGAATAAATTTGAATATTGACCGTTGGATCAAGACTCGTGACAACATTTCCAGCCATTGGATCTTCTTTTCCATTCTAGCATCTAGAAGATTCTATTGATAGTCTTCAGCATAATGAATGCTATGCACAAACCTCAAAACACACTTCTCCATCATACTAGAATCTTCTCCCTTGTAGCTAATAATCGTTGACTTCTACATGATCTTATCTTATCTTACCACTATATAGTGTACGGATAACTTTGAATGTTGACTGTTGGATCAAGACTCGCGAATCCCAGCATTTCTAGCCATTGGATCTTCTTTTCCATTATAGAATCTAGAAGATTCTATTGATAGTCTTGAACACAATGAATGCACTATGCATAAACCTCTCAAAACACACTTCTCCATCATACTAGAATCTTCTCCCTCGTTTCTCTAGACCATGTTACCAAAAATTTCAAGTGTTAGGTAGCTAATAATCTTTGACTTCTACACATGATGATACAAAGTAGAAGGACCAAATATACACCCATACTTTATAGATGTTGATCAAATTTATAATTTTTTGTGCTTTACCAATTATAATTTTATATAGTTATGATATGTCGTACGTTTACTATCTGAGCCTTATTAAGGTGTGCTTTTTTAAACAATGCAGGAGTAGTATATTTCTTTGCTTAGACATATGGTCACCTCTGTCCACGCATTGTACATGCTGAGAGAATAAAACGTTGGCAGGGGAAGAGGGCAACAGTGAAGAGAAGTTGAAGGCGGTTCCATGTCAGAGCAAAGTTATGATGGGTTTTTGACACGAGGTACTCCTGTAGCCTTATAGTGTACACTCTACTAGTAGTAAATTTCAGGACCTATGTACGCAAAACAAATTGTCTGTTTTCTCTGTCCTTCCCTATGCTCCATCTCTGCTCCCCTTTCCCCTCGCACAACCGTCCGGCTGATCTCTCTCCCCTGGTCCATAGCGTGGTGCTGCGCACGTGTGCCTTGGTACGGCGGCTCTGTGTCTCTGGCGTGTTCAGCAGCCGCAGATCGGTGTGGAGTAGGGACGAGGAGTACATAGGAAGGAAACCACTTTGGTCCTTGGCGGCACAAAAATTCAAACTTTTCCGGTTTTTGAAATTTTCACTTGCTTCCAAACATCTGGAGGGAAGGTTATCCAAAAGATCGGCCAAACATCGGGAGGGAAGGCAGTTTTGAAACCGTTTTGAACATTGATCATATTGAATAAACGAAAAACAAAAAACAAAAGTTTTACTCATGATGTCCAATCATGTCTTGTGCACCACGTGCCATGAAAACTGTAATCATGGGATTAGATAAGTTTTGGAAAAATAGCTTCACAATATTGTCCTACCATGTGTATGGACACTATCAGGTTTATTTCAACCGGAACGACCAAGGTCATCAAGGCCATATTGTCATCATAGTTTACAATTTGATAGAGTTCCCACGATAGTTTGGTAGATGGGTGCATTTTGGCGGAGGGAGTACTATTGAACACGAATCCAGTTGCTCTGAACCAGTGGATCTAACAGCCCAACGGTCATGATTAGTGCTATGGATCCAATTCAAAACTGTTCCACTATAGTAGTAAGTAGAGAGAATACAGACTACTATGCTATGGAATTTTGGGGGTGGTGACATGATGGTTCAAGAACATGTATGGTGGAGTTTGCTCTAGGTACTATTCAACAGGAATCCAGCTTCTCTGAACCATTGGATCCAATAGCCCAACGGTCATGATTGGTAATATGGATCCAATTCAAAACTACTCCACTATAGTAGTAGAGATAGACATATCTTATCTTATCATATCTTACGACTATATAGTGTACGAATAACTTTGAATATTGACCGTTGGATCAAGACTCGTGAATCCCAACATTTCCAGCCATTGGATCTTCTTTTCCATTCTAGCATCTAGAAGATTCTATTGATAGTCTTCAGCATAATGAATGCTATGCACAAACCTCAAAACACACTTCTCCATCATACTAGAATCTTCTCCCTTGTAGCTAATAATCGTTGACTTCTACATGATCTGATCTTATCTTATCTTACCACTACATAGTGTACGGATAACTTCGAATGTTGACTGTTGGATCAAGACTCACGAATCCCAGCATTTCTAGCCATTGGATCTTCTTTTCCATTATAGAATCTAGAAGATTCTATTGATAGTCTTGAACACAATGAATGCACTATGCATAAACCTCTCAAAACACACTTCTCCATCATACTAGAATCTTCTCCCTCGTTTCTCTAGACCATGTTACCAAAAATTTCAAGTGTTAGGTAGCTAATAATCTTTGACTTCTACACATGATGATACAAAGTAGAAGGACCAAATATACACCCATACTTTATAGATGTTGATCAAATTTATAATTTTTTGTGCTTTACCAATTATAATTTTATATAGTGATGATATATCATAAGTTTACTATTTGAGCCTTATTAAGGTGTGCTTTTTAAACAATGCAGGAGTAGTATATTTCTTTGCTTAGAAATATGGTCACCTCTGTCCACGCATTGTACATGCTGAGAGAATAAAACGTTGGCAGGGGAAGAGGGCAACAGTGAAGAGAAGTTGAAGGCGGTTCCATGTCAGAGCAAAGTTATGATGGGTTTCTGACACGAGGTACTCCTGTAGCCTTATAGTGTACACTCTACTAGTAGTAAATTTTAGGACCTATGTACGCAAAACAAATTGTCTGTTTTCTCTGTCCTTCCCTATGCTCCATCTCTGCTCCCCTTTCCCCTCGCACACCGGTCCGGCTGATCTCTCTCCCCTGGTCCATAGCGTGGTGCTGCGCACGTGTGCCTTGGTACGGCGGCTCTGTGTCTCTGGCGTGTTCAGCAGCCGCAGATCGGTGTGGAGTAGGGACGAGGAGTACATAGGAAGGAAACCACTTTGGTCCTTGGCGGCACAAAAATTCAAACTTTTCCGGTTTTTGAAATTTTCACTTGCTTCCAAACATCTGGAGGGAAGGTTATCCAAAAGATCGGCCAAACATCGGGAGGGAAGGCAGTTTTGAACCCGTTTTGAACATTGATCATATTGAATAAACGAAAAACAAAAAACAAAAGTTTTACTCATGATGTCCAATCATGTCTTGTGCACCACGTGCCATGAAAACTGTAATCATGGGATTAGATAAGTTTTGGAAAAATAGCTTCACAATATTGTCCTACCATGTGTATGGACACTATCAGGTTTATTTCAACCGGAATGACCAAGGTCATCAAGGCCATATTGACATCATAGTTTACAATTTGATAGAGTTCCCACGATAGTTTGGTAGATGGGTGCATTTTGGCGGAGGGAGTACTATTGAACACGAATCCAGTTGCTCTGAACCAGTGGATCTAACAGCCCAACGGTCATGATTAGTGCTATGGATCCAATTCAAAACTGTTCCACTATAGTAGTAAGTAGAGAGAATACAGACTACTATGCTATGAAATTTTGGGGGTGGTGACATGATGGTTCAAGAACATGTATGGTGGAGTTTGCTCTAGGTACTATTCAACAGGAATCCAGCTTCTCTGAACCATTGGATCCAATAGCCCAACGGTCAGGATTGGTAATATGGATCCAATTCAAAACTACTCCACTATAGTAGTAGAGATAGAGATATCTTATCTTATCATATCTTACGACTATATAGTGTACGAATAACTTTGAATATTGACCGTTGGATCAAGACACGTGAATCCCAACATTTCCAGCCATTGGATCTTCTTTTCCATTCTAGCATCTAGAAGATTCTATTGATAGTCTTAAGCATAATGAATGCTACGCACAAACCTCAAAACACACTTCTCCATCATACTAGAATCTTCTCCCTTGTAGCTAATAATCGTTGACTTCTACATGATCTTATCTTATCTTATCTTACCACTATATAGTGTACGGATAACTTTGAATGTTGACTGTTGGATCAAGACTTGTGAATCCCAGCATTTCTAGCCATTGGATCTTCTTTTCCATTATAGAATCTAGAAGATTCTATTGATAGTCTTGAACACAATGAATGCACTATGCATAAACGTCTCAAAACACACTTCTCCATCATACTAGAATCTTCTCCCTCGTGTCTCTAGACCATGTTACCAAAAATTTCAAGTGTTAGGTAGCTAATAATCTTTGACTTCTACACATGATGATACAAAGTAGAAGGACCAAATATACACCCATAATTTATAGATGTTGATCAAATTTATAATTTTTTGTGCTTTCCCAATTATAATTTTATATAGTGATGATATGTCATACGTTTACTATCTGAGCTTATTAAGGTGTGCTTTTTTAAACAATGCGGGAGTAGTATATTTCTTTGCTTAGACATATGGTCACCTCTGTCCATGCATTGTACATGCTGAGAGAATAAAACGTTGGCAGGGGAAGAGGGCAACAGTGAAGAGAAGTTGAAGGCGGTTCCATGTCAGAGCAAAGTTATGATGGGTTTCTGACACAAGGTACTCCTGTAGCCTTATAGTGTACACTCTACTAGTAGTAAATTTCAGGACCTGTGCACGCAAAACAAATTGTCTGTTTTCTCTGTCCTTCCCTATGCTCCATCTCTGCTCCCCTTTCCCCTCGCACACCGGTCCGGCTGATCTCTCTCCCCTGGTCCATAGCGTGGCGCTGTGCACGTGTGCCTTGGTATGGCGGCTCTGTGTCTCTGGCGTGTTCAGCAGCCGCAGATCGGTGTGGAGTAGGGACGAGGAGTACATAGGAAGGAAACCACTTTGGTCCTTGGCGGCACAAAAATTCAAACTTTTCCGGTTTTTGAAATTTTCACTTGCTTCCAAACATCTAGAGGGAAGGTTATCCAAAAGATTGGACAAACATCGGGAGGGAAGGCAGTTTTGAACCCGTTTTGAACATTGATCATATTGAATAAACGAAAAACAAAAAAGGAAAGTTCTACTCATGATGTCCAATCATGTCTTGTGCACCACGTGCCATGAAAACTGTAATCATGGGATTAGATAAGTTTTGAAAAATAGCTTCACAATATTGTCCTACCATGTGTATGGACACTATCAGGTTTATTTCAACCGGAACAACCATGGTCATCAAGGCCATATTGACATCATAGTTTACAATTTGATAGAGTTCCCATGATAGTTTGGTAGATGGGTGCATCTTGGCATAGCAAGCATTGTTGCATGTGGGAGTTTCCAACAATTAGGAAAAAAAGAATTTCAATTTTCCCAGTGAGGATGGTGATGTTTTTTTATGAAGAAAGTCCAAATAATATGGTTCAGAATGCCACAAGCCAATGATTTCACACATACTGCAGTTGATCATGGTTCCTATCTAACTTCGGCTAAAAGTTTACATATTACGATGGGTCGTGACACGCGGTACTAGTACACATACTACTACATAGTAGATTTTCTTTCTCCTTCGCCCCCCTCTAACCATCCATCCACTATCCTCTCCATTTCTCTTTCCTTCCCGTGTAAGATTTCACACAATGATTATACTTCTATTCTGAGATGCAGCGGTGCAGAAAAAGATGAGGCCCACACCATACCACCATCAATCAAGTTCGGTGACACAACTTTGTGAAGAGTATACGTATACTAGTAGTACTATAGCTAGATAAGTATGTACTACTATAGACACTTAATTTTTAACAGAGGAAGTAAGAGACACCGAGTAATTCAGCACGATCTGCATGATTCTCTTCATTTTTGGATAAAGCAAGGCACCTCCTGAATTCTCTGGGCTGAGAAAAATCAAGAACCGACAAGTCTGGTATAATCCTTTTTTTGTTGACGGGACGAGTCTGGTACAATCTATTTATGATATTTTGGGATAGTTTTCAGGGTATTAACACAAGCACAACTATAAATAGACATTATAAATTGCAACAGTACGCACCCCTACATTCACCCAAAACACCCAACCCACCGTTACTTAGAACTCGATCTCTCTCTATTTCCTTCCAAAATGTCCTATGACAACTCTCTCCAGAACACGTCGATTGACCTAACAAATGGGAAAGGCCCCGAAACTCCACCTAGAATCCCAGACTCAGTCGACGGGCCATGGCTGCCGCCGCTATCTGACTCCTCTGATGAAGAAGATAGCCACTGGTAGCGCTTTTTCGAAGGGACACCATCAGCAACACCGAGCGACTCCGATAAGACAGAAGATGATACTGAGGAAGAGGAGGAGTCTGAGGTCGACCTTGAGGAGGAGGCCGAATACGACGACATGGAGGAGGACGAGGACGATGACAGGGAGGAGGCTGAGGACGACGACGAGGAGGTCTCTTCCTGCCCTCCACCGAAGAAGCATGCCCGAGTGCAAAATTAAATGGCATCCAGAGAAGAGGCGGGCAGTGTACTATATCTCGTTCTACGAAGCATCTTGGCTTTGGTAAATAATGTTGTAAATGAGAGTTCAGAACTTTTAGGAAAATGCTTTTCAATTTCCAAGCGATAGGATTTGTTTTTAGTAATTAAGTACGTCCAGATAATTTGGCTTAGAGTGCACTCACTTTATTCTAGCAAAATATAGATAACTTCCACCGCATGTTAGTACTATATGAAAATATTTATTTCAATGTGTGTCATGATACATGGTTTTTTTTTGCGGGAGGGGGGTGGGGTGGTAATTATACATAGTTGAAACTTAAATGGTATCCTCTTATATTTGTGCTTGTTTGGACGAAAACTACAAACATGGATTTGGACAACTTTCGAAAAACTTGATACACAATATGGTCATAACCATGTATGAAAATTGTTCATATTTTAAGCCAAGTTACCAATGTCAAGGTCATATCTGCATCACTTGTCCCGTTTATTGGGATAAATTAAAGAAAAGTAAAGAAAATAATAAAAATGTTAAGCACTTATGTATGTTGTCCTCTTCCGTAAATGATAAACATGAATTTTGACAAGGTTTAAAAACACTTCTTCACAATATGACCAACGATGTGTTAACATATACTTGGGTTTCAATTTAAATAATGACAAAGGTCATGTCCATTTTGGGTAGACGGGGTGCATCTTGGCATGGCATACTAATGTTGTTAATTGGACTTTTCAACTTTTATGTATAGAATTTTGTTAAATTATTTTAGAAGTGCCACATATAATTATTTTTAAAGAAAAGGCAAAGAGTATGGCTCTGAATGCCACAACACACTAAATTTCACACAAAATAGAGTATGTTTCATGGTTAACAAGTTTCATGAATTTTCAGGCCTTCTAGCTAATTTCGCATAATTAAATGACATTTTGTCAATAAAAACAAAGTAGGTAAATTTTGAACTACAAGTGCGTGATAGATTGCTTGTAAATTTATCAGAAATTCATATAGTACTAATTATTGTACCCAGACAGTCATACTGAAAACCGACTATTGTTTTGAAAGATATAACTTCTTTGTATGAATTTTCATGCTGACACATCTGACCATGTTTCAAAAAAGTGAAATAAAATAAGGAAACTTGCACACAACCTTTTAGTAGTACTCCTATTAAAAATTCATACTTGTAAAACAGTAAAGACGACACTGTTAAAGTTTCAATACAAGGGACCTAGGCACCTTCACCGGCCCTCCACAATTAACCTTTCTTCCTCTTAGACTTTGTAGCTATGGCTCCAAACACCGAAGCTCCCCATGGGAACAAGAAGACCCAGGTGGCAGCGACAAAGGTCGTGGAGAAAAAGAAGTCATGTCGCCGGCTTCTGAATCCTGCTCTGGCCACTCCAAGTCGCAGCATCACACCATAAAGCCGCAGGAAGAAGCAGGTGTCGAGGTCCGTCAAGGCCGGGCTGCATTTCCCCGTCGGCCGGATTGGGCGCTACCTCAAGGACGGTAGGTACTCCCAGCGCATAGGCTTCGAGGCTCCCGTCTACCTCGCGGCCGTTCTCGAGTACCTCACCGCCGAGGTGCTGGAGCTTGTCGAGCAAGCCGCAAAGGACAGCAAGAAGATCCGCATCATCCCGAGGCATGTGATGCTCGGCGTCATGCGCGACGAGGAGCTCAGCAAGCTACTGGCCGGTGTTACCATCGCGCACAGTGGCGTGCTGCCCACAATCCACGAGTCCCTGCTTGGCAATGGTACCATGGAGGACACAGCCAAGTTGCCCGTGGAGGATGCTGCCAAGTCGCTATGAGAAGACCGTGGAGTCTCCCTAGAAGTGGTTAAGTTGTACTACTACTACTCCGTATGTGTTTGGGTGTGCTCTGTTTGCAGTTTGGTTAATCATCAGTGTTAATGTAATATTCAGATCTATGATGCTAGGAAAAAGCTTATGAGGGTTCTAAAAAAATGTTGTTTTCCTAATCTTATCCTATACTCCATTTATTTAATACCCCCTCTGTTTAGAAATATAAGACGTTTTAGCTTTCTGAAATGAATGTATCTAGACGCCTTTTAGTGTATAGGTTTATTCTAAACCTCTACGAACCCATACACTAAAAGACGTCTAGATACATTCGATTCACAAAGCTAAAACGTCTTATATTTCTAAACGAAGGGAGTATTACTCAGCATATTAGGTTTAGTCAAAGTCAACAGTTACACAATTTGACCAACTATATACAGTATTAAATAGTATACTCATGGAAGAAAATCAATATACAGTAAACAATGTCGTCGGTGTGAGTTTCGAACTATCAGGAAAGAACATTCAATTCTCAATTTTCCGAGAGATGACAAGCGAGGTTGTTACTTTTTGTCAAGAAAGTCCGAAGAATATGGATCTGAATGCCACAATACAGGTTTTCAGACATATATATATATAGTAGACCGGCATGTTGTATTGACAATACCCATGTTTTATGTGCTTTCAAACTTCCTATCTAACTCTGCCAACTTGAATGACTTTATCCTGATTTATCGAAATTATATTAGGTCGAATTTGAACTACAAGTAATTGTAAGTTGCTTTGAAAGTTTCATGAAAAAGCTTTTGGAGGTACCCTTTAGGGGAGGGGGTGAATTAATATATCAGAAACCACTATGAGCTTTGATGATAGGTTCAACTTGTTTCTAAGATTTTGTATCTTGACAATTTAACAAAATTAAGTCAGAATTGAGCTACATGTAAGCGCGATTGATTGCTCTTGAATTAAATGTCTTTTTGGAGATAGATGGGTGCATCTTCTTGTAGTAACCAATGTTGTTGGTGTGATTTTCCAATTATCAGGAAAGACCATTCTCTATTTTCTGAGTGATGTCAAGATTATTCTCTCTCGTAAAGTTCGAAGAATATCGATCTAAATGCCAAAAGCCATGTTTTCACACACACACACACATATATATATATATATAGTGGACCAACATATTGTACTTATGATTTCCTGTGTTTTATGAATTCTCAAACTCGCTACCTAACTTCGCCCACTTGAATGACCTTATGTCGATTTATCAAAATTAGGTCAAATTTGAACTACTACAAGCAAATTGTAGGTTACTGTGAAAGTTTTACGAAAAAGCTTTTGAAGGTACCCATCAGGGATCACAATTAATATATGAGAAACCATCCAACGGCATTTTTGATGAAAAATTCAACTTCTTGCTAAGATTTTGCATCTTGCCAGTTTAACAAAACTAGGCCAAACTTTAGCTACAAGTAAGTTCAATAGATTCCTCTTGATTTAAAAGTCTTTTCGGAGGTAGATATAGGTGCATCTTCTTTTAGTAGACAATGACGCCAGTGTGAGTTTCCAACTATCTTAGGAAAGTACATTCTTAATTTTTCGAGTGATGACTAGATTATTCTTTCCCCTAAAGAAAGTCCAAAGACTATGGATCTGGATGCAACAAGCCAAGTTTTCACACATATATAGTGAACCAACACGATGCACTTACGATTTCCCATGTTTTTTCAGTTCTCAAATTTTCTAGCTAACTTCACCCACTTGAATGATTTTATGTCGCTTTATCGAAATTAGGTAAAATTTGGACTACTATAGGTAAATTGTAGTTTGCTTTGAAAGTTTTACGAAAAAGCTCTTGGAGGTACCCATCGGGGAGAAGGGTCAATTAATATATATCATAAACCACCGAGAGTTTTGACTATAGGTTCATCTTCTTGCTAAGATTTTGCATCCTAACTATTTAATGAAATTAGGTCAAACTTTCCTCACTATTTCATGATATTAGGTCAAACTTTGCTAACCGATTAACTTTGAACATTAACCGCTGGATCAAGACTGGAAAATCCAAACATTGCTAACCGATGGATATTCTTTTCCATTCTTAGCATCTAGAAAGATTCGACTAATAGTCTTTAGCACGATGGACACTAGTATGCGCAAACCTCAAAACACACAGTACTTCATTATTACTCGGTTTTAGGGTCCTTGTGTCAAATGCATGGACTTGGATTGAATTTTCATTTTTTATGAGGTCCTTGATGTAACTTGTACTTCCACCGACCACTCGGCACCTCGCTCTTATGAGACCTACCATTAGATCGGCCATTTTTAGTACTTCTTATCTTTATCCTGTCTCTTATCTCTTACTATACCATATATACCGCCACTACATAGTGTAGGGATTAACTTATTTTGAACATTCACCGTTGGATGTCAAGACTGGCAAATCCAAACATTGCTAACCGTTGGATCTTCTTTTCCATTCTTAGCATCTCTAAAGATTCTATTGATAGTCTTTAGCATGATGAACACTAGTATGCGCAAACCTCGAAACACAGAGTACTTCATTACTCGGTTTCAGGGTCCTTGTGATAAATGCGTGGACTTGGATGCAATTTTCATTTTTATGAGGTCCTTGATGTAAATTGTAGTTCTACCCACCGTGTTAACTCTCAAGCACCTCGCTCTTACGAGACCTACCATTAGATCGGCCATTCGCAGTACTTCTTATCTTATCTTTTATGTTGTCGCATATCTCTTACAATACCATACCACTACATAGTGTAGGGATTAACTTTGAACATATTAACCGTTGGATCAAGACTGGCAAATCCAAACATTGCTAACCGTTGGATGTTTTTTCCATTCTTAGCATCGAGAAAGATTCGATCTCTTGATAGTCTTTAGCACGATGAATGCTATTATATGCAAACCTCAAAACACATAGTACTTCATTGCTCCGTGTCGGGGTTCTTGTGCTAAAATGCATGGACTAGGATGCAATTTTCATTTTCTACGAGGTTCTTGATGTAACGTGTACTTCCACTGACCATGTTAACTCTCAATCACCTCGCTCCTACGAGACCTACCATTAGATCGGCCATTCGCAATACTTCTTATCTTACCTTTATCTTGTCTCTTATCTCTTACAATACCATGCATACCACCACTAAATAGTGTAGGGATTAACTTATTTGAACATTGACCGTTGGATCAACACTGGCGAATCCAAACATTGCTAACCGTTGGATCTTCTTTCCCATTATTAGCATCTAGAAAGATTCTACTGATAGTCTTTAGCACGATGAACACTAGTATGCGCAAACATCCAAACACATAGTACTTCATTGCTCGGTTTAAGGGTCCTTGTGCTAAATGCACGGACTTGTTGGATGCAATTTTCATTTTTTGTGAGGTCCTTAATGTAACTTGTACTTACACCGACCGTGTTAACTCTCAAGCACCTCGCTCTTACGAGACCTACCATTAGATCGGCCATTCGCAATACTTCTATCTTATCTTTATCTTGTCTCTTATCTCTTACAATACCATACCACTACATATAGTGTAGAGATTAACTTTGAACATTAACAGTTGGATCAAGACTGGCAAATCCAAACATTGCTAACCGTTGGATCTTCTTCTCCATTCTAGCATCTAGGTCTATACTTCCTTGCTCTGTCCCAAAATATAAGGCGCCTAAGGATTGGTCAAAAGTCAAATCTTACTAACTTTGACCAAATATTTAGAAAAAAATATCTACATCTACAGTATTAAGTGGACATATTAATAAAATATACTTTATGTTGATTCTATTGATATTAGTTTAGTATTCTAAATTTTTATATTTTTGTGTATAATCATGGTCAAACTTAAAAAATGTTGACTTTTGACTAATCGTTAGGCGCCTTATAGTTTTGGCGGAGGGAGTACTATTCAACACGAATCCAGTTGCTCTGAACCATTGGATCTAACAGCCTAACGATCATGATTAGTGCTATGGATCCAATTCAAAAGTGCTCCACTATAGTAGTATACGTAGAGAGAATATAGTCTACTGTGCTATGAAATTTTGGGGGTGGGGACATGATGGTTCTACAACATGCATGGTGGAGTTTGCTCTAGGTACTATTCAACACGAATCTAGCTTCTCTGAACCATTGGATCCAACAGCCCAACGGTCAGGATTGGTGCTATGGATCCAATTCAAAACTTCTCCACTATAGTAGTAGAGATAGATATATCTTATCTTATGACTATATAGTGTATGAATAACTTTGAATATTGACCGTTAGATCAAGACTCATGAATCCCAACATTTCCAGCTATTGGATCTTCTTTTCCATTCTAGCATCTAGAAGATTCTATTGATAGTCTTCAGTATAATGAATGCTATGCACAAACCTCAAAACACACTTCTCCGTCATACTAGAATCTTCTCCATCGTAGCTAATAATCGTTGACTTCTACATGATCTTATCTTACCACTATATAGTGTACGAATAACTTTGAATGTTGACCGTTGGATCAAGACGCGCGAATCCCGACATTTTTAGCCGTTGGATCTTCTTTTTCATTCTAGCATCTAGAAGATTCTATTGATAGTCTTGAACACAATGAATGCACTATGCATAAACCTCTCAAAACACACTTCTCCATCATACTAGAATCTTCTCCCTCGTTTCTCTAGAGCATGTTACCAAAAATTTCAAGTGTTATGTAGCTAATAATCTTTGACTTCTACACATGATGATACAAAGTACAAGGACCAAATATACACCCATACTTCATAGATGTTGATCAAATTTATAATTTTTTGTGCTTTACCAATTATAATTTTATATAGTGATGATATGTCATACGTTTACTATCTGATCCTTATGAAGGTGTGCTTTTTTACACAATGCGGGAGTAGTATATTTCTTGGCTTAGACACATGGTCACCTCTGTCCAAGCACTATACATGCTGAGAGAATAAAACGTTGGCAGGGGAGAGTGCAGCAGCGAAGAGAAGTTGAAGGTGGTTCCATGTCAGAGCAAAGTTATGATGGGTTTCTGACACGAGGTACTCTTGCAGCCGTATAGTGTACACTCTACTAGTAGTAAATTTCAGGACCTATGCACGCAAAACAAATCTTGTGTTTTCTCTCTCCTTCCCTATGCTCCATCTCTCCTCCCCTTTCCCCTCGCGCACCGGTCCGACTGATCTCTCTCCCCTCGTCCATAGCGTGGCGCTGCACACGTGTGCCTTGGTACGGCGGCTTTGTGTCTCTAGCGTGTTCGGCAGCCACGCGTTGGTGTTGAGTAGGGACGAGGAGTACATAGGAAGGAAACCACTTTGGTCCTTGGCGGCACAAAAATTCAAACTTTTCTGGTTTTCAAAATTTTCACTTGCTTCCCAAACATCGGGAGGGAAGGTTATCCAAAAGATCGGCCAAACATCAAGAGGGAAGGAAATTTTGTACCCGTTTTGAACATTGACCGTTGGATCAAGACTGGCAAATCAAAACTTTGAACATTGACCATTGGATCAAGACTGGCAAATCCAAACTTTGCAAACTGTTGGATCTTATTTTCCATTATTAGCATCTAGAAAGATTCTACCGATAGTTTTTAGCACAATGGAAGCTAGTATGCGCAAACCTCAAAACACACACTTCATTTCTCAATTTCAGGGTCCTTGTGCTAAATGCATGCATGTATTTGGATGCAATTTTCATTTTTTATGAGGTCCTTGATGTAACGTGTACTTCCACTGGCCGTCTTAAATCTCAAGCACCTCGCTCCTACGAAACCAACCATTAGATCGGCCATTCGTGGTACTTCTTATCTTGTCTTATCTCTTACAATACCATACTACCATTGAATAGTGTACGAACTAACTTCGAACATTGACCGCCAGATCAAGACTAGAAAATCCAAATATTGCTAACCGTTAGATCTTCTATTTTCCCTTACTATCGAGAAAGATTCTATTGATAGTCTTTAGCACGATGAATGCTAGTATGCGCAAACCACAAAACACACACACTTCATTATTAAGTTTTAGGGTCATCGTGTTAAATGGATGGACTTGGATACAATTTTCATTTTTATGAGGTCCTTGATGTAAGTTGTACTTCCATCGATCATTTTAACTCTCAAGCACCTCTCTCCTACGAGACCTACCATAGTTAAAAGAAAATGCAACCACCCCAATTATCACATAAAATGGACCAACGGTTTCTTATACATAATGACCAAGTTTTTAGTACTAGGATTTTTCAAGCTTCCTAGCAAACTTTGCACACTTCAGTGACTTCTTGTCGATTTAACGAAATTAGATCAAACTTGAGCTACAAGTAAGCGCGATAGATTTCTCTTGAATTAAATGTATTTTCGTAGGTAAATGGGTGCATCTCTTCTTCTAGTAAACAATGTCGTCGGTGTGAGTTTCTAACTATGAGGAAAGAAAATCCTTAGATTTCTGAGTGATGATGAGATGGTTATTTTATGTAAAGAAAGTCTAAAGAATATGGATCTCAATTCCATAAGCCAAGCTTTTAGACATATTAAGTGGACCAACGCGTTTTACTTAGGATTCCCATGTTTTATGAGTTTTCAAACTCCCTATGTATCTAATTAACTTTGCCCCACTTGAATGACTTCATGCCTATATTTATCGAAATTTGGTCAAACTTGAACTACAACAACTAAATTATTGTAGGTTGCTTCTAAAGAATTACAAAAAACTTTTGGAGGTGTACCCATAGGGGGCTCAGTTAATATATCAGAAAACAACCGAGAGTTTTGACAATAGGTTTTTAACTCCGTTCTAATTAAGATTTTGCATCTTGATAATTTAACAAAAAATTAGCTCAAACTTGAGCTACAAGTAAGCGCGATAGATTTTTATTTAATTAAATGTCTCTTTGGAGGTAGAATGATGCATCTTCTTGTAGTAATCGGTACCGCTGGTGTGAGTTTCCAACTATCAGGAAAGAACATTCTCAATTTTCCGAGTGATAATGAGATTATTGTTCATTTTCATAAACAATGTCCGAAGGATATGGACCTGAACACCACAAGCCAAGCTTTCAGACATATATATTGGACCCTCATGTTGTACTTATGATTCCCGTGTTTTATGAGTTTTCAAACTTATTACTATAGCTAACTTTGCCCACTTGAAATTGATTTTATGTCGATTTATTGAAATTAGTTCAATTTTGAACTACAAGTAAATTGTAGGTTGCATTGAAAGTTTTACGTTTTTTGGTTGTAACCATTGGGGGCTGATTTAATATATCACAAACCACCACCTATAGTTTTTACAACAAGTTCAACTTCTTGCTAAGATTTTTCATCTTGCCAATTTAATGAAATTATATCAAACTTGAGCTACAAGTAAATGCGATAGATTTCTCTTGAGTTAATTGTATTTTCGGAGGTAGACGGGTGCATCTTCTTATAGTAAACAATGTCGTCGATGTGAGTTTCCAAATATCAGGAAATATCATTCTTAATTTTCCGAGTGATGACGAGATTGTTCCTTTCTGTAAAGACAGTCTGAAGAGTATGGATCTGAATGCCACAAGCCATGTTTTTAGACATCTTATCTTACGACTATATAGTGTATGAATAACTTTGAATGTTGACCACTGGATCGAGACTCGCAAATCCGAACATTTCCAGCCATTGGATCTTCTTTTCCATTCTAGCATCTAGAAGATTCTATTGATAGTATTGAACACAATGAATGCACTATGCATAAACCTCTCAAAACACATGTCTCCATCATATTAGAATCTTCTCCCTCGTTTCTCTAGACCATGTTACCAAAAATTTCAAGTGTTAGGTAGCTAATAATCTTTGACTTCTACACATGATGATACAAAGTAGAAGAACCAAATATACACCCATACTTTCTAGATGTTGATCAAATTTATATTTTTTCCACTTCACCTATTATAATTTTATATAGTGATAATATGCCAGATGTCTATTATCTAAGTCTCACGTGCAGGGCATGTGCAACTTACTAGTATCTTATCTTATCTTATAATATATTATCTTATCTTACCATTATATATTGTACAAATAACTTTGAATGTTGACCGTTGGATCAAGACTCACGAATCCCTGCATTTCTAGCCGTTGGATCTTCTTTTCCATTCTAGCATCTAGAAGATTCTATTGATAGTCTTCAGCATAATGAATACTATGCACAAACCTCAAAACACACTTCTCCGTCATACTAGAAACTTATCCCTTGTTTCTCTAGACCATGCATGTGATCAAAAATTTCATGTGTTAGGTATCTAATAATCTTAGACTTATACATGATGATACAAAGTACAAGGACCAAATATACACCCATTCTTTATAGATGTTGCTCAAATTTATAATTTTTTGTGCTTTACCAATTACAATTGTATATAGTGATGATATGGCATACGTCTACTATATGAGTCTAACGTGCAACTTACTAGTAGCTAATAATCGTTGACTTATACATGATCTTACCACTACATATTGTACAAACAACTTATAATATTGACTATTGGATCAAGACTCATGAATCCCAATGTTTCTAGTCGTTGGATCTTCTTTTCTATTCTAGCACCTTGAAGATTCTATTGATTGTCTTCATTACAAACCACTATATAGTGTACGAATAACTTTGAATATTGACCATTGGATCAAGACACGCGAATCCTAGCATTTCTAGCTATTGGATCTTCTTTTCCATTCTAGCATCTAGAAGATTCTATTGATAATCTTGGGCATAATGAATGCTACGCACAAACCTCAAAATACACTTCTCCACCATACTAGAATCTTTTCCCTTGTTTCTCTAGACCATGTTATCAAAAATTTCATGTGTTAGGTAGCTAATAATCTTTGACTTGTACATGATGATACAAAGTACAAGGATCAAATATACACCCATACTTTATAGATGTTGATCAAATTTATAATTTTTTATGCTTTACCAATTATAATTTTATCTAGTGATGATATGTCATACGTATACTATCTAAGTCTCCTGTGCAACTTACTAGTAGCTAATAATCGTTAACTTTACCACTATATAGTGTATAAACAACTTACTGAATATTGACCATTGGATCAAGAATCACGAATCCCAACATTTCCAGTCATTGGATCTTCTTTTCCATTCTAGCATCTTGAAGATTCTATTGATAGTCTTCATTACAAACCACTATATAGTGGACGAATAACTTTAAATGTTGACCGTTGGATCAAGACTCACGAATCCAAGCATTTCTAGCTGTTGGATCTTCTTTTCCATTCTAGCATCTAGAAGATTCTATTGATAGTCTTCGGCATAATGAATGTTATGCACAAACCTCAAAACACACTTCTCCATCATACTAGATCCTTCTCCCTTGTTTTTCTACACCATGTTATCAAAAATTGCATGTGTTAGGTAGCTAATAATCTTTAACTTCTACACATGATGATACAAAGTACAAGGACCATATATACACCCATACTTTATAGATCTTGATCAAATTTATATTTTTTTGTTCATTACAAATTTATAATTTTATATAGTGATGATATGTCATACGTCTACTATGTGACTCTCATGTGCAACTTACTAGTAGCTAATAATCGTGGACTTCTACATGATCTTACCACTATATAGTGTACAAACAACTTTGAATATTGACCGTTGGATCAAGGCTCGCGAATCCAAACATTTCTAGTCATTGGATCTTCTTTTCCATTTTAGCATCTTGAAAGATTCTATTGATAGTCTTCATTACAAACCACTATATAGTGTACGAATAACTTTGAATGTTGACCGTTGGATCTTCTTTTCCATTCTAGCAGCTAGAAGATTCTATTGATAGTCTTCAACATAATGAATGCTATGCAGAAACCTCAAAACACACTTCTCCATCATACTAGAATCTTCTCCCTTGTTTCTCTAGACCATGTTATCAAAAATTTCATGTGTTAGGTAGCTAATAATCTTTCACTTCTACATGATGATACAAAGTACAAGGACCAAATATACACCCATACTTTATAGATGTTGATCGAATTTATAATTTTATGTGCTTTACCAATTATAATTGTATACAGTGATGATATGTCATACGTCTACTACCTGAGTCTCACATGCAAGGCACGTGCAACTTACTAGTATATATAGTGGACCAACATGTTGTACTAACAATTCCTATGTTTTATGAGTTTTCAAACTTCCTAGCTATCTCCGCCACTTGAATGACTCTATGTAGATTTATCAAAATTAGGTCAAATTTGAACTACAAGTAAATTGTAGGTTGCTTTGAAAGTTTTAAGAAAAAGCTTTTGGAGGCACCCATCGGACAGTTAATTAATATACTCTGTATCAGAAACCACAGAGAGTTTTGACAAGAGGTTCAACTTCTTTCTAAGATTTTGCATCTTGACAAACTTGAACTATAAGTATCCATAGATACTTGTCTCAAATTAAATGTCTTTTTAGAGTTAATTAATGAAAAAATAAAGTGACGTAATAACTTAGCTAGTTACCATAACATTACACATACCAAGACTAGTAGTATATGATTCTACTCCCTCCGTTCAGAAATATAAGGCGCTTTAGCTTTGTGAGATGAATGTATCTAGATGACTTTTAGTGTATAGGTTCACTTTTAACCTCTACGAACCCATACACTAAAGACGTCTAGATACATTCGATTCACAAAGCTAAAACGTCTTATATTTCTAAATGGAGGGAGTACAACCTAATTAATTAGGCCTTTGTGTGACACTACACACATGTTCTTACCCACTATGATGAAGGTACATGTGTAAGTTACTGGACTAGTCTAAGTTATTTAGCACTACGTGACCATCCTAAATTAGAACAGAGATGTATATACTATATGCCGTAAAGGCACCTATTCTGCTGCGCTTCAAGATGTTCACCACTCGTGTCAGCTCTCACTGGTCAGATGGATAAAGCCACTGACTTGTTGATTTGGTACTGTATATCGTCAATCTTCTTCCGTCACTGATAGAGAATAAATTCTTCTGCCGCTTCTAGGCGCGTGCTTTCGCGGAGCTACAACCAGTAGCTCAGACGACTACTACTCCCGTGCGACGCTCGAGCAATTGTGATCGTCCATTCATAATGAACGGGAAGCATTAGACAATGGATTTTCTTTTGGTGGATGGTTGATTTTTTTGAGAGATTGTCAACTTTTTTTCTTTATTAAACAGAGAGATGTTCGATTTTAGGTCTGGTAACGGGGGCGTAGAGGCCAACAGTGGAGAGGAAATTGGCGGTGTGGCAGGCAAGCTGATTTGAGGTGGCATCGTGTGGGTGTACATATGGTACTACCGTACTGGTAGCCCATTTTGTGAGCACTTTGTTGTTGTACTACACAAGAGATCGAGAGTAGTAGTATTCGAGTTTTGGTTCCTTAATTACCGGTGGAACCTTTATGTGTTTATTAGTTACAGTAGTAGTAGTAGTACAGTAGTACTTGTTCCAAATGTGACTGCACAAGATGATGAATGTAGAAGATCCAAGGATTATTAAGTTCGACATGAGGAGCTCCGAGTATACTCCAAACCGTCTCTCTGCACTGACCATTTATTTGAGAGGACAGTACAGCTCCATCCCGTGCTAGGCTAGCTTATGCTGTACTACTCCTAGAAATGCCTAACCTATTTACTCGATAGGCACCAGGAAACGTAGAGAAGAGAGAAAAACCACGCTTGGTAGGCGGTACGATTTCAATCGATTTATTCTATTTCCCTTTTCTCTCCGTCCTCTTCCTCTCCATCTTCTCGCTGATCCCCACTCGCCCACCTTTAGCACACGCCAACACCGCCATGCCGCTTTCGGAGCATCTCGTAGCGATTCGATAAACCTGTAGATTTAGCAGAGAGAAAGAAGGCACACTTGGTTTTATTTCATTCCGTATTTCTCTTTGCCTCGATCTCCATCCTTGCTTCACCTGTAGCGTCCCGGCGACGGCCATTACCACTCGCACACCAATACAGGCACGCACCAACACCGCCATGCCGCTTTAGGATCAGCTCCAGCGCCCAGTTTGATAGACTATTTTCCATCTCGCCCTGCCAGCTGCCGCTCGCTCTCTCCTCCAAAACCCCCAATCACAACCAAACGCCATCGCCCCCACTTGCTCGAGCCCTTCCTCGGGATGGCCCAGTTGATCGATGATAGTGACACTTCTAGGGTGTTTTCTGATGGCCCCGTTGAAGAAATCTCAGCTAGATGCGACGTCATCACCACCATGTGCCTCGTCGCCTGCTGCAAACGTTATCTTTACTCAGCAACACATAGTGCATCCCTGTTGAAATCTCATCTGTTTGGTCTCCCCTGTGTTCTTCACTCTCACTCAACTAAAGTACCGCGTGAGTACAATGTCTTCTACTGCGACAATCGCATGAAGTAGTTCTATAGGGGCAGCTACTATTGCGGCAGGTGCAAGCAGAAGCCACAGAAGAAGTTCGGGTGGACCTTGTGCGAGCTGACACCGCTAGAAAGGTCCTCCTCCAATGTTGTGATGCCAGATTGTGAGGGTAAGAATTGGGCAAGCGCCCATGGAGATTGGATCGCCACTGTCGGCTTTGCCTGGAACTGGGAGCTTGTGAATGTGTTCACTCGTTGCCGGATTCCTCTACCAGCGATCTTCGATTTTGAGGCCACACCCGAGGTACTTAAGTTTCTCACGGCTGGTCAACCTACTAATCTAGTGAAGATAGCCATTTGCCGAGTTCCCACATCTGCTAGGAACTATAAGGATTTCTCTATCCTGGCCATCTTCGACACGGTAATTTCCTTCCTTGATGGTTCTCATGGTAAGTGGATGGTTCTTGAGAACTAGTTCAGCATGTTCAGCTACCGCGATGCAATTATCCACAATGGAGTTATCTATGTTGTAACTCAGATTGTCAATGTTTATGCATGGGATCCTCGGGCATGGGGTACAATTTCCATCCTTAAATTTTGAAGCTTCATCATTCCAATTTTGCTCAGCTGACCTCTGAATGTGCTTTCCTTGCAAGGTCCTGTGCGTCTTCCGGGGCCACCTGAATTAGATGGTAATCGTGAGTACAGTCCTGATCTATGGTGGTTAGCAAGATCTCCTAATGCTGGTAGCCTTATTCTGATCAATACTATGGGCGTTAGTGCTAGGAGTTATGACACTACTTATCCTGTGGCTAAAAATGTTGGTTATCATCACGGCCGCAATATTCACACCTATTCTACTGGGTTTTGCTGCCATGTGTTCTCGATTGACACTAGTAGGTTACTTCCACCGAGGCAATGGCGGAGGGTTTTAGACCTTGGAGCATTTTCTATCTTCCTTGGATTGAACTATCCAATTACCATTCCAGTTGGCATGGAAGGACTTGCCCCTGGAGATCTAACGAGGATCAACTGTGTATACACCTCGCCGCATGCAGTTAGTCTTGGTGGATTTAATATTTGTCCTGAAATATGCCACATCAGTATGAATTCTCAAGACGCTGCTGTTGGTTTCTCAACCAACATTGGCTGGAATTTCTCTCAAAAAAACATTGGCTGGAATTGGCGACAGACTCTGTTGTGGTTCATCCCAAGCTTGGCCAATGCGAAGGATTGGAACCGGCATAATTAACGGTTCAAGGGAGATCATATGGAATAGGGATTTGCGTATCTTGAATTATTTCCTTTGCCTTATTTGTATCGTATGTCCTCAGCCGTTAACTTGCTGTACTCTAACACTCATTTCGCCGCAATGTAGTGCAAGGCCGGCGATTTGATCAAACTCCTTCTGTATGCAAGCCATAGTTTTAGTCAGTGCGGGTTGAATATTCTGCAACTCGTTGCGCCCGCACCCCTTTATTATTTGTTGCACTTTCGAGTTCTCAAAAAATGTGAAATAAATTCGAAACATTGGCTATGTTGTATCTTGTGCATCTACAATATTCGGTCCCACAATAAGATCTTATGTGACCTGTGTCAATAAAAAAGAAAAAACCTAAGCAAACAATATCTTGTGTTCATTTGTTCATTTTGTGGTGGCCAGGCCATGTACTAGTAATATTTTTGGGATGGAAATTTATAGATGAACTATATAAATATGATATATGTTCATGATTTATTTCACATTTTCTGAGCCACATGCAACAGCTTGTTGCCGGTGCAGCTAGTTGCAAACTGTAATTTCCGTCGTGGGCGTACCTAGTGGCTCCAAGCACATGGTGCATGCATATTCTCACTGGCAGGTGGAGCCGACCTTAACAGGGCCCACATGTCAGTGAATCGGAGCCACACAAAGTCATGCACATTGCCTGACTTGAGCGAAATCTGGTGTCCTTGCATGTCTCTCATTTTGCTGCGCGGTTGCATGCTGTACATGTGTAATTCCATGTACCTTGTACTAGAACATATATGAACACATGCAACATGCCAAAAATACCAAGGACACACCCATACTATGCATTATATCCGGTGTATATATTTTCGGTTCTGTGCTATGATTTCTGCATGTAGGGGAACAAGATGAAAGTACATGTGTCCATATCGCGGCTACTACTACTAGTAGTAGTTTGTCCTCCTATTTTCCGTTGAAAATACTAGTACACTATGTTGAAATGAAAGCTGTAAAAAGAAAACCATCTGGTCAAACTGATGTGACTAGACAATACTGCACCTCTGATACGTAGTAAGTAGGAGTATTGTCAAATTACTAGCTGCATGGCGTGCTAGTCTAACATACAGTGAAGTCTAGGCGATGGTGTCCTCGTTGCTGCTGTTGACTAGACAGAGCAAGCAAGTAAAATCTCCTCCCTCGTTGTTTTGCCTCTCCATCTTCTTCCCTAGCCCCCACTCCGCCCACTATCTCCCCCACGCTCTCTCTTCTAACGCTCCCCTCCTACTGTAGAAAACCCTAGCCGCACTTCGCATCCGCCTAAATCCATCCGGCTGTGATGGCCGATTCGAAGATCAGTGGGTGATGCAAGTGGGATCAACTCAGCGTGGACTATGTCGACCTCATCATTCAGCGTCTGGACATTTCCAGCACCGTCAGGCTAGCCGCATGTTGCAAGCTGCTGTACGATTATATCGCCAACAACGAAGGTACGAAATGGACTGTTCACCATTGGACTGATCCCTGCCTACTGATGCCTCAGCCTTCTTATTGGTTCGACGAGCACTATGACGGTATGAGGGTACATCGTCTGAACGACACTATTGAGGGCAAACCTCTAGGGCAGCCCGATCTTTCACGAATACCTTTCAAATCGAGGATGGAGTGCGGGAAAAGGAGGGGCAGATGAACATGACGAACTCACGCACGAAGAACACGATGAACACACACGCAAAACAACGATACACACCAATATCTCACGCCAGCGGTGACCGGTCCGGCGCAATCCCTAGGATCAGCGACGGGCGGAGGACTCTCTCTCGAACCGGCATAGCGAGAAGGGAGACTCGGTGAGATCTTGGCATCTAGGCAAAGGGACCCCGATGCCTAGGCCTTGTACAATGCGGAGGCATGATGCAAACTCCAACAACGAGGTTTGGAATATTTGGTGCTCCTTTGTCAAAGGAGCATGAGGCCAGAACTAGATAGATCCACAAGGGGTTTCCACTAATTCCAAATATCATGCCTAGGGTTTACAATGGAGGTGCGGGACTATATATAGGCCAGCCACTTAAACACGGGTACTTTAGGAATAAAGAAAAGTTCTGGACGGACTAAGGGGTACATGGGCCGAAGGCCCAAAGGCCTTTTACATGCTGCGTCAGTGGTCGAGACTCGAGACTCATGTGCCGGAGACTCCGGTCTTGGCCGGAGATTTCGGTGGGGTCTCCGGAGGGGCCATCTGGCTGTCCTGGATCCTGGTTCGGGGGTCAGACCGGAGGTGGGCCGGAGTCTCTGGGGTCTTTAGGCCAGAGACTTTGGTGGACCGGAGACTCCGGTGTGCGCAGACCGGAGACTCCGGTCTGAGCAGCTCCAGCAGCTTCTGCTTCATGATCTGCTCCTTGTTCTCCAACTACCTGATGATGCATAGAGTAGTTGCATGAAGTAGCACACCATCCAAGGATGTATCAAATTGGCACGAGGAGAGGAGTGAGTTCACCTTATCTTGTAGGAGTTTGGCTTGGGCACGAGTCATGGGTCCACTTGGGGGACTTGTTGGTGTAGATGTAGAAGCGTCTGTAGGATGGGCTGCATCAGCTCCCCTCCTTGGGAAAGATTCGGCCTCGACTCTTCATGGGTATCATTGGTAACATCTCCATGGTAGGGTGAGAGGTCCTTGAAATTGAATGTATTGCTTGAAAGGTACTTGGAGGTCGGTATGTCGATGATGTAGGCGTTGTTGTTGATTCTTTTGAGTACCTTGAATGGACCATCTCCTCTTGGCTTGATCTTGGAGTCGCGTTCCTTGGGGAAGCGGTCTTTGCTTAGGTGTATCCACAAAAAATCACCTTCTTCAAATATCATCTCCTTCTTGTCCTTGTTTAACCTTGAAGCTTGGCGAAGGACTTGTTTCGCGATAGTAGCTCTTGTTTCTTCATGAAGATTCTTCATAGCTTGTGCGCGGTTCTCAACGTCCATGTTGGTGCGCTCATGGAGAGGTAGTGGTAGGATGTCGAGCGCGGTGAGGGGCTCGAAACCATATACTATCATGAAGGGACTCATCTTGGTTGTTGAGTGCTTGGCTCGGTTGTAGGCAAACTCAGTGTGGGGAATGCATTCCTCCCAATCCTTCAAGTTCTTCTTGATCAACACACGTAGAAGGGTTCCGAGGCTTCGGTTGACAACTTCGGTTTGGCCATTAGTTTGAGGATGCGAAGCGGATGAAAAGAGGAGCTTGACGCCGAGCTTGGCCATGAGGGTCTTCCATAAGTAGCTCATGAATTTGACATCACGGTCGGAGATGATTGTTCTTGGCACACCGTGAAGATGGACAATTTCCCTGAAAAAACAAATTGGCAACATGTGAAGCATCATCGGTCTTATGGCACGGTATGAAGTGTGCCATTTTGGAAAAGCGATCCACGACAACAAATATAGAGTCATGACCATGCTTAGATCTAGGCAATCCTAACACGAAATCCATACTAATCTTGGACCAAGGTGTATGAGGAATAGGCAATGGCATATAAAGACCATAAGGGTTAGCTTGCGACTTAGCTTGAACACATGTCGTGCATCGTTGAATGTAGCGCTCCATGTCGCGCTTCATCTTGGGCCAAAAGTAGTGAGTGGAGAGCATGTCCAATGTCTTGTCACGGCCAAAGTGACCCATGAGGCCTCCACCATGAGATTCTTGGAGAATCAAGAGTTGGAGGGATGACATCAGAATGCAAAGCTTGTTTTGTTTAAATAGGAAGCCCTTATGCAAATATAAATCATCAACTCCTTTATCAATGAGGCACTTTGTGAAAATTGTTTCAAAGAACGGGTCGAAAGCATACAAAGTTTTTATTTCCTCAATACCCAACACGTTGATTTCAAGTCTCGTAAGAAGGCTTGTGTGCTTACTAGACAATGCATCCGCAACTACATTATCTTTGTCCTTCTTATACTTGAGAATGTACAGAAAATACTCCATAAACTCAACCCACTTAGCGTGTCTCTTACTCAAGTTGACTTGGCCTTTGAGATATTACAATGACTCATGGTCGGAATGTATGATAAATTCCTTGGGCCATAGGTAGTGTTACCAAACTTGAAGGACACGAACTAAGGCAAAAATCTCTTTGTCATAAATTGGATAATTAAGGCGAGCACCACCAAGTTTCTCGCTATGGTAGGCTATAGGACGTCTGTTTTGCATAAGAACTCCTCCAATGCCAATACCACTAGCATCACACTCTATCTCAAAAGTTTTTGTGAAATCCGGTAACGCAAGGAGAGGTGCTTCAGTGAGCCTCTATTTGAGTTCATCAAAAGCTTTTTGTTGAGCTTTGCCCCACACGAAGGTGACATTCTTTTTTGTCAACTCGTTGAGAGGACAAGTAATGGTTGAAAAGTCTTTCACAAAGCAACGATAGAAACCAGCCAACCCATGAAAACTTTGGAGTTCACTCACATTTGTTGGGATGGGCCAATCTCGTATGTCCTTTACCTTGGACACATCAACTTCAATGCCCTTGGAAGAAACGACAAATCCAAGAAAAATCAACTTGTCTTTAGCAAAAGTGCACTTGGGAAGATCAGCATAAACTTTTCATGTCGAAGGATTTGCAAAACTTCCTTGACATGTGTAATATGGTCCTCAAGTGACTTTCTATAAACAAGTATATCATCGAAATAGACAACAACACTTTTTCCAATGAGAGAACACAAGGTATGATTCGTAAGGCGCATGAAGGTGGATGGGGCATTAGATAAACCAAAGGGCATAACCAACCATTCATAGAGACCAAGTTTGGTCTTGAAAGCGGTTTTCCACTCATCACCTTCAGCCATGCGTATTTGATGGTAACCACTACGAAGATCAATTTTCGAAAAAATAGTGGCTCCACATAACTCATCAAGCATGTCATCGAGACGTGGTATGGGATGCCGATAACACACAGTGATAGCATTGATTGGACGGCAGTCCATGCATAACCATAACGTATCATCCGTTTTTGGAACAAGAATCACGGGTACGACACTTGGACTAGTGCTAACTTGGAGACGAGTTGGTTGATTTGACGTCCGATCTCCTTTGTCTCCTCCGGGTTCGTGCAGTAGGCGGGGCGGTTAGGAAGGGGTGCACCGGGAATGAGGTTAATGCGATGTTCGATGCCACGAAGAGGAGGTAGTCCATGTGGGAGCTCTTCGGGGAACACATCCTTGAATTCCTGCAAAACACTCATCAAAGATGGAGGAACATTGTTTAATTCATTAGTTCCGTGCGCTACTCCCTTGCAAAGGAGGACATAATGCAAGATGGATGGGTTGTTTCGAACATCTCTCATCTCACTTTTGGTGGAAAGGAGAACACTTTTAGTTTTTCCACTAGACTTTGGCTTGTGGCTCTCACTCACTATGAGGTGGTTCTCTCTCTCACCGCTCTTGTCACAAGTAGGTGTTGTGCTATGCGCCCTCGCTAAAGCCTTTGCATTGTCCGCAATTATTTGGCTAGGAGTCATTGGTTGCAAAACATATGTTTTGTTGAGCCATTTGAAGGTGTACAAATTGGTGCAACCATCATATAGAGCAGCCTTGTCTATTGCCATGATCGACCAAGAAGCATGTGGCAAACTGTCATAGGAACCACATCGCACTCCACCGTGTCTTTGTACAGACCAATGGCGAAGGAGACCGATACGGTATGCTTGATCTTCACGGACCCTTGGTCACTTAGCCATTGCACGTGGTACGGGTGCTTGTGCAGATGGAGGGTGAGGTTGAGCTTATCACACAACTCGGTGCTAGCAAGGTTCTGGCAACTCCTTCCATCGATGATCACTTTGATAGATTTGCCATTTATGCCGGCTCATGTTTGGAAGATATTTGACCGTTGGTCTTCATGCTCTTGTGCTTGAGTGGTCAAGATCCTTGTGACGACAAGCGATGGAATTGCATCATGTTCACACATGAGGAGTTCTTGGTCATCTTCCACTCGTTTCCTTGTCATTGCTTCCTTGCCTCGGGCATCAAATTCATCTTCACTCAAGTACTCTTCATCGCCATTGTCATGGATGAACAATACCTTCTTTTTTCCATATTCGGCCAACTTGTGTCCTTTGCCTCCACACTTGTAGCATTCACCGTTGAAAGGTGTATCACTCTTTGCTTGTTTGCCACTTGGGGGCAGTTTTCCTTGAGGAAGTGTGGGCTTGAAGGAAGGCTTGGAGTTACTTGAGGAGCTTCCATTGAAAGTTTTTGGCATAGCGGTTGAAGCTTACTTGTAGGTGAAATACGTCTTGGTCTTATTGTACTTGATGTCCTCTTGCACTTGACGTTCGGCCTTTGCTGCAATGTGCACAAGCTTAACCATGGTGTTGTATGTTTGGAACTCAATGATGCGCTTGATTGGGTGGTTCAACCCAATAAGGAAGTGTGCCATAGTTTTCTCCATGCGCTCCTCAATGTTGGCACGAATCAAGTTGAGTTCCATTTCCTTGAAGTACTCTTCCACGGTCTTTGTCCCTTGATAAAGTGATTGAAGGTTGTTGAAAAGGTCACGCGTGTAGTGCGCGGGGACAAAGCGGGATCGCATATGAGCCTTCATGTCATGCCAAGTTGTGATTGGCGGTTCTTGCCTTATGTCACGAGTAACTTGAACTTGTTCCCACCAAAGGTTGGCGTAATCATCAAACTCAAGAGAAGCCATGGCGACCATCTTCTCGTTGCTATAATTGTGCATGCGGAAGATCTTGTCAACTTTGAGTGCCCATGAGAGGTATTCTTCGGGGTCACTAGATCCGGTAAACTTGGGAATTGTGAACTTGAGTTTGCCGAAGGTTTCTTCATCATTGCAGTCATTGCGACGAGCTTGGTGACCTTGTTGATGATCTTGTGGTTGAGGTGGTGGAACTTGGTTCTCGCGACCTTGGTGAGGAGCTTGCTCTTGATGTTTTTGTTGTGGAGGTTGCTCTTGATGTTATTGTTGACGGGGTAGAGGTGCTTGGGCCTCATGGTGTTGAGGGTGTGGAGCCTCATGACGCGGTTTATGACAAAGAGGAGGCTCGTTCCTCGGTTGGTGATGTTGATTAGGCACATGGGCCTCACGACGAAGATCATGGTCTTGAGCCTCTTGACGTGGTGGGCGTCGCTCAATTTGTACCACTTGATGCTCCATGTTTTGGTGTGGTGGAGGAGGCGCCTTGTGATGACCATGGTGTGGGTGTGGACGTTCATGACGACGATGACGAGGAGGAGGTTCTTGGAGAGCTTCAAATCGATGACGAGCTTGGTTCTCCAAATTGGAGTCATCACTTGTTGTGTCAAGTATGTGTCACGGGCGATGGTGGTGTACTTGCGGTTGCACTCACGGTTCTTCTTGTGGTTGCTCTTGTTGGATCACCAATGCCCTTGCGTGATGAAGGTGTGCTTCTTGCCTTACTCGTGGTCTTGAAGAGAAATCACCATCATATCTTGACGTTGCGGCGTGCCGTGGGGAAGGTACATAGTTCGAAGAACTTCCATCTTCAACCACGGGGGCATCATTGCGTCTTGGAGCACTTGGATGAAGATCTTGTTGAGGAGGAACATGATCACGCGAAGAAATTGAAGAGCTTGATGCACGTGAATGCAGTCTTTCCATTCCGTCGATGAGGCATCGAAGATTGTCATTTGTTTCGGTGACGGAGTGTTGAAGAGCACCATTTTGGTGGCCGAAGTTGTGATGCATTGGATGCATTTGTCATTCGAGGCCGTTGAAGCAGTTGTCGATGTTCTTGAACTCGGCTTGCGTCTCGCCAAATTGTTCATCTTGTCGCATCTCAAGGGCTTCGGAACTCTTGGCGGACGATGAAGTGACTTGCACACGTCATGTATGGTCCATGTTCATCTTCTTGAGGAGGTGGTTGGCTTGACTCACTGTGCCTATCCATCATGCAAAACACACAAGTATTGTATATGGAAGTGGAATATGGTGGTGTTAGCCTTGTACCTCACCTTGGGGATTGTACCAAACTAGGACCCACAAGTGAGAGCTATAAGTGTGCAAAGTGGAATTGCAAAAAAAACTCACACTAAAGAAAGAACTAACTCTCAAAACCTTGTTGGTGGTAGGTTAGGATTGTGGAATGCCAAAGAAGCAACCAAAAGAAAAGGGATAGTCAAAAGTGGGTAAAATCCAACAAAACTCAAGTCAAAGGGAAAGGTCAACAACTCAAAGGGGTGACGGGAACCTATGACTATATTTACACACGTGGAGATTGTTGGGATTGACACGACTATGAAAATGAGCAAACAAAATGTCCTAACAAAGACTAAGCTCGTTGTCGTGCCAATGCAAGGAGAGACCGTGGCTCGTTTGCAAAGAAGAAAAATGAGCAAAGGATTTGTGCACTCTTCTTTCTCTCTTGCTTACAAGCTTTGAGACTCTCTTTTGTTATGGGAGACTATTTTTCTTTTTCTTTTGCTTTGTATCTTTTTTTTGCTCTCCCTTGATGCTACCAAGTCACTCTTGCTATTGCTTTTACACTCTCACTATCCAAGGACAAGTGCACAATGCTCAAGCAAACACAAGATGAGCCACTCTCGTGGGATAGGTACACATAAAGGAAGATATGGGTTAACAAGGTGACGCTAGTTATACCTTTGTTGGTGATGATGAACTTGGCGTCGGTGGTGCGGGATGATGTTCATGGGCCATGGTGTCGATGAGCACGGAAGTTATCGATGCGGAATATTGTTGTTAGTTGACAACACACACATGGGCACAAACAAATAAGAGGAAATTAGCCAATGCAAGATAAGAGGCAAAACTGTCAAAATCAGGCGTCAGGGGCAGAGACTCCGGGGTCTCAGGCCAGAAACTCCGATCCAGGCCGGAGACTCTGGTGTGTACAGGCCGGAAACTCCGGTGTAGGCCGGAGACTCCCGTGTGCAGGCCGGAAACTCCGGTCTGGAGTTAGATTGCGAACTACTCGTGTTCTTGAGCGGAAATCCACACCTTGGGTCCTGAAAACCACGAAAAATTGGCCAAATTGGGCTGTGAAAACATAGGATAAAGCTAGACCAACTCCTAAGATAGGGTTTGGTCGGATCAAAACCACAAATAATAGTCCAAATCAAGAGATCGATCCAAAGGCAAATTTGGGCTGTTTTTTTGGGATTTTCGAATTTTTTGGTGGATAGAAGAAAAATTTGTGGGGGAATTCATGAGCAACGAAGCTCCTGATACCAATATGTTGAGGGCAAACCTGTAGGGCGGCGCGATCTTTCACCAACCCCTTTCAAATCAAGGATGGAGTGCGGGGAAAGGAGGGGTGGATGAACACGACAAACTCACGCACGAAGAACATGATGAACACACACACGCAAAACCACGATACACACCAATAGCTCACACCAGCGATGACCGGTCCGACGCAATCCCTAGGATTGGCGACGGACGGAGGACTCTCTCTCGAACCGGCACGGTGAGAAGGGAGACTCGGTGAGATCTTGACGTCTAGGCAAAGGGACCCCGATGCCTAGGCCTTGTACCACGTAGAGGCACGATGCAAACTCCAACGAGGTTTGGGATATTTGGTTCTCCTTTGTCAAAGGAGCATGAGGCAAGAACTAGATAGATCCACAAGGGGTTTCCACTAATTCCAAATATCATGCCTAGGGTTTACAATGGAGGTGGGGGACTATATATAGGCCAGCCACTTAAACAGGGGTACTTTAGGAATAAAGAAAAGTTCTGGACGGACTAAGGGGTACATGGGCCGAAGGCCAAAAGGCCTTTTACATGCCTGGCATCGGTTGGTCCAGAGACTCCGGTGTGTAGTCCGGAGACTCCGGTCTGAGCCAGAGATTCCGATGGGGTCTCCGGAGGGGCCATCTGGCTGTCCCGGAGCCTGGTTTGGGGGTCAGACCGGAGGTGGGCTGGAGTCTCCGGGGTCTTCAGGCTTCTTTGGTGGACTAGAGAGTCCGGTGTGCGCAGACGGGAGACTCCGGTCTGAGCAGCTCCAGCGGCTTCTGCTTCATGATCTGCTCCTTGTTCTCCATCCTTGGGTGCTTGGTGATGTGTTAGGGCTTCGTACCTGATGATGCATAGAGTAGTTGCATGAAGTAGCACATCATCGAAGGAGTTATCAAATTGGCACGAGGAGAGGAGCGAGTTCACCTTATCTTGTAGGAGTTTGGCTCGGGCACGAGTCATGGGTCCACTTGGGGGACTTGTTGGTGTAGATGTAGAATCGTCCGTAGAACGGGCTGCATCAGACACAGTGTACAACGTGGTTCCCCTTGACCATCCTCAGCGCACCGCCATCATGCCCTTCATGCATGAAAATTTCTGGGTTGGCATGAACGGTGACTGGCTCGCTGCGGTGGACCAGCACGGGGCCTGGTGCCTAGCGAACATCTACACCTATTGAGTAATCGACCTTCCATCGACGGATACTTGTGCCATTGTGGCCGCCTCACGTCTATGATATAACTTGTAATGCTACTAGCCAGCCGGGGTTCCCTCAGTTACATGTAGTCATTTCTGAACTCATTCACATTTCAATTTTTTTTTGGCGAATCCGCAGGTATGGAGAAAAGTTCAATAAGTCGTGGGATGGATCTCTTGAGCTGTTGAAGATCATAATCTTCCTAGAAGGCGGTAGCCCATAGAAGCTGGGGGTTACACAGACTATAAGGTCCTCGCGTTGTTCGACGGTGAAATCGCCTTCCTAGAAGGCGGTAGCCAAGTTTGGATATGTCTGGAGCATTCAGGTCTTGGAAGACGATAGTACTATGATGCCATTGAACACGGTGGCCTCATTTTTGCGGTCACAAGTCAAGGCTACACCTACTGCTGGTATCCCACATCAGAAGGTAATTCTAGTTCCATGATGATACATTGTGAGTGATTCAGTGAAGTTGTTCTTTAACTACCTTGTTTATGTTTTACCTTGCGTATGACTGAGTGAGCACACGCTTTATGTCCTAAAAAAATGAATGAACCATTGCTAGTAATGAATTAGTACCAGTAATTTGCCTTTCAAAAATATAGTGTATGACGGCATCCCTGCACTACTAAGTTTGTTCATTGTCAAAATATGAAAGGTATTATTAACCAGCATCTCAATTGTGAACGCAACATAGTGAAGCCGGGTTTCTTTATATGTTTGTACTTTCAGACCCTCCTCGGATTGTAGGAATCACATAGGATTTTTGTAGGACACCAATCTTTACTTTTTGGATTTTGCCTTGGGATTCAGAGGAATTGTGTAGGATTTGGATCCTTAGGATTTTTTTTCTATAAAATGCTGTTTGATTCGAAAGAGTATAATCCTTAGGAATTCCTTCAAAGGATTCCTTTGCACTCTATTTTGGAGGAAAATTTCCATCCACTCCAACCTCTTTGTACAATTCCTTTGCTTTTCCAGTGCAATCAAACACCACTTGATCCAAAATACTGTAGGCATCTAATCCTATATGATTCAAGTAGACATGCCTCTATATCAAAAAAAGTGGCGCTTCCTCTTTTGAAACTTACAACAACTAGGAAACTAAGATAAGAAAGAAATCCAAATATTCAGTAAGAAATGAAATTCCTAATGTTGTTAATTTCTTGTGTAATATTATTGTCAGGATTTACCTATTCACACGGTGAGCATGAACAATGAAGAATGCTGGTGTTAGAATATGTATGCCAGTAATGCACTTTTTGTCTCGAATTCGGATGTTGCAGGAAACAAGGAGCTTTCGTTTGTAATCCTAGCACCTATTCTGAATGATCGGCCAGGCATGTGGTTCCTCACTCGATCAGCTGATGGTGAATGCTTGATGATCATAATTACAACGTATGGCATGGGGGTTGCCCATGGCGAAGAGGGTGAAATCATTCATCATGCTCAAAATAGGACTAACCTACGCCTATATCCTGCCTCTCGTGTCTACATTTTTGAAGAGGATCCTAGCTCTGCTAGACCTCCAGGGGTCATCGTTTGGAGGCAAGTTAACAGCATGGGGGACAACTCTCTGTTTCTCGGTCTCAATTATCCAATCATTGACAAGATGATGAACAAACGCGGATGCAAGGCTGCTGATGGAACATTGTTCTCATTCATGAGGAAAAACTGTGTGTACACAACATACATGAGATTTCGCGGAATACAATTCCCTCAGATGAAATGCTGCAACCTGCAGCCAACTGAAGGTGAGCCTGTGGCAGTTATTATCCTTCCCAAAGATGGTTGGAACTATGTGCGACAGGCGGCAATTTGGTTTAGGCCTAGTTTAGGTTTGGTATGCTCATTGTGCCGATCTTTTTTTGCATCGTGGTTCAACAGTTTACTGTTAGTACACTGGTTTTAGTGGCCAGCTTGAATCCGTTTATATGAGCCCTGCCGTGCTTTTGTATTTAGTATTGCCTTCCACGGTATAATCCATGTAGCCGTGCTTATTTCATAGCATGATTTCTGTATTATAGTTTTCAGTACTGTTATAGGCTTGTATATATGCGACTCGTGCATTTTTTGAACCATCGCACCTCATGCAGCTTTGTGTTTTGAGAGGAATATTCCTTCTTTCCTCTTAGCAAACAGGGAAAAGTAGGTCACTACTTCTTATAGGGCCACGAAATAGGCCTTAACTGGGCCGTAATTGATCTTGGCTCAGTACGCCAAAGCAGGCCGAGACACCCTAGGATGGTAGCCGCAAATGTGTATGCCGATATTCTAAAAAAAGAGAGTTAATGCACACCCTTCCAAGAAAGAAAAATTGTTTATGCAGACCCCATATTGTCTCTGATACATGGCATACTTTTGGCACTACCGTGAAATTACTTGTTCAATACAGTATGTATCCTTGCTCATTCTTCTGTATGTGAAATGAACAACAAAATCTCTAATGTGACATGAACAAGTCAAACTCTGATATGCTGACATTATACTGTTTGTGCTAGTGTACAAGCTGGTTGTATTATTGTGTTCTAAACTATGAACTAAATGTGCGAATTCTGAGCCTTTTTGCATGATGACAATGCCACATGTTGACGCTAATTGCGGTATGTATTAATTTCATTGTACGAAAGCATAAAACTTCGAGTGATCAGTTTAAGCTGGTGCTTACCCGAGCTGTCTGCGGCTGGGCAAGTCAAGGCCACCGTGTGTCTATCGCCAACAGTTTATATGGCATGATTACAAGGTTTTGAGTACATCAAATCGATTGGGCACTTAGGCCGATTCAAAGCCACCCAAACCATCTTGAAATATATCCTTTGCTAAAAAGATGATTGCGCACTATAAGACTTGATATGACACGATGTTATGTCAATCCGTCAAACTCCCTCTAGTACTTTCCATGTTCGAATCCTGCGCTGCCCAAGTTCCTCGCTATGTTTGCTATGTATAATAAGGCGCAATATTGGTCATTTTTCTCCATTTCCAACTTCATTCTTTCGGATTCGGCGTAGGTACAGCCAGGTCAGGTGGACCATCGACCTTTAGTACAATATATTTTTACTACTCAGCCTATGAAAACGAATATTTCAACCCCACTTCGGACAAAAACTTCCCATACTCTTGTTTCAAAAGAAAAACCCTTAATTAGCCTTTCGTGGTGAGCAGAGTATATATTTTTTAGGGTACCAACTGCATTTTTTTGGAGGATGGGGTACGAACTATATTGAATTTTCACTAAGGACCTAGCGAAAATATTGCACATTTGACCCAACACTGGCCCAAAACCTTGCAAATTTAGTTTGCCGGGTCTGGTGGACTGTCGACCCCCGACATATTGAGTACATTGAATTTTTAGTGAGGAGGTTATTAGAAAATAGTACTACATTCTACCCAACTGTGGCCCAAAACCTCGCTAATTTATCCTTTCGGGTTCAGGTTGGCTGTGGACCGTCAACCCTCAACACATTATTACTTGGTTTTTTAAGCTTGAACCACACTGAAGAAGTTTCGGTAAGGAGCCCACGATAAGAAGCCCATTGGTTCACAAGATTGGACCCAAGTTATTTTTTTATCGCCCAAAATCATCTTAATTTAGTATTTCCATGCCATTCTGATAAAGTATAGGACAAGCTTCTCCTACCCATGTTGTATTTGTACAGAGCATTTAGCATTTTTTATGGCAAGTCGTCAGGGTTGCTGCCTTTTCATTTTAAGTGATTTCAACATTTCTAAATGTAATATTTTCTAGTAGTGGCATAGATGGTTCTGGCATAGTGGAAGCACACGCGGTTACCATTTGTTGAAGTCTTGAGTTAGATTCCTAGTTTTTTCAATATAAATATATAATATATAGTATAATCTTTGTCGTTCTTTTACATTTTTCCAGGATACACATGTTTCTTACACAGAGAAGGCTAACATCTAGGACCCAGCAACGTTGCCAAGGTCAAAACAGCGGAGTCTGTCATACACACTTTGCATTTGCAGAGACGCTGACATGTTGGACCCAGCAGAGACCTTATACATATGTTGCATCGAGCAATCAATGTTTCATTTACAAAGAGGCTGATATGTGGGACCCAAAGCACGACGTTATACAGATGCTGCATCGAGCAATGTTGCCAGTTCAAAACAGGGAGGCGCGAGCGAGAAAAAAGTTCAGCATGCACACGTTTCTTGTAATGAGAGGCTAAAATGGGGGACCCAGCAGTGTGAGCAAACGGAAGATTCTTCGAGCAACGCTATCTAGTTCGGAATAGGGTAACGCTAGAGAAGAAAAAAATTCCATCATACCCACGATTCTTCTAATGTGAGGGACCCACCAGCTTGAATAAATGGCTGATGCAGCGAGCAACGCTATCAAATTCAAAACACAAAGGCGCGATAGAGGGTAAAAAATCCATCATACACACATTTCTTCTAACGAGAGGATGACATGTGTGGCCTAGCATCATGATTAAATGGTGGATGCATCGAACATCGCTATCAAGTTCGGAACAGGTAGCGCAAGCCAAGGAAAAAAATCCATCATACACACGTTTCTTCTAATGAGAGGATGACATGTGGGGCTCAGGAGGTTGGTTAAACGGTAGATGCATCGAGCATCGCTATCAACTCAGAACGGGGTAGCGCCAGCGAAGGAAAAAATTCCATCATACACTCGTTTCTTATAATGAGAGGATGGCATGTGGGTCCCAGGAGGTTGATTAGACGGGAGATGCATCGAGCAGCGCTATCAACTTCAGAACAGGGTAGCGTGAGCGAAGGAAAAAATTTCCATCATACACACGATCCTTCTAATGAGAGGCTGACATGTGGGACCTAGCAGCCTTACTAAACGGCAGACGCCTTGAGCTACGTTATCGAGTTCAAATCCGGGAGGCGCAACCGAAAAGTATGGTCCGCTAGAGACACTGACGTCTGGGACCCACACACCTAAAAAGACTTCGGCGAGTCAACATCGTGCGAGGAAATGAAAATCATGCTTCTGCCATGCTCTGGCCGAGCTTCCTCCATGTTTTTAGCAGATCCATCGTAGTAGAGGGCCGCGAAACCGGAAAAAAAGTTTTCCATTGGCCACGGTCGAGCCGAGAATTTCTTCGCGGAAGACGTGCCTTCTATGTTGACCATCGGGCCAATTCGTTAAGGAAGAAAACTTTTATTGTAGTGGACATACCAACCTCGAAGTATCTGGTGAGCTCAACATTCAATGTCAAGGACCTTTCACCCTACCATGGAGATGTTCAAGCTGATAACCATGAAGACTCGATGACGACTCTTTCCCAAGGGGGGAGCTGATGCAGCCCGTCCTACGGACGTCCCTACATCTACACCAACAAGTCCCCCAAGTGGACCAAGGACTCGCGCCCGAGCCAAACTCCTACAAGCTAAGGTTAACTCGGTCCTCTCCTCGTGTGACTTTGATACATATTTAGATGGCTTGCTACTTCAAGCAAATACTCTGTGCATTCTCAGCTATGAAGCCCCAACGCATCAGCAACCCCCATGGATGAAGTATAAGGACCAGAACGAGAAGAAGTTGCAGCTGTAGCTAACACACTAGAGTCTACGGTCCCGAAGACCGGAATCTCCGGCTAGTCTCTGGACCAGCCTGCGGACCGAGGCCTAGGGACATTCTAAACACCCCTTTGGAGACAGACCGGAATCTCTGGCCTGCACCGGAGTCTCCCCTCCACTACACTGGAATCTCTGGACTACATGTTGATAGGCATGTAAAGGCCTTTGGGCCTTCAGCCCATGTACTCCCACATTCGTCCAGACTTTACCCTTTGTTGCCTAAAGTACCCCTGAACCTGTGGGTGGCCTATATATAGTGCCCCACCTCTATTGTAAACCCTAGACATGATATTTGGAATTAGAAGAAACCCTTGTGGATCTATCTAGTTCTTGTCTCATGCTCCTTTGCTAAAGGAGCACAAAATATCCCCCCACCTCGTTGGAGTTTGCATCATCCGAGAATCCCCACTCGCCATGCCGATTCGAGAGAGCGAGAGAGATCTTCGCCTGACACTGACCCTAGGGATTGCGTTGGACTGGTTGCCACCAACATGAGCTATTGGCTTGTATCGTGTCTTTGCGTGAGGGTGTTCATCATGTTATTCGTGCATGAGTTCGTGGTGTTCATCCCCTCTCTCTTCCCCCGCACTTCAACCCTCAATTTCCACGGGAATTCATGAAAGATCGAGCACCCCCGAGGTTAGCCCTCAACAAGAAGACACTGCTAAGGCTGAAGCCTAGGAGTCTCCGGCCCTAAAGCCCAGAGTCTCTAGCCTCCAACCCGGGAGTCTCTGTCCTGGACTCCAAAACAGCCTCTGGACCATCACCTGGAGCATTCAGTACACCCCCCGGAGTCTTCACCAGTGAGCACATTCCACCTTGGAGTCTCCGCGCACCCCAGAATCTCCGGCCTAGCTACCCCAAAGTCTCCATCCTAGAACCCCGGAGTCTCCGCCCCCAAAACTTTGGGCAAGCCTCCGGCCTCTGGCTAGAGCTCTTTGTCGACCGCCTCGGAGACCGTGCTACACACTGGAGTCTCCGGCCACCCCGAAGTCTCCGGTGTAAGTGAGGCCAGGCATATAAAGTCGTTTGGGCCTCTGGCCCATGTAACCCCAAATCCATTTAGACTTTACCCTTTTATGCCTAAAGTACCCTTGAACTAGTGGTTGGCCTATTAATAGCCCCAACCTCTATTCTAAAACCTAGACTAGATATTGGAATTAGAATACACGCTTGTGGATCTCTATAGTTCTTGTCTCATGCTCCTTTGCTAAAGGAGCACCAAATATTCCGCACCTCGTTGGATTTTTCATCGTGCCTCATTCGTTGTACAAGGCCTTAGCATTAGAGCCCTTTGCCAAGACATCAAGATCTCACCGAGACTCCCACTCGCCATGCCGGTTCAAGAGACAGATCTTCGCCTGATGCAGATCTTAGGGATTGCGCCGGACTGGTTGCCGCCGGTGTGAGCTATTGGCTTGTATTGTGTCTTTACGTGTGTGTGTGTTCATAGAGTTCTTCATGCGTGAGTTCGTGGTTTTCATCCCCTCCCTCTTTCCCTCGCACCTCGCCCTCGATTTCCATGGGAATCCATGAAAGAATTGGGCACCCCCGAGGTTAGCCCTCAACATATAGTAATGAGAAGATGGTCGCCATGGCTTCGCTTGAGTTCGATGATTATGCCAACCTTTGGTGGGAATAAGTCCATGTCGCTCGTGACGCAATAGAAGAGCCTCCAATCACCACTTGGCATGACATGAAGGGTCATATGACATCCCGCTTTGTTCCTACGCACTACACGCGTGACCTCTTCAACATGCTACAATCGCTTAACCAAGGCACAAAGACGGTGGAAGAGTACTTCAAGAAAATGGAGCTCAACATGATCCGCTCAAACATTGAAGAGCGCCACAAGAAAACAATGGCATGTTTCCTCATCGGCTTGAACCACCCAATCAAGCACATCGTCGAGTTCCAAAAGTACAACAAGATGGTTGAGATTATGCACATTGCAACAAAAGCCGAGCGTCAAGTACAAGAGGACATCAAATACAACAAGCCCAATACGTACTTCACCTACAAGCAAGCCTCAACCACTATACCAACAACCTTCAATGGAAGATCATCAAGTACCTCCAAGACTTCCTTCAAACCCACACTTCCTCAAGGAAAACCGACCAAAGTGGCAAGCATACAAAGGATGACTCGCCTTTCAACGGCGAATCTTACAAGTGTGCAGGAAAAGGACACAAGTCGGCACATGTGGAAACAAGAAAGTTTTATTCATTCATGACAATGGCGACGAGGAATACTTGAGTGAGGATGCATTTGATGCAAGAGTCTGATGTCTACGCACTTCTATTCTTGTAGACAATTGTTGGGCCTCCAAGTGCATAGGTTTGTAGAACAGCAGCAAGTTTTCCCTTAAGAGGATCACCCAAGGTTTATCGAACTCAGGGAGGAAGTGGTCAAAGGTATCCCCTCTCAAGCAACCCTGCAATCAAGATACAAGAAGTCTCTTGTGTCCCCAACACACCCAATACACTTGTCAGGTGTATAGGTGCACTAGTTCGGCGAAGAGATAGTGAAATACGAGTGGTATGGATATAAGACAACGGTGACAGAAAATAGCTTGATGGCGTGGAAGAGACTAAAGGCAAACTGAAATAAAGATGGCAGCAAGCAAACATGTAACAGATCTAGTTGCAAATGGTGATTGAATGCTTAGAGACAAGGCCTAGGGATCATACTTTCACTAGTGAACACTCTCATATAAATACCTTCTCCGGTTGAACCCTCTAATCGATGGTAGGGCTATAACAGCACACCTCAAAGTAAGCCTTTCCCATCCAGAAACCCCACACTATCACCTTGAGTACTAGATGAGTCCAACAAACACCACAATTTCATAAATACATCCAACTCCAAATATAACTCATAACAAGTATTTGTAATCTCTAGCCTAAGTGCCAGCATGGTGTCCACACTTTCAACTTCACACACATGGGGAGAGCAGATATCTATTAAGCACTTGAGTAGCAAGGTAGATCTATAGATTACAAGCTCATGATCACAATATGATCATGCATAGAGAGAGAGATGAACACATAGCTATCGGTAGAACCCTTAGCCTCGAGAGAGAACTACTCCTTCCTCATCATGGGAATCAGCAACAACGATGGAGATGGTGGTGGAGATCGATGGAGATGGCTCCGGGGGTACTTCCCCATCCCGGAAGGGTGCCGAAACAGAGACTTTCTGTCCCCCGAATCTCCCCTTCGGTGGCGGCGGCGCTGTGGAACTTTTCGTGGATTTCTGATTGATTGACGATCTAGGGTTTTGGTATCGGGAGGCTCTTATAGGCGAAGGAGGCAAGGTCGATGGCCGGCCAGGGGGGCCACACCATACCGTGGCGCGGTCTGGGCTGGCCCGCGCCAAGTGGGGGTGTGGCCACCCTGTGGCCCCTCTCCGACTCTCCTTCTGGCTCCGTGAGTCTTCCAGGAAAATAGTAACTTTGGCTTTTGTCCCGTCCAATTCCGAGAATATTCATTTTCTGACTTCCTGGAACCAAAAACAGCAGAAAACAAGCAACTGACACTGTGGCTCTTGTTAATAGGTTAGTCCAAGAAATCATATGAAAAATACTCCAAAGTGTGGACAAAACATAAGAAAGTAGATAAAACCAAGCATGGAACATCAAAAATTATAGATACATTTGCAATGTATCAACATACCCAAGCTTAAATCATGCTCGTCCTCGAGTAGGTAAGTGATAAAAAGAAAGAATAATTTTTGAGTTGACATGCACCATCATAAACTTGATCAAAGTATTTGTAAAACATTGATAGCTGGGATCATAGTACTTCAACATAGCATGAAATATAAAGTTCTAGCAATAAGACAAAGCAACTATGCTGCATGATGAAAAGAGACAAACAAAAGATTCATGAATAACAATGCTTTGCAAGACGTTTGTTTGCTTCACATAAAGAAAACATAGCATAATAGCATTCAGCTTGTCCCTCATAGAGTAGAAAATATAAATGCATAGGACACCTTCAAAGTTCATAAGAGTGACTAGATACAAATAGTTTAAAACAAGCAATATCAAGGTATGCATTAATCAACAAGTCTAGGGACAATGCACATAGAACTAAGAATGACCACTATGCTCTCAAAGTAGGTGCATAAAGATAGAAGGTGGAGACTCAATATAATAGTGGAAGAAAGGCCTTCATAGAAGGAAGCAGAGATTCAAGTTTCATAAAGAGCTTCCAAAAATTATGGTACTTAATAGCTTTCAGCTCTCATTGCCCCTATCATAAGCATCTGGAAGTGATTAAGGTTAAAGTGAACGAACTATGGTGTATATGCTTGATGATGTATAAGTTGGAAATCTCACATCCCTTGAATACGAGGACCGCTCCTCATGCTACTCAAGTTTAGTCACCAGTAAGTTCTTGTCAATGTAAGTACATGTGTATCATAGAGAACCACCAACGGGGTACCCCTTGCCCGATGATACGGAAGAATCCCCATATCAAAATGACAAGGCAAGCAGACAACGAGCATCTCAGCATTCTTCTTATTTACCATGGGAATATGGTGATTTTTTCTCTCTTTCCTCTTTTCATAATCCCTTTTTTTATTTTTCTCTTTTTTATAAGAAGAATGCTTCATAGACAACTCATTATGGTTACGCTGCAGGTTTCCACCATGTCAGCATGGATTAGACCAGCGGCCCAGGCGTTTCTCTAACACATATACATAACTCCATGGACTTACAAGCTCCCCTTTCATTTCACACCGACGACATCCATAGACAAAAGAGCATGATATCAACTAGGTACAAAGTACCAAGTGCAATGTTGAAAGCGTTCCCCATGATAGCATGGTTCTGCTAATCCCCAACAAATAAGTGCAAGCATATACAACATAGACGACACAATGGTTCAAGTTTATTAAGGGCAAGAAAAGTAAAGTGTGCCATCAAGTTCGTGAGAGCTTTAATCACTAGTTTTCTCATAACAAGTTTAATTCGGAAGGTAAACAAAAACATGAATATACTTGGAATAGCATAAGCTAATAGGTAGGTATGGTGGACTCTTTGGAATAACTTGGTTTAGGGAGTTGGATGCATGAGTGGAACTCATACTTGGTTGTGGAGGCTAGCAAAAGACTGGGAGCGACAAACTAAGAGAGCAATAATGGCCATAATCATGCAGAGCGACAAAACATCATTGATCAAAGCATAAAGTGATACTACAAGTTGAATACTAAAGGATCATAAAGGCTATGGTGACTTGGGATAGTCATAACATGGTGTGAGCATGTGCCAAGTCAACCCGAATAAAGCATCAAAGGAGAATACCACAATACTATGCTTTAATATGCTAAAACAACGCATGATTCCTCCAAGGCACATTAAGCAATATCAATTGTTTATAACAAGTCATGCTATAGCAAATAATACTAAGCATAAAGCTAAAACAATATCAAGCATGGCATGACAAAGCATAGGCCACAGTAAAAAACAAGCTCTCTTTAACACTTAAGCATGAACTTTCCTACTCTTTTCCAAACCAGACCAAATTATTTGAAAACCAATGTATGAAAGAGGGGCTCCAACCAATTTATTCAGCAAACTAGGAAAACCAAGCAAACGAAAAACCAAAACAAAAACAAAAAAGAAGACGCTCCAAGAACAACACAACTGTGCATGAAACAATAAAAATGAAGTGTTTGGAAGAAACCTGGGGTTTTTATTGATGAAGAAGGGGATGCCTTGGGCATCCCCAAGCTTTGACGCTTGTACTTCTTGGATAGTTCTTGGGGTGACACGCGTGGCATCCCCAAGCTTGAGATTTAGTCCATCCTTCATCTCATTACTCATTCCTTCCATACACCTGAAATTTTTCCTTCATACAAAACTTCACACAATCTTTATTAGCAACATTAGTGCACTTAAGATAATAAGTCTTTAGGTTCAGTTCTAACACCAATAAAACTTCTATTAAAACACTAGCTACTGTAGCACTTCCCTCAAAAAGCTCAATTCCCCAAAATAACTCAAAAAGGAACCAACAAGAAGCAAATGCAGAAAATGGCAGAAATCTGTCAAAACAGACCAGCAGGTAAAGACGAATTTTTTCGAAGACCTTCTGTTGCTGAAATCAAAAAGTGTTGAACTAAAGAAAGTTAGGTAACAACCTGGGGCAGAATCAAAAAAATTCACGCCTCAAAAGGACGTAGAGAGATTTTACACAAATTTTTACGGTGAAGCACATAAATCTGTTTCGGGACAGCAACTTTCAAAATCATTACTTCTCTCTCATTAGAGGTTACTCTTGGCACAAAAAGCGAATAAAAAGGATAAGGAGCGGTTATTACTGAAGTAATAACTTCCAAGACTCATCTAAAACTTTTGGGTTATCTCCCAATAAGTACTTTTCTTTAACGCCTTTAAGTTAGGCACAAAAGTTTGAGAAGATGCTCACATAAGAAATATGAGTTCAAGTGAAAGAGAGCATCAAGAAGCAAATTCAAAGAACTTTTAAGTCTAACCCACTTCCTATGCATAGGAATCTTGTAAAGAAACAAGTCATGAAAGCACAAAGCAACAAGCATAGTAAAGCAAAACAAGTGCAACGTCAAGACTTTCAACATAAAGAGGGGAAACTTAATATTATTGAGATGCATAAAACCATGTTTCCTCTCTCATAATAACTTTCAGTAGCATCATGAATAAAATTAACAATATAACTATCACATAAAACATTCTTATCATGAGCCACATGCATATAATAATTATTACTCTCCACATAAGCAAATTCAACAAAATAGCTATCATTATTATTCTCATCACCATAATCATCAAATATAGGAGGCATATTGTAATCATAATTAATTTTCTCCTCAATAGTAGGTGGACTAAAAATATCATATTCATCATTGTAATCATCATATATTGGAGGTTTGGTATGATCATAAGCAATAGAATAGCTATCTTCCAAAGCTGGGGAACTAAAAAGATCATTTTCATAAAAACTAGCTTCCCCAAGCTTAGACTTTTCCGTAGCATTAGCAATAATGGTGTCCAAAGAATTTATACTAACAACATTGCTATTAGCATGCAAATAAAGTTCCATAGGTTTTTTATTTTTCTCTTCAAACACTTGATGTCCTAACTCAAGATAAATACTATAAAGCTCTCTAATTTTTGTTGTTGTTTTCCATTAAGCCTAACTAGTGAAAACAAGAAACAAAAAGACAAAATTGTAGAATCTAAACGAAATAACTTCGAGCACTCACACCGGAGGATGTGAGTACCTTTTACCTTACCTCCCCGGTAACGGCGCCAGAAAATAGGCGTTTGCCGTGGGAGGTTCTTCTTCTTTAATCCTCCGGTGTGAATACCTTTTACCTTACATCCCCGGCAACAGTGCCAGAAAATAGGCGTTTACCGTGGGAGGTTCTTCTTCTTTAATCATCCGGTGTGAATACCTTTTACCTTACCTCCCCGACAACGGTGCCAGAAAATACTTTGCTGGCGCGTGGTTGATGTGGGAGCTTATTCTTCTTCAGTACCCGGCAATGGCGCCAGAAAATAGCTTGATGTCTACGCACTTATATTCTTGTAGACAGTTGTTGGGCCTCCAAGTGCAGAGGTTTGTAGAACAGCAGCAAGTTTTCCCTTAAGTGGATCACCCAAGGTTTATCGAACTCAGGGAGGAAGTGGTCAAAGGTATCCCCACTCAGGCAACCCTGCAATCAAGATACAAGAAGTCTCATGTGTCCCCAACACACCCAATACACTTGTAAGGTGTATAGGTGCACTAGTTCGGCGAAGAGATAGTGAAATACGAGTGGTATGGATATAAGACAACGGTGACAGAAAATAGCTTGATGGCGTGGAAGAGACTAAAGGCAAACTGAAATAAAGATGGCAGCAAGCAAACATGTAATAGATCTAGTTGCAAATGGTGATTGAATGCTTAGAAACAAGGCCTAGGGATCATACTTTCACTAGTGAACAGTCTCATATAAATGTCTTCTCTTTATGATACTATTCTTAACTACTGTCCGGTTGAACACTCTAATCGATGGTAGGGCTATAACAGCACACCTCAAAGTAAGCCTTTCCCATCTAGAAACCCAACACTGTCACCTTGAGTACTAAATGAGTCCAACAAACACCACAATTTCATAAATACATCCAACTCCAAATATAACTCATAACAAGTATTTGTAATCTCTAGCCTAAGTGCCACCATGGTGTGCACACTGTCAACTTCACACACATGGGGAGAGCAGAGATCTATTAAGCACTTGAGTAGCAAGGTAGATCTATAGATTACAAGCTCATGATCACAATATGATCATGCATAGAGAGAGAGATAAACACATAGCTACCGGTAGAACCCGTAGCCTCGAGAGAGAACTACTCCCTCCTCATCATGGGAATCAGCAACGAGGATGGAGATGGTGGTGGAGATCGATGGAGATGGATCCGGGGGCACTTCCCCGTCTCGGCAGGGTGCCGGAACAGAGACTTTCTGTCCCCAGAATCTCCTCTTCGGTGGCGGCGACACTGCGGAACTTTTCGTGGATTTTTGATTGATTGACGATCTAGGGTTTTGGTATCGGGAGGCTCTTATAGGCGAAGGAGGCAAGGTCGATGGCCGACCAGGGGGCCCACACCATGCCCTGGCGCGGCCTGGGCTGGTCCGTGCCAGGGGGTGTGGCCACCCTGTGGCCCCTCTCCGACTCTCCTTCTGGCTCCGTGAGTCTTCCAGGAAAATAGTAACTTTGGCTTTTGTCCCGTCCAATTCCGAGAATATTCATTTTCTGACTTCCTGGAACCAAAAACAGCAGAAAACAGGCAACTAACACTGTGGCTCTTGTTAATAGGTTAGTCCAAGAAATCATATGAAAAGTACTTCAAAGTGTGGACAAAACATAAGAAAGTAGATAAAACCAAGCATGGAACATCAAAAATTATAGATACATTTGCAATGTATCAGATTCAAAGAAGCAATGACAAGGTAACATGTGGAAGATGATCAAGAAATCCCCATGTGCGAACACGACACAAGTCCTTCGCTTTTCATCACCAGGATCTTGACTACTCAAGCCCAAGAACATGAAGATCAAAGATCCAACATTTGCCAAATACGTGCTGGCATCAATGAGAAATCCATTAAAGTTATCATCAATGGAGGGAGTTGTCACAACCTTGCTAGCACCAAGTTGTGTGAGAATCTCAACCTCACCCTCCATCCACACAAGCACCCCTATCATGTCCAATGGCTAAGTGACCAAGGGTCCATGAAGATCAAGCACACTATCTTGGTAACATTCTCTATTGGCCCTTACAAATACACGGTCCCCATGATGGTTTGCCATATGTTGCTTGGCCGACTTTGGCAATTAGACAAAGGTGCTCTACATGATGGTCGCACAAATGTGTATACCTTAAAATGTTTTAACAAGACATGTGTTTTGCAACCAGAACTCCTAGCCAAATAATTGCGGATAATACAAAGGCTCTATCGAGGGCACAAACCAAAAACCCACCTTGTGATAAGAGTGGTGAGCGAGAGAACCACCATATAGCAAGTGAGAGATAAAAGCCAAACTCGAGTGGAAAAAAATAAGAGTGTTCTTCTTGCCCTCAAAAAAGAGATGAGAGATGTGAGGAATAACCCATATATCTTGCACTATGTCCTCACTTGCAAGGGACTAGCACAAGAAACTAATGACTTGAAAGATATTACTCCCTCTTTAATGGCTATTTTGCCACAATTCAAGGACGTTTTTCCCGAAGAGCTCCCTCATGTAATCGAGCACCACATTGACCTCATACCCGACGCACCTCTCCCAAACCACGCCACCTACTGCACGAACCGGGAGGAGACCAAGGAGATCGAACAACAAATCAACCAACTCGTCTCCAAAGGTTTGATCCAAGTAAGAACTAGTCCAAGTGTGGTACCCGTGATTATTATTCCAAAGACGGATGATACGTTGCGGTTATGCATGGACTGTCATCCAATCAATGCTATCACCGTACGTTATATACATCCTATACCACGTCTTGACAACATGCTTGATGAGTTGTGTGGAGCCACTATTTTCTCGAAAATTGATCTTCATAGTGGTTACCATCAAATACGCATGGCGGAAGGTGATGAGTGGAAAACCGCCTTCAAGACCAAACTTGGTCTCTATAAATGGTTGGTCCTGCCTTTTTGGCTTATCTAATGCCCCATCCACCTTCATGCGCATTATGAATCATATTTTGAGATCTCTCATAGGAAAAGTGTTGTTTTATATTTTGATGATCTTATTGTATATAGCAAGTCACTTGAGGAACATGTTATACATGTTAAGGAGGTTTTGCAAATCCTTCGAAATGAAAAGCTATATGCTAACCTTCCTAAGTGTACTTTTGCTAAAGAAAAATTGATTTTTCTTGGTTTTGTTGTTTCCTCGAATGGAATTGAAGTGGATGTTTCTAAGGTCAAGGACATACGAGATTGTCCCATTCCCACAAATGTGAGAGAACTTCGAAGTTTTCATGGGTTGGCCGGTTTCTATTGTCGCTTTGTGAAGGATTTCTCTACCATTGCTTGTCCTCTCAACGAGTTTACCAAAAAGAATGTCACCTTCGTGTGGGGAAAAGGACAATAAAAATCTTTTGATGAACTTAAAAAGAGGCTCACCGAAGCACCTCTTCTTACATTACCGGATTGATATGGGCACGAAGGAGGAGGTGAAGCCTAATTTCAGGACTCCACCAACCTAGGTGATGCGGGCGCATCCCATTGATGATTGGCAAGCTAGGACGACCTACGATATGTAATGATAAGTCTAAGGTTGTGTCAAATATTGTTGCATAAAGTGCACAAATACTCTCTAATCTAGGAATTTTAACATCAAGATTGGTTAATAGCATATTCTTCCTAGATAAAGCATCAACAATGACATTTTCCTTTCCCTTCTTGTATTTAATGATGTAAGGAAAAGACTCAATAAACTCAACCCATTTAGCTAATCTTCTATGCAAGTTTGATTGAGCTTTCAAATATTTCAATGCTTCATGATCAGAATGTGTGATAAATTCTTTTGGCCACAAATAATTTTGCCAAACTTCAAGTACTCGAACAAGTGCATACAATTCTTTATCATAAATTGGATAGTTCATACGAGCACTAGTAAGTTTCTCAAAAAAATATGCTATAGGGCGACCCTCTTGCATCAAAATGCCACCAATGCCTATACCACTAGCATCACATTCAACTTCAAATTGCTTCGAAAAATCATGTAATGCAAGTAATGGTGCAGAAGTAAGCAAACGCTTCAATGTATCAAAAGCAATATCTTGGGCAGCTCCCCATACAAATGGCACACCTTTCTTAGTCAAATCATTCAATGGTGCAGCAAGATGGCAAATGCTAGAGTTCGTGAATCCCTTGAGATGACAATGCATCATTTTCTCAACAATTTGAAGCTTCAAATCAAGAGCATTGTTCGTCATCACAAGTATGAGATGATGAACGAATTGTTGCACCATGCTAGAGAGGCCGAATCATAGCTAGCTGAGGAGGCTAAGTCATGTGCACGGTTTACGTCTACTAGCCATTTTGCGGCCAGATCTACACCGCCTACTATGGCGCCACGTGCTGCTAGCCATCCTACACCATCGGCCAAACCAGCACCTACATCTTCGTTTGGTTCTAATGCTCAGAAGCCCACTGCTCCTGCTGCTAGCTCAGGTTCCAATATGTGAACCGCGTGTACTCGCGATGTGGTGTGCCATACTTGTGGAGGTAGAGGACATTACAAGAAAGATTGTCCCAACAGCAAGGTGATGTTTGTCAATGAACATGGTGAGTTAGAGAGTGGAGATGAAGTTGATAACGATGATGATTATGATGGTGAGGACGGTACTGATGCTTATCCTGAGCGTTCTCCCACTATTGTGGTATCTCCACGTATACTTAGTGTGCAACCTATTGATGAATCTCAGCATTGCAACTTGTTCCAAACAAAAGCTCTAGTTGGACCTAACAAAGCTTGCAAGGTAATTATTGATGGAGGTAGCTGCCGAAATCTTGCAAGTAAGGAGTTATGTGCCAAGCTGAACTTGACTTATTTACCTCATCCCAAGCCATACTACATACAATGGTTGAGTAACAATGGTGAGATGAAGGTAAATCATATGGTATGTGCGAATTTTCAAATAGGGCCATACAAGGATTCTCTTGACTTTGATGTGGTTCCTATGACTGTTTGCCATCTTCTATTGGGTCGGCCTTGGCTTTATGATTGCCACATGCAACACAATGGTTGTGCCAATACATATCACCTAGAATTCAAAGGAAAGAAGATTACTAGGCAGCCGATGACACCATAAGACTTTGTGAATGATTCTCGTCAGAAGATAGAAGTAAATTTGAAGGATGATTCTGTAGCTCGGCGAGATAATCTGACAGATGTTCATGATGTAATTGAGCCTAATTCGAGTGAAATAACAAAAAGTGAGAGAGTGTGATAAGGGGTTGCCCGATCTTCTCAGTGAGCAACGTAGGTGATGGTGATGATGATGGAGATAACTCGTGAGACACTGTCGAACTATCTCTCAGCTGCTCCCCTGTTGCCAATGCAATAGATCTTCGTCCCAATGGATATTCGCAACACCACACACTTGCGCACGTGATCCCGGATCACGAACGGTTTGCAATCTACCAATTCCCAGTGGAACGACAGATAACACTTAATTAGAGCCAATTTGATATTGTCTAGCGAAACACAATCACAATATTAGAGGATTCAAGATGAATTCTTGCAGCAATCCAATCTAGGGTTCAATCTAAAACAAGTCTAAGGACTAATGAGGGGGTGGCAGCTGCCTATATTGGAGGACAGCCGTGCACAGCTAAACTCGACCCAGGTGGGTCCGAGTTGGATACAACTGGCCCCAAAAAGCTCGACCAAGACAGGCACACAAGCCACGCGCAAGGGGGCACCTGGCTAGGTGCAGCCCGAACTCTACTGGTCCTCCTCCTGGCGCACGCCTCCCTCTCCTCCCCTGGTGCCAACGTCCTGCCGTGGTAGGGAATCGGCCAAAATCCTGCTGCGGCAGAGAATCTTCTGTTGTAGCCTTGATGCTTCTTCTTTAGCTCCTTAGCCTTCCTCATACCTGATCAAACATAGATGCAAACATTTAGGTAGCATAAAATTCTCATCAAACAATATTCCAGAACCAACTAAGAAGGAATTCACCTGTTGCTTTAACAACTTGGCCCTAGCCCTTGTAATAGGTCCAATTCTAATTTCATTAATGTCTTGAATCTTTGCATCATTATCTTCATTGAATAATGGAAGAATGGTAGATATGTCCTCATCATCCTCCCCCTTCAAAAGGCGTCAACCTTGACACGTCAAGATCTTCCTCTTCATATGGTGTCAAATCAGATACATCGAAAGAATTACTGACACCAAACTCCTCAATAGGCAAATCTATCTTGTAGGCATTGTCATTTATCTTGGCAAGAACCTTGTAAGGACTAGCACCCCAAGGAAGTAGCTTTGACTTACGCTTCTCTAGAAATCCGTCCTTGCAAAAATGAACCCATACCATGTCACCTGGCTGAAATAGTACCTCCTTTCTCTTCTTATTGACACGGCTAGCATTGTCCTTGCCCTTCTTCTTAATAGCTTCTTTTGTCTTCATGTGTACCTGCTTCACAAAATATTCCCTCTTGGTTGCCTCCATGTTCTCTCTTTCTTGAATAGGAAGAGACAACAAATCAAGTGGTGTGATGGGTTTGAAACCATAAACCACCTCGAAAGGACACAACTGTGTATTAGAGTGTACATCCCTGTTATATGCGAACTCGACATGTGGCAAGCAATCCTCCCAAACACGCAGATTCTTCTTGATCATAGATCGTAGCAACTGTGATAATATGTGATTTACCACCTCTGTTTGTCCATCAGTTTGAGGATGACAAGTAGTGCTGAATAACAACTTGGTCCCCAGTTTACCCCAAAGGTTCTTCCAAAAATAGCTCATGAACTTCACATCACAATCAAAAACAATGGTCCTTGGTACTCCTTGTAATCGCACAATGTCCCTGAAAAACAGATTAGCAACATGCGACGCATCATCGCTCTTGTGGCAGGCAATAAAATGTGCCATCTTAGAAAAATGATCCACTACCACAAATATAGAATCATGTCCTCTCCTAGTTCTAGGCAGTCCTAATACAAAATCCATGCTAATATCTTCCCATGGATTAGTAGGTGCAGGTAGAGGAGTATACAAACCATGGGGCTTCAACTTTGACTTGGATGTATTACAAGTAATGCAACGCTTGACAAATCTGTCCACATCATGCCGCATCTTAGGCCAATAAAAATGATCAGCGAGCATGAGGAGTGTTTTCTCACGCCCAAAGTGGCCCATCAATCCACCAGCATGTGATTCCTGTAATAAGAGCAAACACACAGACGACTCAGGAATACACAATTTGTTAGCTCGAAACAAGTACCCATCATGAATATGATATTTTTCCCAAGATTTCCCATTAACACACAACTTATATGGAGCAGTAAAATCATGATCAGTAGCATATAAATCACACAAACTCTCCAAACCAGGAACTCTCACATCCAATTGCGTTAGCAACATACTTTTCCTAGAGAGAGCATCAGCTACAATATTGTCTTTTCCCTTCTTATGTTTAATGATATATGGAAAACACTCAATAAATTCAACCCACTTTGCTAGGTGCCTATGCAAGTTGGACTGTGCTTTCAAATATTTCAAAGCTTCATGATCAGAATGTAAAATAAACTCTTTTGGCCACAAATAATGTTGCCCAACCTCAAGCACACGCACAAGAGCATATAATTCTTTATCATAAACAACATAGTTCAAACGAGCACCACTAAGCTTATCTGAAAAATAAGCTATAAGCCGTCCCTCTTGCATCAACACAACACCAGTACCTATGCCACTAGCATCATACTCAATCTCAAATTGCTTATTAAAATTAGGTAGTGCAAGCAAAGGTGCAGAAGTAAGAAATCTCTTCAACTCATCAAAAGCATTATCTTGGGCTGGTCCCCAAACAAATTCAACACCTTTCTTAGTAGGTTCATTCAAAGGTGCAGCAATGGTACTAAAATCCTTCACAAATTTTCTATAGAAACTAGCAAGTCCATGAAAACTTCTCACTTGACTAACATTCATCGGAGTAGGCCAATTTGGTATTGCTACACTTTTAGAATTATCTACCTCAACTCCATTCTTAGAAACAACATATACTAGAAAGATGACCTTGTCTTTGCAGAAACTGCACTTATCAAGATTACCATATAATTTAGCATCACGTAGCACATGCAAAACTTGTCGAATATGATCAATATGTTCAGATTCAGTGCGGCTATAGATTAATATGTCATCAAAATACACAACCACAAATTTTCCTAGAAAATCTCTCAAAACATGGTTCATTAATGTCATGAAAGTACTAGGTGCATTAGTGAGACCAAAAGGCATGACTAACCACTCATATAAACCAAATTTCGTTTTAAAGGAAGTTTTCCACTCATCCCCTTCCTTCATCCTAATTTGATGATAACCACTATGCAAATCAATTTTGGAGAAAACAGTAGCACCACTCAATTCATCTAACATATCCTCTAAACGGAGAATAGGATGACGATATCGAATAGTGATGTTATTAATAGCTCGACAATCTACACACATGCACCATGTACCATCTTTTCTTAGGTACTAAAATAACAGGAACAACACAAGCACTAAGGCTCACACGAATATACCCTTTATCAAGAAGTGCTTGTACTTGTTTCTGAATCTCTTTAGTTTCTTCGGGGTTGGTGCGGTAAGGTGCTCGATTAGGCAACGATGCTCTTGGAATCAAATCAATTTGATGCTCAATACCGTGCAATGGTGGCAAACCATCGGGTACCTCGTCCGGAAAGACATCACTGAGTTCCTGCAAAATAGTAGAAACACCAATAGAGAGAGGGGTCATGTCGTTGGAAACCAAAATTTCACCCTTGTAAACCAGCACCAGCGGTACAGCAGAGGGATCATCCACAAATTCTCTCAAATCTTCCTTTGTTGCCATCATCATGAATGAATCAACTCCACCATCAGAAGAGACAAACAGAACTGGCATGGAAGGCAAGTTGTCCATTGAGTGTACCGTGGCAGAAACCTGCATGGTGCTGTCCCGCGGCAGAAAACTGGCCTCTTCATGTGCCGCGGCAGAAACCTGGGCAGGCGGGGAAGCACTGCTGTGCCGCGGCAAAGAAACTGCAGAAATCTCTGCTGCTGTAGAGAACCGAGCTGGGCACTCGGCCGTGGCAGCAAAGTAGCTAGAAAGTTGTGTCGCGGCAGCAAAACATGCTATGAAGTGTGCCGTGGCAGATGAAGTGTGATCATGCACTATCAATGCAGGGTCTTGTTGTTGTGTCCTCGCATGCGCATGCTCAAGATTGACTTCAGTCTTCTGATGGGACTCATTAACAATTGCATGTGGAGACATAGGTCTTCGTATCACATCCTTGCCTTGACAATTAAACTGATATGTATTGGCCTTACCATTGTGACGAACATCATGATCATATTGCCATGGAAGGCCCAAAAAAACATGGCAAACTATCATAGGGACAACATCACATTCGACAACATCTTTATAGGCCCCAATCTGAAACTCCACACGTACCATATGGCTAACTTTCATCTCACCACCATCACTCAACCATTGAATAAAATATGGGCTAGGGTGTGGATAGTATTTCAATTCCTTCTTGGTACAAAGCTCTTTACTAGCCAAATTTCTGCAACTCACTCCATCAATAATGACTCTGCATGCTCTACCTTCACTCACATCAGCCTGTGTTAGAAATAAATTGCATCTTTGATCAGCTGAACTTGGGGTAACTTGCAAGACCCTAGGGGAACACACAAACATAGGATTTGGAGACGCATCACAATAGTAAACATCCTCAGGAACCTCATCATGCTCCTCTTCAAACGGATCAGCATCATCCCTAGTCTCGTACCCACTAGACGCATAAACTATCATAGTCTTCTTATTAGGGCAGTCACGCTTGAAGTGTCCCTTGCCGCCACATGTGTGACAACTCATATCTCTGTTCTAGGCTGTAGAAGTAGTGGAATCCGAACCACTCATAGTAGGTGTAGGCTTGTTGTTGGACTCAATATCTTTCACCGGAGTACTGCTTAGCCCAAAATATATCGAGCCTGTTGGGGAACCCTAAGAGGAAGGTACGATGAGCACAGTAGAAAGTTTTCCCTCAGTGATGAAACCAAGGTTATCAATCCAGTAGGAGCAAGGAAACACCTCAAAGGTGTTGCTAGCTGAACTTTGGCAGGGCGCACTACCGGTGCCAGCAGCAACGTGGAAACCTGCACAACACAACCACAGAACTCTGCCCCCAACTTGCGATGAGGTTGTCAATCTCATTAGTTTTACGGAAATCAAAGGATTAAACGTATCGAGTGGAAGAAAGTAATAGTTTGTAGAAAGTAAATAGAAAGCAGTAAATAGTTGATTGTAGATTGATGATAAAAGAAAGGACCCGGGTCCATAGTTCACTAGTGGTGGCTCTCCTTAAGATAGATGACATGTTGGGTGAACAAATTACAGCGGGGCAATTGACAAACATCGAGAAAGCAATCATGCATATACTACTCATCTTGACTCCTTTGAGATTTGATTGGACATTACAACATTATACATAGACCGTAATCCAACTGCATCTATGACTAATAATCCACCTTCAGGTTATCATCCGAACCCCCTCCAGTATTAAGTTGCAAGCAATGGATAATTGCATTACACATTGCGTGTAAAGTAAACAATACGATTGTTCTATGAACAAAGGATTGTTGTTTTCTCCCTAGTAGAAACATCACATCTAGTACCTTAGAGATTTATGTCACTTCCCCAGATTACTAGAGGCATGAATCCACTATCGAGCATAAATACTAACTCTTAGAGTTGCTAGCATCTACTTGGCCAAGATAGCTACTAACAACATAAAGCATGCAAGATCACAAATAACAAAGACATGATAGAATCAGTAACCAATCTGAAATAGCATCTCAATATCCATCGGATCCCCGCAAACACAACTTGTAGAATTACAAATAGATGATCTTGATCAAGAATGGAGCTCACAAGATCTAAATATGATAGCACAAAGGAGAAAAACCAGCCATCTAGCTACTACATGCACCCGTAGTCCAAGGATGAACTACTCACGCATCACACCGGAGGCTTGCATGGTGATGAAGAAGGCCTCCAGGGTGAATTCTCCCCTCCGGCAGGGTGCCGGGAAGAGCTTCAGATCCCTCCCAATCTAGGGATGGAGATGATGGCGGCTACAGACTCTTTCATTGCATTTTGATTGGGACCTTTGGGTTTCTGTATCAGAGGCATCTTATAGGCGAAAGGAGAGGCCGAGGGGGTGCCTGGGCTGGCCACACCACCCCCTGGCGCCGGCCAGGCCTGGCCGCGTGGCCAGGTGGTGTGGCCGCCCTCTGGCCCCTCACCGTCTCGTATTCTGGCTCCTTGTGTCCCTCGGTGAAAAACTGACTTTGGCTTTAGTCCCGTCCAATTCCAAGAATATTCATTTTTTGACTCTCCTGGAACCAAAAACAGCAGAAAACAGGCAGCTGGCACTATGGCTCTTGTTAATACGTTAGTACAAGAAAGTCTATAGAAAGTACTCCAAAGTGTGGACAAAACTTAAGAAAGTAGATAAAACCAAGCATGGAACATAAAAAATTATGGATACATTAGCAACGTATCAACATCCCCAAGCTTAACTCCAGCTCGTCCTCGAGTAGGTAAGTGATAAAAAGAAAGAATAATTTTTGAGGTGACATGCACCATCATAAACTTGATCAAAGTATTTGTAAAACATTGATAGCTGGGATAATAGTACTTCAATCATAACATGAAAGACAAAGTTCTAACAATAAGGCAAAGCAACTATGTTGCAACATGAAAAGGCACAAACAAAAGATTCATGAATAACAATACTTTGCAAGACGTTTGTTTGTTTCACATAAACAAAACATAGCATAGTGGCATTCAGCTTGTCCCTCATAGAGTAGCAAACATAAATGCATAGGACACCTTCAAAGTTCATAAGAGTGACTAGATACAAATAGTTTAAAACAAGCAATATCAAAGCTATGCATCAATTAACAAGTCTTGGGACAATGCACATAGAACTAAGAATGGCCACTATGCTCTCAAAGTAGGTGCATAAAGATAGAAGGTGGAGACTCAACATAAAAGTAAACGAAAGGCCTTCATAGAAGGAAGTAGGGATTCAAGTTTCATAAAGAGCTTCCAAAATTTATGGTACTTATTAGCTTTCACCTCTCATTGCCCCTATCATAAGCATCTTGAAGGTGATTAAGGTTAAAGTGACACAACTAAGAGGATATGCTTGACAAGTTATAAGCTAAAATCTCATGCCCCTTACTTACAAAGACCGAACCTCATGCTACTCAACTTGAGTCACAAGTAAGATCTTGTAATTGTAAGTACATATGCATCATAGAGAACCGCCAATGGGGTACCCCTTGCACATGATACAGGAGCTATCCCATAATCAAAATGACAAGGCAAGCAGACAATGAGCATCTCAGCGATCTTTTTATTTGCTATTTTCATAGGTTTTTATTGAGGATGCTTCATATAGTGCTCATTATGGTTATGCTGCAAGTTTCCACCATGATTAGGCATGGCTTAGGCTAGCGGACCAGGCGTTTCTCTAACACAAATACAAACTCCATGATCTTACAAGTTCCCCTTTTATTTCACACCGCTGGGATTCATAAGCAAAAGAACATGATATCAACGGGGTACAAAGTACAGGTGCAATGTTGAAAGCGTTCCCCATGATACATGGTTCTGCTAACTTCAACTTATAAAGCGCAAGCATATACGCAACAAAGATGGATGCAATGTTTCAAGTTTATTAAATGCAAAAAAGTAAAGTGTGCCATCAAGTTTGTGAGAGCTTTAATCACTAGTTTTCTCATAACACGTTTAATTCGGAAGGTAGACAAAAACATGAATATACTTAGAATAGCATATGCTAATAGGTAGGTATGGTGGACTCTTTGGAATAACTTGGTTTTAGGAGTTGGATGCATGAGTGGAACTCACACTTGGTTATGGAGGCTAGCAAAAGACTGGGAGCAACCAATTAAGAGAGAAATAATGGCCATAATCATGCAGAGAGACAAAACATCATTAATCAAAGCATAAAGTGATATTACAAGTTGAAAACTAAAGGATCATAAAGGCTTATGGTGACTTGGGATAGTCATAACATGGTGTGAGCATGCGCCAAGTCAACTCAAATAAAGCATCAAAGGAGAATACGATAATACTATGCTTTAATATGCTAAGACAACGCATGATTCTTCCAAGTCACACTAAGCAATCTCAATTGTTTATAACATGTCATGCTACAACAAAGAATACTAAGAATAAAGCCAAAACAATATCGAGCATGGCATGACAAAGCATAAGCCACAGTCAAAAACAAGCTCTCTTAAACACTTAAGCATGAACTTTTCCTACTCTTTTCCAATACAAACCAAACTATTTGAAAACCAATGCATGAAAGAGGGGGGGTCCAACCAATTTATTCAGCAAACTAAGAAAACCAAGCAAACAAAAAACCAAAACGAAAACGAAAAAAGAAGACGCTCCAAGAACAACACAATTGTGCATGAAACAATAAAAATGAAGTGTTTGGAAGAAACCTGGAATTTTTATTGATGAAGAAGGGGATGCCTTGGGCATCCCCAAGATTTGACGCTTGTACTTCATGGATATTTCTTGGGGTGACATGCGTGGCATCCCCAAGCTTGAGCTTTAGTCCATCCTTCATCTCATTACTCATTCCTTCCGTACATCTGAAATTTTTCCTGCATACAAAACTTCACACATTCTTTATTAGCAACATTAGTGCACTCAAGATAATAAGTCTTTAGGTTCAGTTCCAACACCAATAAAACTTCCATCAAAACACAAGCTACTGTAGCACTTCCCTCAAAAATCTCAATTCCCCAAAAGAACTCAAAAAGGAACCAACAAGAAGCAAATGCAGAAAATGGCAGAAATCTGTCAAAACAGACCAGCAGGTAAAGACGATTTCTTTCGAAGACCTTCTTTTGCTCCAATCGAAAAGTATTGAACTAATGAAAGTTAGATAACAACCTGGGGAAGAAGCACAAAATTCACGCCTCAAAAGGACGTACAGAGATTTTACACGAATTTTTACGGTGAAGCACAGAAATCTGTTTCGGGACAACAACTTTCCAAATCATTACTTCTCTCTCATTAGAGGTTACTCTTGGCACAAAAAGCAAATAAAAAGGATAAGGAGCAGTTATTACTGAGGTAATAACTTCCAAGACTCATCTAAAACTTTTTGGTTATCTCCCAATAAGTATTTTTCTTTAACGCCTTTAAGTTAGGCATATGAAGTAAGAAAAAGAATCAAGTGTTCTCAAATGAAGAAGCATTAAGAGAAAATTTTGTTTTCATAGGAGAGGCAAAAGAAATCTTCTCTCTCTTCTTAGGGAAGTGTTCTATACCTTTGTTGAGTGGAAGTTGATATTTAATGATGCCTTCTTTCATATCAATGATGGCACCAACAGTTCTAAGAAAAGGTCTTCCCAAAGTAATAGGACAAGAAGCATTGCATTCAACATCCAAAACATAGAAATCAACGGGGACATGGGCATTGTTAACCATAATAAGAACATCATTAATACTCCCCATGAGTTTCTTTTTAGCATTATCATCAAGTGGGACATTCAAATAACAATCTTCCAATGGTGGCAAATCAAGCATATCATAAATCCTTCTAGGCATAATAGAAACACTACTATCAAGATCACATAAAGCTTTAAAATCAAAATCATTCACTTTCATATTAATGATGGGTTCCCAAACATCTTCTTGTTCATAGGAATAGAAGCTTTGTGTTTCATCTTTTCTTCTTTCATTTTTATGAGAGCATCAGTAATGTGTTTTGTAAAGGCCATATTCATAGCACTAGCATTAGGACTTTTAGCAAGATTTTGTAGGAACTTAATAACTTCAGAGATGTTGCAACCATCAAGATCAAAATCATAATTATCACCTAAAGTAGTAGAGCTATTACTATCCTCAACACTAGTGGTAGTAATAGTAGAAACACTAATGTTTCTAGCAATTTCATCTACTCTTTCCCACTTAGCATGCAATTCAGCTAATAGTCTAACATTTTCATCAATTCTAACTTGTATGGCATTAGTGACTGCAAAGGGATTATCAATAGTTTCAGGTTTAGCAGCCATTTTATTAATCAAATAGGATTGTGCTTAAGACAAACATGATATATTTCTTTCAGCATTAGAAAGTTTCAATTGCAAATTAGGAATTTCCCTATTCAAACTTTCAAGTTGATGACTAATATTCTTCAAAATGGTAGATTGTTCCTCCATAGTTTTAGTAAATAATTTGTTTTGTTCATATTGCATTTGCATGAAGTTTTTGTGGCTCTTTCAACTTCTAAAATTCTTCCTTCACTAGGTGTTCCAGGTTTGCCATTATAACCATAAGTATTATTAGGAGGGTAAGGCCTATAATTGTTATTACCATAAGCATTGTTGCCAAAATTATTATTCTTATAAAGTTCACATCAACTTGCTCTTCTTGAGCAACCAAAGAAGCTAAGGGAATATTATTTGGATGAATATGGACTTTCCCATTAACAAGCCTACGCATAATAATATCAATCTTATCACTCAAGGAGGAAGTTTCTTCAACATAATTTATCTTCTTACCTTGTGGAGCTCTCTTAGTATGCCATTTAGAATAGTTAACCATCATATTGTCCAGAAGCTTTGTTGTAGCACCCAAAGTAATGGTCATAAAGGTAGCTCCAGTAGCAGAATCCAATAGATTTCTTGAAGAATAGTTCAATCCTGCATAAAAGGTTTGGATAATCATCCAAGCAGTCAGTCCATGAGTGGGGCAATTCTTTACCAAAGATTTCATTCTTTCCCAAGCTTGAGCAACATGTTCATTATCAGATTGTTTAAACTTCATTATTTCACTTCTCATAGATATAATCTGAGCAGGAGGATAGTATTTTCCAATGAAAGCATCTTTGCATTTAGTCCAAGAATCAATACTATTCCTAGTTAAGGAATTCAACCATTCTTTAGCTTTTCCTCTCAAAGAGAAAGGAAACAATTTAAGCTTAATAATATCTCCATCTATATCCCTATGCTTTTGCATCTCACAAAGTTCAACAAAGTTATTTAGATGAGCAGTCGCATCTTCATTACCAATACCAGAAAATTGTTCTCTCATAACAAGATTGAGTAAAGCAGGTTTTATTTCAAAGAAAGTAGCTTCAGGAATAGGTGGAGCAATAGGTGTGCTCATAAAATCATTATTGTTGGTGCTAGTGAAGTCACACAACTTAGTATTTTCTAGAGTAGTCATTTTTTTGAGTTTTGAATAAAGAAAGCAAACTTGTAAAACTAATTTTTTGTGTGTTTTTGCTAAAGAAACAAGCAAACAAAGCAAAAAAGTAAACTAAGCAAAACAAAAATAACAAAGTAAAGAGATTGGTTTTGAGGGACTCCCCTTGTGAAGATGCCCTTGACTCCCTAGCAACGGTGCCAGAAAATCAGTTGCTTAGCCCAAAATATATCGAGCCCATTGGGGAACCCCAAGAGGAAGGTATGATGAGCACAGCAACAAGTTTTCCCTCGGTTATGAAACCAAGGTTATCAATCCAGTAGGAGCAAGGAAACACCTCAAAGGTGTTGCTAGCTGAACTTTGGCAGGGCGCACTACCAGTGCCAGCAGCAATGTGGAAACCTGCACAACACAACCACGGAACTCTGCCCCCAACTTGCAATGAGGTTGTCAATCTCACCGGTTTTGCTGAAAACAAAGGATTAAACGTATCGAGTGGAAGAAAGTAATAGTTTGCAGAAAGTAAACAGAAATCAGTAAACAGTTGATTGTAGATTGATGATAAAACAAAGGACTGGGGTCCATAGTTCACTAGTGGTGGCTCTCCTTAAGACGGATGACATGTTGGGTGAACAAATTATAGCAGGAAAATTGACAAACATCGAGAAAGCAATGATGCATATACTACTCATCTTGACTCCTTTGACATTTGATTGGACATTACAACATTATACATAGACCGTAATCCAATTGCATCTATGACTAATAATCCAACTTCAGGTTATCATCCGAACCCCCTCCAGTATTAAGTTGCAAGCAACGGATAATTGCATTACGCATTGCGTGTAAAGTAAAAATAAGATTGTTCTATGAACAAAGGATTGTTGTTTTCTCCCTAGTAGCAACATCACATCTAGTACCTTAGAGATTTATGTCACCTCCCCAGATTACTAGAGGCATGAACCCACTATCGAGCATAAATACTAACTCTTGGAGTTGCTAGCATCTACTTGGCCAAGATAGCTACTAACAATGGAAAGCATGCAAGATCACAAATAACAAAGACATGATAGAATCAATAACCAATCTGAAATAGCATCTCAATATCCATCGGAGCCCCGCAAACACAACATGTAGAATTACAAATAGATGATCTTGATCATGAACGGAGCTCACAAGATCTAAACATGATAGCACAAAGGAGAAGAACCAGCCATATAGCTACTACATGGACCCGTAGTCCAAGGATGAACTACTCACGCATCACACCGGAGGCTTGCATGGTGATGAAGAAGGCCTCCAGGGTGATTTCTCCCCTCCGACAGGGTGCCAGAAAGAGCTTCAGATCCCTCCCGATCTAGGGATGGAGATGATGGTGGCTACAGACTCTTTTGTGGAATTTTGATCGGGTCCTTAGGCTTTTTGTATTGGAGGCATCTTATAGGCGAAAGGAGAGGCTGAGGGGTTGCCTGGGATGGCCACACCACCCCCTGGCGCGGGCCAGGCCTAGCCACACGGCCAGGTGGTGTGGTCGCCCTCTGGCCCCTCTCTGTCTCGTATTCTGGCTCCTTGTGTCCCTCGTTGAAAAACTGACTTTGGCTTTTGTCCCGTTCAATTCCGAGAATATTCATTTTCTGATTTCCTGGAACCAAAAACACCAGAAAACAGGCAGCTGGCACTATGGCTCTTGTTAATAGGTTAGTCCAAGAAAGTGTATAGAAAGTACTCCAAAGTGTGGAAAAAACATAAGAAAGTAGATAAAACCAAGCATGGAACATAAAAAATTATGGATACGTTAGCAACGTATCAAGTACTTACACGGTCACCAATAGAACTAGCCTCACGAACACCACCAGAATTCTGACCAATAGAGGGGGAACATGATGGAAAATGTCCACGAGCTGATGGTAAACATGCTGCAAATCTGGCCTCCTCGGCCACAGTAGCTTCAGCCTCTCTAGACTGATGCATGAGCTTAGACATATATGCATAAGGGTGGTGCCGAACAATGCGCCGAATCTGGAAAGATAATCCATCAAGGAAACGCTGCATTGTTTGGTCTTCTGGCTTGCGAAGTTTAGCATGCTGCATAATCATCTCCGTCTCATAGAAGTATTCATCCACTGTCTTTAGTCCTTGCTTCAAGTTTGTCAGCTTATCATATAGTGAACGAATATAATTTGCTGGTATAAAACGATGTCGCATCTCCTCCTTCATAGCACGCCATGTAACAATGGCAGGGGCCTGTCCTCCACACGCGAAGTACAAACATGATCCCACCATATCAATGTGAGTCCTTGAAACTCAGAAGATGGTAACTTCACTTTCTTATCCTTAGTGTACTCATGTAAACGCCATAATTATTGCACTTTCAGTTCCTAGTTGAGATACTCTTCAACGTCTATGCCATGAAACTGTGGGATAGAAAATTTAGGCCTGCCTGGGCCCTCATCAGGGTGTTGAGCAGCCCCTGCAGCCGGAGCCAATCGAACAAGCTGAGCCGCAGGAGGGGCATACCCACGGCCACGGTACCCGCGAGCATAGGCGCCATGGCCGAGCGCAAAAGGATTTATGTTCTCACCATTATCACCAATACTAGCATCATCAAACTAGTGTTCATTGTGTTGTACTTCAGCATAGTGTAACAAAACTCGGATCGCCTCCAACGACTGAGTCAATGTATCAACCAAATTCTGAAGAGTTGTCACTTCCGTTTGAATGGCGTTGACCGTTGTATCTGTCACTTGTAGCTTGGTTTGGACAGCCTGAACTTATCCATCAAGGGTGTCGGCTGTCAGCTAGATAGTACCCTGCAAGTGGTCACGTAACCCTTCGAAATCACCCCACAATGCTGGCGTGTTAGCGTCCTTTTTCTCCATCACATCAAACTCATCACTAGCAGACATGATTAGTATGTTAGTGCACAAAACAAAAAACTGTGTATGGTGGAGCTCTCAAAATCACTAAGCGACTCAAAGAAAGGAAATCTTACCGCTTCAAAGTGAATTAGAAGTGCTTACCAATAGATGATGCGAAAACACGTGCACGGATGTGATGATGCGAATACCGAGGGGAAGACTATCACACGACAACCAGGGTATATGGTGGATCTCTAGGTGAGGATACCTACACGCCAAAGTACCAAATCCTAGTGCTAGACGTATGACACAAGACCCACGGGGAAACACACTCAGTGGAGATAAATGGGGCAAAGCAACTATAAACAAGAGCACCAAAAGATGTATGTCGGAGTAAAGCTCGTGTTGCAATGCACAAGGAGAGATGCTAGCAAAAAGCTCAACGTGTACAGGCACAAGATTGCTCAATCTACAGGTGCAAACCAAAATAAACACTGTCAATATGTGTAATAGATAGCAAACTCAAGCCTGATAGTAATCTTCTTCTCTCTATAATTTTTTTGATATCTCTTTTCTATATATTTCTCTTTTCTTTTTTTGATATTTTTCTCTCTATATATATTTTTTGACTATTATCTTGCAGGCCACAAACACCAAAGAAACTGAGCACGGCAGAACACAAATAGAGCACCAACAACCTAGTGAGCAGCCTGTAGAGCAACAGAAAAGGCTAGTCTTGTAGTGTAGTGATAGACGCAAAGAAAGGCTTACTATGGTTCACAACGGTACGCTATGTGGACGCAAAAATAAAAAGACACAAGACCAAACCTGATGCAAACAGCCCACGGAGAAAAAATAGGTAAAACTGTGCCACGGCAGAATGATCGGCAGAGCTGTGTCGTGGCAGGATTTCGGCCTGAAAGCGTATCGTGGCAGGGGCGCGATAGAGAAAAGGCAGTGTTGTGATTTCGTGGCAGCGGCGGCAGAGAGCGGCTGGTGCGGGCAGGCAGGGGGCGCGACAAACTTTGGCGTGCATAGTAAGGACTGTGGTGGCGCGCGGAAGATCTTGGGGGTCGTGTAGCACGTGGATTACGACCAGAACAACTCAGATCCCAGCCAACTCGGTGATTTGTAGCCAAAACCGATCTAGAACTCCGACAAGATGGACACTTAGAATAGAACTCAGATTGGAAACCTAAACAACTACTACTAAAAATGAGAAAAAGTAACACAAATGAAGAACACGACCAGCACAAGAACTAGAATACCGAGGCGATCTAGATCTCAGGCAGAACTACGACTCTTTTTGTGGGGATTTTTCTGGTATAGGAATAAGAACGAATCTAGACTATGCATGGATTATGAATTGCTCACTGAGTAAACGCTAGAAATCTGATACCAAGTTGATAAGGGGTTACCCGATCTTCTTAGTGAGCGACGTAGGTGATGGCAATGATGATGGAGATAACTTGTGAGACGCTGTCGAACTATCTCTTGGTTGCTCCCGTGTTGCCAATGCAACAGATCTTTGGCCCAATGGATATTCGCAAGACCACACACTTGCGCACGTGATCCAGGATCACGAACGGTTTTCAATCTACCAATTCCTAGTGGAACGACAAATAACACTTAATTAGAGCCAATTTGATACTGTCTAGCGAAACACAATCACAATATCGGAGGATTCAAGATGAATGCTTGCAGCAATCCAATCTAGGGTTTAATCTAAAACAAGTCTAAGGACTAATGAGGGGGGTGGCGGCTGCCTATATGGGAGGATAGCCGCGCACAGCTAAACTCGACCCAGGTGGGTCCGAGTTGGATACAACCGGCCCAAAAGAGCTCGGCCAAGACAGGCACATAGGCCATGTGCGAGGGGGCACCTGGCTAGGTGCAGCCCGAACTCTCCTGGTCCTCCTCCTGGCGCACGCCTCCCTCTCCTCCCCTGGCGCCAACGTCCTGCCGCAGTAGGGAATCGGCCAAAATCCTATCACGGCAGAGAATCTTCAGCTGCAGCCTTGATGCTTGTTCTTCAGCTCCTTGGCCTTCCTCATACCTGATCAAACATAAATGCAAAGATTTAGGTAGCATAAAATTCTCATCAAACAATATTCCAGAACCAACTAGGAAGGAATTCACCTATTGCTTTAACAACTTGGCTATAGCCCTTGTAATAGGTCCAATTCAGATTTCATTAATGTCTTGAATCTTTGCATCATTATCTTTAGTGAATAATGGAAGAATGGTAGAGATGTCCTCATCATAGTGCCTAATCTTCTGATATTAGCCACCAAGGAGGATATGAGAGAATTTCGTGAGGATCCTATAGCCATGCCGCTTGTGCTCATGACCCCTATTTCTCTTGGTGTCTCTTCTATTTTGCAGGATTTTGGGGATGTATTTCTAGAATATGTACCCACAGGATTGCCTCCACTGCATGGCATTGAGCATCAAATTGATTTGATTCCTGGCTCCACACTTCCTAATCGTGCACCCTACAGGACCAATCCCGAATAAACAAAGGAGATACAGAAACAAGTACAGGCGTTGCTGGATAAAGGGTACATTCGTGTCTCTCTTAGCCCTTTTGTTGTTCCTGTTATTTTAGTGCCTAAGAAAGATGGTACATGGCACATGTGTGTATATTGTAGATCTATTAATAACATCACTATTCGATATCGTCATCCTATTCCACGCTTAGAGGATATGCTAGATGAATTGAGTGGTGCTGCTATTTTCTCTAAGATTGATTTGCGTAGTGGTTATAATCAAATTAGGATGAAAGAAAGGGATGAGTGGAAAACTGCTTTCAAAACAAAATTTGGTTTGTATGAGTGGTTGGTTATGCCGTTTGGTCTTACTAATGCACCTAGTACATTCATGCAATTAATGAATCATGTTTTGAGAGGTTTTATTGGTCGTTTTGTGGTTGTTTACTTTGATGATATCCTTATCTATAGCCACAACGAAACTGAACATTGTAATCATATCCGACAAGTTTTGCAAGTGTTGCGTGATAATAAACAGTATGCTAATCTTGAGAAGTGCACATTTGCAAAAGATAAGGTCATATTTCTCGGATTTGTTGTATCTAAGCATGGGGTAGAGGTAGATCAATCTAAAATTGAATCAATTCAGAATTGGCCTACTCCCATGAATGTGAGTCAAGTGCGTAGTTTCCACGGCTTAGCTGGTTTCTATAGGCGCTTTGTGAAGGATTTCAGCACTATTGTTGCAGCATTGAATGATTTGACTAAGAAAGTTGTGCCATTTGTATGGGGCGCTGCGCAAGATATTGCTTTTGATACATTGAAGCGTTTGCTTACTTATGCAATATTACTTGCATTACCTAATTTTTCGAAGCAATTTGAAGTTGAATGTGATGCTAGTGGTATAGGCATTCATGAGGATATATACCTGGATTATGATGATTCTGACTGCTTGAACTAGAAGGAAAATTGAGTCAAATCAATAATGACTATCAGGTGAATTCATTCCTAGTTGACCATGATGCCTTCATTTATAAGAACTTTATATTGCCTAAGTCTTTGTGCTATTGTATGATCAGGTACATGGGAGAAAAAGGCGTAGCACGAAGCGAGGAGCTGAAGCATATGGAGCATGGCGTGTTGATCAATGAAGAATGCACGAGGGAGGAGAGGGAGGAAGCGCAAGGAGCTGCCAAGAAGAAGATCAACACATGGCAGGATCAATGCCGCGACAGAGAAACAACACGTTTTCCTGCCACAGCACAAAAACAGAGTCCTTTTCTGCCACGGCAGGCCGCCACGGCAGAGAAACGTGCCCAATGTCTGCCACGGCAGAACCCTGAGCCGAACCCAACTTTGGGTCGGTTTGTATCCTAGTTAGGTGGGACCAAGTCGTCCCAAGCTTAGGCCGCCCCCAAACCTCTTAAATAGATGGGGCACCACACATAGTTAGGTTAAGACCACATTAAAATATTTTGGAGTTGTTTCTTTCATAGAACCTCTAGAATTACCTTGTGGTCGATTTTACCAACTATAATTGAGTGTGATATGTTGTTCCACTGGGAATTAGTAGATTGCAAACTACCGTTCGTGGTTGATGGCTACGTGCGCAAGAGTGTGGTGTTCTGAATATCCTATAGGGTTCAAGAGCTATTGCATTGACATCAGGGTTCGAGCGGGAGAGTTCATAGCTACATACTAGTTATCTATCACCCACCATCATCGTCGACAAGTGCTTGCTGAGAAGATTGGTCCACCCCATATCAGGCATTGGTGGCATTTTGATGCAAGAGGGTTGCCCTATAGCATATTTTTCTAAGAAACTTACTGGTGCTCGTTTGAACTACCCTATTTATGATAAAGAATTGTATGCACTTGTTCGAGTACTTGAAGTTTGGCAACATTATTTGTGGCCAAAAGAATTTCTCATACATTCTGATCATGAAGCATTGAAATATTTGAAAGCTTAATCAAACTTGCTAAGAATATTAGTTAAATGGGTTGAGTTTATTGAGTCTTTTCCTTACATCATTAAATCCAAGACGAGAAAGGAAAATTTCGTTGCTGATGCTTTATCTAGGAAGAATATGCTATTAACCAATCTTGATGTTAAAATTCCTAGATTAGAGAGTATTTGTGCACTTTATGCAACTGACCATGATTTTGCTGAACCATATCGTTAGTGTGCTCTTAGAAACACATGGGATAAGTATCATATACATGATGGATATTTGTTTTGAGCTAACAAAATATGTATTCCAGAATCATCGTTGCGTTTGTTCTTAGTGCAGGAATCACATGCTGGTGGTTTGATGGGTCACTTTGGGCGTGAGAAGACATTGCTCATGCTTGCTAATCATTTTTATTGGCCCAAGATGAGGCGTGATGTGTACAGATTTGTGAGCTGATGTATTACATGCCACAAGTCGAAATCCAAGCTGAAGCCTCACGGTTTGTATACACCTCTCTCTGAACCTACTACTCCATGGGAAGACATTAGTATGGATTTTGTGCTAGGTCTACCTAAAACTCAGAGAGGTCATGATTCTATATTTGTGCTAGTGGATAGGTTCTCTAAGATGGCTCATTTTATTGCCTGCCACAAAAGCGACAATGCGTCACATGTTGCTAACCTGTTTTTTAGGGACATTGTGAGAATACATGGAGTACCTAAGATGATTGTTTCTGACCGTGATGTGAAGTTCATGAGCTACTTTTGGAAGACCTTATGGGGGAAGCTAGGAACAAAGCTGCTATTCATTACTACATGTCATCCGCAAAAAGATGGTCAAATGGAGGTGGTGAATCGAACATTGTCATAGCTGCTAAGGACTATGATAAAGAAGAATCTATTGGAGTGGGAAGAGTGTTTGCTACATGTTGAGTTTGCATACAACAGGGTGCATTCGACTACTCAGCTTTGTCCTTTTGAGGTGGTGTATTAATGACCCACAAGTATAGGGGGTGTATCGTAGTATTTTCGATAAGTAAGAGTGTCGAAGTAAACGAGGAGTAGAAGGTGTTGACGAGTGGCTTGGAGCAGGAATTCTCTATAAATACTTAGCAAACGGATTTTTAGTGGTTTTTGATATTGCAGAAAAATAAAGTACGAGTAAATAAAAGACAATAATAATAGATGCAGCAAGTGGCCCAATCCTTTTTTTAGCAAAGGACAAGCCGGTTGTATTACTTCAAATGACCAAACGTTTTTGAGGACACATGGGAATATTGTCAAGTGCTTTCATTTCATATAGTTGATTAATCTTCTTTAGTTTGATAAGTGTTGTGTGGGTGAACCTGTGCTAATGTACCCATCTTCCTAGGACTAATACGTACCTATGATTAAACCCCTTGCAAGCATCCGCAAGTACAAGAAAGTAATTAAGATAAAAACCTAACCATAGCATTAAACTCTAAGATCCTACATCCCTTGTGCAAAGGTTTCCTAACGGGGGTTTAGATTTATATCACTCTGGCAACCCCTACGATTAGTAGCCAAATACACAATGCATTCCCCTAGGCCCATAAAGGTGAAGTGTCATGTAGTCGATGTTCACATGACACCACTAGAAGAATAACACCACAACTTAAATTACAAACTATTGAATCTTTTTCAACACAATTCCACTACTAACAACATGAATTCTCCCATGTCCTCAGGAACTAAACGAACTACTCACAAGACATCATATGGATCAAGATCAGAGATGATATAATGATAAGTAACAATCTGAACATAACAATAATTCAATGGTTCCACTCAATAGCATCAACTACAACAAATAATCAACACCGGGAAAGTTTCCCCTAGGAACTATGCAAGATTCAACCAAATTGTTACAGCGGTATGAAGTGGTGATGGTGGTGCTAGTGGAGATGATGATGGATATGATGGTGATGATCCCGATGAAGTCTAGCTTGGTGGTGGTGTTGATGGCGACGATCTCCCCTCTCCGGGAAGGAATTTCCCCCGCAGATTTCTGCCTACCGAAGAGCTCTTTCTCTCTCTGTAGTTTTCCGCCCCGTAGAGCCGGTGGAATCTTTCTGTGGTTGCTCCCCGAGGCTTAGGCTTTCGTGGGAATAATATACGCCAAAGGGGAGGGCCAGGAGTGGCTAGGGTGGCCACACCACCTGGTGGCGCGACCTAGGGTAGCCCACGCCAGGGGGTGGTGTGGGCCCCCTGTGGCCCAACTCCGCTCCCCCTTCTGGCATCCTTCGTCTTCTGGAAAAATAGGATTTTCCATGTATTTTCCGGGATTTTCTGATCTTCGCGAATTTCGCCTCCAAACAACGCCTTTTCCATTAGAATCCTGACTTCAGCGGTCCATCCTCCAAAAGTCATCAACCATGCAAAAACAGATGAAATAACATAAGTATCATCTCTTAATATGAAATATATCAATGAATAACAGTAAATTATGATATAGAATAGTGATGCAAAATGGACGTATCAACTCTCCCCAAGCTTAGACTTCGCTTGTCCCCAAGCGAAAGCTGAGCTCAATAAACATAACCTCAGGTTTATGGAGTGAAGAGTCGATAAAAGAATATGGATAAGAAGCATCACATTCATCAATACACAAATCATAATAGAAGATAACTCACTATTATATAACTTAACTTGTAATAAGTAAACGAAACACAATAAAGATACATAAAGTAAATCATAATTGGTAATGGCAAACTTTGATCTTGGTCAAAGAATAGTTAACAATTTGCAGGAGTTCAATCATAAAGGGGTTTTCAATGATAGCTTTCAAAGTAGTACTCACTAAGATAGGAGCAGTGTGCAAAACAAGGAACATAAGAAACATGATTGAATAAATCATCATATGAATGAATGAACCATAATAACTCAAAATACTTGCTGAGATAGAAAGGAATAGGTTTACTAACTCAACTAGAAAGTAAAAGATAGGCCCTTCGCAGAGGGAAGGAGGGATTTCAAGTTTCATAAAGAGCTTCCAAAAATTATGGTACTTATTAGCTTTCAGCTCTCATTGCCCCTATCATAAGCATCTCGAAGTGATTAAGGTTAAAGTGAACAAACTATGGAATATATGCTTGACAAAGTATAAGTTGGCAATCTCATGTCCCTTGAATATGAGGTCCACTCCTCATGCTACTCAAGTTTAGTTACCGGTAAGTTCTTGTCATAGTAAGTACATGTGTATCATAGAGAACTGCCAATGGGGTACCCCTTGCACATGATATAGGAGCTATCCCATAATCAAAATGACAAGGTAAGCATACAATGAGCATCTCAGCAATTATTCTTATTTACCATGGGAAATGGTGCTTTTTTCTCTCTTTCCTCTTTTCTCATCTCTTTTTTTCTCTTTTTTCTCAATCTCTATCTCTTTTTTTATAATAAGAATGCTTCATAGATTGCTCACTATGGTGATGCTGCAAGGTTCCACCATGATTAGGCATGGCTTAGGCTAGCGACCCAGGCGTTTCTCTAACACATATACATAACTCCATGGACTTACAATCTCCCCTTTCATTTCACACCGACGACATCCATAAACAAAAGATCATGATATCAACTGGGTACAATGTACAAGTGCAATGTTGAAAGCGTTCCCCATGACAGCATGGTTCTGCTAATCCCTAACGTATAAGTGCAAGCATATACAACTTAGATGACACAATGGTTCAAGTTTATTAGGGGCAAGAAAATTAAAGTGTGCCATCAAGTTCGTGAGAGCTTTAATCACTAATTTTCACATAACAAGTTTAATTAGGAAGGTAGATAAAAACATGAATTTACTTGGAATAGCAATAGTGCTAATAGGTAGGTATGGTGGACACAAATGGCATAGGTTTTGGTTTAAAGGATTGGATGCACGAGAAGCATTCCCTCTCAGTACAGGTTTTAGGCTAGCAAGGCTGGGTAGCAAGCATAAGAGTTGAAGGAAACAAACAAACATACAAGTGATAAAAACAAACATGCAATCTTCCTTGGAAGCACAAAAGATCTTAACTAGAGAATACTAAGCTTATGAGCCAATCAAGGAAGAAAGATGATGAAATTATATTTCTTAATAGTACTTTATATTTTTCATTCAATTCTCATAATAGTGTTGCTACTGACCGAGCCAGGTTTGCCAAAACCAACTAAATTTACTTAATGATCCCAAAGTGATACCCATACTAACAACAAGATCAATCATATGATAGTAATTGAAAACTAAAAAAAGATATGCAAAAGAGTGAATGATAGAACTTATCATTAATATTCCATAATGGCAACTCACACCAAGGGATACATAGATATCTAACGAGAGGGGGACACTTCCATAATGCAAACAATCCTACATGATAACTTCCCTTTTCATGATATGACTCTACTTGAAAGGTAAAAAGATACAAGATAGTGATGTGATACCGCGGCACTCCCCCAAGCTTGGAACAAACCAAGGGGATGCCAAAATCTGATGACGAATTACTCCTTCGGTGGTGGTGGTGTTCTCTCGATGATCTTTTCAATCAATTCCCTCAAGTCCTCAATCTTGAAGGTGAGAGTACAAATCAACTCCGAATTGTGCTCAGTGCGGTTCATGATCCTGTCGGGTTGTGAATCCCAACTCTTGCGATTCTTTCCCCACTCTTCCTCCTTGAAGTCTTCTTTTCATCCATGGTTAGAACGAGGCATATCCCAATTGGAGGGTAGTTTATCCTTGGGAATATTATGGAATTGTTGCTCATGGATAAGGGTATGAAAGGGATTCTTGGTGCATGGAGAAGGTGACCGTGAAGCCAAGCAATGACGTGGAGTCTTCCCTCTAGTGGACATCCGTGCGGTCCTTTTGAACCTGGCAGGGTTTGTTACCACTCCAATGCTTGCAATGGTGGTGCTAGCGTGCGGATGCTGGTCTTCCTTTGCCTCCTCTTCAACTTCACTATCGATCTCCGCCTCCTGCTCAGATTCTTGGAGATCCTCCTTCGTAGGCTCCTTGCCCTTATCGTTGGCGGAGACCATTGTGCTTCTAAACTTTAAGAATAGCTCCTAGCGGAAACAGATCGAAACGAAAACACAACGAGAACATGATATACGAACCTCGGGGGGTCCGGGTGATTATATATTACGAAGTTTTACAACAAAAGGAAGGTACTGGTAGAAAACGGGTCGGAGACGGGCTCTGGGGTGGCCACACCACCTGGTGGTGTGGCCAGGTGGGCCCGCTCCATGGGGTGGTGTGAGCCACCTGGGCTCCGTTTCCGTCCCCTTTTTGACTCATTGCTTTCCTTGTTAGATAAAAACTGCAAAAATATAAATTGACAGATTTTCGCGGACCTTTTCTTACCAGAGTTGTTACCTATTCGAAAATAGACTCTGCAGGTCTCTGAGCTTGACATTTAATAAATTCTTCCGGAGTCACCGCTTGAATAACATCAATATCTTCGTATTTATACGCATATTGTTTGAGTCATTTAACCATTCACCATCTTAATACCATTTTCTCCTATAACCTGGAAATTTCTTTCACACAAAACTTCACACAATTCACATTAGCAACATTACTGAAAGCGAGGTAATAAACCTTTTAAGTTCAATTTCAACTGAAATCCATAGAAAGATGAGCTACTGTAGCAACTCCTTCCAAAATCCCAAAAAGGAATTCAAAAAGGAAATCCATCTAAGAAGCAAATGCAAGAGTAGCAAAAATCTGTCAAAACAGACCAGCAAGTAAAGAGCAATTTTTGCGAAAATCTTCTGTTGATCAAATCAAAAAGGGCAAAACTAACGAAAGTTAGATAAAAACCTGGGGCATGCACACAAAAATTTACATATCAGTATGACGTTCTGAGATTTTTAACGATTTTTTATAGTGAAGCAAAAAATCTGTTTCGGGACAACAACTTCCCCAAATCTTACTTCCCTCTCATTAGAGGTTGATCTTGACACAAAAACCAAACAAAAGGATAAGGAGAGGTTAAAGCAATAACTTCCAAGACTAGAATAACCAAAAAAACAAACTGAAAGGAAAAGAAATATATTGGTTTGTCTCCCAAAAAGCTCTTTCTTTATAGCCATTAAGATGGGCATGATAATTTCGATGATTCTCACATAAGAATATGAATTGAAGTGAAAGAGAGCATCAAGAAGCAAAAATACACATGTTTAAGTCTAACCCACTTCCTATGCAAGGGAATTTTGTAAGGAAATAAATTGTTGAAAACACGGGCTGCTAGCATAGGAAGGCAAAACAAATGCAACATAAAGACTTTCAGCACAAACCAAAGAAACTTGATATTATTGAGATGTATAAGAACGGTCTTCCCTTTCTCATAATAACTTTCAGTATCATGCATAAATTTAACGATATAACTATCACATGAACCATTGTAGCAATGATCACTTATCCTAACAGAAAACATAGGGACACTAGCTCTCATATCACTACTTTGTGAAACAATTTTAGAAGTATCCTTAGAGAGGATTGTGTGTCCATCTTCTGCATATTTAGTGACAAAGTCTTTCACATTTTCTATTACAGGTTCATCATCCACTTGTTCATCAGGTTCAATAGCTTTATTTGTACTTTTATTAACCATACTAGCTATCATAGAATGTTCCTTTATCTTAACTAGGAAAGGCATTTTCTAAATGTAAGGTTCAGGTAAAACATGATTAGCAGTATAAACTTCAGTATTTCTTGCAGGAACACTATTAACAATATCTTTATATGGCTCATGATACTTATTCCATTTCTTTTTAGGAATTTCAATATAGGAGGCAAAAGCCTTATAATAAGTTGCAATAGCTTGAGAGTCTAGACCATAAGCGTTACTAATATTACGAAAGTCATCAGTTCCCATAAAAGATTTAATGCATTCATAATCATAATTTATAATTAACTTTCTTCCTTTATCATTCTCCCATGCTTCAGCTTTTTCTTGAATACGGTCTAGAAGATCCCATTTAGCTCCTTCTTCCATGCGTGTAAATGATCCAGCGCAAGAAGCATCCACTAGATCCTTATCATGAAGAGAAAGCCTTGCATAAAAGTTATTGATTATAATATTGTGAGGGAGCTCATGAATGGGACATTTGAGCATTAGTAACTTCAATCTCCCCAAGCTTGAGCTATACTCTCTTCATCAAGAGGCCAAAAGTTGTATATTTGATTCTGATCTTTATGAATCTCACTAGGAGGATAAAACTTCGAATAAAAGAGAGGTACTACTTCCTCCCATTCGAGAGCTTGACCATTCTTCAGTAGCTTATACCATTCTTCATCTCGTCCTTTCAGTGATAATGAGAATAACTTCTTCTTGACTTGATCTATTGTAATACCTGCACACTTAAACAACCCGCATAATTCGTGTATAAAGAGAAAATGATCACCGGGATGGACAGTTCCATCTCCGTAATAGTAGTTATCCATAACAGGATCAACAATTCTTGTAGGTATTTTAAAAGTATTATTTTCAGCAGGTGGTGGTTCATCTACTACCTTAGCAGGGGTAGTAGCATTACGAAACAAGAAACTAAGTGAATTATCCATATTGAAATAAAGTAATTAACAGAAGTAAACAATACTCACAATAGAAGTTTCCTTTACTAGTTCCACTCTCCAATAGCGCTTCACTCCCCGGCAACAGCGCCAGAAAATAGTCTTGATGACCCACAAGTATAGGGGGTGTATCGCAGTATTTTCGATAAGTAAGAGTGTCGAACCCAACGAGGAGAAGAAGGTGTTGACGAGTGGCTTGGAGCAGGAATTCTATGTAAATACTTAGCAAACAGATTTTTTGGGGTATTTGATAATGCAGATAAATAAAGTGTGAGTAAATAAAAGACAATAATAATAGATGCAGCAAGTGGCCCAATCCTTTCTTTAGCAAAGGATAAGCCGGTTGTATTACTTAAGATAACCAAACATTCTCGAGGACACATGGGAATATTGTCAAGTGCTTTCGTTTCATATAGTTTATTAATCTTCTTTAGTTTGATAAGTGTTGTGTGGGTGAACCTGTGCTAATGTACCGACCTTCCTAGGACTAATACGTACTTGTGATTAATTTGATCAGAGCAGATTTTGGTTTGACAAGTGCTTGCTAAGAAGATCTTGGTATCATCTTCATCTAATACCAAGATGATATGGGGTGGCCCGATTTTCTCAGCAAGCACTTATCGATGGTGATGGTGGATGATAGATAACTAGTGTGTAGCTATGATCTCTCCCCCTCGAACCCTAATGCCAATGCAATAGCTCTAGAACCTTGTAGGATATTCACAACACCACACTCTTGCGCACGTAGCCATCGACCACGAACGGTAGTTTGCAATCTACTAATTCCTAATGGACAACAAATCACACTCAATTGTAGTTGGTAGAAATCGATCACAAGTAATTCCATAGGTTCTATGAAAGAAACAACTCCAAAATAATTTTAACGTGGTCTAAACCTAACTATGTGTGGTTCCCCATCTATTTAAGGACTAAGGGGGCGGTGGCCAATACTAGGAAATAGTGGTTCGACTCAACCTAGACTAGGATATAACCGACCCAAAGTGGGGCGGCTCAAGGCACGCAGACCTACTCTGCCATGGAAGAGTTGGACCCGGTTTCTCTATCACGGCAGCCTGTCGTGGTAGAGTCTGGGCCGGTTTTCGTGCCGCGGAAGCCTGCCGTCGCATAAAACTGCGTGGTTTCTCTGCTGCGGTAGAGATCCCTCGACCAAGTGTTGATATTTTCGTGGGGTGCTCCTTGCGCTTCCTCCCTCTCCTCCCTCGTGCATTGTTCATTGATCAACACGCCATGTTCCATTAGCTCCTCGCTCCGTTCTACACCGTCTTCTCCCAAGTACCCGATCATACAATAATTCAAAGACTTAGGTAGTATAAAATTCTCATTAACTAAAACACCAGGTTCATTAAGAAACAAGTTCACCTGTTGTTCTAGTAGCTTAGCACGAGCTCTTGTAATTGGTCCAATCCTTATCACATTGGATTGATCTTTCTTTGAAGTAGTTGGAACATCATCAGTAGTAATTGTGGTAGGTGTAACTGTAGGGATGTCCTCATCATCCCCCCCTTCAAAAGGCATCGACCTCGACACTCCAAAGTCTTCTCCATCATATGGTGACAAATCAGCAACGTTGAAGCTGTTGCTAACTCCACCAAACTCCTCAATAAGTATATCAATCGAGTAGGCATTATCATTAATCTTGGCTAACACCTTGTAAGGACCAGCACCACGTGGCTTCAATTTTGACTTTCGAAGTAGTGGAAACCTATCCTTGCGTAGATGCAGCCATACCATGTCGCCAGGCTTGAACAATAATTCCTTCCTTGCTTGATTCCTTGCAGCAGCAATGTTCTTCCCATTCTTCTCAATAGCCTCTCGAGTCTTCTCATGAATCTTCTTCACATATTCAACACGTTTTGATGCCTCTATATCAACTCTCTCATGTAATGGAAAAGGCAACAAATCAAGTGGCATCAATGGCCTAAAGCCATACACCACCTCAAAAGGACAAAGCTGAGTAGTCGAATGCACAACCCTGTTGTAGGAAAACTCAACATGTGGCAAACACTCTTCCCACTCCCGCAGATTCTTCTTTATCATAGTCCTTAGCAGTTGTGACAATGTTCGATTCACCACCTCTGTTTGACCATCTGTTTGGGGATGACATGTAGTGCTGAATAGTAGCTTCGTTCCCAACTTACCCCATAAGGTCTTCCAAAATTAGCTCATGAACTTCACATCACGGTCAGAAACAATCGTCTTAGGTACTCCCTGTAATCTCATGATGTCCCTGAAAAACAGGTTAGCAACATGCGACGCATCGTCACTTTTGTGGCAAGAAATAAAATGAGTCATCTTAGAGAACCTATCCACTACCACAAATATAGAATCATGACCTATCTGAGTTTTTGGTAGATCTAGCACAAAATCCATACTAATGTCTTCCCATGGAGTAGTAGGTGCAGAGAGAGGTGTATACAAACCGTGAGGCTTCAGCTTGGATTTCGACTTGTGGCATGTAATACAACGGCTCACAAATCTGTACACATCACGCCTCATCTTGGGCCAATAAAAATTATCAGCAAGCATGAGAAACGTCTTCTCACGCCCAAAGTGACCCATCAAACCACCAGCATGTGATTCCTGCACTAAAAACAAACACAACAACGATTCTGGAATACATAGTTTGTTAGCTCGAAACAAATATCCATCATGTATATGATACTTATCCCATGCGTTTCTAAGAGCACACAAACGATATGGTTCAGGAAAATCATGGTAAGTTCCATAAGGTGCACATATACTTTCTAATCCAGGAATTTTAACAACAAAATTGTTTAATAGCATCATCAACTACATTCTCTTTTCCCTTCTTATACTTAATAATGTAAGGAAAAGACTCAATAAATTCAACCCATTTAGCTAATCGTCTATGCAAGTTTGATTGATCTTTCAAATAGTTTAGTGCTTCATGATCAGAATGTATGATAAATTCTTTTGGCCACAAATAATATTGCCAAACCTCAAGTACTCTAACAAGTGCATATAATTCTTTATCATAAATAGGATAGTTCAAACGAGCACCAGTAAGTTTCTCAGAAAAAATATGCTATAGGGTGACCCTCTTGCATCAAAACGCCACCAATGCCTATACCACTAGCATCACATTCAACTTCAAATTGCTTTGAAAAATCAGGTAATGAAAGTAATGGTGCAGAAGTAAGCAAACATTTCAATGTATCAAAAGCAATATCTTGGGCTGCGCCCCACACAAATGGCACACCTTTCTTAGTCAAATCATTCAATGGTGCAGCAATAGTGCTAAAATCCTTCACAAAGCGCCTATAGAAACCAGCTAACCCATGGAACTACGCACTTGACTAACATTCATGGGAATAGACCAATTCTGAATTGATTTAATTTTAGATTGATCTACCTCTACCCCATGCTTAGACACAAAAAATCCCAGAAATATGACCTTATCTTTTGCAAATGTGCACTTCTCAAGATTAGCATACAATTTATTATCACGCAACACTTGCAAAACTTGTCGAATATGCTTACAATGTTCTATTTCATTGTGGCTATAGATAAGTATATCATCAAAATAAACAACCACAAAACGACCAATAAATTCTCTCAAAACATGATTCAGCAATCTCATGAAAGTACTAGCTGCATTAATACGACCAAACGGCATAGCTAACCACTCATACAAACCAAATTTTGTTTTGAAAGCAGTTTTCCATTCATCCCGTTCTTTCATCCTAATTTGATGATCACCACTACGCAAATCAATCTTAGAGAAAATAGCAGCACCACACACTTCATCTAGCATATCCTCTAAGCGTGGAATAGGATGACGATATCGAATAGTGATGTTATTAATAGCTCTACAATCTACACACATGCGCCATGTACCATCTTTCTTAGGCACTAAAATAATAGGAACAACACAAGGGCTAAGAGAAACACGAACAAACCATTTATCCAGCAACGCATGTACTTGTTTCTATATCTCCTTTGTTTCTTCGGGGTTGGTCCTATAGGGTGCACGGTTTGGTTCTGTGGCGGCAGGGATCAAGTCGATTTGATGCTCAATGCCACGCAATGGAGGCAATCCTGCTGGTACATCTTCTGGAAACACATCGCCAAAATCCTGCAAAACAGTACATACACCAAGAGAAATAGGGGTCATGTTGTTAGAAACCAATACCTCGCCCTTATACATGAGCACAAGTGGCATGGCTATAGGATCCTCATGAAATTCTCTCATATCTTCCTTGGTGGCTAATATCACTAGACTAGGAACTCTCTCACTTTTTGTTATATCACTCTTTTTGGGCTCTGTTACATCATGTACAGCTGCAACACTCTCTCGCCTATCTATAGATGCCTCCTTCAAGTTCACTTCTATCTTCTGACGAGACTCATTCACAATCTGCTGTGGTGTCATTGGTTGCAAATTAATCTTCTTGCCCTTGAATTCCAAGTGATATGTATTGGCACGGCCATTGTGTTGCACATGGCAATCATAAAGCCAAGGCCGACCCAATAAGAGATGGCAAACAGTCATAGGAACCACATCAAAGTCAATAGAATCCTTTTATGGTCCTATTTTAAAATTCACACATACCATATGGTTTACCTTTATCTCACCATTGTCACTCAACCATTGTATGTAGTATGGCTTGGATGAGGTAAATAAGTCAAATTCAGCTTGACACATAACTCCTTATTTGCAAGATTTCTACAGCTACCTCCATCAATGATTACCTTGCAAGCTTTGTTAGGGCCAACGAGTGCTTCGGTTTGGAACAAATTGCAGCGCTGAGAGTCAACAATAGGCTGCACACTAAGTGTACATGGAGAGACCACTATGGTAGACGCATGCTCAGGGAAGGCATCCATACCGTCCTCGCTGTCATATCCATCGTCGCCATCAGTATCAACATCATCTCCACTCTCATACTCTCCTTGTTCATTGACAAACATCACCTTGCGGTTTGGACAATCTTTGTTGTAGTGTCCCCTTCCTCCACAAGTATGGCAGTTTAGATTGTGCATTCGCGCAGTTGATATATTGGAACCCGAGCTAGCAGTAGGAGCAGCGGGCTTCCTAGCATTGGAACCATAAGAAGATGTGGGAGCAGGCTTGGCCGATGGTGAAGAGAGGCTAGCAGCCGCTACAGGTGGCGCCGAAGGTGGCGACGATGTAGACCTCACCGAAAAACGACTAGTAGACGGAAACCTCACACGTGACTTAGCTTCTTCAGCCAACCGTGATTCAGCCTCTCTAGCATGGTGCAATAGCTCATTCATAGTCTCATACTTGTGATGACGAACAATGCTCTTGATTGGTAACTTCAAATTGTGAGGAATCATGGCATGGTCATCTCAAGGGATTCACGAACTCTAGCACGCTGCATAAGCATCTCCATCTCCATGTAGTACTCATCAACTGCCATGGTTCCTTGCCTCAATTGTGTCAACTTATCAAAAACTGATCGCAAGTAGTTGGTGGGTACAAAACGAGCCTTCATATTGCTCTTCATCTCGCGCCAATCCATCACAGGAAGTTGATTGTCGTCCCTTCTATTCCGCACAATAGCATCCCACCAATGCAACGCATATCCATCGAATTCTGATGCTGCAAGCTTGACCTTCTTGTCTTCTCGATAGTCAAACAATCGCCAGAGCTTGTCAATCTTCAACTCCCATGTGAGGTAATCTTCAGGATCAATTGAGCCATCAAACATGGGAATTGAGAATTTTGGCTTGCCCAAACCATCATCAGTAGCTTGGTTCTGAACACGTTGAGCACGCCCAATAGGAGCAAACCCGCGGCCTTAAGCAGGTGCATCAACAAGTGAAGGTGCAGGGGGATTGGCACATCCTCTGCCAAGATGTGGGGCAACATCAGCCGCACTACCCTCATCATAGTCATCAAAAGCATCATCATGTGGGTGTTCCTGCCGTTGCTATATTGCTACTGTCAAGGCCTCAATGGAACGCTGCAAATTTGCGACATTGACATTGATTCCTGTCACTTGTGTTTGAATAGTAGTGTCTGCGCCAACATTCTGATCAAATGTTATTTGCACGTCCTGGATATTCTTGTCAATGGCATCTGTCGTGTGAGTAAACACACGCGTCAAGTGGGATTTCAAAGCCTCATATGATATGGGGTGGCCCGATCTTCTCAGTAAGCGGATGGCGGTGATGATGGTGGATGATAGATAACTAGCCTATAGCTTTGAAAGCTCCCGCTCGAACCCTGATGCCAACGCAATAGCTCTCGGACCCTATAGGATATTCACAACACCACGCTCTTGCGCATGCAGCCGTCGACAATGAATGGTAGTTTGCAATCTACTAATTCCCAATGGAACAATAGATCACACTCAATTGTAGTAGTATAATTCGATCACAAGGTAATTCTAGAGGTTCTAGATAGAAACAACTCCAATATAGTTTTAACATGGTCTAAACCTAACTTGGTGTGGCGCCCATCTATTTAAGAGTCTGGGGGCAACGGCCTAAGGTGGGATCCGAGTTGGTCCCACCCAACTATGATATAGACCGACCCATAGAGGGTTCGGCCACATGACTCTGCCGTGGCAGAGTGTCAGTCGGTTTCTCTGCCATACGGCGTGTAGAGCTGGACTCTGTTTTCTGCCATGTGACCTCTTTGTGCAGAAACTGGTGCTTTTCTCTACCGCGGCAGAGAACTTGCTCCTCTTGTTGATCTTCGTCTTGGGCAGCACCTTGCGCTTCCTCCCTCTCCTCCCTCGCGCATTCTTCATTGATCAACATGCCATGTTCGATTAGCTCCTCGCTCCTTGCTATGCCTTCTACTCCCAAGTACCTGATCATACAATAATTCAAAGACTTAGGTAGTATAAAATTCTCATTAACTAAAACACCAGGTTCATTAAGAAACAAGTTCACCTGTTTATCTAGTAGCTTAGCACAAGCTCTTGTAATTGGTCCAATCCTTATCTCACTGGATTGATATTTCTTTGTAGCAGTTGGAACATCATCAGTAGCAATTGGTGTAGGTGTAACTGTAGGGATGTCCTCATCATCTCCCCCCTTCAAAAGGCATCGACCTCGACACTCCAAGGTCTTCTCCAGCATATGGTGACAAATCAGCAACGTTGAAGTTGTTGCTAACTCCACCAAACTCCTCAATAGGTATGTCAACCGAGTAGGCATTATCATTTATTTTGGCTAACACCTTGTAAGGACCAGCACCACGTGGCTTCAACTTGGACTTGCGAAATAGTGGAAATCTGTGCTTGCGCAGATGCACCCAAACCATGTCTCCGGGCTTGAACAACACTTCCTTCCTTGCTTGATTCCTTGCAGCAGCAATGTTCTTGCCTTTCTTCTCTATAGCCTCTCGAGTCTTCTCATGAATTTTCTTCACATAATCAGCACGTTTTGATGCCTCCATATCAACTCTCTCATGTAATGGCAAAGGCAACAAATCAAGTGGCGTCAATGGCTTGAAGCCATACACCACCTCAAAAGGACAAAGCTGAGTAGTCGAATGCACAGCCTTGTTGTAGGAAAACTCAACATGTGGCAAACACTCTTCCCACTCCCGCAGATTCTTCTTTATCGTAGTCCTTAGCAGCTGTGACAATGTTTGATTCACCACCTCTGTTTGACCATCTGTTTGGGGATGACATCTAGTGTTGAATAGTAGCTTCGTTCCCAACTTCCCCCATAAGGTCTTCCAAAAGTAGCTCATGAACTTCACATCACGGTCAGAAACAATCGTCTTAGGTACTCCATGTAATCTCACGATGTTCGTGAAAAATAGGTTAGCAACATGCGACGCATCGTTGCTTTTTTGGCAAGCAATAAAATGAGCCATCTTAGAGAATCTATCCACTACCACAAATATAGAATCATGACCTATCTGAGTTTTAGGTAGACCTAGACAAAATCCATACTAATTTCTTCCCATGGAGTAGTAGGTGTAGAGAGAGGTGTATACGAACCTTGAGGCTTCAACTTAGATTTCGACTTATGGCATGTAATACATTAGCTCACAAATCTATACACATCACGCCTCATCTTGGGCCAATAAAAATGATCAGCAAGCATGAGCAACATCTTCTCACGCCCAAAGTTACCCATCAAACCACCAGCATGTGATTCCTGCACTAAGAACAAACGTAACAACGATTCTGGAATACATAGTTTGTTAACTCGAACAAATATCCATCATGTATATGATACTTATCCCATGTGTTTCTAATAGCACACAAACGATATGGTTCAGCAAAATCATGGTCAGTTGCATAAAGTGCACAAATAGCTCCTAATCCAGGAATTTTAACATCAAGATTGGTTAATAGCATGTTCTTCCTAGATAGAGCATCATCAACAACATTCTCTTTTCCCTTCTTATATTTAATGATGTAAGGAAAAGACTCAATAAACTCAACCCATTTAGCTAATCTTCTATGCAAGTTTGATTGAGCTTTCAAGTATTTCAATGCTTCCTGATCAGAATGTATGAGAAATTCATTTGGCCACAAATAATGTTGCCAAACTACGCAAATCATTTTGTTTTGAAAGCATTTTTCAATTCATCCTGTTCTTTCATCCTAATTTGATGATAACCACTTCGCAAATCAATTTTAGAGAAAATAGCAGCACCACTCACTTCATCTAGCATATCCTCTAAGCGTGGAATAGGATGACGATATCGAATAGTGATGTTATTAATAGCTCTACAATCTACACACATGCGCCATGTACCATCTTTCTTAGGCACTAAAATAACAGGAATAACACAAGGGCTTAGAGAAACACGAACATACCCTTTATCCAGCAACGCATGTACTTTTTTCTATATCTCCTTTGTTTCTTTGGGGTTGGTCCTGTAGGGTGCATGGTTTGGTTATGTGGCGGCAGGGATCAAGTCGATTTGATTCTCAATGCCACACAATGGAGGCAATCCTGCTAGTACATCTTCTAGAAACACATCGCCAAAATCCTGCAAAACAGTAGATACACCAAGAGAAATAGGGGTCATGTCGTTAGAAACCAATACCTCACCCTTATACATGAGCACAAGTGGCATGGCTGTAGGATCCTCGCGAAATTCTCTCATATCTTCCTTGGTGGCTAATATCAAAATATTAGGCACTCTATCACTTTTCTTTATATCACTCAATTTAGGCTTGATTACATCAGGAACAGCTGTCACACAATCTCGTCGAGCTATAGGATCTTCCTTCAAATTCAGTTCTATCTTCTGGCGAGAATCATTCACAATGTCTTGTGGTGTCATTGGCTGCATAGTAATCTTCTTTCCTTTGAATTCCAAGTGATATGTATTGGCTCGGCCATTGTGTTGCACATGGCAATCATAAAGCCAAGGCCGACCCATTAGAAGATGGCAAATAGTCATAGGAACCACATCAAAGTCAATAGAATCTTTGTATGGCCCTATTTGAAAATTCACACGTACCAGATGATTTACCTTCATCTCACCATTGTTGCTCAACCATTGTATGTAGTATGGCTTGGGATGAGGCAAATATGTCAAATTCAGCTTCGCACATAATTCCTTACTTGCAAGATTTCGGCAGCTACCTCCATCAATAATGACCTTGCAAGCTTTGTTAGGTCCAACTAGAGATTTTGTTTTGAACAAGTTGCAACGCTGAGATTCATCAAAAGGCTGCACACTCATTATACGTGAAGATACGACAATAGTTGGTGCACGCTCAGGATAAGCATCTGCACCCTCCTCGCCATCATCAATATCATCGTCATGAGCTTTATCTCCACTCTCTACTTCACCTTGTTCATTGACAAATATAACCTCGCTGTTTGGACAATCCTTCTTGTAGTGTCCCCTACCTCCAAAAGTATGGCACACCACATCGTGAGTACGCATAGTTGACATATTGGAACCCGAACTAGCAGCAGGTGCAGCGGGATTCCGAGCATTTGAACCAAACGAAGATGTAGGTGCTGGCTTGGCCAAAGGTGACGGGTGGCTAGCAGCAGGTGGCGCCACCATAGGATGTGTAGATCTGGCCGAAAAACGGCTGGAAGACGGAAACCTCGCACATGAATGAGCCTCTTCAGCCAACTGGGATTCGACCTCTCTAGCATGGTGCAATATCTCATTCATAGTATCATACTAGTGATGACGAACAATGCTGTTGATTGGTAACTTCAAATTGTTGAGGAATCACTGCATGGTCATCTCAACGGATTCACGAACTCTAGCATGCTGCATAAGCATCTCCATCTCCATGTAGTACTCATCAACTGACATGGTTCCTTGCCTCAATTGTGTCAATTTATCAAAAACTGATCGCAAGTAGTTGGTGAGTACGAAACGAGCCTTCATAATTTGCTTCATCTCGCGCCAATCCATTACAGGAAGTTCATTGTCCTCCCTTCTATTCTGCACAATAGCATCCCACCAACGCAAAGCATATCCATCAAATTCTGACGCTGCAAGCTTGACCTTCTTGTCTTCTGGATAGTCAAACAAACGCCAGAGCTTCTCAATATTCAACTGCCATGTAAGGTAATCTTCAGGATCTAGTGAGCCATCAAACCTGGGAATTGAGAATTTTGGCTTGCCCAAACTATAATCAGCAGCTTGGTTCTGAACGCGTTGAGCACGCCCAATATGTGCAAGACCACGACCATAAGCAGGTGCAGTAGTAGGCGCAGGTGGAGGGGGAATGGCACGTCCCCTGCCTAGATGTGGGCTAGCATCAGCCGCACTACCCTCATCATAGTCATCAAAAGCCTCATCATGTGAGTGTTCCTGTCGTTGCTGTAATGCTACTGTTAAGGTCTCAATGGAACGCTGCAAAGTTGCGACATTGACATTGATTGCTGTCACTTGTGTTTGAATAGTATTGACGGCGCCAACATTCTGGTCCAATGTCATTTGCATGTCCTAGATATTCTTGTCAATGGCATCTGTTGAGTGAGTAAACACTCGCGTCATGTGGGATTTCAGTGCCTCATATTCTCACCAATTAACAAGTTCCTCATCCTTCTTTTTCTGCAACACAACATCATCATCACTCAAAGACATGATTAGTAGCTGAGTGCAAAAATCAAAATCTGTATGGTGGAAACTCTCACAACTCACTCACAACTGACAAGAAAGAAGATCTTACCATTCCAAAGTGAATAGAGATGCTTTACCAAACGTAATCAAAGACTTATGCACTGATGTGATGAAGTGAATATCAATGGTATAGAGAACGATCGCAGGGCACACAGGTTATTTATGGTGGAGCTATAGGTATGATATCCTATCTACACCGCAAACAAGTCCTAGTGCTGATCATATAAAAACCCAAGAAACACACACGTGGAGAAAAATGTGGCAGTGCAGCTATGAAGGGTGTTGCACTAATCTCGAGAGACACTACCAAAGCTCAAAGTAAACAGGCACAAGATTGCTCAATCTACCGGTGCACAAAGATATCACTAGGCCTCTTTCTCAAATTCTCTTTTACTTTTCCTTTTTTTTGTAATAGCTCTTTTTGCTTTTTCTTTTGCTATTTTGCTTTTGCTCTTTTTGTTTTTTATATAGATCACACACGACCAAATTACAAAGTACAGCACCAAAATCCTAAGAGCAGCCTGTAGGAGCGGAAACTAGTTTCAATGGGCAAGTTCCTACACCTATGAAGTAGAATGGTTGTGGCTAAGGCTAAGGAAAAGTGCAATTTTCGCACTTTGAAAAAATTCCAGCCATGGCAGAAAAACTGATCAAAGTTGTGTCGTGGCAGAAAGAATTCCTGCCGTGGCAGAGAATCAGGGCAAAATCCTATCGTGGCAGAGCGGCGGCAGAAAAACACGCAAAAATCGAGCTGCGGCAGGGCGACGGCAGGAAACTGGCGCGCGGCAGAAGAAATAGTGCCGCGGCAGTGTTCTGATCCGGGGCGGACATGGTGTCGCGGCAGAGAAACTAGGCGATTCCGTGCCGCGGCAGAAATCTGTAGGAATTTTTTTATCAAACCGACTCGTCCAAGGGAATTTGATCAGGACTCTAGCTAAGATCGGATCTATCCATGGCGGCAGAAATAGATGGTGGATTCGACTAGAAAAAGAAGAAAAACGATGAAATAAATCTTGATCTAAACTAAAGGATGAACACGACCAGCAACTATTACTTGAATACGATGCAATCTAGTCTATGGCAACTCTTTTTGTGGGGATTTTTCTGTATAGGACGAAAAACACTCTCTAATCTATGGATGGATTGTGGATTGCTTACCCAGGCAACAAGGAAATCTGATACCAAGATGATATGGGGTGTCGTTGTATTGGGAACGGCAGTACCTAAGAAGGTTAGGTAGAGGTGTCGGGACTAGCAGGGAAGCTATCGACGGCATCCACAGGAGAGATTGGATACAAGCGAGCGTAGCGGGACGCAAGAAGTACCCAGGTTCGGGGCCCTCGTGGTGAGGTAAAGCCCCTACTCCTGCCAGATCTGACTATGAGGGATATGCGAACTACAAGTGCTCCTTGAGCTGTGTTCTCTAGCTACTGCCTTAAATGCACTGAGACCAACCCTTTCTACGGAGGCATTGCCTCTCCTTATATAGGCAGAGAGGCAAAGGTCTCACTGGTGTCGTTGTATTGGGAACGGCAGTACCTGAGGAGGTTAGATAGAGGTGTGGGGACTAGCAGGGAAGCTATCGACGGTGTCCGCAGGCGAGATTGGATACAAGCGAGCGTAGCGGGACGCAAGAACTACCCAGGTTCAGGGCCCTCGTGGTGAGGTAAAACCCCTACTCCTTCCTGGTCTGTCTATGTGGGATATACGAACTACAAGTGCTCCTGGAGCTGTATTCTCTAGCTACTGCCTTAAATGCACTGAGACCAACCCTTTCTACTTAGGCCTCGCCTCTCCTTATATAGGCAGAGAGGCAAAGGTCTCGCTGGCTAGTCTGACTTGCGGGCACCACAGGCGGGTCCCAGCCGACTAGTCATCTACAGTACCGAGTATGGCTTGTCTTGTCGGTGTATGAGCGGTATGGCTATCGTAGGTACAGTGGACGCCGTGCGAGCCCGTCGTCGCCTGAGCCACTTGTTCAGCGTCACCATAAAGTCTTCGGTATGGGCAGGTGGTTGCCCGTCTTGTCATCGTACAGGGCGTACCGTGCATTGATAGGAACGTCGTCCTGTCTCTCTGATTGGGTCCAGCTACGTCGTCGTAACCGGCTGTCTCTTGCTGATCCGGCTACTGGTTGATAGACGGCCCGTCTTGTCCTGTCTGGTTGCATCTGGTCAGCCGGCTGCAATCCGTCTGTCCTGTTTCTTATTCGGATGGGGTACCCGGGGATCATCCCCCTGACACTAGCCCCCGAGCGCGTGTGGATTCCTCCCTTAGGTGAAATGTGCACGCGCTCCCTCTGGCTTTTCGAATTTTCATCCGGCTGAGCTTGGCGGTTGCGCTACCCGGACGCTGTCGACGCCGCCACGCGCACGCGCCATCATTGCTCTGCGGCGGGCAGCGTAACGTCCCGTCGCACGTCGCCTCGGGAAACTGCTGTCCGATGCTTCGGTTCTCGCTCTAGGATCTTCTGCGGATCCTTCCCTGGCACACGGGATCTAGGCGGCGGTTGGGGTGTGGGTTGCCCGGATGCGTGCCACGTGGCCCCGCCGACGGTTGCCCTTCCGGTCCTTTAAAGGGACGCCGCGGGGAAGGCAGTTCTTTTCCTTCGCTCCCCCACTGCAATCCCTTTCTCCTTCGCGTGCTCCTGCTCCTGCGTTCTTGCCCTCTGCGTCGCCCGCTCGCCGTCGTCGACCGTACGGGCCACCGTCACTCTTCCGTTGCCGTTCCTCTCCCTCAGCCGGAAATGGCCGCCGACCGCGGAGCCTGGTACGGCTCCTCCGTCACCGAGGACCAAATCGTGAAGTATCGTGCGACCCGCGTCCTCCCGCCGGCGGAGGAGGTGGCGGTGCGGTTGGCGCCGGTGGGGGAAGTGTCGCCGCATCCGGTGGAGGGGGAGCGCGTGATCTTGCTCTCGCACCTGGGGCACGGGTTCGCGCTACCGCTGCATCCCTTCTTCCTCACATTTCTGGCCTTCTTCGACCTCCGCCTCCACCACCTCGGCGCCAACGCCATCGGAACGCTGGCACACTTCATGGCGTTCTGCGAGAGTTATCTCGGGATCCAACCGGATCTCGGGATCTTCTGCCGGCTCTTCCGAGTTCGGCCGCAGTGCGATACGCGAAGGGCGCTAGTAAATGCTGGCGGCGCGCCGCCATATACTCCCGCGCCCAATCCGGCTACCCGAAGTTCTTGCTCCAGGACACGGTACGGCTGTGGCAGCAGTCGTACTTCTACGTCAAGAACGTCACCAACATCGACCGGATAAACCTGCCGGCCTTCCAAGACATCGAGTCCAGCCGACATAACTAGGATCTGAAGATCCACGGCGACAAGGCGGAGACGGACGCGATGCTGGCACGCATGCGCTCCCTTGTCACCTGCCAGCTAACCGGTCGGGACATCACTCTTAGCTGGATGTCCCAGCTGATGATGCTGCTGCAGCAGCGGGCGCACAAGATGTGCTACTACTCCGGCCGGCTGGACCCGACCCGGCTGTCGCGCCGCGATCCCCTCTACCACAACTTGAAGGAGTGGTTGTGGACAATCAGCAAGGAGTGGCTGCCGGAGAACTGGAAGTTCAGTCTGGCGCCTTCAGCCGGGAGAACCGCGCGCCCCGGGTAAGTTCTTGTAGCCGGAAATTTTGCTTATTCCTTCTGTGTTATCTCCTTGTTCTATCTGATTGATTTCTTGCATTCGGCAGATCTTCGACTGCATCCGTCGTGAGGAGGGCGAGGCTCCCCTCGAGGTATTCACGCCAGACTTGCCCGAGCCGCGCGCTCGACGGTCCGGCGAGGAATCGGATGGGGACGGCGACGCCTTCCCTAGCCGGAACAACGAGCCGGCCGCCGACCCGCACGCGGAGGTGCACGAGGAGGAGGAGGCCGGGCCGACCGCGGAGCCGGTGACGCGCTCTGCGACGGACGGCGAAGCGGGTGGGAGCGGCTCCAGCCGCTCCGACTACCGCCGGCCTGCGGCGGAGGAGCCTGCTGCCAAGAGGAGCCGGTCCAGCGCCCTGCCGCCGAGCGTCTTGGCCGGAAGAAAGGGCCGCCCCCGGTCGTGCCGGGGTACGTTTTTCCTCTCCCCCCTATCTTTTGGTGCCTTATGTCTATTTGTCTTCCTTCTTGTTTTTCTGACTTTGGCTTATTTTGCTTTTGCCTTTTCCTCCTTCTTCTTAGCGCGTTGGTTTCTTTCGAATCCGCGAGCCCAGCTCGGGCGCGAACCGGGTCACCGCCCTGCGCCTCGACTGAGCCAACCGGCGCCTCTCCTTCTTCTGAGGCTGAGCTGGCTGCCTCCTCCCAGCCGGAGGGTCCTCAGCCGGAAGCGGATCACTCCCAGCCGGAAGGTTCCTCCGCGGGCGCGTGGGGGGCTGTCGGCAAGGAGCTCGTCGTTGTTGGCGACGACAACTCCGACGAGGAGCTCGGGGAGGAGTGGCGAACAGCGGTGGTCGTGGCGAAGGAGTCCATGGCCGTCAACACCGTGGACGACGACGCCTCCTCCGTTGCTTCGCTATAGAATCTTGCCGCCACACTCGAGCTGGCAGTGAAGGAGATCCGGCTGCTTGAGGCCACAGCCGGCAGGAACCGGACCCTGGAGCAGAAGCTTGCTGCCGCCAACGGGACCTCCCAGAGTAAGTTCGCTTTATTTGTCTTGATGTTTTTACTGATAGCCGGTTTCGTTGCATCCATCCTCGTGTGCGCTCAGCGCGAGATCGATCGTTTGAAGAAAGCGAGCGACCGGCTGAGCAGGTCCAACTCCACTCTGCGGCTGCAGAACAAGGATTGGAACGCGCGAGTAGACGGTTTGGAGGCCACCGTCAAGGAGCGCGACGCCTCGCTCGCTAGCCGGGCCGAAGCCTTCTCCCTTCTCGAGGCCCAGAACAAGGACCAAGAGAAGGAGATAAAACAGCTAACGGTCAAGGAGAAGGCGCTGGTGGAGGAGCTGATGCAGGTTGCCCACACTGCCAAGGGTGAGTTCTTTCTTTCGTCTTCTTTTCTTTACGGATCCGGTAGCCGAATCTGACTCCTCTTTTCTGACAGCTTTTTACCCCGGCATAGACCTGCTGGCCTACAACTAGCTGCAGGAGAACTGGTCAGGAGCACAGCCGACGGCTCATGAGCTTGTCGTCCTTCTTGGCGAGGAAGCTGTGAAGCTTCGTCAGGCGGCACGTGACGTCTTCTCCTTCGTGTGGCCGGAGGCTCCAGTTCCGGAGACGATTGCGTAGCTGGCGGCGAAGGTGGGAGAGGTGCCGGCTGCGGTGGACCGGCTGCGGGACCTGGCAGCACGGGCCGGAGCGGAGATGGCCCTGACACTGATGCTCTCCTGGTACAAAGACGCCCGCGTCGAGAAGATCGATGGGGGCTTCCGTGCCAGAGCTGATCTTGCCGCCATCCGCCAAGCCCATCCGGAGCTTCACAGGTCCGCCATCAAGATCGCCGACTACGTGGACCCTGACGAGGTGCTTACCGACTCGGAGTCCGTCGGTACTCCTGATGTGGAGGCCCCGCCGCCACTGCCTGCTAGCGCCGGAGCCGGATCGCGCACTGCGGCTCCTCCTCCGCCCCCAACCTCTGCCGGCCAAGAACTCCCCCACGGCAAAGGCCCTATCGTTTAGCTACTGCCCCGGGATGCCGGGTGTAATTGTCTTGTGTTATGTATTTTTTGAACCTTGTTTGCTTGTGCCGGCCGTCTTTGACGCCGGGTAACTTCTGAGAGCTTCGTCTCTTTTTTGTTCATTATTTTTGAAACTCTTGAATCTTGTGCGTTGAACTTTCCTTTTGCGTATTTTGCCCGACTAACTTCGTCCGGCTACACACCTTTAGCCGGGCGACCTCCACCTCCAGTGTAGCCCCCGAGATTCGGAGTAGCTGGCGCAGCCAGGTGCTTCGAATCTTTCTTATTTCTGCCAAGTCTTTTAACTTTATCCGGATGGCCTCGCTCCAGTCGGCCGCTTTTGGGCTGGGCGCCTTGATGGGAACTAACATTCCGGTGAAGCGGCGCCTGCTAATCGAGTGTAGCCCCTGAGATTCGGAGTAGCTGGCGTAGCCAGGTGCTTCGAATATTTCTTGTCTTTTCTTTCTCCTGCCCTTGCCCTCACCTGGGCTCCGAACGGCCGGCTAAACTCCCTTAGCCGGTCAGGAACTACAAGATTCCACTGGGGGCGCGCGGGCGCACCCAGTGGGTGTAGCCCCCGAGATTCGGAACACTTGATGAAGGCAAGGACTTCGAATCTTCTATCCTTCTCCTGAATTCCGACTCGAAGTAGTCGGACAAGAATGCACATATGCATACACATACATCTCCATAGGTTAATAGGTTAGTCTGTCAAATCGTAGCCGGAAAACGGCTTGTTTTTTTTTTGAAAACTGGCTTGCTCCTTTCTAGACACTTAGTCGCATTCTCGTGTGTTCTGCTGTTTTCGCTGCGTCCTTGCCGGGAAGCCGGGTTGCGGTCTGCATCCGGAATCGACGGGAGATAACAGTACATTACGCACGGTACTAGCGGCTTAGCAGCTGGATTGGTTCGAGCTAGTTGCAGGGCCAAGACACCCGATTTGTCGCATCTCTTCCCCGTTTTTCGTGTGGGATGCCTCGGGCTTTTGCTCTTGCTAGACGGACAGCCGGGTTGCGGTCTGTAGCTGACACTACTCAGCCGGTTTGTTGACTTAATAGGCCGGGCCAGCCGGCGAGCCCCCGGGTAGGGGTTGCCGGAGCCGGAAAATTTGGACCGAAAAATAGGTGCACACACATTTCTAGAAGGAGCCCCCGAGATTCTCGTGGGAGTCCGCATTTTCATTCATGGGGTTTTCGGGATACATACACTTCCTGGCGACTAGGTGTAAAACGGGCGCAGCAGGGCCGCGTTCCAAGGACGTTCGGTCTCCTCGTCCGATTTGTCCCTCTTGTTCTTGCGCGGCTGCTGTGCATCGATGAGATAATAGGAGTCGTTGGGCAGCGCCCGACTGATGATGAAGGGGCCCTCCCAGGGTGGTGATAGCTTGTACATGCCCTTCGTGTCTTGCACCAGCCGAAGAACCAGGTCGCCCTCGCGGAATGCGACTGGGCGAATCCGGCTTGAATGGTAGCGACGTAGTCGCTGCTAGTACAGGGCAGATCTGCACAGGGCCAACTCGCGGGCCTCCTCCAGGAGATCCACCCCGTCCTCCCGCGCCTCCTTGTTGGCTTGCTCGTCATAGAAGAGCTTGCGAGGGGAGTCAAATTCGATGTCAGCGGAGAGGACGGCTTCCGATCTGTAGACCAGAAAGAATGGCGTGTAGCCGGTTGACCTATTCGGTGTGGTGCGGAGGCTCCACGGCACAACCGGAAGTTCTTCGATCCAACATCCGGGTGACCGCTCCAACGGCTCGATGAGACGTGGTTTGATGCCGGCTAGCACCAAGCCGTTTGCTCATTCGACTTGCCCTAGACTGTGGGTGTGCAACGGAGGCGAGGTCTAGCCAGATGCCCTTGTTGCTACAGAACCGGGCGAAGGCCCCCTTGGCAAAGTTCATGCCGTTGTCGGTGATGATGCTATTGGGGTAGCCGAAGCGGTTGATGATGTCGGTGAAGAAGGTAACAACCGTCGCTCAATCCAGCTTCCGGATAGGCTTGGCCTCGATCCATTTTGTGAACTTGTCCACCGCTACCAGCAGGTGGGTCATTCCCACGCAGCCTCGCTTGAAGGGCCCGACCATGTCGAGGCCCCAAACTGTGAAGGGCCAGGTGATCGGTATGGTCTTGAGTACCGAGGTTGGCATGTGCCTGAGTTGCCCGAAGCGCCCGCACCCATTGCACGCGCGGACCAGCTGCTCGGCATCCTCGAGGGCGGTGGGCCAATAGAAACCATGGCGAAACGCCTTGGAGACTATCGCCCTTGATGAAGCGTGGTGCCCACACTCACCCTGGTGGATGTCCATGAGTAGACGGTAGCCTGTGCCTACATCGACACATCTTTGGAAGATACCGGATACACTGCGCTTGTATAGCTCGCCGTTTATGATGGTGTATGTATGCGCGCAGCGTCGGATTTGCCTGGCCTCTACCTCGTCGTCCGGGAGCTCTCCGTTGGCGATGTAGTTCATGAAGGGTTGTGCCTAGGATGGCACTTCCCGGATGACGAGGACGCTCCTGTCCTCCGACTGACGGGTGTCGGGGGGTCGTCCGGGTGGAATATCCGGGACGGCAGCCCCCGAGCCACTAGGCGAGCCGGCAGCCCTCGGGTCTTGTGAGCCAGAGGGCACTGCCTGGCCAGAATTGGTGCGGGTTTTATTCTTTGGTGGTTCTGCCGGCTCCATTTCTGCTGCTCCGGCCGCCGGAACGCTTCCCGCCCAGACGATGGAGTCTGATTCTGGCGACGGGTTGATGGATGGCTTGCGCAGATGCTCCAAGGAGACCCCTGGCGGGATGGTCTGCCTGGTGGATCCCATCTTGGAGAGCGCTTCGGCTGCCTCGTTGTTGGTGCGGGGGACATGATGAAATTCGCACCTGTCGAAGGAGGCGCTGAGCTTCTGGATGTCGAACCGGTAGAGAGCCATGTTTGCATCTCTGGCGTCCCATTCCCCGGACACCTGTTGCACCACCAAGTCTGAATCACCGAAGCACAGGATCCGGTTGACACCGATTTCCTTGGCCAGTCGGAGCCCGTGCGCCATGTTGGAGATATGCCCAAGAGGCAATAATAAAGTGGTTATTATTATATCTTTATGTTTATGATAAATGTTTACATCCCATGCTATAATTGTATTAACAAGAAACATTAATACTTGTGTGTTTTGTAAACATAAAAGAGTCCCTAGTAAGCCTCTTGTTAAACTAGCTTGTTGATTAATGGATGATCATGGTTTCCTGATCATGGACATTGGATGTCGTTAATAACAAGATCATATCATTAGGAGAATGATGTGATGGACACACACCCATAGTAAGCATAGCATACGATCAAGTCATTAAGTTCGTTTTGCTACAAGCTTTTCAAATGCATAGTAACCTAATCCTTCGACCATGAGGCTATGTTAATCACCATCACCGGATGGGTACTTTGATGACATCAAACGCCGCTTCGTAACTGGGTGGTTATAAAGGTGACATTGGGTATTCTGAAAGTATGTGTTGAAACGCATGGACCAAGATTGGGATTTGTCCATCCATATGACGGATAGATATGCTCTGGGCCCTCTCGGTGGAATGTCATCTAGTTAGCTTGCAAGCATGTGACTAGGTCACAAGGGATGACATATCATGGAACGAGTAAAGAGTACTTATTAGTAACGAGGTAGAACTAGGTATGGAGATACCGACGATCAAACCTCGGATAAGTAGAATATCGCGTGACGAAGGGAATTGGTTTCATATGTTAATGGTTCTATCGATCACGAAGTCATCGTTGAGTATGTGGGAGCCATTATGGATCTCCAGATCCCGCTGATGGTTATCGATTGGAGAGGTGTCTCCATCATGTCTGCATATTCACGAACCGTAGGGTGACACACTTAAGGTTCGAAGTTGTTTTAAGTAGATATGGAATGTGCGTTGGAGACCAAATGTTGTTCGGAGTCTCGGATTGGATCTGGGACATCACGAGGAGATCCGGAATTGTTCGGGGAATAAGATTCATATATTGGGGATCATTTTCTAAGTTAGGAAATGTTCCGGAGTATTTGTATGGGGATTCTAGAAGGTTTCGGAATGTTCCGGAAGGTTCTATAAGATTTCTTGGAGTTTACTTGAAAACCAAGAAAGGATCAAGGAATCCTTGTGGGGTAAGACAAGGATTCATGGGGAGTAGGACTCTCCCCCACCTCCTTGATCCGCCGGCCAAGGGAGAGGGGAGTCCTACAAGGACTCCACCTCCCCATGGCGCCTCCCTCCTTTAAATAGAGGGGTGGAGGCACAAAACCCTAAGCCCCTCCTATTCTCTAGATCTCAAGTTGCCTCTCTCCTCGTCCTTCCCTCTGCTCTGGCTTAGGCGAAGCCCTGCAGAATTCTCTACTCCACCACCACCACCACACCGTCGTGCTACTGGATTCTGTGGAGAGATCTACTACCTCCGCTGCTCGCTGGAACAGGGAGAGGAAGGTCTGCTTCGACTCCGCACATGTGACCGACTGCGGAAGCGGTGCCAGAACGCGGCGCCGGAAGGATCGTCTACTCGATCCTGAGATCGGCAAGTGATCGACTACATCAACCACGAGATCCGATCTCGTAACGCTTTCGGGTCTACAAGGGTTAGTACATATCTATCTCGTTGCACATGTCTAATAGATTAGATCTTGGCTTTTATCTAGATTAGATCTGGGTTTTGTTTGTTCTTGCGGTAGAAATTTTTTGTTTTCCGTGCTACGAACCCATGACGCCAGTGCCTCGTATTCAGTTACGTTGTTGGAGGCCTTGAAGTGGATCAGCAGCATGTACTCCAGCCGGTCTCCCTTGGGCGAGGTGAGCATGATGCCGGCTCCCAAGCCCCCGAGCATCTTCGACCCGTCGAAGTGCATCCGCTAGTGGTCTGAATCCGGAACCGGTGGGAGGTACTAGGTCTCGTCCTAGTCGACGAGGAAGTCCGCCAACGCCTATGACTTGATAGTGAGCCGGGGCTCGTACTGGATGGAGTAGGCGGCGAGCTCGATGGCCCACTTGGCGACTCGGCCGGTGGCGTCCTTGTTACCGATGATTTCCGACAGGGGTGCAGTGCACACGACCTTGATCGGGTGCTCCTGGAAGTAGTGCTTGAGCTTCTTGCATGCCAGGTACACACCGTAGCACATCTTTTGGTAGTGGGGGTAGTTCTGCTTGGAGAGGGAGAGAACCTCGCTGAGGTAGTAGACGGGTCTCTGAACCGGCTGAGCCTTGCCTTTCTCGGGGCGCTCCACCACCAGGATGACGCTGATGACCCGGCTGGTGGCTGCTATATAGAGCAACATCGGCTCCTTGCTAGCCAGCGTGGCTAGAACCGGTGCTATGGATAGCATGCGCTTGAGGTCATGAAACGCGGTGTCGGCCTGCGAAGTCCAAGAGAACTTGTCCGTCTTCTTCATCAGTTTGTATAACGGGAGTGCCTTCTCCCCCAGCCGGCTGATGAAACGACTGAGGGAAGAAAGGCATCCGGTGAACTTCTGGACTCCAAGCAGGTTCTTGGGTGGCTGCATCCTCTCGATGGCCGCGATCTTCTCCGGATTCGCCTCAATACCTCGCTGTGATACGAGGAAACCGAGTAGCTGACCGGTTGGTACTCCGAAGACACACTTCTCTGGATTCAGCTTCATCTGGTACTAGCGGAGGTTGCCGAATGTTTCTCTCAGATCCTCGAGGAGGGTGCGCTTTTCCTTGGTCTTGATGACTACGTCATCCACGTAAGCGTGCATGTTTCGGCCTATCTGGGAGTGCAAGCATTTCTGCATACATCACTGATAGGTGGCGCCTGCGTTCTTTAGGCTGAAAGGCATGGTTACATAGCAGAAAGCCCCGTAGGGGGTGATAAATGATGTCCTAATCTGATCAGCCGGGTTTAGCCGGATCTGATTGTACCCGGAATAACAATCTAGAAAGGACAACAAATCATAGCCGACCGTGGAATCGATGACTTGATCAATACAGGGCAAGGCGAAGGGGTCTTTCGGGCACGCCTTGTTCAGGCTGGTGTAGTCGATACACATGCGCCAGGTCTTGTTCTTCTTCAACACCAAGACTGGGTTCGCCAACCAGTCTGGGTGGTACACTTCCATGATGAACCCGGCTGCAAGGAGCCGGGTGATCTCGTCACCGATTATCTTTCTCTTCTCCTCTGCGAACCAGCGCAGAGGTTGCTTGACCGGCTTGGCATCCGGACGCACGTGAAGTGAGTGCTCGGCGAACTCCCTCGGTACACCCGGCATGTCTTTGGGAGACCATGCGAAGATGTCCCGATTCTCACGGAGGAAGTCGACGAGCGCACCTTCCTATTTGTTGTCCAAGTCGGCACTAATGGTGATGAACTTAGTCGGATCGGAGGGGTCAAGCAGGATCCTGTTCGTCTCCTTTGCCGGCTGGAAAGCTCCTTCTCCAGCCGGTTTGCTGCTAGCCGGAATGTCCTGCTGGGCCATGGCCACATTGCGCATGATCGCGCGTTTTTCCTCGGCTATGATGAGGGCCTTTGCCAGTTTGGAACCAGCTGAGGTGCACTCCATTGATCACCTGAAGCAGCCGGCGACAGTGATCACGCCATGGGGTCCTGGCATGTTCGTCTTGAGGTATGCGTAGTCGGGGATGGCCATGAACTTGGCGAGGGCGGGGTGCCCGAGGAGAGCATGGTAGGAGCTCATCAAATTTACCACTTCAAACCAGATTGGTTCCCCGGTGGAAGTTCTCCTCTGTCCCGAAGATGACGTCCAGCTGGATTTTCCCCGGTGGAACGTCGTGGTAGTCGGGCGCAAGTCGCTTTCGTGTGCCCAGCTTCTCCAGCGAGGACTGGTAGAGGAGGTTGAGGATGCTGCCTCCGTCGATGAGGACGCGCGAGAATCGGCAGGTGCGCGCGTTGGAGACGATGAGGGGGTCGAGCACCATGGCGTAGCCCCCGGGAGTCGGCAGATGCTCATGCCAATCTACCCGGCTCCAGGTGATGGGGGTTTCCGACCAGTTCAGGTACTGGGGGACTGGAGACACGATGGCGTTGACCTCCTTGGAGCGTCGCCTGCGACTGTGCTTGTCGTCCTGCTCCGTATCAAAGATGTGGTAGGCGGCGTGTGCCTGGGGGTAGCCATTTTTGTTGTTGCCGCCATTGCTGCCATTTCCATCATTACCGGCTCCCCTAGCCGGTGGTGGGGGTCCACCCGGTGGTGGAGGCGGGAGACGAGGCTGGTTGCCCTGGTCCTTTAGCTGGTGGGTCCAGCTGCAGTTCCAGGTGGTGTGCGTAGCCGGTTTGAAGGGACCGCTATGCCACTTGCACGGGCCGTCAATCATCTGATCGAAGGTGAGCTGGGGCTTCTGCCTCCTTGCGTCATTAGACGGTGCGTCGGGCGCACCCTCCACAGCATTGACCTGCCGCGCGTGGTAGCGAGGCTTTTGTTGTCCGGCCTGGCAGTCTCCATGGCACCGGTTGTCGTTGCCGTGGCGTCTGGAGGATCCGGCTTCACCAGCCGGATTGTTCGGACGGTCGCGAGCCGGCTCCATGGGAGTCGGACGGCCGTCCGCGTTCACTCGGAGGGGCTTCTTTATGGCGGCATCCGCCGTGGCATACTGGTCCGCGACCATCATAAGCTCCGCCATGGTTTTCGGCTCGTCACACAGTAGCCGGTGGCGTAGCATGGTGCCCTCTCAGCATCCTTCGATGAAGAAGCTGATGGCTTGGCTCTCCAGGATGCCCTCGCAAGTATTGTGGAGCTCCGTCCACTTGGCGAGGTACTCGCGGTCGGTCTCGCGGTCGCGCTGGCTCCTGCAGGCGAGCGTGCTGGCGGGCTCGCTCCTCGCCCTCCAGGCTGGGTAGTTCTTCTACTGCCGTTCGCGTCGCGCGCATGTTCTTGATGGGCGTGCTATAGGTGGGCCGTGTGAGAGAAGGCATGGGATCTGGTTCCCCATCCTTCTCCATCCTACCGCCCATCTCACCGCCCTGACGCCGTACCTGGCCACGCCGGCTCGGCTCCGCGGTAGCCGGAGTGAGGTCGTGAGCGCGGTCATACTCGCACCTAGCGATCTCGAGTTGCTTGCGGGATGCTGCCAATTCCATGGCCTCCTGGAGGAGGATCTGTCTCTCCATGGTGAAGTTGGACTCCGCTTCCTCCGGGTTGTCCCCGAGGTTAACCGGCGTCAGGAGCCGATCAATGGCATCCTCCCCCGGGTTCTGAGGTTGCGGGGGAGCGGAAGTTCCGACCTCGTCCGCGCCTCGCTCAGGGGCTGGCGGGGATGCGAGATGGATCCGGCCATCATGACCTCTACGCCGCGAGGTGCGGCGGAGGTGCCGTTGTCTGAGCACGGCAGCCCCGCAACAGAGACGATTTCCCTAGGGAAATGCTCCGGGACGGTGGCGACGTAGATGGGGAGATCGCCGAATAGCAGGACGGTGCCGTTCTCTTTGAAGGAAGTTCTAGCGAAGCAGGAGGCGTTGTCGATGATGCAGTCGAACTTGCCAAGCGTGAGCACCAGGCCGGAGGCCACGCGCTCACCGACTGAAGTGCGGGGTCCCCGTGCGGAACGTGACTCCGGTCGAAGCCATTAGCCGCACGGTGGGCGCCAACTGTCGTTGTATTGGGAACGGCAGTACCTGAGGAGGTTAGATAGAGGTGTGGGGACTAGCAGGGAAGCTATCGGCGTCCTGGCGAGATTGGATACAAGCGGCGTGGCGGATGAAGTACCCAGGTTCGGGGCCCTCGTGGTGAGGTAAAACCCCTACTCCTGCCTGATCTGTCTATGTGGGATATACGAACTACAAGTGCTCCTGGAGCTGTATTATCTAGCTACTGCCTTAAATGCACTGAGACCAACCCTTTCTACTCAGGCCTCGCCTCTCCTTATATAGGCAGAGAGGCAAAGGTCTCGCTGGCTAGTCCGACTGGCAGGCCCCACAGGCGGGTCCCAGCCGACTAGTCATCTATAGTACCCAGTATGGCTTGTCTTGTTGGTGTATGAGCGGTATGGCTGTCGTAGGTACAGTGGACACCGTGCGAGCCCGTCGTCAGCACAGGCCACTATTCCAGCATCACCCACGCAAAGTCTTCGGTATGGGCAGGTGGTTGCCCGTCTTGTCATCGTACAGGGCGTACCGTGCATTGATAGGCACGTCGTCCTGTCTCTCTGATTGGGTCCGGCTACGTCGTCGTATCCGGCTGTCTCTTGCTGATCCGGCTATCGGGTGATAGCCGGCCCGTCTTGTCCTGTCCGGCTGCATCTGGTCAGCCGGACGCGATCCGACTGTCCTGTTTCTTATCCGGATGGGGTACCCGGGGATCATCCCCCTGACACTGGCCCCCGGGTGCATGTGGATTCCGCCCTTAGGCGAAATGTGCGCGCGCTCCTTCTTGCTTTTTGAATTTTCATCCGGCTGAGCCTGGAGGTTGCGCTACCCGTGACGTCAGTGCGGACGCCGGCCACGCGCGCACGTGCCATCATTGCTCTGCAGCGGGCAGCGTAACGTCTCGTCGCAGCGAAGGAGTCCTTGGCCGTCAACGCCGTGGACGATGACGCTTCCTCTGCGGCTTCGCTGTCGGACCTTGCCGCCACGCTCGAGTTGGCGGTGAAGGAGATCCGGCTGCTGGAGGCCACAGCCGGCGGGAACCGGACATTGGAGCAGAAGCTCGCTGCCGCCAACGGGACTTCCCAAAGTAAGTTCGCTTCACCCAGCTTGCTCCCTTTTTTTACTGATCGACGGTTTTGTTGCAGCCATCCTCGTGTGCGCTCAGCGCGAGATCGATCGCTTGAAGAAAGCGAATGACCGGCTGAGCAGGTCCAACTCCACTCTGCGGCTGCAGAACAAGGACTGGCACGCGCGGGTAGACGGTTTGGAGGCCACCGTCAAGGAGCGCGACGCCTCGCTCGCTAGCCGGGCCGAAGCCTTCTCCCTTCTCGAGGCCCAGAACAAGGACCAAGAGAAGGAGATAAAACGGCTAGCGGTCAAGGAGAAGGCGCTGGTGGAGGAGCTGATGCAGGTTGGCCACACTGCCAAGGGTGAGTTCTTTCTTCCGTCTTCCTTTCTTTCCGGATCTGGTAGCCGGATATGACTCCTCTTTTCTGACAGCTTTTTACCCCGGCATAGACCTGCTGGCCTACAACCGGCTGAAGGAGAACTGGCCGGGAGCGCAGCCGACGGTCCAGGAGCTCGCCGTCCTTCTTGGCGAGGAAGCTATGAAGCTTCGTCAGGCGGCGCGGGACGTCTTCTCCTTCATGTGGTCGGAGGCTCCGGTTCCGGAGACGATGGCGCAGCTGGCGGCGAGGGTGGGAGAGGTGCCGGCTGCGGTGGATCGGCTGCGGGACTTGGCGGCACGGGCCGGAGTGGAGATGGCTCTGGCCCTCATGCTCTCCTGGTAAAAGGACGCCCGCGTCGAGAAGATCGATGGTGGCTTCCGTGCCGGAGCTGACCTTGCCGCCATCCGCCAAGCCTATCGGGAACTCCGCGGTTTCGCCATCAAGATCGCCGATTACATGGATCCCGACGAGGTGCTCACCGACTCAGAGTCCATCGGTACTCCTGATGCGGAGGGCTCGATGCCGCCACCCGCAGGCGCAGGAACTGGATCAAGCTTCGCGCCCCCTCCGCCGCCTGAAGCTTCTGCCGGCCAAGATCCCCCACACGGCAAGGGTCATGCCGTCTAGTTATTTCCCCGGGATGCCGGGTGTATTTGTCTTGTCTTATATGTTTGTGAACCTTGTCCGTTTGTACCAGCTGTCTGTGATGCCGGGTAACTTATGGGAGCTTCGTCTCCTTTTTGTTTATTATTGTTGAAATTCTTGAATCTTCCTTGTGCGTTGAGCTTTCCTTTTGTGTATTTTGCCCGGCTAACCTCGTCCGGATACAGACCATTAGCCGGGCGAGTTACACCTCCAGTGGGGGCGCGCGAGCGCACCCACTGGGTGTAGCCCCCGAGATTCGGAGTAGCTGGCGCAGCCAGGTGCTTCGAATCTTTCTTATTTCTCCCAAGTCTTCTAACTTTATCCGACTGGCCTCGTCCCGGGCCGCTTGGGCTGAACGCTTCAGCCGGGAACTAACATTCAAGGCGAAGCGGCACCCACTAGGTGTAGCCCCCGAGATTCAGAGTAGCTAGCGTAGCCAGGTGCTTCGAATCTTTCTTGTCTTTTCTTGCTCCCGCCCTTGCCCTCACCTAGGCTCCGAATGGCCGGCTAAACGCCCTTAGCTGGTCAGGAACTACAAGATTCCACTAGGGGCGCGCGAGCGCACCCAGTGGGTGTAGCCCCCGAGATTCGGAGCGCTTGATGAAGGCAAGGACTTCGAATCTTCTTTCTTTCTCCTGAATTCCGACTCGAGGTAGTCGGACAAGAATGCACATATGCATAGACATACATCTTCACAGGTTAATAGGTTAGTCTATCAAATCATAGCCGGAAAACGGCTTGTTTTTTGAAACTAGCTCGCTCCTTTCTAGACACTTAGTCGCCTTCCCGTGTGCTCTGCTGTTTTCGCTACGTCCTTGTCGGGCAGCCGGGTTGCGGTCTGCAGCCGGAATCAAAGGGAGCTGACGGTACATTACGCACGGTACTAGCGGCTTAGCAGCTGGATTGGTTCGAGCTAGTTGTAGGGTCGGGACGCCCGATCTGTCGCGTCTCCTCCCTGTTTTTCGTGTGCGATGCCTCGGGCTTTTGCTCTTCCTAGCCGGACAGCCGGGCTGCGGTCTATAGCTGAGGGAAAGAGTGGGCCTCTGACATCATCGCACACTACTCAGCCGGCTTGTTGACTTAACAGGCCGGGCCAGCCGGCGAGCCCCCAGGCGGGGGTTGCCGGAGCCGAAAAATTTGAACCGGAAAACAGGTGCACACACATTTCTAGGAGCCCCCGAGATTCTCGTGGGGGTCTGCATTTTCATTCATGGGGTTTTCGGGATACATACACTACCTCGCGACTAGGTGTAAAACGGGCGCAGCATGGCCGCGTTCCAAGGACGCTTGGTCTCCTCGTCCGATTTGTCCATCTTGTTCTTGCACGGCTGCTGTGCGTCGATGAGGTAATATGAGTCGTTGGGCAGCGCCAGGATGATGATGAAGGGGCCCTCCCAGGGTGGTGATAGCTTGTGCATGCCCTTCGTGTCTTGCACCAGCCGGAGAACCAGGTCGCCTCATGAATGCATCGGGCGAATCCGGCTTGAATGGTAGCGACGTAGTCGCTGCTGGTATAGGGCAGATCTGGACAGGGCCAGCTCGCGGGCCTCCTCTAGGAGGTCCACCCCGTCCTCCCGCGCCTCCTTGTTGGCTTTTTCGTCGTACAGGAGCTTGCAAGCGGAGTCGAACTCGATGTCAGCGGAGAGGACGTCTTCCGATCCGTAAACCAGGAAGAATGGCGTGTAGCCGGTTGACCTATTCGGTGTGTTGCAGAGGCTCCACAGCACAGCCGGAAGTTCTTCAATCCAACATCCGAGTGACCGCTCCAACGGCTCGATGAGACGTGGCTTGATGCCGGCTAGCACCAAGCCGTTTGATCGTTCGACTTGCCCGTTGGACAGCGGGTGTGCAACGGAGGCGAGGTCCAGTCGGATGCCCTTGTTGCTGCAGAACCGGGCAAAGGCCCCCTTGGTGAAGTTCGTGCCGTTGTCGGTGATGATGTTGTTGGGGTAGCCAAAGCGGTTGATGATGTCGGTGAAGAAGGTGACAACCGTCGCTCCATCCAGCTTCCGGATAGGCTTGGCCTCGATCCACTTTGTGAACTTGTCCACCGCTACCAGCAGGTGGGTCATTCCCGCGCGGGCTCGCTTGAAGGGACCGACCATGTCGAGGCCCCAAACTGCGAAGGGCCAGGTGATCGGTATGGTCTTGAGTACCGAGGTTGGCATGTGCCTGAGCTACCCGAAGCGCTGGCACCCATTGCACGCGCGGACCAGCTGCTCGGCATCCTCGAGGGCGGTGGGCCAATAGAAACCATGGCGGAATGCCTTGGCGACTATCGCCCTTGACGAAGCATGGTGCCCGCACTCACCCTGGTGGATATCCTTGAGTAGCCGGTAGCCCGTGTCCACATCGACACATCTTTGGAAGATACCGGATACACTGCGCTTGTACAACTCACCGTTTATGATGGTGTATGTATGCGCGCGGTGCCGGATTTGCCTGGCCTCTACCTCGTCGTCCGGGAGTTCTCCGTTGGCGATGTAGTTCATGAAGGGCTATGCCCAGGATGGCACTTCCTGGATGAAGAGAACGCTCCTGTCCTCCGGCTGACGGATGTCGGGGGGTCGTCCGGGTGGAGCACCCGGGACGGCAGCCCCCGAGCCATTAGGCGAGCCGGCAGCCCCCGGGTCTTGCGAGCCGGAGGGTACTGCCGGGCCGGAATTGGTGCGGGTTTTCTTCTTTGGTGGTTTTGCCGGCTCCGTTTCTACTGTTCCGCCCCGGAACGCTTCCCTCCTAGACGATGGAGTCTGACTCCGGCGACGGGTTGATGGATGGCTTGCGTAGATGCTCCAAGGAGACCCCTGGTGGGATGGCCTTCCTGGTGGATCCTATCTTGGAGAGTGCATCGGCTGCCTCGTTGTTGGTGCGGGGGACGTGGTGAAATTCGCATCCGTCGAAGGAGGCGCTGAGCTTCTGGATGTGGAACCAGTAGAGAGCCATGTTTGCATCTCTGGCGTCCCATTCCCCGGACACCTGTTGCACCACCGAATCGCCGAAGCACAGGATCCGGTTGACACCGATCTCCTTGGCTAGCCGGAGCCCATGCGCCAGTGCCTCGTATTCGGCTATGTTGTTTGAGGCCTTGAAGTGGATCTACAGCACATACTCCAGCCGGTCTCCTTTGGGTGAGGTGAGCACGATGCCGGCTCCCAAGCCCCCGAGCATCTTCGACCCGTTGAAGTGCATCCGCCAGTGGTCCGAATCCGGAACCGGTGGGAGATACTGGGTCTCGGCCCAGTCGACGAGGAAGTCTGCCAACGCCTGTGACTTGATCGTGAGCCGGGGATCGTACTGGATGGAGTAAGCAGCGAGCTCGATGGCCCACTTGGTGACTCGGCCGGTGGCATCCTTGTTGCTGATGATTTCCGAAAGGGGTGCGGTGCACACGACCTTGATCGGGTGCTCCTGGAAGTAGTGCTTGAGCTTCTTGCATGCCAGGTACACACCATAGCACATCTTTTGGTAGTGGGGGTAGTTCTGCTTGGAGAGGGAGAGAACCTCGCTAAGGTAGTAGACGGGTCTCTGAACCGGCTGAGCCTTGCCTTACTCGAGGTGCTCCACCACCAGGACGGCGCTGACGACCCGGCTGGTGGCTGCTACATAGAGCAACATCGGCTCCTTGCTAGCTGGCGTGGCCAGAACCGGTGTTGTGGATAGCATGCGCTTGAGGTCGTGAAACGTGGTGTCAGCTTGCGAAGTCCAGGAGAACTTGTCCGTCTTCTTCATCAGCTGGTATAACAGGAGTGCCTTCTCCCCCAGCCGGCTGACGAAACGACTAAGGGAAGCCAGGCATCCGGTGAACTTCTGGACTCCAAGCAGGTTCTTGGGCGGCTGCATCCTATCGATGGCCGCGATCTTCTCCGGATTCGCCTCGATACCTCGTTGTGATACGAGGAAACCGAGTAGCTGACCGGATGGTACTCCGAAGACGCACTTCTCTGGGTTCAGCTTCATTTGGTACTAGTGGAGGTTGCCAAATGTTTCTCCCAGATCCTCGAGGAGGGTGCGCTTTTCCTTGGTCTTGATGACCATGTCATCCACGTAAGCGTGCATGTTTCGCCCTATCTGCGAGTGCAAGCATTTCTTCATACATCGCTGATAGGTGGCGCCTGCGTTCTTTAGGCCGAAAGGCATGGTTACATAGTAGAAAGCCCCATAGGGGGTGATAAATGATGTCTTAATCTGATCAGCCGGGTTTAGCCGGATCTGATTGTACCCGGAATAATAATCTAGAAAAGACAACAAATCACAGCCGGCCGTGGAATCGATGACTTGATCGATACGGGGCAAGGCGAAGGGGTCTTTCGGGCACGCCTTGTTCAGGCTGGTGTAGTCGATACACATGCGCCAGGTCTTTTTCTTCTTCAACACCAAGACTAGGTTCGCCAACTAGTCCGGGTGGTACACTTCCATGATAAACCCGGCTGCAAGGAGCCGGGTGATCTCGTCACTGATTATCCATCTCTTCTCCTCTGTGAACCGGCGCAGAGGTTGCTTGACCGGCTTGGCATCCGGACGCACATGAAGTGAGTGCTCGGCGAACTCCCTCGGCACACCCGGCATGTCCTTGGGAGACCATGCGAAGATGTCCCGATTCTCATGGAGGAAGTCGACGGGCGCGCCTTCCTGTTTGATGTCCAAGCCGGCACCAATGGTGATGAACTTAGTCGGATCGGAGGGGTCGAGCAGGATCCTCTTCATCTCCTTTGCCGGCTGGAAAGCTCCTTCTCCAGCCGGTTTGCTGCTAGCTGGAATGTCCTGCTGGGCCATGGTCACATTGCGCATGATCACGCGTTTTCCTTCGGCTATGATGAGGGCCTCTGCCAGTTTGGAACCGGCTGAGACGCACTCCATCGATCGCATGAAGCAGCCGGCGACGGTGATCACGCCGTGGGGTCCCGGCATCTTCGTCTTGAGGTATGCGTAGTGGGGGATGGCCATGAACTTGGCAAGGGCGGGGCGCCCGAGGAGAGCATGGTAGGAGCTCGTCAGATTTACCACCTCAAACCAGATTGGTTCGCGATGGAAGTTCTCCTCGGTCCCAAAGATGACGTCCAGCTGGATTTTCCCCAGCGGGGCGCAGGCTGGCCCCGGCAGTACACCGTGGAACGTCGTGGTAGTCGGGCGCAGGTCGCTCTCGCGAATGCCCAGCTTCTCCAGCGAAGACTGGTAGAGGAGGTTGAGGTTGCTGCCTCCGTCGATGAGGATGCGCGAGAATCGGAAGGTGCGCACGTTGGAGACGATGAGGGGGTCGAGCACCATGGCGTAGCCCCCGGGAGTCGGCAGATGCTCAGGCTGATCTGCCCGGCTCCAGGTGATGGGGGTTTCCGACCAGTTCAGGTACTAGGGGACCGGAGAGACGATGGCATTGACCTCCTTGGAGCGTCGCCTGCGGCTGTGCTTGTCGTCCTGCTCCGTCTCGAATATGTGGTAGGCGGCGTGCGACTAGGGGTAGCCATTGTTGTTGTTGCCGCCGTTGCTGCCGTTACCATCATTACCGGCTCCCCTAGCCGGTGGTGGAGGTCCACCCGGTGGGGGAGGCGGGAGACGAGGCTGTTTGCCCTAGTCCTTTAGCTGGCGGGTCCAGCTGCAGTTCCGGGTGGTGTGTGTAGCCGGTTTGAAGGGACCGCTATGCCACTTGCACGGGCCGTCAATCATCTGGTCGAAGGTGAGCCGGGGCTTCTGCCTTATTGCCTCATTAGCCGGCGCGTCGGGCGCACCCTCCACGGCATTGACCTGCCGCGCGTGGTAGCGAGGCTTCTGCTGTCCGGCCTGGCGGTCCCCATGGAACCGATTGTCGTTGCCGTGGCGTCTAGAGGATCCGGCTTCACCAACCGGATTGCTCGGGCGGTCGCGAGCCGGCTCCATGGGAGTCGGACGGTCGTCCGCGTTTACTCGGAGGGGCTTCTTCATGGCGGCATCTGCCATGGCGTACTGGTCCGCAACCGTCATGAGCTCCGCCATGGTTTTCGGCTCGTCACACAGTAGCCGGTGGCGAAGCATGGTGCCCTCTCGGCATCCTTCGATGAAGAAGCTGATGGCTTGGCTCTCCAGGATGCCCTCGCAGGTGTTGCAGAGCTCCGTCCACTTGGCGAGGTACTCCCGGTCGGTCTTGCGGTCGCCCTAGACGCACAAGGCCAGGTCGCGTGGGCTCCCTGGACGTTTGTACGTGCCGTTGAAGTTGCGGAGGAACACCTTCTTGAAGTCAGGCCAGGCGTTGATGCTGTTGGGCGCAAGGCTATTGAGCCATGTCCTTGCCGACCCCGTTAGCATGAGAGGGACGTAGCGCACAGCTGTGCGCTTGTTCCCGTGGGCGATGCCGACTGCCGTAGCATAGTCGGTCAGCCAGTCCTCCGGCTCGTTCCGGATGCAGGGAAGGGAGAATTTATCCAGAAACGGCTCGTTCCGGATGCAGGGTCCGAAGCAAACCGGGCCGGTCGAATCTTCCTCCTCCGTGACGCGCGCTTGAGCGAGGAGCTCGATGCGGTCGCGGGCATCAGGACAATCCGGGTTGGGCGCTCCTACCCGGCCCGAGAGACGAGAACCGGCTGGTCTGGCCGCTCTGGCTGGCGGTGGGGGAGGTGGTGGGTTGCTGTTCACTGTCTGCTCTTGGCGCAGCTGGCCCCTGTTGCCCGAGCTGCGACGCCTGCTGTGGGCCCTGGGCGGCTGAGGGGAGGACACTTGCTGGGTGTCGCGCGGCGCGCCCCTGCTATTGGCAGGTAGCTTGCTCCCTCTAGAGTAGCTAAGGTCTTCCTGCATCTGCCGGTTGGCATTGGCCTGCTCGTCCACGACGCGGAGGAGCTCCTGCACGCGAGCGTGCTGACGGGCTCGCGCCTCGCCCTCTAGGCTGGGAATCTCCTCTGCTGCGGCTCATGCCGCGCACAGGTTCTTGATGGGCGGGCTGTAGGTGGGCCGTGTGAGGGCAGGCGCGGGATCCGGTTCCCCATCCTTTTCCATCCTAACGCCTAGCTCACCGCCCCGACGCCGTACCTGGTCACGCCGGCTCGGCTCCGCGGTAGCCGAAGTGAGCCCATGCACACGGTCGTACTCGCGCCGAGTGATCTCAAGTTGCTTGCGGGCTGCTGCCAGCTCCATGGCCTCCTAGAGGAGGATATGTCTCTCCATGGTGAAGTTGGCCTCCGCCTCCTCCAGGTTATCCCCGAGGTTAACCGGCGTTAGGAGCCGATCAATGGCATCCTCCACCGGGTTCCGAGGCTGCGGGGGAGCGGAAGTTCCGACCTCATCCGCGCCTCGCTCCCGCGGCTGGCGGGGATGCGAGCTGGATCCGGCCATCATGACCTCCACGCCGCGGGGTGCGGCGGAGGTGCTACCGTCTGAGCGCGGCAGCTCCGCGACAGAGATGATTTCCCTAGGGAAACGCTCCGGGACGGTGGCGACATAGACGGGGAGATCACCGAATAGCAGGACAGTGTCGTTCACTGGGAAGGAAGTTCCGGTGAAGCAGGATGCGTTTTTGATGACACGGTCGAACTTGCCAAGCGTGAGCACCAGGACGGAGGCCAGGCGCTCATCGGCTGAAGTGCGGGGTCCCGTGCAGAACGTGACTCCGGTCGAAGCCATCTGCCCCACGGTCGGCGCCAACTGTTGTTGTATTGGGAACGGCAGTACCTAAGAAGGTTAGATAGAAGTGTGGGGACTAGCAAGGAAGTTATCGACGGCGTCCGCAGGCGAGATTGGATACAAGCGAGCGTAGCGGGACGCAAGAAGTACCCAGGTTCGGGGCCCTCGTGGTGAGGTAAAGCCCCTACTCCTGCCGGATCTGACTATGAGGGATATGCGAACTACAAGTGCTCCTTGAGCTGTGTTCTCTAGCTACTGCCTTAAATGCACTGAGACCAACCCTTTCTACTGAGGCATTGCCTCTCCTTATATAGGCAGAGAGGCAAAGATCTCACTGGCTAGTCCGACTGGCAGGCCCCAGTAGGTCCCGGTGACTAGTCATCTGATATCGTATGGCTTGTCTTATCGGAGTATGAGCGGTATGGCTGTCGAGAGAATGCAGTGGGCGCCCGTCTGAACCGTCGTTAGCACAGGCCACTATTCCAGCGTCACCCATGCAAAGTCTTCGGTATAGGCAGGTGGTTGCCCGTCTTGTCATCATACAGGGCGTACCGTGCACTGATACGCACATCGTCCTGTCTCACTGATTGGGTCCGGCTACGTCGTCGTATCCGGCTGTCTCTTGCTTATCCGGCTACCGGGTGATAGCCGGCCCGTCTTGTCCTGTCCGGCTGCATCTGGTCAGCCGGACGCGATCCGACTGTCATGTTTCTTATCCGGATGGGGTACCCGGGGATCATCCCCCTTACATGGGGTGGCCCGATCTTCTCAGTAAGCGGATGGCGGTGATGATGGTGGATGATAGATAACTAGCCTGTAGCTATGAACTCCCCCACTCGAACCCTAATGCCAATGCAACAGGTCTCAAACCCTATAAGATATTCACAACACCACACTCTTGCGCATGCAGCCGTCGACCACGAATGGTAGTTTGTAATCTACTAATTCCCGATGGAACAACAGATCACACTCAATTGCAGTAGTATAATTCGATCACAAGGTAATTCCATAGGTTCTAGATAGAAACAACTCCAAAATAGTTTTAACGTGGTCTAAACCTAACTTGGTGTGGTGCCCCATCTATTTAAGAGTCTGGGAGCGGCAGCCTAAGGTGGGATCCGAGTTGGTCCCACCCAACTACGATACAAACCGACCCATAGAGGGTTCGGCCACATGACTCTGTCGTGGCAGAGCTGGACTCTGTTTTCCTACCGCGGCAGCCTGCCGTGGCAGAGAACTGGTGGTTTTCTCTGCCGCGGCAGAGAACTTGCTCCTCTTGTTGATCTTCGTCTTGGGCACCTCCTTGCGCTTCCTCCCTCGCACATTCTTCATTGATCAACATGCCATGTTCCATTAGCTCCTCCCTCCTTGCCATGCCTTCTACTCCCAAGTACCTGATCATACAGTAATTCAAAGACTTAGGTAGTATAAAATTCTCATTAACTAAAACACCAGGATCATTAAGAAACAGGTTCACCTGTTGTTCTATTAGCTTAGCACGAGCTCCTGTAATTGGTCCAATCCTTATCACATTGGATTGATCTTTCTTTGCAGCAGTTGGAACATCATCAGTAGCAATTGTGGTAGGTGTAACTGTAAGGATGTCCTCATCATCATATTCATGCCAATTAACAAGTTCCTCATCCTTCTTTTTTTGTGACACAACATCATCATCACTAGAAGACATGATTAGTAGGTTAGTGAAAAAATCAAAATCTGTTTGGTCGAAACTCTCACAACTCACTCACAACCGACAAGAAAGGAGATCTTACCATTCCAAAGTGAATAGAGATGCATTACCAAAATGAAATCTAAGACTGATGCACTAATGTGACGAAGTAAATATCGAGGGTATAGAGAATTATCACAGGACACATAGGTTATTTAAGGTGGAGCTGTAGGTATGGTATCCTAACTACACCACAAACAAGTCCTAGTGCATATAAAAACCCAAGAAAGACACACTATGGAGATAAACGTGGCAAATCAACTTATGAAAGGAATATTGCAATACACAAGAGATACGCTAGTAAAAGCTCAAAGTAAACAGGCACAAGATTTCTCAATCTACAAGTGCTATGATATCTTTTCTTTTGTCACGCTTGTAGCTCTTTTCTCTTTTTTTATACTGATTCTCTTTTCTTTTCTCTATTTTTTTGATTTTTCAACTACAGGGACTCAACGCAAACAAGTACATCAACTTATAATAGAACTTGGCCGGATAGTCCGGTTGATATGCGCTGGAGACCCCGGTTGGGCCGGATAGTCCGGTGTGGTTCGGCCGGATAGTCCGGGTTTTGCTTGTCAGAAATTTTTGCACTTCGAAAACCTAATGACCAGCCTGTCGGAGCAAAGCAACTAGTCTCGTCGGTACATTCCTAGGCACGGATGCTGTAGATAGGCTGTGTGTTGTGGGGCAACCTCGGGAATGGCCCGATCATTCACGAATCCCTTCAAATCGAGGCGAAGTGAGTGTGGGGGATGAGGGGAGAGAGCGAAACCACAAAAGCATGCACGAAGAACACGATGAACACACACACGAAGACACGATACAAGCCAATTGCTCACACCGCGACTATCGATCCGACGCAATCCCCAGGATCAGCGTCGGGCAGAGGACTCTCTCTCGAACCGGCACGGCGAGGAGTGAGACTCGGTGAGATCTTGACGTCTAGGCAAAGGAACTCCGATGCCTAGTCCTTGTACACCATGAACGCACGGTGCAAACTCGAATGAGGTTTGTGATATTTGGTGCTCCTCTATCAAAGGAGCATGAGGGAAGAACTAGATATATCAACAAGGGGTTTCCATTAATTCCAAATATCAAGCCTAGGGTTTACAATAGAGGTGGGGGCTATATATAGGCCAGGCACAAGTTCAGGGGTATTTTAGGCATTAAAGTAGAGTTCTGGGCGAAGTAGAGGGGTACATGGGACACAGGGCCCAGCTATGGATCGCAGGCCCATCTTCAGGCCGGACAGTCCGGGTCGAGTGGACCGAACAGTCCGGGGTGGCGGGACACTCCGGGTAGTGTCCGGGTAGATTCCGAAGTAGCATACAGGTTGTCCGCGCCAGGATGGGGTTGGGGTAGGCTGGACACTCCGGCTGGATCGGGGCAGACACTCCGGCTCAGGCGGCTTTAGGACAGAGGCAGCTTCAGGGCGCGTGGGTCGACGCGACAGGGTTTCGTACCTAATAATGCATAGAGTAGTGGCATGAAGTAGCAAGGCATCCAAGTGTATGTCAAAGTCACATGATGAGAGGAGCAAATTCACCTTCGCTTGAAGGAGCTTGGCTCGGGCACGGGTTATTGGTCCACTTGGGGTACTTGGTGGTGTAGAGGTATGAGCGTCCGTAGGATGTGCTGCATCAGCTCCCCCTTGGAAAAGAGTCATCCTAGACTCTTCATGGTTGTCATATTGAACATCTCCATGGTAGGGTGAGAGATCCTTGACGTTGAATGTATTGCTTGCAAGGTACTTGGATGTCGGTATGTCGATGATGTAGGCTTTGTTGTTGATTCTCTTGATGACTTTGAACGGACCATCTCCTCTTGGCTTAAGCTTGCAGTCATGTTCCTTGGGGAAGTGGTCTTTTCTTAGGTGTATCCACGCAAGATCACCTTCTTCGAAGATCAACTCTCACTTGTCCTTGTTTATCTTTGAAGCTTGGCGAAGGACTTGTTGTTCAATAGTAGCTCTTGTTTGTTCGTGAAGCTTCTTCATAGCTTGGGCACGCTTCTCAACTACCATGTTGGTGCGCTCATGGAGAGGTAGTGGTAGGATGTCGAGCGCGGTGAGGGGTTCGAAACCATAGACGATCATGAAGGGGCTCATCTTGGTTGTTCAGTGCTTGGCACGGTTGTAGGCGAACTCAGCGTGTGGAATGCATTCCTCCCAATCCTTGAGGTTTTTCTTGATCAACACACGAAGGAGATTCCTGAGGCTTTGGTTGACAACTTCGGCTTGGCCATCGGTTTGAGGATGCAACGCGGATGAGAAGTTGAGCTTGACGCCGAGCTTGGCCATGAGGGTCTTCCATAAGTAACTCATGAATTTGACGTCATAGTCATAGACGATTGTTCTTGGCAAACCATGAAGACGGACGATTTCCCTGAGAACAAATTTCCAACATGTCAAGCATCGTCGGTCTTATGTCACGATATGAAGTGTGCCATTTTGGAAAAGCGATACACGACAACAAATATAGAATCATGACCATGCTTAGATCTAGGAAATCCTAACACAAAATCCACGCTAATGTCAGACCAAGGTGAATGAGGAATAGGCAATGGCTTATAAAGACCATAGGGGTTAGCTTGCGACTTAGCTTGAACACATGCCGTGCATCGTTTGACATAGCGCTCCACGTCGCGCTCCATCTTGGGCCAAAAGTAGTGAGTGGAGAGCATTTCCAATGTCTTGTCATGGCCAAATTGACCCATAAGGCCTCCACCATGAGATTCTTGGAGAAGCAAAAGTTGGAGAGAGGACTTCGGAATGTAAAGCTTATGCTGTTTAAATAGAAAGCCCTTATGCAAATAGAAATCATCCACTCCTTTATCAATGGAGCACTTTGCGAAAATTGGTTCAAAGAACGGGTCAGAAGCATACAAAGTTTTTATTTCCTCAAGACCCAACACGTTTAATTCAAGTCTCGTAAGAAGGCTTGTGTGCTTGCGAGACAAAGCATTCGCGGCCACATTATCTTTGCCCTTCTTATACTTGACAATGTACGGAAAAGACTCCATAAACTCAACCCACTTAGCATGTCTCTTACTGAAGTTGGCTTGGCCTTTGAGATATTTGAACGACTCATGGTCAGAATGTATGATAAATTCTTTAGGCCATAGGTAGTGTTTCCAAACATGAAGAACACGAACTAAGGCAAAAATCTCTTTGTCATAAATTAGATAATTAAGGCGAGCACCATCAAGTTTCTCGTTATGGTAGGCTATAGGACGTCCATTTTGCATAAGGACTCCTCCAATGCCAATACCACTAGCATCACACTCTATCTCAAAAGTTTTAGTGAAATCTGGTAACGCAAGAAGAAGTGCTTCAGTGAGCCTCTTTTTAAGTTCATCAAAAGCTTTTTGTTGTGCCTTGCCCCACACGAAGGTGATATTGCTTTTGGTCAATTCATTGAGAGGACAGGCAATGGTAGAAAAGTCTTTCACAAAGCGACGATAGAAACCGGCCAACCCATGAAAACTTCAGAGTTCACTCACATTTGTTGGGATGGGCCAATCTCGTATGTCCCTTACATTGGAAACATCAACTTCAATGCCCTTTGAAGAAACAACAAATCCAAGAAAAATCAACTTGTCTTTAGCAAAAGTGCACTTGGGAAGATTAGCATATAGCTTTTCATTGCGAAGGATTTGCAAAACTTCCTTGACATGTTTAATATGGTCCTCAAGTGACTTGCTATAAACAAGTATTTCATCAAAATAGACAACGACACTCTTGCCAATGAGAGAACGCAAAATATGATTCATGAGGCGCATTAAGGTGGAAGGGGCATTAGACAAGCCAAAGGGCATAACCAACCATTCATAGAGACCAAGTTTGGTCTTGAATGCGGTTTTCCACTCATCACCTTCAGCCATGCGTATTTGAAGGTAACCACTACGAAGATCAATTATCGAAAAAATAGTGGCTCCACACAACTCAACAAGCATGTCATCAAGACGCGGTATAGGGTGTCGATAACGCATGGTAATAGCATTGATTGGACGGCAGTCCATGCATAACCGTAACGTATCATCCGATTTTGGAACAAGAATCACGGGTACCACACTTGGACTAGTGCTAACTTGGATCAAACCTTTTGAGACGAGTTGGTTGATTTGACGTTCGATCTCCTTTGTCTTATCCAGGTTCGTGCGGTAAGTGGCGCGATTTGGAAGAGGTGCGCCGGGAATGAGATCAATGCGATGTTCGATGCCATGAAGAGGAGGTAGTCCATGTGGAAGCTCTTCGGGGAACACATCTTTGAATTCCTGCAAAACAATCATCAAAGATGGAGGAACAATGGTTAATTCATTAGTTCCTTGCGCTAGTCCCTTGCAAATAAGTACATAGTGCAAGATGGATGGGTTGTTCCAGACATCTCTCATCTCACTTTTGGTGGCAAGGAGAAGACTCTTAGTTGTTTCACTCGAGTTTGGCTTGTGGCTCTCACTCACTATGATGTGGTTCTCTTGCTCACCGCTCTTCTCACAAAGAGGTGTTGTGTTTTGAGCCCTCGCTAAAGCCTTCGCATTGTCCGCAATTATTTGGCCAGGAGTCATCGGTTGTAAAAAACAAGTTTTGTTGAGCCATTTAAAGGTGTACACATTCGTGCGACCATCATGTAGAGCAACCTTGTCAAATTTCCATGGTCAACCAAGCAACATGTGGCAAACCGTCATGGGACTATATCACACTCGACCGTGTCTTTGTAAGGACCAATGGCGAAGGTGACCGATACAGTATGCTTGATCTTCACGGACCCTTGGTCACTTAGCCATTGCACGTGGTAGGGGTGCTTGTGTGGATGGAGGGAGTGAGGTTTAGCTTCTGACACAACTTGGTCCTAGCAAGGTTGTGGCAACTCCCTACATCGATGATCACTTTGATAGATTTGCCATTGATGCCAGCTCGTGTTTGGAAGATATTTGAGCGTTGGTCTTCATGCTCTTGTGCTTGAGTGGTCAGGACCCTTCTGACGACAAGCGATGGACTTGCATCATGTTCACACATGAGGAGTTCTTGGTTATCTTCCACTCGTTGCCTTGCCATTGCTTCCTTGACTCGAGAATCAAATTCATCTTCACTCAAGTACTCTTAGTCGCCATTGTCATGGATGAAAAAAACTTTCTTGTTTCCACACTCAGCCGACTTATGTCCTTTGCCTCCACACTTGTAGCATTCACCGTTGAAAGGTGTATCACTCTTTGCTTGTTTGCCACTTGGGGGTAGTTTTCCTTAGGGAAGTGTGGGCTTGAAGGAAGGCTTGGAGGTACTTGAGGAGCTTCCACTGAAGGTTATTGGCGTAGCGGTTGAAGCATGCTTGTAGGTGAAATACGTCTTGGGCTTGTTGTACTTGATGTCCTCTTGCACCTGACGTTCGGCCTTTGTTGCAATGTGTACAAGCTCAACCATGTTGTTGTATGTTTGGAACTTGACAATGCGCTTGATTGGGTGATTGAAGCCAATAAGGAAACGTGCCATAGTTTGCTCTGTGCGCTCTTCAATGTTGGCGCGGATCAAGTTGAGTTCCATTTCCTTGAAGTACTCTTCCATGGTCTTTGTCCCTTGGCCCAGCGATTGAAGGTTGTTGAAGAGGTCACGCTGTAGTGCACGGGGACAAAACGGGATCTCATGTGAGCATTCATGTCATGGAAAGTTGTGATTGGCGGCTCTAGTCATGCGGCTCTTGTCTTGCGTCTCGAGCAACTTGAACTTGTTCCCACCAAAGGTTGGCATACTCATCAAACTAAAGTGAAGCCATGGCGACCATCTTCTCGTTGCTATAATTGTGCATATGGAATATCTTGTCGACTTTGAGTGCCCATGAGAGATATTCTTTGGGGTCATTTGATCCGGTGAACTTGGGCATCGTGAACTTGAGCTTGCCAAAAAAATTCTTCCTCATTGCAGTCACGGTAGTGATGGTTTCCATGTTGATGACGGTCTTCATCTTCCATGCGAGCATTGTGACGAGCTTATTGAGCTTGTTGATGATCTTGTGGTTGAGGGGGTGGAACTTGGTTCTCGCGACCTTGTTGTGGAGCTTCCTCTTGATGTTGTTGTTGTGGAGCTTTCTCTTGCTCTTGGCGCAGTTGTTGACGATGTTGAGGGACTTGGGCCCCATAAGTGTGTTGAGGATGTGGAGCCTCATGACACGGTTGATGACAAAGAGGAGGCTCGTTCCTCAGTTGGTGAAGATAATTAGGCACATGGGCCTCACGGCGAAGATCATGGTCTTGCGCCTCATGACGTGGTGGGCGTCTCTCAACTTGTACCACTTGACGCCCCATGTTTTGGTGTTGTGGAGGAGGCGCCTCGTGATGACCATGGTGTCGGTGCGGATGTTCATGACGGCGATGACGAGGAGGAGGATATTGGAGAGCTTCACATCGATGATGAGCTTGATTCTCCAGGTTGGAGGCATCACTTGTTGTGTCAAGTATGTGACGGGGTGATGGTGTTGGACTTGCGGTTCCACTTGTGGTTCTTCTTGTGGTTGCTCTTGTTGGATCACTAATGCCCTTACGTGATGATGGTGTGCTTCTTTCCTTGCTTGTGTCCTTGAAGAGAAATCACCATCATAGCTTGACGTTGTGGCGTGCCGTGGGGAAGGTACATAGTTCAATGAACTTCCATCTTCAACGACGGGGGAATCATGGCGTCTTGGCGCACTTCGAAGAAGTTCTTGGTGAAGAGGAGCGTGATGACGCGAAGATCTTGATGAGCTTGATGCACGTGAATGCGGTCTTGCCATTCCGTCGATGAGGCGGCAGAGATTGTCATTTGTTTCGGCGACGGAGCGTTGGAGCGCTTCATTTTGATGGCCAAAGTTGTGATGAATTGCGTGCATTTGCCTTTTGAGGCCATCGAAGCGGTTGTCGATGTTCTTGAAATCGGCTTGCGTCTCGCCAAATTTTTCATCTTGTCGCATCTTAAGGGCTCAATGTTCACGGAACTCTTGTCAAACGATGAAGTGACTTGCACGTGTCATGTACGGTCCATGTTCTTATTCTTGGGGAGGTGGTTGGCTCGACTCATCGTTCCTATCCATCATGCAAAACACAAAGGGTTGTATATGGAGAGCAATATGTGGTGTGGGGAACCTTCAACCTCACCCTGGGGATTGCACCGAACTAGAAATCACAAGTGAGAGCTATTAGATTGCAAAGTGAAAACGCCAAAGAAAATTCACACTAAAGAAAGAACTGAAGGGGATCCGCAGCAGAAAACAAAAAAATTCCTACGTTGGAACCCCAAAACTGCCTAGGATCTATCTATGTAGTAATGCAGTAACGGCCAATGCGTATAGAATACATACCCTTGTAGACCTTACGCGGTTAACGTTCCAAGGGGAACGTGGTTGATGTAGTCGTACTCGTAGCCGACCTCAAGGTCACGAAGCTCCTCGTAGGTCACCCCTTGCTCCTTCTTCATCGTGTAGCATCTCCAGCTCATGACATTTAAGCGCCCCAAGTGTTGCGCCTCGTGTCTTCGTACACATCCGGTGCACGATGAGACCTCCGGCTCCCCGATCCTGCAGGGAGTGCGGACGTTGATCTCTGGCTAGGAGTCCTTGCATCACAATGGCGTACTGCAAGTGTGCCTTGTTCGCACAACGCAAACTTGGGGCCATGGTCACAAGGGCTAGAGAGAGAGGGAAGGAGGAAGTCAACCAAAGGACTTCTCCAAATATTGGTGTGTGAAATCCCACCCATGGGCACCCCTTTATATAGGCTAAGGGGGTGTGCCTTTATCAAAGGCTAAGCCATGTGGGACTAAATACTAAAGGAAAAAGCTCAGGAAAATTCAGATTGGCCAAATGGGCTGTTTCTACTCAGCCCAATAGGCAAACAGTAGCCAACAGCCAGCAGCCTGGGAGGCACCGGCCGGGTGGGCCTTTGGCGCGGCCCACCTCGTGCCCAGCTGCTCCCGCGGCGGTGGCCTGCTGGGGCCAGGCGACCCCGGGTGGGCCTGCCCTACGCTAGTGGCCCAGCTCGCCCTGGCAGTGGCCAGGCGGCCAGGCGGTGGAGAGGCAAGGTCGAGTGGGCAGACGCTTATGCTGCCCAGCATGCCAAGCCTTCTTGCTGTTGGCGCCGGGTGGGCGGCTTTGCCCAATGTGACCTATGGCCCTTCGCTGGCCGGCTCCCCTGTGAGCTCCTTTTGTCCGGGGTCGAGCCAGGCCGGCTGGAGCAGGTCCAGGCAGCCTTTTGCTGTTTTTCCTTTTTCTTTTTCCCTTTATTTTTTCCGCAGCTTTTATTCTAGGCTATTTCCCTTCGGGATTTGGCCTAATATAAAAGTTGTCTTTATAAATCTTAAACTAAATATTATTTAGAATTTATTAATTCATAATTAACATATACTAAATGTATATTCAAATTTCCATTTATCCGGAAACACTTTTCCGGGTCTTTTCCTTTATTCTTTCTCCGAACAACTTCGGATCTCTCTGCGGAACGATTCCGGCTTTCTCTTTCTCTATTGTGATTCCGTCTTATGAATGATCGCTCTCATCGTACCCTTAAGTGTATCCTCTCACGGCTCGGGAATGTTCTAGACATGATATGTATCAATGATCAACAGAAGGACCAGGGATATCCATGTGACCCCTATGCATTCCTGATGACAATGTTGTTTGAACCGCTAAATGTAGCATCCAATTCCTTTTGTTTCTTGATACGACTTGTCCGAGATCCGATCATTGGTATCACATACCTTGTTCAATCTTGTTCACAACAAGTTCTGTTTTCTTGTTACCGTGATATTACATCCCCGTGACCGAGTCACATGTTGCAACATTTATAGATGTAATCTCACCAAGCCGGCCGTATGTATCTTTACCCGTCATGTGGGTGAACAAATCCTGGTCTTGCAGTCACATGTCATCTACTGTTCCTTCGGAATACCCAATCTACACCTTTATGGTCACCGTATTACCAGATGATGGTTGATGCAGTCTAAGCAGCCTCGAGAAACAGTGAGTAATATGAGCTCACGGTCTAAGGAAAAGGATTCTAGGTATAGCTATTGCAACAATGAACTATATGACTTGATCGTGTTGCAATCCTTCGAGGAATGTCCAATCACATCATTCTCCAATGATATGATCCCATTGTCAATTGGCATAAATTCCCATGATGTTGAAACCCAGATCATCCTCATGACCAACGAACTAGTATGAATAGAGGCTACTAGGGACTTTGTTGTTTGATACCACACCTGTACCAATGTTTCTACTTGGCACAGTTATAGCACAATATGAAACTATTATAAACTAATTGAGATATGACAATAAAAACCTATTTATTTTTTGCCTCTAGGGCATATCTCCTTCAAGAACTAACTCTCAAAAGCTTATTGGTGGTAGGTTAGGATTGTGGAATGCCAAAGAACCAACCAAAAGAAAAGGGTAGTCAAAAGTGGGTAAAATCCAAACAAAACTCAAGTCAAAGGCAAAAGGTCAACAACTCAAAAGGGTGACGGGAACCTATGACTATATACACACACATGGAGATTGTTGGGATTGACACGATTATGAAAATGAGTAAACAAAATGTCCTAACAAAGACTACGCTCGTTGTCGTGCCAATACAAGGAGAGAACGTGGTTCGTTTGCAAAGAGGAAAATTGAGCAACGAATTTGTGCACTTGTCTTGGGCGCTCTTTCTTTTCTCTTGCTTACAAGCTTTGAGACTCTCTTTTGCTATGGGAGACTATTTTTCTTTTTCTTTGTATCTCTCTTTTTTAGCTCTCCCTTGATGCTACCTAGTCACACTTGCTATTTCTCTTGCACTCTCACTATCCAAGGACAAATGCACAATGCTCAAGCAAACACAAGATGAGCCACTCTTGTGGGATAGGTACACACAAAGGAAGATAGGGGTTAACAAGGTGACACAAGTTATACCTTCGTTGGTGATGATGAACTTGACATCGGTGGTGCGGGATGATGTTTGTGGTCCGTGGTGTCGATGAGCATGGAAGTTTTTGATACGGAAGTTTGTTGTTAGTTGCTGACATGCACACGAGGCACGAACAAACAAAGGAAATTAGCCAAACGGAAAAATGAGGGAAAACTGTCAAAACTGGCGTTCCGGCCAGACACTCTGGTCTGTTTCTACCGGATAGTCCGGTCTGGCCGGACACTCCGTTCTGGTTGGGCCAGACACTCTGGTCTTGCCGGACACTCCGATCCAGTCGGGGCGGACACTCCGGTGTGGGTTTCCTGCTCGTGTTCTTGAGAGGAAATCCTCGCATTAAGGCCTCAAATCCGCGAAAAACTGGCCGAATTGGGATGGGAAAACACAGGAAAAAGCTAGACCAACGCCTAAGACATGGTTTGGTCGGATCAAAACCACCAATAACACTCCAAATCAAGAGATCGATCCAAAGGCAAATTTTTGGTGGATAGAAGAAAAATTTGTGGGGAAATTCATTAGCAACGATGCTCTTGATACCATATGTTGCAGGGAAACCTCGGGAATGGCCCGATCTTTCATGAATCCCTTCAAATCGAGGTGGAGTGAGTGTGGGGGATGAGGGGAGAGAGCGAAACCACGAACGCACGCATGAAGAACACACACACGAAGACATGATACAAGCCAATTGCTCATGCCGGTGTCTACCGGTCCGGCGCAATCCCTAGGATCAGCGTCGGGCAGAGGACTCTCTCTCGAAACGGCATGGCAAGGAGTGAGACTCGGTGAGATCTTGATGTCTAGGCAAAGGAACTCCGATGCATAGGCCTTGTACAATGCGGAGGAACCATGCAAACTCCAACGAGGTTTGTGATATTTGGTGCTCCTCTATCAAAGGAGCATGAGGAAAGAACTAGATAGATCCACAAGATGTTTCCACTAATTCCAAATATCAAGCCTAGGGTTTACAATAGAGGTGGGGGCTATATATAGGCTAGCCACAAGTTCAGGGGTAATTTAGACATTAAAGTAGAGTTCTGGGAGAAGTAGAGGGGTGCATGGGCCACAGGGCCCAGCTATTGCTCGCAGGCCCATCTTCAGGCCGGACAGTACGGGTCGAGTGGAACGGACAGTCCGGGGTGGCAGGACACTCTGGCTAGCGTCCGGGTAGAGTCCTAAGTAGCATACTGATTGTCCACGCCAGGATGGGGCTGGGGTAGGCCAGACACTACGGCTGGATCGGGCTGGACACTCAGTCCGCTGACACTGGCCGGATCGCCGACACTGCTCAGCGGCTTGTGACGGGCAGCTTCAGGGCTCATGGGTCGACGCAGCGGGGTTTCATACCTGATAATGCACAGAGTAGTGGCATGAAGTACCAAACCATCCAAGTGTATGTCAAAGTCACATGATGAGAGGAGCGAATTCACCTTAGCTTGAAGGAGCTTGGCTTGGGCACGGGTTATTTGTCCACTTGGGGAAATTGGTGGTGTAGAGATAGGAGCATCTGTAGGACAGGCTGCATCACTATTTCTATGGTATGCAAACAAAGGTATGTTATGTGGACTCGGACAAACGATCAAACCTTGCGGAAAACAGTGATGGTGGACACGGTGGAAAACAAGATCAAACCCTAAACCTAGACAAAAACGAAAACTAGACTCCTACAAGGAAAACCTGCAGATCCGATCTACGAGAAGATACAATCAGCAATTAAAACTCGAAAACGATGCAATCTAGTCTATGGCAACTCTTTTTGTAAGGATTTTACTGAATAGGACGGAAAACACGAACTAATCTATGGATGGATTTGTGGATGCTCACCGAGTAAACAAGGAAATCTGATACCAAGATGATATGGGGTGGCCCGATCTTCTCAGCAAGCACTTATCGATGATGATGGTGGATGATAGATAACTAGCATGTAGCTATGAACTCTCCGGCTCGAACCCTGATGCCAATGCAACAGCTCTCGAACCCTGTAGGATATTCACAACACCATGCTCTTATCACGTAGCCATCAACCATGAACGGTAGTTTGCAATCTACTAATTCCCACTAGAACAACAGATCACACTCAATTATAGTTGGTAAAATTGATCACACGGTAATTCCAGAGATTCTCTAAAATAAACAACTCCAAAATATTTTAACGTGGTCTCCCCTAACTAGGGGTCGTCTCAGGCCTTATAAGGGTGGTTGGGGCGGCCAGAAACCGAAACTAAACGCGTACGACTCAAACTGATACAAATCGACTCGGACTAGATTTCGGTCGGCGGGCGGACAGTCCGGTTGATATCAGCCGGACAGTCTGGTGGGGTGGACACTCCAGGTTAATTCGGCCGGACATTCCGGTCCATCCATAAGCTTCAAAGTTTCTGGGTGGTGTCCGGGCAGTATCCGATTTGGTGTACAGATTATCCATGCCAAAACATCTCTCGGGCAGGCCGGACAGTCCGGGCGGACTCGGCCAGACACTCCAGTCGATGCAGAGCTTGTGGCCTCCGTATTGATGATCTTCTCTTGCGCCTTCCTCCCGCTCCTCCCTCGCGCATACTTGGCGATCATCATGCTGGGCTCCTCTTGTAGCCCTTCTCCTCCTCGCGCTATGCTTTGTTTTCCAACGAACCTGATCATACATAAATGCATAGACTTAGGCAGTATAAAGTTCTCATCAATTAAAGTACCAGATTCGTTTAGGAGCAAATTCACCTATTGTTCAAGTAGCTTAGCACGAGCTCTTGTAATGGGTCCAATTCTAATCTCATTGGACTGATCCTTCCTTGCAACAGTTGGAGCATCGTCAGTAGGTGTAATTGTAGGGATGTCCTCATCATAAGTAGCTTTTGTAAACTGCGGGTAAAGTAGAGGAGTATAACATCTACTACACATTCAAATGGATCAACAGAAACAACCAAGCAAACAAAGACTGCACCACTAAACAAGAAAAAGTTTTTGTTCCCCCTGATTTTTGCATTCTAGACAACTAATCAGGGTTACTGATAGTGGGATGTTACAAGTGCAACTGCCACATGGAATGGTGTACCAGTATGAAAGATGTTGCATCACCACATGTATTAGATTGTGTGTGGTCGTGTAGATCAAGGTGGTTTCAAAAATTACACATGCGATGACTCTAGAGACTACATTTGTCAAACCATGGTAAAAAGCCCAAAAACCCATAGGAGTGCAACTGCCACATGGAATGGTGCACCTGTGTCACATAAGTTGCATCATCACATATATTGGAGTGTGTGTGGTCATGTGGATCAAGGTGGTGTAGAAAAGTACACATATGATGACTCTGGAGACTTAATGTGTGAAACCATGGTCAAAAATCCCCAAAAACCATATGAGTGTAACTTCCACATGGAATGGTGCAAAAGTGTGATAGAAGTTGCATCACCACAACTATTGGATTGTTTATGGTCATGTGGATTAAGGGGGTTTAGAAAAGTACACATGTGATGACTCTACAGACTCCATGTGTCAAACTATGGTAAAAAAAACCAAAAACCCATAGGAGTGCAACTGCCACATGGAATGGTGCACCAGTGTGATAGAAGTTACATGAAAACATCTATTAGAGTGTTTGTGGTCATGTGGATCAAGGTGGTTTGCAAAGTAAACATGCGATGACTCTAGAGACTCCATAAGTCAAACCATGGTCAAAAAGCACAAACCCATAGGAGTGCAACTACCACATCTAATGGTGCACACGTGCGACACAAGTTGCCTCACAATTTCTATTGGAGTGTGTAACATCCCAAAACTTTTCAAATTTTGGAATATTAAAATAGCATAGAGTTATTTTAATAGTTTGCTAAAATTTTCTCTTTCCCTTAATTGATTTTTCAAAATAAAAGAAACTTTTAAAAGTTTATGAAAATAAAGCTAATCCTTTTCCTAACCAAAAGATTTTGGATCAAGTGGATAGGGAAAAACCAAATTTCAAAACACAATAAAGCTATTTTGTTTTGTGGAAAACAAAAGCTTTTAAAATTGTTTTGTTAAAAACCTAAAACCCCTTACAAAATAGTTTCTTCTACAAAACCCTTTTTGAATAAAACAAACCCTAATAAAAAATATTTGGTTTATTGAAATATTTATAAAACATTCCTAGTTTATTAATGATTTCCCATTTTAGTTAAATGTTTTGTTTTGATCCAAATATAAAATCATATTTGGATCTTGAAGAATTTACCATAAAGCCATAATGGCAATGGGTTAACAAAAAGGTGCTTTATAAAAGTGTTTTTGGATAATAAAATATTAACTCTATTTTCATTGCGAAAACAATTTTGTTTCAAAAAAACATTTTACTAAAGAAAATTTTGGTGGCCTTTTATTGCTAGATGCCTTTACTAAGGTGAATATAAAAAACATGCATTGATAAAACCATATTTATAAAATTTAATATTTTTAGTTTTGAAAGGAGCCTTCCTAAAACCCTATGTTTGCAAAACCCCAAATTTAGCCATAGAGCATTAAGTGCTTAAAGGAATTTTGGAAATCTTCATAGGAGTACAAGTTTGTTCTTTAAAGAGTTTGAGGTATAGTTTGATTTTTCAAAACTACAGAAATTGTAGTCACTCAATTTGAGTTCGTAAAACTAAAATTACAAAGGAAAATGTAAAACAGGAAAGAAAAATAATATAACAAAAAAGGGGACCAGCCAGCCCAACTGGGCCAGCCTAGCCAGCCCAGCTATGCCAGCCAGCTGCGAGCCACTCCCCTTGCCCCCCTTCTATCTGCCGCCCGCGTGCACCGCGCAGCAGCCTACCGGTCTAGCTCCAGCCCGCCAACCCAACTCCCCACCTTCTCACTGATGTGCGGGCCCTACCCCACCTTCTTCCTCCTCCAACATCCCACCCCGATGCTCACACGCACGTTACCGCTGCCCATAACCTTGCTCAGTACCCCCACTCCCTCCACATCCCCCACTCGCTCGAGCTACCCCATTCCCTCTTGGTGCCTCCCCTTTATAGCCCTCGCCCTCCTCTCTTTGTTCCCCCTTTTTGCACCCTACCTCAACGCCCCCAGGCTGTTGTGATTTCTCGCCGGAGCTTCGCCTCGCTGCCGCCAAATTTTCGTTGCCGTCGCCGACCAGTGAGCCGTGCTGCCCCATACCTCCTCCCTCTCTCTACCTATCGACCTCACACTCCTCCTAACCCTTTCTATCCCTCTTCACTGCAGCACAACCACCTCGCCACGAGCTTCCAAAGACCGCCGCCGCCCGAGCCTCTCCAGCCGGCCACCACCAACGATAGAGGACACCCATGACGGCTCGATCAAGCTCGCGTCCTCTCTGAGCGGAGCCGCACCATGTTCGCATCTCCCCGGGGACCTCGGGCCACCGCATACCCCTCGCCGCCGACGACTGCGACGTCTGCCGCCGTCTTCCCCGATTCCGGCGAGCTCAGCCGCTTAGTGAGCTCCCACTGCTTCCCTCTTCCGTCAGATTTTGCTTCGACGACCAGGATTAGATCCTGACCGCGAAGAGGCATCGGCCTATCCGGTGCCGCCATGTGGCAGCCTAGTCAGTGTGAAGTGTCAGCGCCGTGTGTTTGTCGCGTGTGCACCACATCTGTGCCACATGGGACATGAAATACTATAAACTTGCAAAATGCATAGAAAATGTTCTGCTTATCAGAACAATGGATATGATATATGTCTGGATTCAGAAACAAGTGTAGAATATTATGGTGATTTAAAATGTGAACTTTACTGAAGAAAAGTATTTAAACATTTAAACTCTAATATAGGGTATTTAAATTATAGTAAGTATAATGTAAGTCCAAAATTTACAAATAATACCTTTCTGGGATCCTTGTGAATAGTACTATGGTAACTCATTGTTACTTTTCAACATTAAACCTTTTAAACTTAACAATATTTCAGAAATGCCATTTAGATATTATAGGAATAACTTTAATTCTAAAAACTATTTTGAATGATACTTTTTTGTAAAATGCTCCTGTTTGAATACCCTATCCAATAGGACAAGAGGAAAAAATGTCTTAAAGGTTTATAATGAGGTTATTATATTATAAAACCTTAGCTCCTTCAAAATGTTATTTTGGACTATATTAAATCAATAAAATGGTTTTTAAAATGAAACCTTTTGCAAAATGTTCAGAAATGATTTATTTACCCAATAGGGCTAAATGAAACTCTTTTTCAAATATATCTACAATAAAGTGGGTGCATAAGGCCTAGTACTACTATAAACACTAAGTGGTCAAATGCAACCATATAAAAGTAAACATTTCAAATCTAAGACTAGTAAAGTATTTTGGTAAACCAAGTCTTTGTGTAATAAAACATGTGCAACCTAACCCAAACCTTCTAGCATGCTTTGCTTGATTTCGTTGTTCTGTCTTGATGGTGTGTCTGTTTAGTTTGTTTATTTGTTGCAATGTTTGTGAACCGTGTAGATTAAATGGAGAGTAATCATGGTCCTGTGAAGAGTGAGTGTCCCGACATCTTCAATAAGAGGCAAGTTCACTACATAAATGTCCCAATATTTTCGTATGCACTTAGTGTTTTCTTAGTATGCATGTGTAGTCCAATATAGTATTATGCTATGCAATGCAACCCAGTTAGGTTAGTCACATGTATACCTAACTACTGAATAGAAGACAACATAGGAGTTGAATGCTTAGCCCTGCAGTAGTTCCGTGAATGACTTAACAACAAGTTTGTGATATTGAAAGTGTCTTTTTCAAAGGTTGAAAAAAAACTTAATTTAATGAACTTCCTGGGTGTTGGAATTGATATTTTATGGTGGGGTGCCAATCATAAGTCAACCCATTCAACGACTCACTCCTGTCTTATGTGCGCATGCAGAAAGCCACCCAGGCTTAAAGAGATTGGAGGCGCCCAGTGTTTTAGAAGCTTCCCTGTACAGCCACATGTCACATGGCTCTGTCTTGACTAAGTATGTTGTGGAAAGCTGGCTCGACGTGACTAGCAGATATGGATTGGGTAGGTTGTATGGGTCCGTCAGGGAATCGAGAGACTACTTCTAAAAGGTCTTGTCTCGGTTTTCTCCCGGCCGTGCCACATTTGGGTGGTATGTGTGCGGGGGATTACCGGGTCTTATGGGTAAAGTGTACAAACCTCTCGAGAGTGTCAAATCTAAGTACTTAGCCATGTCCCTGGTTACGGACAACTTTGAGCGACTTGACTCTGAAGCTAATCAAGAATCTCATCATTCCAATTTCTTTAATTAAAACTTTCATGGGTGTACAAGGGTAGGAGGGTTCACCAGTTTCTATCGGTGGTACCCAGGTTCACTGCTTTCAACTAGTGGTACCGCTTAATAGATGGAAATTGTTTTTATCAAAGACAAGATAAAACCCTTGCTTTATGCAAAATTTAGCCAAACCCCACCAAGCCAAAATGCATGTACAATATAGGTTGAGAATTGTGTCCACCATAAATAGTGTACTTGTGAATACATTCAAAGTATTGACCATTCATGGCTGCAACCTTACATGATGCAGGTTTCCCTAAAGATGAGTGAGGTACGATTTTAGGGTTGCGAGTCTATACTTAGCATGTGTTTGCCTGTGGCTCTTGATGGAGCTCTTTGTAGTTAATAGTCTTCTAGTGTTGACCTTTGTTATTAGGAGCTAGCCCTTTTGCTATGAAATTTGTATGTGATTATGTAAAGTTCTGGATCATTCGATGTAATAGAAACATGACCCTTGTTTCATGATATTACATCTTGAACAGTGTGTGCTAGCAAGTCGATCCAGGGACTATCACTATAAAGCACAGAGACTTGAAACCCTACCGGGCCAGGTCGCTTCAGATGATATCAGAGAATGAAAATATTTTGTTCATTGAAAATCTGGTATTTTTGCACCTTGGTTATTCTCGTATGACTCTTCCTAACTAGTTTTCTCAATTTCAACTTTTAGATGGCCACCATCAATGAATCCATCAAGAAGGGACCCCTAATGACCATGACACTAAAGTGTGAGACTCAGTTCCCCAAAGCACTAAAGGCTATCATGTTAAGCATGGGACTTGGAGGAGAAGCAGTGTACAAGGGCTTTCCTGTGATGGATGAAGGCCATGAGTATTCGTGGGTGCAACTCCATCTGTACAAGAACAAGGAGGATGAACACAAGAAGATGGGACATTGGATGTTCACCAACTCTGAGCTCTCTACTGATATGAGGTGGACCGATCTTCTTAGCAAGCACTTGTCGATGATGATGGTGGATGATAGATAACTAGCATGTAGCTATGAAATATCCTGCTCAAACCCTGATGCCAATGCAATAGCTCTCGAACCCTGTGGGATATTCACAACACCTCGCTCTTGCACACACAGCCGTCGACCACGAACGGTAGTTTGCAATCTACTAATTCCCAATGGAAAAACAGATCACACTCAATTGTAGTAGTACAATTTGATCACAGGGTAATTCTAGAGGTTCTTTGAAAGAAACAACTCCAAATTGTTTAAACATGGTCTAAAACCTAACAATGGGACATCCCAGGGCTTATAAGGGCGACTGGGATAACCAGAAACCGAAACTAAGACATGTATGACTCAAACTGATACATGCCGACTCGGACTAGATTCGGTAGGCGGGCGGACAGTCTGGTGGAACTGGGCCGGACATTCTGGTCAGGCCGGACACTCCGGGTGGAGCCATCCGGACAGTCCAGTCTGGTTGGAAACTTCGGAGTTTCTGGTTGGTGTCCGGGTAGTGTCTGAATTGGTGTATACATTGTCCGCACCAGTTCTTCTCTCGGGCAGGCCGGACAGTCCGAGTGGACTCGGCCGGACACTCCGGTTGTTGCAGAGTTTTTTGCCTTCGTCTTGATGATATTCTCTTGCACCTTCCTCCCGCTCCTCCCTCGTGCATCCTTGGGCGATCATCATGCTTGTTTCTCCAACGAACCTGATCATACATAAATGCATAGACTTAGGTAGTATAAAGTTCTCATCAATTAAAGTACGAGATTCATTTAGGAGTGAATTCACCTGTTGTTCATGAAGGGTTTCGCGGCATAGTAAATCAAAATTTTCTACGGAAGTGAACAGAGGGAAAGCCAAGATCTAATCTAGGAGATGCAAACAACAAGAGAGATTGGATTAGATCTTCATACCCTTGAAGATTCGCACAGCAGAACGTTCATCAGAACGTGGGTGATGTAGTCGTACTCGCTTCTCCTCCTCGCGATCCAATCCGATCTAGCACCACAAGTGGCGGTGCCTCCGTGAGATGCACACGTGTAGCACCTCAACGTCTCCTCCTTCCTTGGACCAGCAAGTATGGTGGAGAGATGGATTGGATCTACAACACGACGGTGTGGTGTATTTGGTGGAGAATTTCTGCAGCAGAGCTTCGCCTGCAAACAGTCGGGAGGGAGAGAGGAAGGCAGCAGGGCTACTAGGGCTTGGAGGGAGATGTGTAGGTTAGGGGGGGAGAGGGCGCACCAGCCCTCTATATATAGAGGGGGGTGCGGCCAGCCCTTGCCCATCCTCCAAGCCTATCTCTAGTTTAAACGATTTAAACTCTCCCTTCTAGAAACCCTATCTTATCTCTAGTTTAAACGATTTAAACTTATCTAGGATCTGCTGGGCCCTATGGGGCCTTGTGCCCCTGGCCCAATGCGGCCAGGACACTCCCTCATAGGCCCATGCCCCCTCCCGGAAGGTGGGGCCACGTTGGTCACCTTCCGGAAGGTTCTAGAAGCTTCCGGTACAATACCGATTAATCCGGAACAATTCCGAACTCCAAAAACTGCACTGCCTTATATGAATCTTATTCTCCGGACCATTCCGGAACCTCTCGTGATGTCCCAGATCCCATCCGAGACTCAACAAAATTCATAAACCAATTATCCAATCTATCCTAGCGTCGAGACACGTTAAGTGTGTGACCTGATGGTTCGAGAATATGCGACATGATCTTCTATCAATAATCAACAGCGGGTGCAGGCACCCATATTGACTCCCACATTCATCGATGATCATATCGGATGAACCACGATGCCAGATTCAATCAATCCCATATATATATTCCTTCGTCTCGCGATATTTTACTTGCGAGATTCGATCGTCGGTATCGTCATACCTAGTTCAATCTGTTCACGGCAAGTACTTTACTCGTTCGTAATCCGATATCACTTTGTGATTAACTCCTTAACCACATGCTTGCAAGAGGTGTTGATATCGATTACCGAGTGGGCCAGTATATCTCTCGACTTGGGAGGACAAATCCCATCTCGATACATACAACCCAGCAGATACTTTCCGATTACGAGAGACACCTTTATGATCACCCTCTCATAGGATGACGTTTGATGACCTCAAAACTTTCTTCCGATACTGGGGAGTTGTATTATCTCATGGTCTAAGGAATACAATATTTGACATAAGAAAAACTTCAAATCTGAACACAATGACACGATCTAATTGCTTCGCTTAGTTTGGGTCTATCCACCATATCATTCTCCAATGATATGATCTCATTATCAATTGACAACTCATGTCTATGGTTAGGAAACCTTAACCATCATTGATCAATGAGCTAGTCCATAGAGGCGTACTAGGGACACGGTGTTGTTCACAAACCACACAAGTATTAAAGTTTCCGCTTAATACAATTCTAGCATGGAATATAAACTTTATCATGAACAAGAATTATAATAATAACATCTTTATTATTGCCTCTAGGGCATAATTCCAACGTCTCCCACTTGCACTAGAGTCAATAATCTAGTTTACATCTGGCAACAATCTCACACCCATGGCACTGAGGTGTTGATCATGTTTTACACGTGGAAGAGGTTTAGTCAATGGATCTGCGACATTCAGATCTGTATGTACTTTGCTAATCTTCAGATCTCCATCTGCTATATAATCTCGGATTATATGAAACTTGCGGTTGATATGCTTGGTCTTTGGATGATATCTTGGTTCCTTAGCGAGTGCTATGGGCGCGGTGTTGTCACAATATCTCCTGGGTCCAATGCACTTGGAACCACGCCAAGCTCGATGATGAAGTTCTGATCCAAACTCCTTCACTTGGCCTTCTGCGGCAGCCATGTATTCCGCTTATCTTTGTAGATCCCGATCACGCTTTGCTTGACTTCTCCACTCCAGCTCCTCCATTCAAAATATACACGTATCTGTCCCGAGATTTACAATCATCCTTGTCGGTGTCGAAACTAGCATCGACGTAACCTTTTACGACGAGCTGTTCATCACCCCATAGACTAAGAACATTTCTTTAGTCCTATTTAGGTACCTTAGGATGTTCTTCACGGCTGTCCAGTGTTCCACTCCTGGATCACTTTGATATCTGCTCGTCAAACTAAGAGCATTGGACACATCCGGTCTAGTACACAGCATGGCATACATGATGGAACCTATGGCCGAGGCATAAGGCACTTTGCTCATAGCTTCCCTATCATTTACCGTAGCTGGACACTGAGCCTTGCTCAATATCTTACCTGACAACATAGGCACTGAACCTTTCAATGCCTTATCCATTCTGAACCTTTTCAGAACTTTGTCTAGGTATGTACTCTGGCTTAAAGCTATCAGGCGTCTTTGTCTATCTCTATAGATTTTGATGCCCAATATATAAGCAGCTTCACCTAGGTCTTTCATTGAAAAACACTTGTTCAAATAACTCTTCACATCGTTAAGCATGTTGATGTCATTTCCAATAATCAATATGTCATCCACATATAGTACCAGAAACGTCACCGAGCTCCCACTCACTTTCTTGTAGATGCAAGCTTCGTAGCAATTTGGAACAAATCCAAAGCTCTTGATCACTTGATCAAAACGAAGGTTCCAACTCCGAGATGCTTGCTTTAGTCCATAAATGGAACGCTGAAGTTTGCATACTTTATCAGCATCCTTAGGATCAACAAAACCTTCGGGTTGCATCATATACAACTCTTCATCAATGTTGCCATTGAGGAAAGAAGTCTTGACATCCATTTGCCATATTTCATAATCATGAAACGCAGCAATTTCTAATAAAATCCGAATGGACTTAAACATCGCTACGGGAGAAAGTCTCATCGTAGTCAACACCTTGAACTTGTCGAAAACCTTTCGCAACAAGCCGTGCTTTATAGACGGTAACATTACCATCCGCGTCTGTTTCTTCTTGAAGATCCATTTGCACTCAACGGCCTTTCGGTCGCTAGGAGGGTCCACCAAAGTCCATACTTGGTTTTCGCTCATGGATCCCAATTCGGATTTCATGGCTTCTAGCCATTTCTCAGAGTCTGGGCTCATCATCGCTTCCTCATAGTTCGTAGGTTCATTTGTCTTCTACTAACAAGACGGTCAAGACAGGGTTGTCGTACCACTCGGGAGGGCACGCGACCTTGTCGACTGCGACGTTCAGATGCGACATCGTCCAAGCTTCATGATCCTTGTCATTAGCTTCCTCTATTGTTGGTGCAGTGACGCTGGAACAATTTCAGGTGCTGCGCTACTCTCCAATTCAAGAGAAGGTTCAATAACCTCGTCTAGCTCTACTTTCCTCCCACTCACTTATTTCGAGAGAAACTCCTTCTCAAGAAAGGAACCGTTCTTGGCGACAAACACTTTGCCTTCGGTTACGATAGAAGGTATACCCAATAGTTTCCTTAGGGTATCCTATGAGGAGGCATTTCTCCGCTTTGGGTTCGAGCTTGGCCGGCATCAACTTCTTGACGTAAGCTTCGCATCCCCAAACTTTAAGAAACGACAACTTAGGTTTAGCACCAAACCATAGTTCATACGGTGTCATCTCAACGGATTTAGATGGAGCCCTATTTAAAGTGAATGCAGCGGTTTCTAATGCATAACCCCAAAATGATAACGGCAAATCAGTAAGAGACATCATCGATCGGACCATATCTAACAGGGTTCGATTCCGGCGTTCAGACACACCATTGCGCTGTGGTGTTCGGGTGGCGTGAGTTGTGAAAGCGATTCCACTTGCTTTGAGATGCGTGAGAAAATCATAACTCAAATATTCGCCACGATCGGATCGTAGAAACTTAATCTTTATTACGATGGTTCTCCACTTCATTCTGAAATTCTTTGAACTTTTCAAACGTTTCAGATTTATGTTTCATTAAATAGATATACCCATATCTACTTAAGTCATTGGTAAAAGTGAGAAAATAGCGATATCCACCAAGGTCGAAACACTCATCGGTCGCATACATCGGTATGTATGATTTCCAACAAGTCCCTTGCTCGCTCCATCATACCGGATAACCGGGATATGATCATCTTGCCCATGAGGCATGGTTCGCATGTGTCAAATGATTCAAAATCAAGAGACTCAAAAGTCCATCGAATGGAGTTTCTTCATGCTTTACACCAATATGACCTAGGCAGATTACCACAAATAAGTAGTATTATCACTATCTACTTTGCATCTCTTAGCCTCAATGTTATGGATGTGTGTTTCATCCCTTTCGAGATTTAGAAGAAATAAACCACTCACAAGAGGTGCATGACCATAAAAGATGTTACTCATATAAATAGAACAACCATTATTCTCCGATTTAAATGAATAACCGTCTTGCAATAAACACGATCCAGAAATAATGTTCATGCTCAACGCATGCACATAATAACATTTATTAAGGTTTAAAACTAATCCCGAAGGTAAAACTAAGGAGAGTGTGCCGACCATCACATCAACTCTTGATACATTGCCAGCGCGCCGTCACCTCATCCCTCGCAAGCCGCCGTCTATTCCGCAACTCCTGTTTCGAGTTACAAATATTAGCATCTGAACCGGTATCAAATACCCAGGCACTACAACGAGGGCTAGTAAGGAAAACATCAATAACATGTATATCAAATATACCTTTGATGGTGCCAGCCTTCTTGTCCGCTATGTACTTGACGATTCTTCAGTGACCCTTGTCCTTGCAATAGAAGCACTTTCGTTTCCGTCTTGGGACGGACTGAGCTTCTTCTCAGCAGGGGCATTGCGCTTGCCGGCGCCCTTCTTGAAGGTCTTCTTTGCACCTTTACCTTTCTTAAAGGAGGGCTTGATGACCATCAACACATGATTATCCTTCTTGATGTCCACCTCCGCAGCCTTCAGCTTTGCGAAGAGCTCGGTGATCGTATCAGTGGAACCAATCTGATTATGAGTCACTAGAAAACTTTTGTAGCTGGGAGGGAGTGATTGCAGAACCCTGTCAATCTTGAGCTCCTCTGGAATCTTGCGATCCGCTTGCTCAAAGGCGTTGAGTGTGGACATCTTAATGGCGTGCTCACTAACGAACTCCTTCCACCATCTTGCGTTAAAGAACTTCCGGAGATCTCATATCTCTCGAGCAACTGAGTCTGAAACATGGTTTTCAACTCTTCGAGAATCTCAAAGGGCCCGGGATAGTTTTCAAAACGATTTTGAAGTTCCGGTTCCATAGCAAACAACATGGTGCTCTTAATCACACCATAATCATCTTTCTGCGGATCGATAGACAACTTTCTCATCAGACGGCGCAGTTGCAGCAGGGGCGTCACCTAACGCTTTCTCAAGGACATAGTCCTTTTGACCGCCAGAGAGAATGATTCTCAAATTGCGGAACCAATTGGTGAAGTTAGACCCATTGTTCTTAAGCTTTTCTTTCTCAGCAGTTGCAAGTACAATTTAGACTATGTTCATGATAAATAGTTCAACTTAATCAAATTACTAGATGAACTCCCACTAAATTCAACATCCCTCAAGTTGTTTAGTGAACACGATCCAAATTCACCACACCTAATCCGATCTTCACGAGAAGAGATGTGGCTTCAATGGTGGACAACAAAGTGTCGATCATATCATTCATATGACTCATGCTTAACCTTTCGGTTCATGTGTTCCGAGGCCATGTCATACATGCTAGGCTCGTCAAGTCAAACCAAGTATTTCAGCGTGTGTGCAAAACTGGCTTGCACCCGTTGTATGTGAGCGTAGAGTCTATAGCACCCGATCATCACGTGATGCTTGGACACGACGAACTTTCGCAATGGTGCATACATGGGGAGAACACAGTTTTATCTTGATCTTTAAGTGAGGAATCATCTTATAATGCTACCGTCGCGATCTAAGCATAATAAGATACATAAAAGGATAAACATCACATGCATATAACTTTATGTGACATGGTATAGCCAATCTTCGCGCAATGATCTCCATCTTGTGCGTTCCGGCATGATGTCCATCACTCCACCATGATTGCCTCCACCACGAATAGCAACTACAACTATTGCTAACTACTTAGCGATAAAGTAAAGCTATTACATGGCGTATAAGAAGTTGACTCGCAGGTCATACACAATTATAAAGACAACCATATGGCTCCTGCCGGTTGTGTACTCATCGACATGCAAGTCGTGAAACATTACAAAATATGATCATCGCATACATTATACACATCACATCTTGGGCCATACCATATCACAGAAAACACTCCCTGCAAAAACAAGTTAGACGCCTCTACTTTGTTGTTGCATGTTTTACGTGGCTTATGGGAGTAGATGCTAAGAACGATTCTTACCTACGGAAAGCCACAACGGTGATATTATGGTTGCCAAACTCCGGTGTTAATCCCATGACAACTATAGTGAGAGAAACTGACATCCACCAGCCGCATGTATGGTACAAGCCACACGTCAAGTGCGGAGCCGGTCTCGCGAACGACGTCGCGTAAGGTTGGCCTGGACCGCTTCAATCTCACTATCCCGCGTCATAAGAAGAACACAAACAAGAGGCTTGCAACAGAAAACATCAACGCCCGCAACAACCATGTCGCGTTCTACTCGTGAAACACATCTACACATAGATCTAGCTCTGATACCACTGAAGGGTTTCGTGGCATAGTAAATCAAAATTTTCTACGGAAGCGAACAGAGGGAAAGCCAAGATCTAATCTAGGAGATGCAAACAACAAGAGAGATTGGATTAGATCTTCATACCCTTGAAGATTCGCAGTGAGCGTTAAATCGGGCGTGGGTGATGTAGTCGTACTCGCTTCTCCTCCTCGCGATCCAATCCGATCTAGCACCACAAGTGGCGGTGCCTCCGTGAGATGCACGCGTGCAGCACCTCGACGTATCCTCCTTCCTTGGACCAGCAAGTATGGTGGAGAGATGTATTGGATCTACAACACGACGGCGTGGTGTATTTGGTGGAGAATTTCTGCAGCAGAGCTTCGCCTGCAAACAGTCGGGAGGGAGAGAGGAAGGCAGCAGGGCTACTAGGGCTTGGAGGGAGATGTGTAGGTTAGGGGGGGAGGGGGCGCACCAGCCCTCTATATATAGAGGGGGGGGGGTGCGGCCAGCCCTTGCCCATCCTCCAAGCCTATCTCTAGTTTAAACGATTTAAACTCTCCCTTCTAGAAACCCTATCTTATCTCTAGTTTAAACGATTTAAACTTATCTAGGATCGGCTGGGCCCTATGGGGCCTTGTGCCCCTGGCCCAATGCGGCCAGGACACTCCCTCATAGGCCCATGCCCTCTCCCGGAAGGTGGGGCCACGTTGGTCCCCTTCCGGAAGGTTCTAGAAGCTTCCAGTACAATACCGATTAACCCGGAACAATTCCGAACTCCAAAAACTGCACTGCCTTATATGAATCTTATTCTCCGGACCATTCCGGAACCTCTCGTGATGTCCCGGATCCCATCCGAGACTCTGAACAAAAATTCATAAACCAATTATCCAATCTATACTAGCGTCGAGACACGTTAAGTGTGTGACCCTACGGGTTCGAGAATATGCAGACATGATCTTCTATCAATAATCAACAACGGGTGCAGGCACCCATATTGACTCCACACATTCATCGATGATCATATCGGATGAACCACGATGCCAGGATTCAATCAATCCCATATATATATTCCCTTCGTCTCGCGATATTTTACTTGCCCGAGATTCGATCGTCGGTACCGTCATACCTAGTTCAATCTCGTTCACAGCAAGTAATTTACTCGTTCCGTAATCCGATATCACTTTGTGATTAACTCCTTAACCACATGCTTGCAAGCGGTGTTGATATCGATTACCGAGTGGGCCCGAAGTATATCTCTCCGACTTGGGAGGGACAAATCCCATCTCGATAGATACAACCCGGATACTTTCCGATTACACGAGAGACACCTTTATGATCACCCTCTCATAGGATGACGTTTTATGACCTCAAAGCTTTCTTCCGATACCAGGGAGTTGTATTATCTCATGGTCTAAGGAATACAAAATTTGACATAAGAAAAACTTCGCAAAGACGAACACGATGACACGATCTAATTGCTTCGCTTAGTTTGGGTCTATCCACCATATCATTCTCCAATGATATGATCTCATTATCAATTGACAACTCATGTCTATGGTTAGGAAACCTTAACCATCATTGATCAATGAGCTAGTCCATAGAGGCGTACTAGGGACACGGTGTTGTTCACAAACCACACAAGTATTAAAGTTTCCGCTTAATACAATTCTAGCATGGAATATAAACTTTATCATGAACAAGAATTATAATAATAACATCTTTATTATTTCCTCTAGGGCATAATTCCAACAGTTCAAGTAGCTTAGCACGAGCTCTTGTAATGGGTCCAATTCTAATCTCATTGGACTGATCCTTCCTTGGAACAACTGGAACATCTTAAGTAGTAATTGGGATAGGTGTAATTGTAGGGATGTCCTCATCATCTCCCCCATTCAAAAGGCATCGACCTCGACACTCCAAGGTCTTCTCCATCATATGGTGATAGATCAACAATGTTGAAGTTGTGCTAACTCCACCAAACACAGCAATAGGTATATCAATCGAGTAGGCATTATCATTAATATTGGCTAACACCTTGTAAGGACCAGCACCACGTGGATTCAATTTGGATTATCGCAGAAGTGGGAACCTGTCCTTGCGCAGATGCACCCATACCATGTCGCCAGGCTTGAACAAAACTTCCTTCCTTGCTTGATTCCTTGCAGCAGCAATGTTCTTGCCTTTCTTCTCAATAGCCCTTCGAGTCTTCTCATGAATCTTCTTCACATATCCAGCACGCTTTGATGCCTCCATATCAACTCTCTCATGTAATGGCAAAGGCAACAAATCAAGTGGCGTCAATGGCTTGAAGCCATACACCACCTCAAATGGACAAAGCTGAGTAGTTGAATTCACAGCCCTGTTGTATGCAAACTCAACATGTGGCAAACACTCTTCCCACTCCCGTAGATTCTTCTTTAGCATAGTCCTTAGCAATTGTGACAATGTTCTATTCACCACCTCCATTTGACCATCTGTTTGGGGATGGCATGTAGTGCTGAACAACAGCTTCGTTCCCAGCTTCCCTCATAAGGTCTTCCAAAAGTAGCTCATGAACTTCACATCATGGTCAGAAACAATCATCTTGGGTACTCCATGTAATCTCACGATGTCCCTGAAAAACATGTTAGCAACATGCGACGCATCATCTCTTTTGTGGCAGGCAATAAAATGAGCCATCTTATATAACCTATCCACTACCACAAATATAGAATCATGACCTCTTTGTGTTTTAGGTGGACCTAGCACAAAATCCATACTAATGTCTTCCGATGGTATAGTAGGTGCATAGAGAGGTGTATACAAACCATGAGGCTTCAACTTTGATTTGGACTTGTGGCATGTAATGCAACAACTCACAAATCTGTACACATCACGCCTCATCTTGGGCCAATAAAAGTGATCAGCAAGCATGATGAATGTATTCTCACGCCCAAAGTGACCCATCAAACCACCAGCATGTGATTCCTACACTAAGAACAAATGCAATGACGATTCTGGAATGCATAGTTTGTTAGCTCTAAGCAAATATCCATCATATATATGATACTTATCCCATGCGTTTTTGAGAGCACACAAATGATATGGTTCAGCAAAATCATGGTTAGTTGCATAAAATGCACAAATACTCTCTAATCCAGGAATTTTAACATCAAGATTGGTTAATAGCATGATTTTCCTAGACAAAGCATCATCAACTACATTCTGCTTTCCCTTCTTATACTTAAGATGTAAGGAAAAGATTCAATAAACACAACCCATTTAGCTAATCTTCTATGCAAGATTGACTGAGCTTTCAAATACTTCAATGCTTCATGATCAGAATGTATGATAAATTCTTTTGGCCACAAATAATGTTGCCAAACTTCAAGAACTCTAACAAGTGCATACAATTCTTTATCATAAAATAGGATAATTCAATCTAGCACCAGCAAGCTTCTCAGAAAAATATGCTATACGGCGACCCTCTTGCATCAATATGCCACCAATACCTATGCCACTAGTATCACATTCAACTTCAAATTGCTTCATAAAATCAGGCAATGCAAGTAATGGTGCAGAAGTAAGCAAACATTTTAATGTATCAAATCCAATATCTTGGGTTGCACCCCACACAAATGCCACACCTTTCTTAGTCAATTATTCAATGGTGCAGCAATAGTGCTAAAATCCTTCACAAAGCACCAATAGAAACCAGCTAATCCATGGAAACTACGCGCTTGACTCACATTCATGGGAATAGGCCAATTCTGAATTGATTCAATTTTAGATTGATCTACTTCTACCCCATGCTTAGATACAACAAATCCCAGAAATATGACGTTATATTTTGCAAATGTGCACTTCTCTAGATTAGCATACAATTTATTATCACGCAACACTTGCAAAACTTATTGGATATGACTACAATGTTCAGTTCCGTTGTGGCTATAGATAAGTATATCATCAAAATAAACAACCACAAAACGACCAATAAATTCTCTCAAAACATGATTCATTAATCTCATGCATGTACTAGGTGCATTAGTTAGACCAAACGGCATAACTAACCACTCATACAAACCAAAATTTGTTTTGAAAGCAGTTTTCCATTCACCCCCTTCTTTCATCCTAATTTGATGATAACCACTACGCAAATCAATCTTAGAGAAAATAGCAGCAACACTCAATTCATATAGCATATCCTCTAAGTATGGAATAGGATGACGATATCGAGTGATGTTCTTAATAGCTCAACAATCTACACACATGCGCCATGTACCATCTTTCTTAGGCACTAAAATAACAGGAACACCACAAGGGCTAAGAGAAACACGAATGTACCCTTTATCTAGCAATGCTTGTACTTGTTTCTGTATCTCCTTTGTTTCTTCGGGGTTGGTGCTGTAGGGTGCACGGTTTGGTAATGTAGCGCCAGGGATCAAATCGATTTGATGCTCAATGCCACGCAATGGCAGCAATCCTGCGGTTACATCTTTTGGAAACACATCGCCAAAATCCTGCAAAACAGTAGATACACCAAGAGAAATAGGGGTCATGTCGTTAGAAACCAATACCTCGCCCTTATACATGAGCACAAGTTGAATGGTTGTAGGATCCTCACGAAACTCTCCCATATCTTCCTTGGTCGCTAATATCAATAGATTAGGCACTCTCTCACTTTTCGTTATATCACACTTTTTGGGCTCTATTACATCATGTACAGCTGCAACACTATCTCTCCTATCTAGAGGTGCTTCCTTCAAGTTCACTTCTATCTTTTGATGAGACTCATTCACAATCTGTTGTGGTGTCATTGGCTGCAAATTAATCTTCTTGCCCTTGAACTCCAAGTGATATGTATTGGCACGGACACTGTGTTTCACATGGAGATCATACAACCAAGGTCGACCCAATAAGAGATGGCAAACAGTCATATCAACCACATCAAAATCAATAGAATCCTTGTATGGCCCTATTTCAAAATTAACACGTACCATATGGTTTACCTTCATATCACCATTGTCACTCAACCATTGTATATAAGATGGATTGGGATGAGGTAAATAAGTCAAATTCAGCTTTGCACATAACTCCTTACTTGCAAGATTTCTGCAGCTACCTCCATCAATGATTACCTTGCAAGCATTGTTAGGGCCAACGAGTGCTTTGGTTTGGAACAAGTTGCAGCGCTGAGAGTCAACAATAGGCTGCACACTAATATACGTGGAGAGACCACTATGGTAGGCGCATGTTCCGGGAAGGCATCCATACCATCCTCGTTATCATAACCATTGTTGCCACGAGGATCAACATCATCTCCACTCTCATACTCTCCTTGTTCATTGACAAACATCACCTTGCGGTTTGGACAATCTCTCTTGTAGTGTCCTCTACCTCCACAAGTATGGCATTCCACATTGCGCATACGCACAGTTGACATATTGGAACCTGAGCTAGCAGCAGGAGCAGCGGGCTTCCTAGCATTGGAATCATAAGAAGTGGGAGTAGGCTTGGCCGATGGTGCAGTGGCGCCATAGGCGGTGGTGTAGACCTGGCCGAAAATCTGCTGGTAGATGGAAACCTCACACGTGCTTTATCTTCTTCAGCTAATTGTGACTCAGCCTCTCTAGCATGATACAATAGTTCATTCATAGTCTCATACTTGTGATGACGAACACTGCTCTTGATTGGTAGCTTCAAATTGTTGAGAAATCGCTGCATAGTCATCTCAAGAGATTCATGAACTCTAGCACGTTGCATAAGAATCTCCATCTCCATCTAGTACTCATCAACTAACATGGTTCCCTGCCTCAATTGTGTCAACTTGTCAAAAACTGATTGCAAGTAGTTGGTGGGTACAAAATGGTCCTTCATGATGTGCTTAATCTTGTGCCAAGTCATCACGGGAAGGTCATTGCCATCCCTTCTATTTTGCACCATAGCATCCCACCAACGCAAAGCATATCAATCAAATTCTGATGCTGCAAGCTTAATCTTCTTGTCTTCTGGATAATCATACAAACGCTAGAGCTTCTCGATCTTCAACTCCCATGTGAGGTAGGTAATCTTCAGGATCAAGTGAACCATCAAACTTGGGAATTGAGAATTTTGGATTGTCCAAACCATCATCCATAGCTTGGTTAGGGACACGTTGAGCACGCCCAATAGGAGCAAAACCGCGTGCAAAAGTAGGTGCAGCAGCAGGCGTATGTGCAGGGGGATTGGCACATCCCCTGCCATGATGTGGTGCAGCACCAGACGCACTACCTTCATCATCGTCATCGGAAACATCATCAGGTGTGTGTTCCTTCCATTGCTAAATTGCTACTATTAAGGCATCAATGGAACGCTGCAAAGTTGCGACATTGGTATTGATTGATGTCACTTGTGTTTGAATGTTAGCGACCGCGCCTACTTCTGATCCAAGGCCACTTGCATGTCCTGGATATTCTTGTCAATGGCATCTTTTGTGTGAGTAAACACACACGTCAAGTGAGATTTCAACGCCTCATATTCATGCCAAGTAACAAGTTCCTCATCCTTCTTTTTTTGTGGCACAACATCATCATCACTAAGAGACATGATTAGTAGATTAGTGCAAAAATCAAAATCTGCTTGGTGGAATACTCACAACTCACTCACAATTGACAAGAAAGCAGATCTTACCATTCCAAAGTGAATAGAGATGCTTTACCAAACAAAACCAAAGACTTATGTACTGATGTGATGAAGTGAATATCAAGGGTACAAAGAACTATCATAGGGCACACATGTCATTTATGGTGGAGCTGTAGGTATGGTATCCTAAGGACACCGCAAACAAGTCCTAGTGCTCATCGTACAAAATCCAAGAAACCCACACGGTGGAGATAAACATGGCAAAGCAAATTATGAAAAATGAATATTGCAATGCATAAGAGAGATGCTAGTAAAAGCTCAAAATAAACAGGCACAAGATTGCTCAATCTACAAGTGCTATTATCAACTAGGCCTCCAATAATTCACACTTTGATATCTCTTTTTGTCACGCTTGTAGCTCTTTTCTCCTTTTTTATATATACTGATTCTCTTTTCTTTTCTCTGTTTTTTTTATTTTTCAGCTATATAAGCCAATGCAAACACAAGTGCAGCAACTTAGAACAAACTGGGCCGGATAGTTCGGCTGATTTGCACCGGAGACTACGGTCAGGTCGTGTAGTCCGGTGTAGATATGTCGGATAGTCCGGTTTTTGCTTGTCGAAAATTTCTGCACTTTGAAACCCTAATGTGCAGTCTGTCAGAGCAAAGCAACTAGTCTCGTGGGTATGTTCCTAAGTACGGATGCTATAGATAGGTTGTGTCTATGGTATGCAAACAAAGGTACGCTATGTGGACTTGGACAAACAATGAAAAACTTGCGGAAAACGGTGATGGTGGACTCGGTGGAAAACAAGATCAAACGCTAAACCTAGACACAAATGAAAAATAGACTTCTACGAGAAAGACCTGCAGATCGGATCTGCAAGAAGACACGATCAGCAACTAAAACTCGAAAATGATGCAATCTAGTCTATGGCAAAACTTTTTGTAAGGCTTTTTCTATATAGGATAGAAAATAAACTAATCTGTGGATGGATTTGTGGATTCTCACCAAGTAAACAAGGAAATCTGATACCAAGATGATATGGGGTGGCCTAATTTTCTCAGCAAGCAGTTGTCGATGATGATGGTGGATGATAGATAACTAGCATGTAGCTATCAACTCTCCCGCTCAAACCCTGATGCCAATGCAATAGCTCTCAAACCCTGTGGGATATTCATAACACCACGCTCTTGCACACACAGCCATCGACCACAAATGGTAGTTTGCAATCTACTAATTCCCAATGGAACAATAGATCACACTCAATTGCAGTAGTATAATTCGATCACAGGGTAATTCTAGAGGTTCTTTGAAATAAAAAACTCCAAAATAGTTTAAATGTGGTCTAAACCCTAACTATGGGACGTCCCAGGGCTAATAAGGGCAACTGGGACAACTAGAAATCGAAACTAAGACGCGTAGGACTCAAACTGATACATGCTGACTCGGACTAGATTCGATCGGTGGGACCATAGTCTGGTGGAATTGGGCCGGACATTCCGGTCGGGCCGGACACTCAGGATGGATCCATCCGGATAGTCCGGTCTGGCCGGAAACTTCAGAGTTTCCGGCTGGTGTCCTGGTAGTGTCCGATTTGGTGTACAGATTGTCCGCACCAACTCTTCTTTCGGGCAGGCCGGACAGTCCGGGTGGACTCGGTCGGACACTCTGGTTGCTGCAGAGCTTTTTGCCTTCGTCTTGATGATCTTCTCTTGTGCGTTCCTCCTGCTCCTCCCTCGCACATCCTTGGGCGATCATCATGCTTGTTTCTCCAACGAACCTGATCATACATAAATGCATAGACTTAGGTTGTATAAAGTTCTCATCAATTAATGTACCAGATTCGTTTAGGAGTAAATTCACCTGTTGTTCAAGTAGCTTAGCAGAAGCTCTTATAATGGGTCCAATTCAAATCTCATTGGACTGATCCTTCCTTGTAACAGCTGGAACATCTTCAGTAGTAATTGGGGTAGGTTTAATTGTAGGGATGTCCTCATCACATACATCATTCTTCGACCTAGTAAGAAGTGTGGCATGGAGTGCCATTGATGATATTGGAGAAAGACTCAAGTGGAGGTTGCACAACACTCAAGAGGACCTCAAGGAAGAAATGAAGAAGAACCATGAGCTGGAGAAAGAATACAAGAGGCTTAGGAAGGATATCATTGATCTGGTCTTGGAGCTATGCGACCAAGACAAAGTAATTTCTTCCAAGGATGCTCTTATTGCGTCCATGAAGCCCTGATTGTGAAGGAAGATGGATCTACTCTGGATGCACCCTATAATGTGACCACCACCATAGTATTCCCGTTTATACATTATCTACCATGTTAGTGTATTGATCATATCCACATTTGGGGTATGTCATATCTTAGTTGTGTGTTCGCTTTGTTGTGATGAACCTTGTTGTTTGAGAATTGAATTGGTCATGTTTGAATTTATGAGTGGGTTGTACTTTGTTTATTATGTTTTATCTCATGGCTAGGCGTTTATCTTGTTAGCCAGTTAGAAACCAGGACGCATACAGAATTTGAGAACACATATTTTAATTCTGATGTTTTAATCTAAATTGTTTTCAATACATTTTACTTCTCGTAATTCTACCATTGTCAAATGTTCCCACACTCCTCTCAATTTAAAAAGTGATAGATGGCAGACGAGTACACGCTTTTCTTCACCGCCAGAGATGCTGGAGACCACCACTTTAGCCACAACTTGGCCAAGCTGACTGAAAGTCTGTCATTACCTCGCCCAGAGTTCAGGGGCAAGCAGGTGTCCATGGAGCCCAGACTTACACGCTTTGAGATCGAGACTAGGATCCGCGGACCTCTTGTCGCCCCAATGACCCAACACATAGTGTATGTCTAGAAGTGCAATGACTAGGAAGGTGGACTCGATATAGCTATGCATGACGCCATGTCCTGCCTCTGTTTCATGTTCAAGTCAGTTTTGCTGAATGACTCATTCCATCAGTTTGGAAGGCGCACTACTGATGGTACTCCCGTTTGGTACACCAATGGGAAAGAGAAGATGACCCCTTGTGCCTTTCAGTTGATGGAGATGAAAGGCCTCACTACCAACATGGAGTTCGTGATTCAGTATGAGATGGGGAAGAATGAGGATGCCCAAGTCACTATGCAACAGATGAAGAATAGTATGGATGGGCATCATGCCTACATCAGCACCCTAGAGACTACATCACAGAATGTAGGACAACATGTTGATGAGTTGCTCAAGAAGAATAGAGCACTGAAGAAGAAGATGTAGTAGATCCTTCAGGCCATACCAGGAACTTCTGCCACCCCAGTAGATCAGTTGATGAACAAATCCAAGAAGGAATAGCCCGATGAGGACATGAAGAAAGAGCCTCCTGGGATCCAGCCACATATCTCAAGCAAGGAGGCATTGATGCAACAGAAGCTTCAGATGAGCATTGAGTACAAGAAGTGCATCATGCCCCATGCTTAGGTGGGATCACCAACATCGAGGCATACCGATAGTTCATCGTTATCCTGTTAGATCATCGACCATATCTTCTTATAAGATAAGGCATCACTAGATCATTGCTTTCCTTTCATGGAACCTTTGTTCTTTAGGCTTTTTTGTTTATGTTGAATCATTTGTGATATGGGGTGGTCCGATCTTCTCAGCAAGCACTTGTCGATGATGATAATGGTGGATAGATAAATAGCCTGTAGCTATGAACTCTCCCGCTCAAACCCTGATGCCAATGCAACATCTCTCGAACCCTGTGGGATATTCACAACACCACCCTCTTGCGCACGCAGCCGTCGACCACGGACGGTAGTTTTGCAATCTACTAATCCCAATGGAACAACAGATCACACTAAATTGCAGTACTATAATTCGATCACAGGTTAATTCCAAAGGTTATAAAAAGAAACAACTCCAAAATAGTTTTAACGTGGTCTAAACCCTAACTATGGGGCATCCCATGTCTTATAAGGGCGGCTAGGGCGGCCAAAAACCGAAACTAAGACACGTAGGACTCAAACTGATACATGCCGACTCGGACCAGATTCGGTCGGCGGGCGGATAGTCCGGTGGAAATAGGCCGGACATTCTGGTCTGGCCGGACACTCCGGGTGGAGTCAGCCAGACAGTCCGGTCTGGCCAGAATCTTCAAAGTTTCCGGGTGGTGTCCAGGTAGTGTCCGATTTGGTGTACTGATTGTCCGCACTAATTCTTCTCTCGGGCAGGCCGGACAGTTCTGGTGGACTCGGCCGGACACGCTGGTTGCTGCAGAGCTTCTTGCCATTATCTTGATAATCTTCTCTTGCGCCCTCCTCCTGCTCCTCCTTCGCGCATCCTTGGGAGATCATGATGCTTGTTTCTCCAATGAACCTGATCATACTAAATGCATAGACTTAGGTAGTATAAACTTATCATCAACTAAAGTACTAGGTTCGTTTAGGAGTGAATTCACCTGTTGTTCAAGTAGCTTACCACGAGCTCTCGTAATGGGTCCAATTCTAATCTCATTGGACTGATCCTTCCTTGCAACAACTGGAACATCTTCAGTAGTAGGGGTGGGTGTAAGTATAGGAATGTCCTCATCATCTCCCCCCCCTTCAAAAGGCGTCGACATCGACACTCCAAGGTCTTCTCCAGCATATGGTGATAAATCAGCAACGTTGAAACTGTTACTAACTCCATCAAACTCATCAATAGGTATATCAATCGAGTAGGCATTATCATTAATTTTGGCTAACACCTTGTAAGGACCAGCACCACGTTGTTTCAATTTAGATTGTCGCAGTAGTGGGAACCTGTCCTTGCACAGATGCACCCATAAAATGTCGCCAGGCTTGAACAAAACTTCCTTCCTTGCTTGATTCCTTGCAGCAGCAATGTTCTTGCCTTTCTTCTCAATAGCCTCTCGAGTCTTCTCATGAATCTTCTTCACATATTCAGCACGCTTTGATGCCTCCATATGAACTCTCTCATGTAATGGAAAAGGCAACAAATCAAGTGGCGTCAATGGCTTGAAGTCATACACCACCTCAACAGGATAAAGCTGAGTAGTCGAATGCACAACCCTATTGTATGCAAACTCAACATGTGGCAAACACTCTTCCCACTCCCGCAGATTTTGTTTTATGATAGTCCTTAGAAATTGTGACAATGTTCTATTCACCACATCCGTTTGACCATCTATTTGGGGATGACATGTAGTACTGAACAACAACTTCGTTCCCAGCTTCCCCCATAAGGTCTTCCAAAAGTAGTTCATGAACTTCACATCACGGTCAAAAACAATCGTCTTGGGTACTCCATGTAATCTCATGATATCCCTGAAAAATAGGTTAGCAACATGCAACACATCATCGCTTTTGTGGCAGGCAACAAAATGAGCCATCTTAGAGAACCTATCCACTACCACAAATATAGAATCATGACCTCTCTATGTTTTAGGTAGACCTAGCACAAAATCCATACTAATGTCTTCACATGGTGTAGTAGGTGTAGAGAGAGGTGTATACAAACCATGAGGCTTCAATTTTGATTTGGACTTGTGGCATGTAATGTAACGACTCCCAAATTTGTACACATCACGCCTCATCTTGGGCCAATAAAAATGATCAGCTAGCATGAGCAATGTCTTCTCATGCCCAAAGTGACCCATCAAACCACTAGCATGTGATTCCTACACTAAGAACAACGCAACGATGATTCTGGAATGCATAGTTTGTTAGCTCGAAATAAATATCCATCATGTATATGATACTTATCCCATGCGTTTTTGAGAGCACACAAATGCTATGGTTTAGCAAAATCATGGTTAGTTGCATAAACTGCACAAATACTCTCTAATCCAGGAATTTTAACATAAAGATTTTTCAATAGCATTTTTTTCCTAGTCAAAGCACCAGCAACTACATTCTCTTTTCCCTTCTTATACTTAATGATGTAAGGAAAAGATTTAATAAACTCAACCCATTTAGCTAATCTTCTATGCAAGTTTGATTGAGCTTTCAAATACTTCAATGCTTCATGATCAAAACGTATGATAAATTCTTTTGGCCACAAATAATGTTGCCAAACTTCAAGAACTCTAACAAGTGCATATAATTCTTTATCATAAATAGGATAATTTAATCTAGCACAAATAAGTTTCTCAGAAAAATATGCGATAGGGCGACCCTCTTGCATCAAAATGCCACCAATTCCTATACAACTAGAATCACATTCAACTTCTAATTGCTTCGAAAAATCAGGTAATGCAAGTAATGGTGCAGAAGTAAGCAAACGTTTCAATGTATCAAAAGCAGTATCTTGGGCTACGCCCCACAAAAATGGCACACCTTCCTTAGTCAAATCATTCAATGGTGCAGCAATAGTGCTAAAATCCTTCACAAATCGCCTATAGAAACCAACTAATACATGGAAACTACGCAGTTGACTCACATTCATGGGAATATGCCAATTCTGAATTGATTCGATTTTAGATTGATCTAGTTCTACCACATGATTCGATACAACATATCCCAGAAATATGACCTTATCTTTTGCAAATGAGCAATTCTCAAGATTAGTATACAATTTATTATCACACAACACTTTCAAAACTTGTCGGATATGACTATAATGTTCAGTTTCATTGTGGCTATAGATAAGTATATTATCAAAATAAACAACCACAAAACGACCAATAAATTCTCTCAAAACATGATTCATTAATCTCATGAATGTACTAGGTGCATTAGTAAGACCAAATGGCATGACTAACTACTCATACAACCCAAATTTTGTTTTGAAAGCAGTTTTCCATTCATCCCCTTCTTTCATCCTAATTTGATTGTAACCACTATGCAAATCAATCTTAGAGAAAATAGCAGCACCACTCAATTCATCTAGCATATCCTCTATGCGTGGAATAGGATGACGATATCGAATAGTGATGTTATTAATAGCTCTACAATCTACACACATGCGCCATGTACCATCTTTCTTAGGTAATAAAATAATAGGAACAACACAAGGGCTAAGAGAAACATGAATGTACCCTTTATCTAGCAACGCTTGTACTTGTTTCTGTATCTCCTTTGTTTCTTCGGGGTCGGTCCTGTAGGGTGCGCGGTTTGGTAATGTGGCGCCAGGTATCAAGTCTATTTGATGCTCAATGCCAGCAATGGAGGCAATCCTGCTGGCACATCTTCTTGAAACACATCGCCATAATCCTGCAAAAGAGTAGATACACCAAGAGAAATAGGGGTCATGTTATGGGGTAACCCCGTGGGGGCCCGATCTTCACGGGTCTCGTGGTCAAATCAATGGGAAAGTGAGGGGAAAGGGAGAAGGTAGCGGAAGCGGACTCACACCTCACAAAGAACATGATGAACACACGCAAAACTCACACGATACCGGTCTGATAGAATCCTCGCAAGGAAAGATCGGTCAACGTGCTCCCTCGATCCCATGCGGACAGGGAAGAACACCTTGGAGAGGGTCTTGACGTCTTGTCAAAGGGACACTGATGCCAAGGCCTTGTACAACAAGGGAGGCGCGATGCAAACTCCAACGAGGTGGTGACCATAGTCGATCCCCTTTGGTAGAAGGGGATGAGGCAAAACTAGAGATTCCACAAAGGGGGTTGTCTTTAGTATATCACCTATGCCTAGGGTTACATGAGGGGGTGGGGGCTAATGGGGATATGCCGAAGGGGGTATGCCCAGCAGGACATTCCGATTAGGCCGAAGGGCCTGCGAGTGGACCTGAAGGACGGCGACTGGAGTACGACTGAAGGAAAGGCCTAGCGACTGGAGACTGAAGGCCTGGAAGCGTACTTGAAGCCCAGTCGGATTAGGTCAAAAGCCTCCGAGTCCATATCTTGCTTGGTTGTAACTTGTAAACCTTAGCGAGGTGACTCCTATATAAACCTCCCTTGGGTATCCTTAGGACTTATGTTCCATCATACACCCCCTCAAGCGACTCACTGCTTAGACGCCGAGCTCGCAACCCCTGTAACTCGCTCTCCATTAATCCAATCTAGCAGGAGTAGGTCTTTACCCTCCGGGGGCCAAACCTGGGTAAACCACGTGCATCTTCCCCCATCTCGCACCGCAGATGGCCGCTAGCTCTTTCTCACGTTACAATCAATCGCTGCTAGTAGCAGCGACTGTCGTGGCCATTTCCACGACAGTGGCGCCCACTGTGGGGCATAGCAGTACTGGCCTGAGTTCTGTGGCGAGACCCTATTCGCCGATCGACCGGTCGCTCGCCACCGGCCGCATGATCACCATCGGTGGGATCTTACAGATCCTGCCCAACAGCTACATCCCGACATCACGCCCGGTCACTCACGGCGCGGTGATGCCGGACGGCTCCATCAACCTCTTCGTCGACTTCACCGGCACGGTCGACCCAGCTGCAACGGTAATCGTCGGCGGATCGCCACCGCACCACGATCTACTCTCGGAGGAGCAGGTCCGCTCCATCAGGAGCCTCGTCACCAAGTACGACTCGGTCGCCAGCGACACGGCCGAGACCAATGCCGCGACCAACGACGAGGCCCTAAACAACGACGCCGACTCCGCGACCCCTGCCTCGGTCGACGGATCTATCACTGCCGCATCACGAGAGGACTCCATCACGCGAGTCTCCAACCCGGAGGATTTCGAGGACCCTTCCATCCTCGGGATCTTCGATTCCGATTCCGGCTCGGAGTCACCTGAAGACTTCTGCGCCAGATCCAATCGCTTTAACACGATCTACATGGCGGGAAGCATGGCCGCCCTACCAGATCCGATCTCCATGCCGATCCCGCCGACTGCTATAGCCACAGAGGTGGAGGAAGCCTGCCTGCGACTCGTAGAGGCGCAACGCGACGAACTCGCCGAGCGCGAGAAATACCGCCTTGAGCGAGAAACGGCACGGGAGCTATCGCTCTATCACCAGCGTCGCATCAGGACCCGCCTGAACTCCAACGTCCAGGGTCGCGTCCTGAACATCAACGACGAAAGCGACCCCGCACGCGCGGCCGAGCACGAATACTGCGAGAACGCGCCGCCAGGCGGAAGCAACCCCATGAGACCACCACCCGGCGCACCAGTGACCGGAGCCCCTCCACCACCCATTGGTCGCGCGCCCCCGCCAGACCAACCGCGGATCATCATCTCGCCTCAACTCCGCGACGCCAACGGACTACCACTCTACTCCACCCCGATGGACAATGTCTTTGCGGCCGACGCCGTGCCAACCTCGACGTCCAAGGTGACAGCATGCTGCAGATCCAGTATGCCAAGGCCCTACTCGCTAGGGCCGTCGAGCAACAAGCTGTGCGAGTCGACCCACGGGGGCGGATGTATTCCCGTTCCTCAGCAAGCAGAGCAGCATCAAGCGGTCACCCCACTGTCGCCAACGCATTGACCTGCCCTCCACCGCAGCCGCTGGCGAACCAGCCGCGGTCCGCCAACCCCGCGTTGTCCACCAACGAGCCGCGACTGGCGAATAACATGGTCGCCGCCAATGGCCAGCCCATTGATGCCCGAACGAACATCATTAACAACCAGGCGTGGTGGGAGCGCCAGCCCAACGACTTGAGGCACACGTTCACCAACCGCGGCGACCCGAAACCAAGAGGCTCGCTTAGTTGAGTAGGACCGCAAGGCTTCAGGCCCATGATCCGTGGGGAAAAATACCCCGCCAACTTCAAGGCTCCCAAGGAGATCGAAAAGTATGATCCGACGTATGACCCAGCTATCTGGCTGGACACATACCTCATGGCAATGGGAATCGCAGGCCACACCGACCTGCTCGCCGCTCACTACCTCCCCCTGATGATGGTGGGTGCGACTCGACAATGGATCAACACCCTCCCTGCCGACAGCATCGATTCCTGGGAAGAAATGTGGGACGCCTTCATCAGGCACTTCTAGGGCTCCTACACCCGTGCCACCACCATAGAAGACCTGGAGCGATACATCCAGGGACAACGCGAGTCGACTTGCCGCTGGATTCAAAGATGGCAAGAACTATGGATCAACGCCTCCGACATCCACCCAGATACGGCGATACATTGCTTCAAGAACGCGTGCTGGTATGAACCCCTGGACGCTAAGATCAAGAGGGTCTACCGGACGCTCGACAACATCCCTGACCTCCTCGAGATCGCCAAGCGCTATGTGGAGGAGGACCCCAACCAAGACTTCGACGACGAGTCGGGAGGAAGACGTCGAACCAGCATCCACGATTGCGGGCGCCTACGCGACATGCGCTACAGAAACACCCGCATCATCGGCAAGCACCGCACGGACAGGCGACTCGACTTTGTCGCCAACGCCGGCTACGGCTAGCGCGACCCCAAGAGCTACCGCAGCGACAGAGGAAATTACCACGACAGTGGAAACTACCGCTCCAACAATACAGCGAGGCCGAAATTCGACCCTGCTGCCCTACTCCACCAGCCCTGCATCTACCATAGCAGGGAGGGAAAACCCGCCACCCACACCACCGCGGATTGCCACTCTCTCAAAGAGATTGAAAAGGCGAGGCGAGCAAGGGAGGACCCCAACAACAACCCACCCTGGGACAACGGGAACATTGGCGGCTTCGGCAACACCATCGGCTCGCTACACACCTTCACCGGACTCGGCACCAAGAGCGAGAGGAAGGTGCTCGCCCGCGTAGTCGCCGTCAATGCAGTGACACAGGTCGACATCCCACATTCCCTCAACTGGTCTGAGCAGAGCATCACTTGGAGTCGCTAGGACTATGCCCCCAGAATCGAGTACCCAGGGCGAGTCGCCCTGGTAGTCAGGCCCAAAGTGGCCGATACTGGCTACCCAAGACATTGATGGACGGCGGGAGCTCCATCAACATCATGTATCTGGACACGTTCAAAAGGCTACAGCTCCCGGAGTCGGCAATCCAGCCGACCCTGACAACCTTCCACGGTATCGTCCCTGGTCGGAAGGCATACCCGATTGGAAAAGTGACGCTACCCGTCACCTTCGGCACACCGGCGAACTACCGCACCGAGCGAATCGAGTTTGAGCTCGTGAACTTTTGCAGCCCCTACCACTGCGTGCTGGGACGCCAGACGTTTGCCAAATTCATGGCGACCCCCCACTATGCGTACAACATGATGAAGCTCATAGGGCCAAGCGGCATCATCACCATCCACGGCGACCCCGATATGGCCATGGAATGCGAAGATAAAGGAGCCGAGCTCACCGACACCATCATCGCTGCGGAAACCGACCACGCGGAGGAACTCGTGAAATACGCGGGCAGCATCAACCAGGACGACCTCACCATCCTGAAGAAACCAACCGCCGCGAACTCCACGTTAGAGGCGACCACGCACACCCGCACCGTCGAGCTCGTCCCGGGCGACTCCAGCCAGACGGTCACCATAGGGGTGCACATGAGCCCCGCATAGGAAACCACGCTCATCAGGTTCCTCCGTGAGAACCGCGACATCTTCGCATGGAAGCCATCTGACATGCAAGGTGTCCCGAGGGAACTTGCTGAGCACAAACTCAACGCCGACCCCAAAGTGCGACCAGTAAAGCAGTCGCTACGGCCCTTCAATGAAGAGCGCCGTCGAGCAATCGCCAAAGAAGTACAGCGCCTGCTAGCCACAGGCTTCATTCGGCCAATCAAATACTCCAAGTGGCTAGCAAACCCAGTCCTGGTTCTAACAAAGAACAACACATGGAGAATGTGTATCGACTACACCAACCTCAATAGCGCCTGCCCGAAGGAGGAGTTCGTCCTACCGTGCATCTATCAGATCATCGACTCAACCGCGGGATCGGAGTCACTGTGCTTCCTCGATGCTTACTCTGGTTACAACCAGATCAAGATGGCGGTCGAGGATGAGGAGAAGACAGCGTTCATCATACCATTCGGTGCCTTCTGCTACACGGTCATGATGTTCGGCCTGAAGAACACCGGTGCCACATACCAGAGATGCATGCAGGAGTGCCTAGCGAGCCAAATTGGCTGCAACATTCATGTCTACATCGACGACGTGGTGGTAAAATCCACCCGCCAGGACGACCTGCTCGCCGACCTGGCCAAAACCTTCGCAAACCGGTGGAGGTACAACATCAAGCTGAACCCCGGAAAATGCACCTTCGACGTCCCCACCGGACAGCTCCTGGGATATGTAGTCTCCAAGTGACACCACCAAGATCGACACCATCGCGTGACTCAGGAAACCCAAGTGCCTGCGCGACGTCCAGAAGTTAGCAGGGCGAGTCGCGGCCCTCAGTCGCTTCACCCCCCGACTAGGCGAGAAGGCAATGCCCCTCTACCACCTGATGCGCAAGAACCCCACGTTCCAATGGGACGCGGAGGCCGACGATGCACTCAAAACGCTCAAAGAATTGCTACTCGCGGCTCCACTCCTCGCCGCTCCACTCGACAAAGAGCCAATGCTTGTCTATGTCGTGGCCTCCACTCGAGTCATCAGCACCGTGATGGTCGTCGAACGATCGGAGGAGGGCAAGGAGCACCTCATACAACGCCCTCTCTACTACATCGGCGAAGTCCTGACAGATTCATGACAGCGCTATCCACAGTACCAAAAACTGGTGTACGCGGTATTCTGAGCTCAGCAACGACTCCCACACTATTTCCAGGAGCACCCGATCACGATGGTCTCCTCCGCACCTCTGCAGGACATAATACGCAATCGCGAGGCGACTGGGCGAGTCGCCAAGTGGGCCGTCGAAATCGGTGTCCACAACATCAAATACGAGCCCCGCAAAGCGATCAAGTCACAAGCCCTAGCTGATTTCCTCGCAGATTGGGAAGAAGCACAGCAGCCGGAGAAGCTCCCGTACCTCCACTACTGGTCGCTCCATTCTGACAGCTCTAAGAACGCCGATGGCGCAAGGGCCAGGGTCATACTAACCTCTCCCAAAGGATACAAGCTCCGCTACGTGCTCCACCTCAACTTCAAGCCCTGCACCAACAACATGGCAGAATACGAGACCCTCCTCCACGGCATGAGAGCCGCTAAGGAGATGAACGTCAACCGCTTACGATGCTATGGCGACTCCGACTTAGTCGCCGGCCAAGTCGCCAGGACATGCGATGCCGTCTCTCCAACAATGATCACGTACCGCCAAGCGGTAGACCGGCGGGGAGGACACTTTGATGGCTATTCCGTCGAGTGGATCGACAGACGCAAGAACAAGGAGGCAGACGCCCTTTCCCACATCGGATCGGCCTGACAAGCGCCACCAGCAGGCGTCTTCCTCAACATCATCCACAAACCTTCGGTCAGCTCACCAAAGGAGATCGACGTCGGGATACCACTTCAACCAGAGCCGGCCCTAGTCGCCATGGTTGTGGGAACCTAGAGACTGGACAGCACCATACGTCGCCTTGTTGGAGCACAAGATCCTTCCAAGCAACGAGACGGAGGATCGAATGATCGTGCGCCGCTGCAAATCCTTCATCATCATCAATGGCGAGCTCCACAGACGCAACGTGACTGGCGTGTTCCAGCACTGCGTACAGCCAGAAGAAGGACGCAAGATCCTCTAGGACATTCACGCCGGCGACTGCTGCCATCAAGTCGACGCCAAGTCGCTAGTCGGAAAGGCCATGCGGCATGGTTTCTACTACCTCACCGCACACACCGACGCCACCAACATCGTCCAGCGATGCGTCGGGTGCCAGAAGTACGCCCACCGGACGCACCGCCCTGGTTCGGCACTCAAGACCATCCCCATCACATGGCCATTTGCCGTATGGGGCATGGACATGGTAGGCCCGTTCAAGAAGGCCCCATCTGGCTTCACCCATCTCCTGGTCGCGGTTGACAAGTTCACAAAATGGGTCGAGGCCAAGCCAATCAAAAAGTGCGACGGCAAGACGGCCACCAAGTTCTTACGCGAGCTCATTTATCGATACGGCTACCCGTACAGCATCATAACGGACAACGGCACAAATTTCGCCAAGGGGACAATGGCGGAATTATGTGAAGAACATGGCATATGACTCGACCTCGCTTCAGTCGCCCACCCGGAGTCGAACGGCCAAGCAGAACGTGCCAACCAGAGCGTCCTCCATGGGCTCAAGCCACGACTCCAGGTGCCCCTCGAGCGCACCCCAGGATGCTGGGTCGATGAGCTCCCTCCGTAATAAGGGGGATCCGCATGTCCGTCAATCGCTCCACCGGGTTCACACCCTTCTTCATGGTGTATGGCACCGAGGCCGTAATGCCAACTGACCTGGAACACGATTCACCTCTAGTCGCAAAACTACGTCGAGGCGACCAACGAGGTCGCCCGCCAAAACAACATCGATTAACTCGACGAGGCACGCGACCTGGCTCGCTCCCGCACCGCCATCTACCAGCAAGGACTCCACCGCTACCACAACCGCTGAGTCCGGACTCGCACCTTCCAGGAAGGTGACCTGGTCCTACGACTGGCCCAAGACAAGAAAGGCATGCACAAATTCTCCCCCCCATGGGAGGGACCATTCGCCATAGGGCGTGTCCTCGACAACGACGCCTACTACCTCATCGACATACGGGGTGACGGCCAGCTCGAGGTCGGAAGGCCATGGAATGTAAACCTTCTTAGAAAGTTCTATACATAGAACCTCAAATTGTACTCAGCTAGCATATATAATGAAATTCATTCGGATCACACAAATTGTGTCTACTCGCCATATTCTTGTGCCACTCGCACTCATACAAATCAGCAATATTCTACTCACGGAAGTCAACCTTTGGTCGAGCGACCGGTACGGCTAAGTAGCGCGGCACAAGGGCACCAGGAATACTCGGGCCTTGGGACGTCCATGAAAACGCCAACCTGGAGCTGCCATTGGAGTCGCCTAGCTCAACTGGCCCACCGGGCCAAGACAACCAGTATACGCTTCTCACAGCGACCTATCCCTACCATCCTCGTACAAAGCGACTCGAACGGTTAAGTACCACACATGGGGACTCCGCAAAACAGAAACCCCCACGCGGCTCGGGAACACATTAAGTAAGAGGGCTGCCTTGGACTCGCCCAGCGACTGGCTCTCCGAGCCAGGGGAAGAGACGCGTTATAAACAATGCATTAAGAACCTGCAACAGGAACGCGCCCAATACGGTTGAGCACCACGCTCGGGGACTCACCTACAAAACAATCCCACTCACGCTCGGGGACTCGCCCCTCAGAAGACGCGAGAGATAAAACAATGCACAACCAAAATAAAACACAAAAGTATACAATCGAGTTATACCCCATTAAAGGGCGGACACGCTCGGGGACTCGCTCAATCAAAAATAAACACACCACACAATCCTAGTCGCAATACGAGTCGATTGACTCCCCTTGGCATATATTACAAAATGTTGGTCATATTACAGCAGTCGCCACTTAGCATACATTACAAACTGCCCAACTACATTGTCTACTCCACAGGTCCAGACGAAGAAGCACCACCACCCCCCTTGACACGAACAAAAGCCTGCCACGGGTTCGTTGGGTAGGTTGTTAGCGACTTTGACAACGCCGACCGAAAGGGCTGTTCCGACTTCATGTCACAATGCTCCAGCTCGGGGTCGCCAGGCCAACACCGTTTCCTGGTACGGAAGAAGATCCCCCATCGCCAACACCCGATTGGCAAAAGGGGCGGCCTTTGCAGTCAGCTTCAGTACCTCCGACATCTCCACTGTGCCAGTCGCCGACGGGGAGCCGCTGGTCATGTCATCAAGGTCGAAATCGTCAAGGAAGTGGGCGAAACCCAGGCTCAATGTCGTGGTGGCCCCATGCCTGAACGTCGAGCGTGCCATCCACTCCACGATGACAGGCACCTCCTCCAGATAGCACCACACCTCCGTAAGCCCCCCAGGAATAACCTCAGTGGGGGACATGCCTTGAAGAACCGCTTGGACGCATAACACCAAAGCCGTGGCCGCGTTCACCACGGCAGTCACGCACTGCGAAGCGCTGAAGGTTTGAACCACCGGGTCGCTTTGCCCTATCACAGCTGCAAAATCAGACATCAGTGAAACTACGGACTTCCCCAATCAGGGACTCGCCAAATGAGTCAGGCAAAGATGGAGAGTCACCGAGGAGTTTGTGGCAGTTCTCTGTGACATGCTTCTCCAAGGCGGAATGATTATTTTGCAGCCCCATGATGATCGAATCCGCGGCCTTGCGTTCCTCCTCAGCCGCAGCAACAGCAGCCTTCGCTCGGTCCTCAGAAGAAACTGAAGCCGCTCTGACTCCTCCAAGTCATGGACCAGCGAGGCAATTCGCCCATTCGCCGTGTCCAGTTTGGTGACTAGAACATACCCTTCACGACCCTTGGAAATTGCAGCCGGGAGACCATCTGAAAGAGAAATCCTCAGCGCGTCATACAACAATAGGTCATATATGAAAGAGAAAGGGAAAGAAAGGCAGGTACTTACCAATAGTTTCCTGGAGTCGCCGATTAGCCTCCTGAGCTTCGCGCAGATCCCTTTCCAAGCGCTCCCTTGCGGCATGCCGGTCGGTCGATTCCTTTTGCAAACCCTATAGAGACAACAATGTTCAGTACTTACCAAAGAACAATATCAAGTTCCTAGCTGCTCAAATTCAGCGACTAGGAACTCTGGGACTAGAAAGTAGAAGCAATTCAGTGCCTAGCCACTGAAATTCAGTAGCTAGACACTCGGGGACTGGAAAGTAGAAGCAATTCAGTGCCTAGCCGCTGAAATTCAGCAGCTAGACACTCGGGGACTGGACATACCTGAATGGCGGCGCCAACCATTTTATGAAGCTCGCCAGCATCAGTCGACGGGATCGTGAAGGAGGTGCACCCACGACGAGACCCAATGTCTCCATCGACGACCTCCGGCTGCAGGGTTGTTGTCCGCACACCTGGAACCCTCACCATGAAGCTGTGGAACGCCGCCGACGCCCTAGCCGGGCGCTTAGTCGTCGGAGCCGCGCTCCCCGTCAGAGGGCGATGCGATCGCTCCGATCAAGACCATCGCCTCTTCGACGACTACAGCTGGGTCGATCCCCTTGGTGCTAGTCATCTCGACGAATCATCGGCACCGTCTCTTTGCCTCTTCATGCCTTCCACGCCCGCTGCATCATCAGCAGACTTCCTCTTCTTGGGGAGGTCGCCTTCTCCTGTGGTAGCGGTCGGCGGAATCTTTGCCACCGAAGGACGACCGATCTTTTTGACTCCGGACCTGTCAAAACGTCAAAATCAACACAAAGACGACACAAGATGGAACACAATTTGGAATGGAAAATGCAAGGCTTACTTGGCGACTGGGAGAACACGCAGCCCGGTGCTGATGTGGGCAGGCTTATCCAATTCTGGACATAGCTTGTGAGTGAGCCCCCTATCAAAGATGTCTGAAGCCCATGACACCGCGGGCTTCCTCGACGACGACGCCGGGGTCGCCGGAACTTCTGGCTCACGGCCGCTCTCAACGGCTGCGGCGACTTTGTCGCTGCTGCCTCAACCGCTTCCTGGCTTGGAACCCCCAAAACCGTTGGCGCAATCACCGCCAGGGGAACCTCTACTGCTGCCTCGGTGTCCTCTCCCTCCAACCCCTTCGTCGGGATCGCATCCTCTGGGCCTTGTGGGAGATTTCGGGGGTGTCTTCATCGTCAGAGTCATCATCTGACTCAAACACCTCCACCGACTTGGACGGCGACATTGGCTTCTTTTTCTGGTGACTTGGGCTTGCGTGCGGGCTTCGATGGTGTGGCCGTACGCCAGGATGTGTGCTCCTGCGCGACTTTGTCGCCTCCTTCGTGTTCATCGAGGCTACGACTTGCCTCGAACTCGCGCTGTTTCTGCATGCGAGTCTTGCGACCTACAGGCGCTGGGGGAGGGATCTCCTCCTCCTCGTCGTCGCTGTCAGAGGAGTCTCCTTTGGAGGCCTCCTCGAGCTCCCGGGGGACCTCTTAATCAAGCGGAGGAAGCCAGCCCTCCAACACCTGAAATAGTTGAGAACCACCACGAGTAAGTACCAAATGATGTGATTGCGAATCGAGATGCGGAAATGGCGACTAGGGAGAAAATTTACTGTGGGGGCTTCATTCTTCACGGGAGTGTATGGGGCGAGCCTGACCGACACGGTGGTGAATTACGCATCAGTGATCTTCTTTAGGGCGGCCTTGTAGTCCTCGGCCTCCCACGATTCTTTGCTGGTTCAGGAGGGGTCGTGCTTCTCGCTATACTCGTACATCCAATGCGGCCGAGCCGCTAGCGGAACCAGACGCCGCCCGAGCTAGCAGTTGTAAAGGTTGATCGAAGTCAACCCTTTGTCCTTCAGCCTCTGGATCTGGTCCATCATCTCCGCGACAGCCATCCTCTGGTCTTCAGGGAGCTTCTTCGGCGTGAACCGGTGAGGTTCGCTCCTCTCGGCGACGAACTCGGGAAGTGCCACCTCACCGGAGGGAGTGGATTCTTTCACATAGAACCAACTCTTCTTCCACTCGCTGGCGGCTTTATTTGGTAGAAGGAGCTTGATGAAGTTAGCCTTCGGCTTCAATTGGAACATGGCGCCGCCTGCAGCCAATATCAAGCCACCGGACCCCTCACGCCCGATGCGGCCGTGGAAGAGCTCCAACCACAACGGAAAATACGGCCTGTAGCCGAGGTAGCACTCACAGAAGGCGATGAAGATTGCCAGCTGCTCGATGCTGTGTGGGCCGAGATCCGACGGCTTGATCGCGTAATACACGTAGAAGCGCCGGAAGAAGAGCAAGGTGGGGAACCCCAAACCTCTTTCTAGATGACTAGGGAAACAGATGAATTCGCCGGCTCGCGGTTTCGGCTCGGTCTCGGAGGAGGGGGAACCCGCCAGTTCCCCTTGCGGAGGACTCCGGCATCCTCGAAGGACTTGAGCTGGGTTGTGGTGCACTTGGATTTTCCCCATGAGCCTTTGGGAGGCACCCTCAGGAAGGATGTGGAATTGCACGGTGCGGAAGGATCGAATCGGAGGAAGGTAGGAAGATTGAAGGCAGGAAGAGTGAATGTGGGAGAATGAAGAATGTGGGGAAGGATCTGCAGAGCTGATTCGTCACTCCCCTTATATGGGAACGCTACCCGCCAAATTCAGGGTAGCCGTTACCTGCGGTAATTATGCCGAAGTTACCGTTGGGATTTACAACGGATAGTTTGACCAGAATTGATGGTTCGAATCCTCCATTCCACTCACTCCCCGATAGTCCTCTCCATTCGCCAAAGCAGCGACTTGGAAGCAGTGACATTCGGCGAAGCGGCGAATGAAGCCTAGGGAAAATTACCTCGGTTCTAATGGAGTCCATCGCCGACTCGACTGGACGCCCAAATTGGGCTCGCCTACTTCGACCGCCATAGGGACACCTGCGCCTGAATCAGCGATGGCCTTGGGGACTACTGATGGGGATATGCCGAGGGGGTATGCCCAGCAGGACGTTCTGATTGGGCCGAAGGGCCTGCGAGTGGGCCTGAAGGACGGCGACTGGAGTACAACTAAAGGAAAGGCCTGACGACTGGAGACTGAAGGCCCAGAAGCGTACTTGAAGCCCAGTCGGATTAGGTCAAAAGCCTCTGAGTCCATATCTTGCTAGGTTGTAACTTGTAAACGCTAGCGAGGTGACTCCTATATTAACCTCCCTAGTGTATCCTTAGGACTTACGTTCCATCATACACCCCCTCAAGCGACTCGCTGCTTAGACGCCGAGCTCGCCACCCCTGTAACTCGCTCTCCATTAATCCAATCTAGCAGGAGTAGGTATTTACCATCCGGGGGGCCGAACCTGGGTAAACCATGTGCATCCGCCCCCATCTCGCACCGCAGATGGCCGCCAGCTCTTCCTCATGTTACAATCAATCGCTGCCAGTAGCAGCGACTGCCGTGGCCATTTCCCGACAGGGGCACTATATATAGGCTAGCCACTAGTTCAAGGGTACTTTAGGAATAAAAGGGGAAAGTATGGGCAGACTAAGGGGTACATGGGCCAAAGGCCCAGCTGGCGACATGCATGCCCATATGCTCAAGCCGGAGACTCTGGTCTAGGACGGAGATTCCGGTCGGTCTCCGGTCCGTTTCTAGAGGGGCCTTCTGGCTGCCCTCAAGCTTGATCTGGGGTCGGTCCGGAGATGGGCCAGAGACTCCAGGGTATGCAGGCCGGAGACTCCGGTTTGGCCGGAGACTCCGGTGTGCGTAGGCCAGAGACTCCGGTGCTCTAGCTGCTGCTTCTTCCGTGTTCTCTTCCAAGCCTTCGTCTTGTCGGTCTGGTGCTCCAGGCTTCCTCCCATGCCTCCGTACTTGTTGGTGTGAACCTATCATGGATATGGGACAGAGTATGAAGTAATATACCATTCAAGAGGGTAGGAAGTGGGTTTGCATAGAGGAACGGATTCACCATTGGAGTCCATGACGACTTGGCATAAGTTGGAGACCATGATGTGGTAACAACCGAAGGTCGGGCTACATCATCTCCCCCCTTCAAAAAGAGTCGTCCTCGACTCTGCACGCTCATCACAAAGTAGAAGATGTTGAGAGGCCTTCTTGATCCCGGGGTTCACCATATAGTTGTCCTCGGGAAGATTGACTTGACAACACTTCAATGTTCCTTCACTTTCCATGAAGCCTACAAAGCTCATAACAAAAGCAAAGAAACACTCAAAGCGTAGCCAATTCATGAAGATAATAGCATGAGTCCTCAAGTAGATTGAAGTCACCTTATGGTGTAGAGATAGCTCGTTAAAGGGTAGCCATAGGTAACTCTCTGCGGTTCGTCTTATCAACTCTTTGTCCATAGAGGTTGACGCGTAAGCAATTGTACCTTCGCACAACAAAGACCAAGCAACATATGTTTGTGTGTGATAGAGGAGCATGTCATTTGTAGCATGTCCATTCTTGTTCACAACACTATTAGCACAACGCAAGTATAGCAAACTAAATGCATATGCAAGGTCAAAGTGCATGGAAATCACTTGAACATCATCCAAATGTGGGAACTCAAAAATTCCATATAACATCTTAGTGTGGCACTCAAAGCAATTGAATAAAATATTGATCAACATATTTGATGCAATAATAGGAGAATTCGGCAAAAACACATGCGGAAGAATATCCAAAGCAACATCATTATGTGTGCAAACCAACCACTGGAAAGAACAATTGTTCAATATGTTGGATGCCATACACATATCATCAAAAGCCAAAATCATGGGAGTATGCATATCGCAAGCGGAAGCAAAAACAACATGTTTGCAAACAAACCATATGAAAGAGCAAGTGGTCCTTATGTTTGTTGCAACAACTATATGAGAGACTTGGAAGCTCTCATGACAATACATGCTCATAATGGCAATATGGTTGCACACAAACATTGGAAAGAGAGATTTTTCAACATTTTTGTTGCAACACACAAAGCATCAATATCCAATAGCAACAAAACATGATTGTCACAAGGTGAAAGAATACCATTAACATGCTTGCAAGCTAACCATAGGAAAGGGCAATTTGTCAACATGAAAGATGCAAAGCATGCAAAAGGTATCAGAGCTGGGTTCGATCTTGAACTCACTTGGGGGATGCTTTCTAGAGATCTTTTTGTCAACTCCTGCTCAACCGAGGTTGACATTCTTGTGCGGGTACCTACACACATCATAGATAAAAGGAAGAACATGTGTGCATGGTTGATAAATACATTATCCATCATGACATATCTCTTCTTGTGCACAACACCATTAGTGTCAATCAAGTGTAACATAGGTGCATGGTGAGTATGCAAGTGGGGAATATGCTTATCATGGCAATCATCAAAATCTCCAAACTTTGAGAAAGCTATGGGGTCCATCTCAATATAAACCATATTAGAATTATTGTTGCAAGCAAAACAAGTGAAAGAGCAATTATTCAACTTATTGCAAGCAACAGGAGAGATTGTAAACCATTCATGACAAAGCATGGTCCTAGGGGTACCGTTGTCATCATCATTGCAATCAAAACATTGGAAAGAGCAATTGTTCAACAAGGTGCAATCAATGATGTCATCAACATAACGTTTAGAGCATATCATGTCTATGGCAACATCATCACAATCAAATAATTTCACATGCTCAACATTATGCAAAGGAAAATATCACATGGAAATATCAATGAAGCATATGTGATATCACAAACATCATCCATAGCATGACAATCATCACAAGTCATCATGTCCACTAGTGGGATCATGGCATCATCAACACCTGTATTCTTACCTTGTTCATACCTCTCATATGAAGTGAGTGTTGTGGTAGTATTGGCCTCCATGTGGGCGACTTCTTCACCATCCATGGGGATGGCATCATATTCATCCACCATGTACAACTTCTTGGTTGGAGGCATCATCATCTCCAAGCTTGACGCTTCTTGATCCATGGAACCTAACACATCATGAGAAAACACACGAGAGGTAGAGGGTAAGTCGTTAGAAATCAAAGTGGTCTCACATGACCTATGAACTACCACTCTCAACTCACTCGGTGTATCACTCATGCCCTCCAAATGAAATCACTCAATCTCACGTATGGTGGAGTCACTCATATCACTCTTGTTTTCACTCAAGTGGGCTAAGTGGCTCTCATACTCACATGGGATTGGTACCACATCATCACTCAAGCACATAGGGATAGGCTCGGTTCTCTCAACTTCATGCGCCTTCTTTGGTGAAGGGAAAGTCCCATGCTCACCATTCTCGACCTTGTCGCCGTCTTGAAGTAGTGGTGGAAGTAGGCTCATGTTGTTGTCGAGAGCGGTGCTCGGATCGACTTCATCACATATGTGGCCTTGGCTTCCTCCATCTTGAAGTGTAGACTCTTGGCATGATGCTTGATGGCGTGGAGGAGAGCTTGGTCTTGGTGCCCTTTTGGTGGTGGCACGAGTAGTTGTAGGCGCCTTATGATGGTGTCGACGGAGGTCATTGGCATGCCTTCCCAAAGGTTGATGTAGATGGCACACTTGGTTATCCACATGATGCTCACAACGATTCTCCTTTTCCCGGGCACTCGCCTTGGTGAGGTGTTGTAATGAGCGCAAAGCATCATTAGTCTTGGCCATCATGCTCATGGTTTTAGCGAAGTTGTTGTCCATGTCATACTTGAAGTTGTTGAGGGAGCTTTCGAACTTGTCCATTTGATGTTGGACCTTGGAACCCTCGAGGTGGAGGTTCCCTCTTGGTCGATCCAACTTGACGAGCTTGTCGTTGTCGTTCGTGAAGTCGTCCATGCTTGGGGAGTTATTGTTGTTGTATAACTCCATATCACCCAAGCATGTGGAGCCATTGCCGGTGTAATGCTCCATCATGTCATCCATGCTTGTGGAGGCGTAGGCATGGTGGCTCATCATGGATTCTTCATAGATATCATCCTCTGTTTCGTAGTTCCTAGACATGATTCACAAGACCAAGTGGTGTATATGGAAGTGGTAGGGGGTTAGGGATCCAAAGCCAAACCTTACTTTACCTTGGAAGATAGTATCGTGCAAGTGGTCACACTTGAGAGCAATCAAAACCAAGCAAAGTGAAGTTCACACAGAACACCAAAACAAACTAACCACTAAAAAACACACACACACACAAAGCTTATGGTGGATAAGTATGGAAGGTGGCATGTCCAAGAACAATCCGAATCAAGATATTGTAATGGCAAGTAAAGAACCACGATGATCACAAAGCAAAACAAGTGAATCCACAACATAGGAATATATACAAGGAAACACACACAACATAGGAATATATACAAGGAAACACACACACAAGCAAAACAAGTAAATGGGACTTGTGCAACAGAGAAACTGAGCTAAGAACCAAATGATTACCTAGCGAAGACTATAAGCTCGTGTCGCACAAGTGCAAGGAGAGACGCTAGTTCGATTGCAATAAATTGGTGGCTACAAGATATGCACCATAAGTACCACCTATTTGATGTTCATCGAGCTTGCGCTTCCTACTCTATGAGGCACTTGTTTCTTTCTTTGTCTTTTTCTTTTACTTTTTCTATTTTTTTCTCTTTCTTTTTCACTTGCCCCTTCCTTGTGCCAACAACTATACAAGATAACTATATGAGATAGTACGCTCACAACTTTTGCTCGGAATTCTACAAGGTATCAAATGTGCATAGCTCAAGCAATCATAGGAGGAACTAGTCTCAATAGGTGTTTGTTGAATGCAAAGATAGTGTAGCTCACAAAGAAAAGCAAGTACGGAGAAGTCGCGGAATGTTTATACCTTTCTTCGCCAATCTTCACCCTTTATTGGTGGATTCCACCTTTCTCACTGAATTTGTATGGGGTATATAGAATGAACCATGGATATGATTATGTAGGCTCCTTCTCCTCTTAGAAACAAGTCAAAGAACACCAAAATCCAAGTTTGTATGCAAAAGTTATGCTCAAAACTGTAATGCATATTTTTCTGTCAACAGGTGGGGCGGAAACTCCGGTCTAGGGGCCGGAAACTCCGGTCTGGGCCGGAATCTCCGGTCTGGGGACCAAATCTCCGGTCTGGATGTTTCAGGACACAAACGGGATGAGTTTTGGGCAGAAAAACTCAAACCAAAACCTCAAATTAGTGGAGGAAATCAAGGAATTAGGCCATGGGAAGTGGGAACACAGGGAAAGGTAGATCAACAAGTTTAGCAAGTAATCCACGGATCAAAACCTACCAAAACGCACTCAAATCATAGATCGATCCAAAACACGAAATTGGCGCTATTTTTTGGGGATTTTTGAATATATGGGGGAAAAGACCAAATCGATGAGAAATCCGTGGCAACCAAAAGCTGCTGATACCAGATGTTATGGGGTAACCCCGTGGGTGGCCCGATCTTCACATATCTCGTGGTCAAATCGATGGGAAAGCAAGGTGAAAGGGAGAAGGTAGCGGAAGAGGACGCACACATCGCGAAGAACACGATGAACACATGAAAAACTCATATGATACAAGGCCGATTGCTCCCACTGGTGGCCACCGGTCCGATAGAATCCTCGCAAGGAAAGATCGGTCAACATGCTCCCTGGATCCCAGGCAGAGAGGGAAGAACACCTTGGAGAGGGTCTTGACATCTTGGCAAAGGGACACCGATGCCAAGGCCTTGTACAACGAGGGAGGCGTGATGCAAACTCCAACGAGGTGGTGACGATAGTCGATCCCCTTTGGTAGAAGGGGACGAGGCAAAACTAGAGATTCCACAAAGGAGGTTGTCTTTAGTCTATCATCTATGCCTAGGGTTACATGAGGGGGTGGGGTCACTATATATAGGACAACCACTAGTTCAAGGGTACTTTAGGAATAAAAGGGGAAAGTCTAGGCTGACTAAGGGGTACATGGGCCAAAGGCCCAGCTGACGACACGTAGGCCCATACGCTCAGGCCAGAGACTCCGGTGTGGGGGTCCAGAGACTCCGGCCTGGGCTAGAGATTTCGTCGGTCTCCGGTCCGTCTCCGGAGGGGCCTTCTGGCTGTCCTCGAGCTCGATTTGGGGGTCGGTCCAGAGATGGGATAGAGACTTCGGGGTATGCAAGCCAGAGACTCCGGTGTGCGAAGGCTAGAGACTCCGGTGCTCCAGCCGCTGCTTCTTCCGTCTTCTCTTCCAAGCATCCGTCTTGTCGGGCTGGTGCTCCAGGCTTCCTCCCATGCCTCCGTACTTGTTGGTGTGAACCTATCATGGATATGGGACGGAGTATGAAGTAGTATACCATTCAAGTGGGTAGGAAGTGGGTTCGCATAGAAGAACAGATTCACCTTTGAGTCCATGACGACTTGGCATAAGTTGGAGACCATGATGTGGTAACGACCGAAGGTCGGGCTACATCAGGTCATGTCGTTAGAAATCAATACCTCGCCCTTATACATGAGCACAAGCGGCATGGCTATAGGATCCTCATGAAACTCTCTCATATCTTCCTTGGTGGCTAATATCAAAAGATTAGGCACTCTCTAACTTTTCGTTATATCACTCTTTTTGGGCTCTATTACATCATGTACAGCAGCAACACTATCTTGCCTATCTATAGGTGCATCCTTCAAGTTCACTTCTATCTTTTGATGAGACGCTTACACAATCTGTTGTGGTGTCATTGGCTGCATATTAATTTTCTTGCCCTTGAATTCCAAGTGATAGGTATTGGCACGAACATTGTGTTGCACATGGCGATCATAAAGCCAAGGCCGACCCAATAAGAGATGACAAACAGTCATAGGAACCACATCAAAATCAATAGAATCATTGTATGGCCCTATTTCAAAATTCACACGTACCATATGGTTTACCTTCATCTCACCATTGTCACTCAACCATTGTATGTAGTATGGCTCGGGATGAGGTAAATAAGTCAAATTCAGCTTGGCACATAACTCCTTACTTGCAAGATTTATGCAGCTACCTCCATCAATGATTACTTTGCAAGCTTCGTTAGGCCAACAAGAGCTTTGGTTTGGAACAAGTTGCAGCGCTAAGAATTAACAATAGGCTGCACACTAAGTATACGTGGAGAAACCACAATGGTTGGCGCATGCTCAGGAAAAGCATCCGGACCTCCCTCGTTGTCATAACAATTGTCATCAGCACAATTAGGATCAACTTCATCTCCACTCTCATAATCACCTTGTTCATTGACAAACATAACCTTGTGGTTTGGACAATCACGCTTGTAGTGGCCTCTACCTCCACAAGTATGCACTCCACATCACGAGTACGCGCGGTTGACATATTGGAACCCGAACTAGCAGCAGGAGCAGCAGGTTTCTTAGCATTAGAGCCATAAGATGGTGTGGGAGCATGTTTGGCCAAAGATGGTGAAGGGTGGCTAGCAGCCGCTGCAGGTGGAGCCATAGGAGGAGGCGGTCTGGACCTTAGCTTCTTCAGCTAGCTATGATTTGGCCTCTCTACCATGATGCAATAGTTCATTCATAGTCTCGTACTTGTGATGACGAACAATGCTCTTGATTGGTAACTTCAAATTATTGAGAAATCGCTTCATGCTCGTCTCAAGGGATTCACGAACTCTAGCACGCTGCATAAGCATCTCCATCACCATGTAGTACTCATCAACTGACATGGTTCCTTGCCTCAATTCTATCAACTTGTCAAAAACTGAACCCAGGTAGTTGGTGGGTACAAAATGGTCCTTCATGATACGCTTCATCTCTCGCCAAGTCATCACAGGAAGGTCATTATCATCCCTTCTATTTTGCACAATAGCTTCCCGCCAACTAAAATCATATCCATCAAATTCAGACGCTGCAAGCTTAATTTTCTTGTCTTCTGATTAATCATACAAACGCCAGAGCTTCTCGATCTTCAAATCCCATGTGAGGTAATCTTCAGGGTCAAGTGAACCGTCAAACTTGGGAATTGAGAATTTCGGCTTGCCCAAACCATCATCCACAGCTTGGTTAGGGACACGTTGAGCACGCCCAATAGGAGCAAAACCACGCGCATAAGCAGGTGCAGGCACGGGTGCAGGGGGATTAGCATGTCCCCTGCCAAGATTTGGGGCAGCACCAGCAACACTTCCTTCGGCATCTTCATCGACGGTATCATAAAATGTTTGTTGCTGCCGTTGCTCAAGTGCTACTGTCTCTTCTCTGACAACACGGGAAGTGATGCTCTAGCTCGGACCATTTCGATCATTTTATTGCCTGGGCTTGGACTATTCATTTCATAAATCAATCAATTCCTGGAATGAGTGTAGTTTTCACTGAGTGCCCCTACCGTACTCCAGCTTGGTAGTTTCCACCGCCTGTCCAGGGTTGAGCCCTAGGATTTGACGGTGGACTTGAAAAGCCACCTACAGACGCTTTACGCCCAATCATTCCGGATAACGCTTGCATCCTCTGTCTTACCGCGGCGAGATGCCTACGGTTAAAAACAACCGACATGTCAAGATCCAAATTCGAATTGGTTCCTGGTCCTGGTCAGAGACCACTGTGTTCGTGCCGGCGGTCCAACAAAGAGGCGAAGTAGTGGTGTCTTTCTTTCCATTATGAACGACACGCTTCGCCTGCTCCCTCCCCGTGTCCATTAGCGTCAAAGCATCAATAGAACGCTGCAAAGTTGTGACATTGGTGTTGATAGTTGTCACTTGTGTTTGTGTGTTAGTGACTGTCTCTTAATTTTCTCCGAAAGCCACTTGCACGTCTTGAATATTCTTGTCAATGGCATCTGTCGTGTGAGTGAACACACGTGTCAAGTGGGATTTCAATGTTGCATATTCCCGCCAATTAACAAGATCATCATCCTTCTTTTTCCGTGACACAACATCATCATCACTAAGAGACATGATTAGTAAGTTAGTGCAAAAATCAAAATCTGTTTGGTGGAACACTCACAACTCACTCACAACTAACAAGAAAGCAGATCTTACTGTTCCAAAGTGAATAGAGATGCTTTACCAAAACAAAATCAAAGATTGATGCACTGATGTGATGAAGTTAATATCAAGGGTATGGAGAACGATCATAGGGCACACAGGTTATTTATGGTGGAGCTCTAGGTATGGTATCCTAACTACACCACAAACAAGTCCTAGTAAAACCAAAGAAACACACACGGTGGAGATAAACGTGGCAAAGCAACTTATGAAAAAGGAATATTGCAATGCACAAGAGAGACGCTAGTAAAAGCTCAAATTAAATAGGCACAAGATTGCTCAATCTACAAGTGTTATGATCAACTGGGCCTCCAATAATGCACACTTAGATATCTCCTTTTGTCACGCTTGTAGCTCTTTTCTCCTTTTTTATACTGATTCTCTTTTCTTTTCTCTTTTTTTGATTTTTTAACTATATGAGTCAATGCAAACATGAGTGCAGCAACTAAGAGAACAAACTAGGCCGGATCGTCTGGATGATTCGTGCCATAGACTCCAATCAGGCCAGATAGTCCGGTGGATATATGCCAGATAGTCCATGATATGGGCACAAAGGAGGAGGTGAAGCCTAATTTCAGGACTCCACCAAGCTAGGTGATGCGGGCGCATCCCATTGATGATTGGCATGCCAAGACGACCTATGATATGTAATGATAAGTCTAAGGTTGTGTCAAATATTGTTGCTATGTTATTGAGTCCGAGTCCAGGTTAGGTTCGAGTCCGTTTGTGTGTTCGGTTTGGGTCTATCCAACCAACTAGTTGCAGGACTCCTATATAAAGGAGCCAACCACCTAGGGTTTAGGAGAGTTCAGTTTTTTAGTCTAAAACTGTATTGTGCTCCACTGTGTATCATCCCTCTGGGAGGGCGATACCATTTATCATATTCTTATAGAGATTGCTGCAGAGGTTCTTGTGTTCATCAAGGATTGTCATGCTCAGGTTTGAGGCGTGGTGATCTTCATCACGTTACTTGCTAGATTCGTTCCTCTTCTTTAGGTGACATTCATCGCGTTATTGGAAGGATCATCTATCTGGTTAACTCGCTGTGAAACATCGGGACAAAACTCAAAGATCATCGGCGTGATCCGTATCATGTGGTATTAGAGGATGATATGGGCACGAAGGAGGAGGTGAAGCCTAATTTCAGGACTCCACCAAGCTAGGTGATGCGGGCGCATCCCATTGATGATTGGCATACCAGGACGACCTACGATATGTAATCATAAGTCTAAGGTTGTGTCAAATATTGTTGCTATGTTATTGAGTCCGAGTCCAGGTTTGGTTAGGTTCGAGTCTGTTTCTGTGTTCAGTTTTGGTCTATCCAACCGACTAGTTGCAGGACTCCTATATAAAGGAGCCAACAACCTAGGGTTTAGGAGAGTTTAGTTGTTTAGTCTGAAACTATATTGTGATCCACCGTGTATCATCCCTCTGGGGAGGGCGATACAATTTATCATATTCTTATAGAAATCGCTGCGGAGGTTGTTGTGTTCATCAAGGATTGTCGTGCTCAGGTTTGAGGCGTGGTGATCTTCATCATGTTACATGCTGGATTCGTTCCTCTTCTTCAGGTGACATTCATCACATTATTGGAAGGATCATCTATCTGGTTGAATCGCTGTGAAAGATCTGGACAAAACTCAAAGATCATTGGCGTGATCCGTATCATGTGGTATTAGTGATCTCATTGATCACAGCGTGTTTTTGGATCATCTGTGGACTATTTTTCAGCAAGGAGTTTATAGATCGATTGTGGAGGACAGATTGGAAGGAAGAAAAAAAGAGATTGTTTTGATCTGCAGCTGCACGTGAAGATCGGCGAGTGTGCTGCAGCCGCCACCAGGAAGACAAGAGCTACATAATCGATCTCCAGGTCGTCACGTGGATCCGATCAAGGAAAGGAAATTTATACATGACCAAATCTGATCCGTTCCATTGCAAGTAGAGGACCACATTCCACCGGAGCGGTGTCTGTTAGATCCGATCGTGAGCACCCTTCATGATCGAGTCTTAAATCGATCTCAAGTTTAGAAAAAAAAGAGAAGGCGTCCCCCTCACGCGCGCCTCACGATTGAGTCCATCCCGTGACTGGCGCGCCCACTCGAGAGAAGTCCGGCCATGCCTTACGATCTGGTGCAGATCTCATTCTGATCTGTTTGGATTGACTGGCTACTTTCCAGATATGATTGAGGCAGTTGGATTTAAAAAAGGAAGGAGGCCACCCGCATGTACACCTCACGACAGAGTTTCCCTCATGCCTGGCGATCGAAGCGATCCCACGCTTGGTACTCTCGCCGCTCGCCAGGGTGGGTCAGCCCAAGTGCCTGGTTTCCAAATCACCAGCGCTAGCCAAGACAAAATTTGATCGCTACAGGGAGGTTTCGGCTGTGTTTTTTTTTTCTGCTGCTGCAATTTGCTTCAGTTTGGTCAGGTATTTGTGCACATTTCTTTTTGTCAGTTTGAAACAAATACTTGTGCAGAGATATGGGTTCATCAAGGTCTATAAGTTTAACTGACAAGTCCAATGATGTATATCATCACTATATCAGTATCGTGGTTGGCTGTCAATTTGATGCAACCACAATTAAATGGAGATTGGACTGTACCGCAATGTTCGTAGAATATGAGACATGGGAATCTCACATGGTCAATGGTTTTGCACGGTGTTGTACATGGGATAGCAAGTTTGGTGGTCATAAGAAATAGGATCGCTTCTGTCAACTTTCTTTTTTTGACAATTTTGCCCTCCCACCTAACACTAAATTACCCACCAATGCCACCCGTAAATAGAAAACCGGATCAGATGTGTGTCTGGAAAGACCATAAAATCTTTTCCACACGCTCCGGCACCGCCCTAGTGCCATCCCCCTGCCACTGCCACCGCCACCGTCAACAGAAGCCACGCCTCCTCCGCCACTACTTCCAGTGGATCCGGTTCGGGTCGGCCCTAGAGATACAAGATCCTACTCAAACGAACCCCAATCCTCACCCGATGCTCTCATGGTGTAGATCAGAACCTCCTATCTTTTCTCCTCTTTTTTCAATTCTTAAATCCCTTTTCTTGTTCTGGTCCTCAGATCTGAGGAATGGTGGCTAGATCTGTAGCTTTCCCAGACGGTGTTCGTCGCCTTCGTCATCTGCAATGCTGACGTAGATGTGTTCTACGAGAGGCTATTCGAGGCCATCTATGCGAGGTCCTAGGAGGTGGCCGCCACGGTTGTTCCTGCGTGTTGTGCCTCAGTGGAGGAGGATCTGATGCAGCCCACCCTACGGACGCACATACATCTACTACACCAAGTCCCCCAAGTGGACCCATGATGCATGCCCGAGCCAAGCTCCTTCAAGCTAAGGTGAACTCGCTCCTCTCATCATGTGACTTTGACACATCCTTGGATGGCTTGCTACTTCATTCCATTACTCTATGCATTCTTAAGTACGAAGCCCCGGCGTGTCGACCCATGAACCTGGAAGTTGCGCCTGTCCTGACAATGCTAGAGCCGGAGCGTCCGCTCGAGTCCAGCTGGAATGTCCGACGCAACCGGAGTCTCTCTGTCCGACCATGCCGGAGTGTCCAGCCTGTCCCAGCCCCAGCCTGGTGTGGACAGTCAGTAGGCCACATCGGACTCTACCTGGACACTACCCGGAGTGTCCGTCCCTACCAAAATGTCCGGCCAACTCCACCTAGACTGTCCAACCTATAGATGGGCCTACGAGCCATAGCTAGGCCCTGTGGACCATGTAACCCTTTATTTTGCCCAGAACTCTACTTTAATGCCTAAATTACCCCTGAAATAGTGGTTGGCCCATATATAGCCATCCACCTCCATTCTAAACCCTAGGCATGATATTTGGAATTAGTGGAAACCCCTTATGGATCTATCTATTTCTTGCCTCATGCTCCTTTGACAAAGGAGCACCAAATATCACAAAACTCGTTGGAGTTTGCATCGTGCCTCCGTTTTGTACAAGGCCTAGGAATCAGAGTCCCTTTGCCTAGACGTAAAGATCTCACCAAGTCTCCCTACTCGCCGTGCTAGTTCGAGAGAGAGTCCTCTGCCCGACGCTGATCCTAGGGATTGCGCCGGAGCAGTCACCGCTAGCGTTAGCTATTGGTGTGTATCATGGTTTTGTGTGAGTGTGTTCATCATGTTCTTCATGCGTGAGTTCATCATGTTCATCCGCCTCTCCTTTCCCCGCACTCCACCCTCGATTTGAAAGGGATTCGTGAAAGATCGGACCACCCTAGAGATTTTCCCTCAACAGGATCCCATGATTAGGGCTATCAGAATATTTCGTATGGAGCAAGAGACATGATGGGAGAGTGCAGGGCAGAACTTGCAGGATGCCATCTAGGATCTCAACGCCCTCATGAAGTCATGGTTTGTTCCTTTTTGCTGCTTGGATTTGATTAGCACATTCTAAATGGCAATCAAATTGGTCATAACTGGTTAACATCCCACTGATACAAAGCACTAGATGATGTGGACATACCCGAGGAGATCAAGGAGGGTTGCTACGGTGATTCATGTCTCCCGCTAGTGGTGGAAGTCGCAGGCTGTAGCAAAATTACTTATGCTCATTATTTCTGGGATTACTAATTTCCTATGTTTTGTATGTTGATTTGTTTCCCGATCTCTCCTTCTGAGTGCTAGCTTCATACCAAGTTTCTCGGTGGCACTAGCGTCAGTTCATGGAGACAAGTCCAAGTCCTTTTCTAGCTCATCGTGATATATGGATGTATGCAGAATTGCATACCAAAGAGGCATCATGCATCGGTGTATACCAAATTATTTTTGTCCGATGTGTTCCAGGATTTTGACTCCAATTATATCATGCATTGCAGATCCAAAAAATTGTTCATGAATTGGGATTTGCCCCTATATTCTATGTTACATGATTTCGCTTTAATTCAAGTTCATTTCCTTTCCCATGTAGCTGGCCACTAGTATCACCAAGATGAGAACAGCACACGCTCCTTAGAGCATCTCCACTCGTCCCTCATATGATGTTCGACAGGAGCATTTTTTTGCTCGTATGGAGGGAGCCAGATAACTTTCAATTACGAGGGGTGGACATCACCCAGTCGGGCCCTAGTACAAAAATACACTTTGCATTTTCATTTCCCAAACACCTTGTGGGCGGGTGAGCTCGCTCCGGCCATTCTCTAGAGCTCGAGCACCGGCCACCCTACACCTCGCCCACCACCGCTCGAGCTTACCTCACCTTGCGCCGACCGTGCTTGCCCCGCCCTGTGCTGCTTTGCCCTGCCTGTGCTCGCATGCACTGCATTCATGCCACGTCGGGTGCGCTTGCCCTCCTCCATGCCTGCCGATCTTTCATCGTTGATCTTCATGCTCTTGTGCTTGAGTGGTCAAGATCCTTATGATGACAACCGATCAACTTACGTCATGTTCACACATGAGGAGTTCTTGGTCATCTTCCACATGTTGCCTTGTCATTGCCTCTTTGACTCTAGCATCAAATTCTTCCTCACTCAAGTAATCTTTGTGGCCATTTTCATGGATGAACAATACTTTCTTATTTCCACAATCGGCCGACTTGTATCCTTTGCCTCCACACTTGTAGCATTCACGATTGAATGGCGGGGCATCTATTGTAAGCTTGCCACTTGGGGGAGGTTTTCCTTGAGAAAGTGTGGGCTTGAAGGAAGGCTTGGAGCTACTTGAGGAGCTTCCATTGAGGGGTGTTAGTGATGGGGCAAAGGTGTCTGATCTTTCAATGAGATGGTGATAATCGATTTGGTTAGAGTTTGGGCTTGACGATCCGACTACACGTGCATGCAGAAGCGCCAATCCAATTGCTAGGCCAATCTCTTGGAGGTTACCGATCTTGCAGAAGCATGATCAACCTGACCAGGGTGGGTCTTAATTCCTACCTAAAATCGAGAACAAGTAAGAACTAATATTGCAATCAAGATATTGCGGATAAATATGAAAAGATTTATTGAAATTGTGGGATCCTAAATAGGTGCGAAGTACAGGAGGTCTCTCTGACACTCAAGGCTTGGCAAAGTTGCAATGATGGATATTTTTTGTCAAAACAAAATCCAAGTCTAAAGTGACGGCTATGGAGGGTATTTAAGGAGGAATAGGTGGTGTTTCGGCCAGCCGTAGGTATGATGGCAAAATCCAACCCTAAATGATGAGGACATCCCTACAATTACACCTATCCCAATTACTACTGAAGATGTTCCAGCTGCTGCAAAGAAGGATCAATCCAATGCGATTAGAATTGGACCCATTACAAGAGCTCGTTCTAAGCTACTAGAACAACAAGTGATCTTGTTTCTTAATGAACCTGATGTTTTAGTTAATGAGAATTTTATACTACCTAAGGCTTTGTACTATTGTATGATCAAGTACATGGGAGAAGAAGGCGTAGCACAGAGCAAGGAGCTGAAGCATATGGATCATGGCGTGTTGATCAATGAAGAATGCACGAGGGAGGAGAAGGAGGAAGCGCAAGGAGCTGCAAAGGAGGAGATCAACACACGACAGAAGGACCTCTACCGTGGCAGAGAGGTATCACTGTTCTCTTCCACTGCAGGCTGTCGCGGCACATAATCCGTACCAATCCCTGACACAATAGAGTATGCCTTCTTGGCCAAACCCACTAGGGTTGGTTTGTATCTAGGTTAGGCTGGACCACCTCATTTCCTAGCATTGACCGCCGCCCCCTCCCTTAAATAGATGGGGCGCCACTTCCCTTAGGGTTTAGACCACGTTAAAAATATTTTGGAGTTGTTTATCTTGAGAACCTCTGGAATTACTTGTGATCAAATTACCAACTACAATTGAGTGTGATCTGTTGTTCCACTATAAATCAGTAGATTACAAACTACCGTTCATGGTTGACGGCTGCGTGCGCAAGAGCGTGGTGTTGTGGATATCCCACAGGGTTCGAGAGCTGTTGCATTGGCATCAGGGTTCGAGCAAGAGAGTTCATAGCTACAGGCTAGTTATCTATCATCCACCATCATCACCGACAAGTGCTTGTTGAGAAGATCGGGCCACCCCATATCAATAAAAGGCATTTTCCCCTCAAATACAGACTCTAAAAAGTGGCTATTAAAAATCCAGCAAAAATAACATGGGTCTGGCCCAAAATAAAGTGACGCAACACCAAATTAAGCTATGGATGAATCTATGAAGTAATATTCTTGAATATTTCATCCAAGCCTTCAATCTTCATTATGGTGTCTTCAAAGTTCTGAGATCTCCACTTGTGGCGTCCTCTTCAATCCTCATATGCTTGCTGCCATCTCCATGCATGATCTTGTTCCAATGCGTGTACCTCTCATCCATGCTAGGTCCAACATTCCTAAGAGTATAAAACACATCTGATTTAGGCAGCATCATATTTTCTCATGTATATGTGGAATAGTTTCAAGAAATGAAAGTACCTGATAGTTAAGTTGCTTGGCACGAGCTCAAGTGATGGGTCCTTGTATTTGTGTAGCTGTAGGTACAGCGGTTGTATCAATAGATGGGATGTCCTCGTCATGCTCCCCTTCTTGAATTGAAGTCCTCGATGCAATCTCATCTTCCTCACCAAAGTAAGGCTTCAAATATGTAATGTTAAATGCAGGACTAACCGTACCAACATCTGCAGGTAGCTCAAGTTTATGTGCATTATCATTTATTTTCTCTAACACCTTAAAAGGACCAGTAGCACGTGGCATTAACTTAGACTTGCACAAATCAGGAAAACAATCTATGCGCAAATGCAACCAAACAAGATCACCAACATCAAACACAACATGCTTTTTTCCTCTATCCCCAGCAAGTTTACACTTAGCATTCATGCGTTCTATGTTGTCTTTAGTAGTCTCATGTAATTTTAATACCATTTCAGCATGTTGTGTAGCATCCAAATTATTTTGCACCGAAGAAGGTAATGGCAATAAATCAATAGGTGCACGAGGAACAAAACCATACACAATATCAAATGGGCACATCTTTGTGGTACAATGCAGCGAACGATTATAAGCAAATTCAATATGAGGTAAACACTCTTCCCACAATTTTAAGTTCCTCTTAAAATAGCTCACAACATAGTAGACAAAGTTCTATTGACTACTTCAGTTTGTCCATTAGTTTGGGGATGACATGTAGTACTAAACAACAATTTTGTCCCCAACTTAGCCCATAATCATCTCCAAAAGTGGCTAAGAAATTTAGTATCATGATCAGAAACAATAGTATTTGGCACACCATGTAAACAAACAATTTCACGAAAGAACAAATCAGCAATATGTGAAGCATCATCAGTCTTGTGACAGGGAATAAAGTGTGCCATCTTAGAAAACCAATCCACAACAAAAAATGCTATCCCTCCCCTTATGTGTACGAGGCAATCCCAAAACAAAGTCCATAGAAATATACTCCCAAGGAACACTAGGAACAGGAAGAGGCATATATAAACCGTGTGGAGTAAGGCGAGACTTAGCTTTTTGACAAGTAGTATAGCGTGCCACGAATATCTCAACATCCCGACGCATGCGTGGCCAAAAGAAGTGTGCAGCAAGAACATCCTTTGTCTTCTTTAGACCAAAGTGACCCATCAGTCCTCCTCCATGCGTCTCCTATAACAACAAAATATGAACGGAACTATCCGGGATGCATAGTTTGTTAGCGTGGAACACAAAACCATCATTGAAGACGAATTTGTTCCATGTTCTACCATCTCTAGATTCTGCAACACATCTTTAAATTCAACATCATGCACATATTGTTCCTTAATAGTTTCCAATCCAAGTATTTTGAAGTCAAGTTGAGATAACAAAGTATAGAGGCACGACAAAGCATCAACAATAACATTATCTTTTTGTGTTTGATAACATAAGGAAAAGACTCAATAAATTCAACCCACTTTGCATGGCAATGATTTATCTTAGCTTGACTATGAATATGTTTCAAAGATTCATGATCAGAATGTATAACAAATTTTTTAGGCCATAAGTAATGTTGCCAAGTTTCTAATGTCCAAACCAACGCATATAATTCTTTATCATAAGTAGAATAGTTCAGACTAACCCCACTCAATTTCTCACTAGAATATGCAATAGGTTTACCCTCTTGTAATAACACACCTCCCAAACCAATTCAACTAGCATCACATTTAAGCTCAAAAGTCTTAGTAAAATCACGAAGTTGGAGTAATGGAGCATGTGTTAACTTATCTTTCAATATCATGAAGGCTTATTGTTGTGCATCACTCTAAACAAAAGGCACATCCTTCTTTGTAAGCTCATTCAGCGGTGCAGCAATTGATCCAAAATCTTTGACAAAACGCCTATAAAAACCCGTGAGGCCAAGAAAATTCTCACTTGTGTGACCGTCTTGGGCTGCGGCCAATTCTCAATCGCTTCAATCTTGGCCGGATCCACTTCAATACCCCGTGATGTAACAACATAGCCAATAAACGCAACTCGATCGGTGCAAAAGGTGCACTTCTCAAGATTACCAAACAAACATGCATCGCGTAAAGCATTGAAAACAGCACACAAATGTTCCAATTGATCCTCTAAAGATTTGCTATAAATCAGAATATCATCAAAGTAGATTACCACAAAATGTCCAATGAAAGCATATAAAACTTCATTCATTAATCTCATGAATGTGTTGGGTGCATTAGCTAAACCAAACGACATTACTAACCACTCATATAAACCAAACTTAGTTTTAAATGTTGTTGTCCATTCATCTCCAATTCCATACGTATCTGGTGGTAACCACTATGCAAATACTCTTTAGAAAAGATGGTAGAGCCGCTCAATTCATCAAGCATATCATCTAAACATGGAATAGGATGACGGTAACGAATAGTAATATTATTGATAGCTCTACAATCAGTACACATGCGTGAAGAACCATCTTTCTTAGATACCAAAATAATAGGAACAACACAAGGGCTAAGGGACTTAGTAATGTGATCTCTGTCAAGTAGTTCCTGAATTTGGCATTGTATCTCCTTTGTCTCGTCAGGATTGGTTCTATATGGCGCACGGTTGGGCAACATGGCACCAGGAATTAAATCAATTTGGTGCTCAATTCCTCTAATAGGAGGTAATCCTGGTGGCATCTCAGCTAGAAAAACATCCTCATATTCCTACAAAAGGTTAGCAACAACATGTGGCAAAGAAGGAGGCATATCCTCAAATGAAAACAAAACCTCTTTGACAATTGCATAACATTGAGTATTGTTCGCATCTAGTTCAGCAATATCAATATTATTTATAAGCATGCATGAACCTTCAAACGAATTTCAGTAGCATGTTTATAATCAAATTTAGTGGTCTTTGGTGGTACAAAATCTTCAGCAACAATCTGATTCTCACTTTTGTGTTTCTCCTCAGTTTTAGCTCTACTAGCTCTAGCAAGATCATCTTTTAAAATTTGTTCAGGAGTCATAGGTTTGAGACCAATTTTTTTCCCATCATGCATAAGATATTGATGTAGCCTGACCTACGGTCGTTACCACATCAAGGTCTCCAACTTATGCAAGTCATCATGGACTCCAAAGGTGAATCATATCCTCTTTGATATCCCACTTCCTACCCTATTTAATGGTATACTACTTCATAATCCGTCCTATGACCATGATAGGTTCACACCGACAAGCACGGAGGCAATGGAGGAAGCCCGAGGAATCACACCCGGTAAGATGGAGGATTGGAAGAGGAGACGGTAGAAGCTCCAGACAAACTGGCAAATCCGACACCACCGCCGAAATTACCGGCGACAGCTTCGGCGGACCGAAGCCCCCACCGAATCATCCGGTGCGCATCTCGGTGGACCGGACCCCACGCCAAAAGCGCCTTCTATATGCCTTTCTGGCATGCTCTAGAATATCTAGCGACGACCAGAAATCCTGGTGCCGGATCTGGCACCGCCGGACTTATTGTCGGAATATCCCGTCTGCACACGGATCTGGGTTTGATGCCCTAGAATATTCCCTTTACACCCCTTTGCCTAAACTACCCCCATTCTAGGGGTTGGCCTATAAATAGAGCCCCCACCCCCTCATGTATCCTTAGGCATAGATGATAGACTAAAGACAACCCCTTTGGGGAATCTCTAGTTTTGCCTCATCCCCTTACCCAAGGGGACTGACTATCGTCACCACCTCGTTGGAGTTTGCATCATGCCTCCCTTGTTGTACAAGGCCTACGTTTGCGAGTGTGTGAGCGTAGTTGTCAAGACCCTCTCCAAGGTGTTCTTTCCTCTCTGCTTGGGATCGAGGGAGCATGTTGACCGATCTTTCCTTGCGAGGATTCTATCAGACCGGTAGCCACCGGCAGGAGCAATCGGCCCTGTATCGTGTGAGTTTTGCGTGTGTTCATCATGTTCTTCGTGAGGTATGCGTCCGATTCTGCTACCTTCTCCCCTTTCCCCATGCTTTCCCATTGATTTTACCATGAGATCCATGAAGATCGGGCCACCCACAAGGTTAGCCCTCAATATCTGGTATGAGCAGCTTTTGGTTGCCACAAATTTCTCATCGATTTGGTCTTTTACCCATAAATTTGAAAATTCCACCAAAAATAGCCCCAATTCATGTTTTGGATCGATCTATGATTGGAGTGCATTTTGGTAGGTTTTGATCCGTGGACTACTTGCTAAACTTGTTGATCTACCTCCCCCTGCGTTCCCATGGCTTAATTCCTTGATTTCGTCCTCAGATCTGAAGTTTCCCATCAAGTTTTTTCATAAAAATCGAGTTTTTCGCGTCCCAGAACTCGTTTTGGCGCCAAGTCCAGCGGACCAAAGTTGAAACCGGAATTTCCGGCAAGAATTCCGGCGAACCAGCCCCGGTGCCGGAATTTCCGGCTCCAATTCTGGTCCGACTGGTTTGGTTGCCAACTACTTTAGCTTCGCACCGTTTTGAGCATAACTTTTGCATATGAACTCAGATTCTGGTGTGCTTTAGCTCGTTTCAAAGAGGAGAAGGAGATCTACAACATCATTCAAGTGGTTCATGCTATCTACACCATTCAAATTCTGTGAGCAAGGCAGAATCCAACAATAAAGGGTGAAGATCAGCGAGGAAAGGTATATACATTCCACGACTTCTCCCCACTTGCATTCCTTTGTGAGCTACACTATCTTTGTGATCAACAAACACCTATTGATACTAGTTCCTCCTATTATTTCTTGGGATATGCACATTTGATACTTGTAGAATTCTGAGCAAAATTTGTGAGTGCGCTATGTGATATAGTTATGATGCAGCCCGTCCTACGAACGCTCCTACATCTACACCACCAAGTACCCCAAGTGGACCCATGACTCGTTCCCGAGCCAAGCTACTCCAAGCTATGGTGAATTCACTCCTCTCATCATGTGACTCTAACACATCCATGGATGGCTTGCTACTTCATGCAAATACACTATGCACTCTCAAGTATGAAGCTCCGATGCATCACTAAGCTCCTATGGATGAAGTGCAAGGAGCAGGTCAAGAAGAAGGAGCTGCTGGAGCTACTCAGACCGGGGTATCCGGCCTGATAGACCGAAGTATTCGGACCGAGACACCGGAGTATCTGGCCCATCTCCGGACCGACCCCCAAATCGAGCTCAAGGACACTCAGATGGCCACTCCGGAGACAGACCGGAGATCGACCAGAATCTCCGGCCCAGACCGGAGTCTCTGGTCCACCACACCTGAGTCTCTGGACCAAGCATCGCCAGGCATGTAAAATCCTTTAGGCCTTTGGCCCATGTACACCTTAGTCCGTTTAGAACTTACTTGTTATCCCTAAAGTACCCCTAACTTAGTGGCTGACCTATGTATAGTCCCCCACCTCTGTTGTAAACCCTAGGCATGATATTTGGAATTAGTGGACACCCTTGTGGATATATTTAATTCTTGAAGCATGCTCCTTGATTGAGGAGCACCCAAATATCACAAACCTCGTTGGAGTTTGCATCGTACCTCCCTCGTTGTACAAGGCCTAGGCATAGAAGTCCCTTTGCCTAGACGTCAAGATTTCATCGAGTCTTCCTACTCGCCATGCCAGTTCAAGAGAGGGTCCTCCGCTCGACGTTGATCCTAGGGATTATGCTGGACCAATCACCGCCAGCGTGAGCTATTGGTATGTATCGTGGTTTTGCGTGAGTGTGTTCATCGTGTTCTTCGTGCGTGAGTTCGTCGTGTTCATCTCTCCTCTCCTTTGCCCACACTCCACCCTCGATTTGAACGCTATTTGTGAAAGATCGGGCCACCCTCGAGGTTAACCCACAACATATTGGTATCAAGAGCTTCGTTGCTCACAAATTCCCCCACAATTTTTTCTTCTATGCACCAAAAATTCGAAAATCCCAAAAAAGAGCCCCAAATTTGTCTTTGGATCGATCTCTTGATTTGGAGTGTTATTTGTCATTTTGATCTGACCATATCTTGTCTTCGGTATTGGTCCATCTTTATCCTGTGTTTTCCGAGCCCAATTTGGCCAAGTTTTTGTACATTTGAGGACCCAAGGCATGGATGTCCGCTCAAGAACACGAGTAGTTCGAGCTCTGTCCCCATACCGGAGTTTCCGGACCTGCAGACCGGAGTCTCTGGCCCACACCGGAGTTTCCAGCCTAAGCACACCGGAGTCACCAGCCTAGACCGGAGTTAACGACTCGAGACCCCGGAGTCTCTGGCCCTGACACCTAATTTTGATAGTTTTGCCTCTTATCTTGCATTGGCTAATTTCCTCTTGTTTGTTTGTGCCTGTGTGCGTGTCATTGATTAACAATAATCTTCCTCATCAACAACTTCCGCGCTCATGGACACCACGACCCACGAACATCATCCCATACCACCGACGTCAAGTTCATCATCACCAACGAAGGTATAACTTGCGTCACCTTGTTAACCATATCTTCCTTTGTGTGTACCTATCCCATGAGAGTTTCTCATCTTGTGTTTGCTTGAGTATTGTGCATTTCTCCTTGGATAGTGAGCGCGCAATAGCAATAGCAAGTCTGGCTAGGTAGCATCAAGGGAGAGCAAAAAAAGAAAAAAAGAAAAGAAAGAAAAAGATACAAAGAAAACGAAAAATAGTCTCCCATAGCAAAAGAGAGTCTCAAAGCTTGTAAGAAAGAGAGAAAGAAGAGCGCCCAAGGCAATTGCGCAAATCCGTTGCTCATTTTTCTTCTTTGCGAACGATCCATGGTCTCTCCTTTCATTGGCATGAGATCGAGCATAGTCTTTGTTAGGGCATTTTGTTTGCTCATTTTTATAGTCGTGTCAATCCCAACAATCTCCATGTGTGTGTATATAGTTATAGGTTCCCGTCACCCCTTTTGAGTTGTTGACCTTTTGCCTTTGACTTGAGTTTAGTTTGGATTTTACCCACTTTTGACTATCCCTTTTCTTTTTGTTGGTTCTTTGGCATTCCACAATCCTAACCTACCACCAAAAGCTTTTGAGAGTTAGTTCTTTCATTAGTGTGAGCTTTCTTTGCGATTTCACTTTGCACGCCTATAGATTTCACTTGTGGTTTCTAGTTCGGTGCAATCCCCAAGGTGAGGTACAAGGCTAACACCACCATATTCCACTTCCATATATAATCCTTGTGTGTTTTGCATGATGGATAGGCACGGTGAGTCGAGCCAACCACCTCCCCAAGAAGAAGAACATGGACCGTACATGACACGTGCAAGTCACTACATCATCCAACAAGAGTTCCGTGAATGTTGCCAAGCTTTTGAGACGCGACAAGATGAACAATTTGGCGAGACACAAGCCGAGTTCAAGAACATCGACAACCGCTTCGATGGACTCGAACGAGAAATGCATGCGATGCATCATAACTTTGGCCATCAAAATGAAGCGCTCCAACACTCTATCGCCGAAACAAATGACAAGCTTCGACTCCTCATCGATGAAATGGCAAGACCGCGCTCACGCACATTAAGCTCTTCAAGATCGTCGTGCCACCATTTTCCTCGTCGTCAAGATCATCATCCAAGTGCTCCAAGACGCAATGACGCCCCCGTGGTTGAAGATGGAAGCTCTTCGAACTATGTACCTTCACCACGGCACGCCGCAACGTCAAGCTATGGTGGTGATCTCTCCTCAAGGACCCAAGCAAGGGCATGTTCGTCTGCGGTACCAAAGTTCCCGGGCCAGTGCACCGTTGTACCTAAGTTGCCTGAAATTGCCGTGTTTCGAAATGTTGGGCCATCAACTACCAAGAGGGGCCATTTCGATGCAAACTCATCTCACCCCTACCAAATCCAAACATTCCGTGAAACTGCCCCATGAAGTAGACGGTCGGGACCCTCATGTCAGTAATATTTCCGTGACGGGAGCGCCAACACGGCAACCACGTAGGAGAAACAAGAGACTAAAGGAGCATGGTGCGTTGACCAAATTCACAAATCCACTCCCTCCCTCCTTTCGCATGAACCCTAGCACCGGTGGCGTCGAAATCCCCTCTCCAACCAGAATGATCTCTTCGGGCATTTGACTTCTGGCGCCAAGTTGCTGCGCCTACTCGCTGCTACCGAGCTCTAATGCCGAATGTCGTGCCAGCCGTTGCGACGATCTCTCTCGCCTCTACCGCCTACCAGCTGAGCAGCGCGAAGGATGGCAGATCCATTTGCCGAGGAAGAAGTACTTCTGGCTAATTGCGGGTGAGCTACTCTTCTCTTTGCTATTCGCACTACCTATAACTGCTAGCTGGCTATTGGCATTACAAAGATATATCGAACATAGAATTGTTTGCTAGCACGACGCTGACAAACAATTCTTATCTTTTGTCTCCAATTTTCTGTCAAGTAGGATCTCAGCTGAACCCAAATACACGGTTCTGGTCACCATTTACGGCTACCACATTAAATTAGCAGATGGGAAGATCACGTGGAATCAAGATCACAATCTGAAGATGGAAGTAGCGCATGTGCAGTTATGCACTATCCCTGGTTTGGTTACTGCTATGTGTGAGCTTGCTGAAATGAGGCCGGAGCAAACTGCACGGTTCAGCATCCTTGATGAACGAGGCTTCAAGGTTCCTATAGCGTGTGACAGTCAGCTAATTGGGTTGATGAAACAGCATGCTGGGCTTCGCGTGGTTATTCTAATTTGTAACATACTAGATGAGGAGGCTCCTGCTACTAGGAGTTGCCCAGCTATTATTGGACAGGGAGGTCTAACTGGAATCCCTGTTGTTGTTGAGCAAAATGTGATTCCTCGTCCGCGACATGCTTCTGTCAGGCAACCTCCTCGTAGGAGTGCCCGTATTGCCATTGTGGAAAACTCTGCTCTAGAATCTGCTGGTACTGGTTGTCCATGTGGTGTTGTTGCTCCGGCTACTGCTAACCCAATCCATGCCGCTATTGAGCAAACTAAGGCTTCCAGAGGCTGCCCTGCTGTTGTTGCCAAGACCGCTGTCGTGTGTGTTGCTCCTCCTTGAAACCGTCCTCAAGTTGTGCGAACCCGTGCTCTAGAATCTGCCGGTACTAGTCGTCCTCGTGTTGTTGTTGATCTGGCTGCTATTGACCCAATCCCTGCCGATGTTGAGCAAAGTAAGGCTTCCAGAGGCTGCCCCACTATTGTTCCAAAGACTGATACCTTGTGTCCTCCTCGAACCCGTGCTTAGGTTCAGCGAGCTGCTGGTCTAGAGCTAGCTCATGGTCTAGACTCTGCTAGCACTCGAAACACTGTTGTTGTGGGAACTGCTCCTAATTGTCGATGTGGCATGGCAACAACTGATCCTATTGTGGCTGCCATTAGAAGGGGCCCTGCCTGTCCACCATGTAATGTAGCTCTCGCTACTAAGGGCCCTCGCCTTGCTCCTGGTCCTGGTACTTCCACCGAGGTTGATCCAGCTAACGATGATGCTAGTGATGGCGACGGTGGCATTGGGGCTGGGTCTGATGGTGCTTCTCCACCTCTCGAACCTCTCGGAGGTTTCTATCCCGAAGAACCTGATGATGGCAAAGTAATCGTTCGTATAGGTGTCACGGATTATACTACAAAATTAGATGATGGCACAGAAAAATTCTATGACAAGTTTGATGTAATCATTGGCAGATACGATCCTGAAGTGGTAGAGTTATCTGACCTGATGGCATCGTTACGTGTGAAGGTGCTGTGGGGGTTCTCCCAGGAAGCATGTTTTTGTTATATTTTGGTTACAGGAGCAAAAAGGCTATCGAAGTGAAAGATACTAGGGATTTAGTCGCACTGTTTACAAGGAAACATTATAGGGGTGAAGTGTACTTCCACTTCATAGTGCAAATGGTTGGAGAGGAATTGGAACTCGACGATAGAGATGATGGACTTTTAGAAGGCATGCGTGACCTGATGCATGGCATCACTGGGGCTAGTGCGACCGAGGGTAGCTTCGAACAGAGGAGAGTCTTACAGAGGAGCGTCATAAAGAGGAGAAGGAAGAGCATCCCCAAAAAGGGCACCCCGAAGAAGAACGTCACCAAGGAGACCACGCCAGAGAAGAGGACGCCCAAGAGTCACGAAAAAAGGCACCACGCCGCAGAGTACAGCCCTAAGATCCAGTCAAAATGCTACACCAAACGGTAGAAGCAAAAACGCTAAGAGGGCTAGCATGGTGGTGAACACTCCTAGGAGTGGTAGCAAAGAGGCGAAGATGGCCAACACGGAGGCAAAGATGGCCAACATGGAGGCTACCACACCCATGTGTGGTTTGTGGAAAGAACACACATGCAATGACTCAAGTGGATCCATATGTGGTTTGTGGAAAGAACACACATGCAATGACACTGGTTGATCCATATGTGGTTTGTGGAAAGAACACACATGCAATGACTCTGGTGGATCCATGTGTGGTTTGTGAAAAGAACACACATGCAATGCCACTGGTTGATCCATGTGTGGTTTGTGAAAAGAACACACATGCAATGCCATTGTTTGATCCATGTGTGGTTTGTGGAAAGAACACACATGCAATGCCATTGGTTGATGCATGTGGTTTGTGGAAAAGAACACACATGCAATGCCATTGGTTGATCCATGTGTGGTTTGTGCAAAGAACACACATGCAATTACTCAAGTGGGTCCATGTGTGGTTTGTGGAAAGAACACACATGCAATGACATTGGTTGATCCATGTGTGGTTTGTGGAAAAGAACACATATGCAATCACTATGGTGGATCCATGTGTGGTTTGTGGAAATAACACAGATGCAATGACTCTAGTGGATCCATATGTGGTTTGTGGAAACAACACACATGCAATGACTCTAGTGGATCCATATGTGGTTTCTAGAAAGAACACACATGCAATGACCACTAGTTGATCCATATGTGGTTTGTGGAAAGAACACACATGCAATGACTCTGGTGGATCCATGTGTGGTTTGTGAAAAGAACACAATGAACACTGGTGGATCCATATGTGGTTCATGATAGGAACACACATGCAATGACATTGGTTGATCCATATGTGGTTTGTGACAATAACACACGTGCAATGCCATTGGTTAATCCATGTGTGGTTTGTGGAAAGAACACACATGCAATGACTCAAGTGGGTCCATATGTGGTTCATGACAGGAACACACATGCAATGACATTGGTTGATCCATATGTTGTTTGTGACAAAAACACAGGTGCAATGCCATTGGTTAATCCATGTGTGGTTTGTGGAAAGAACACACATGGAATGACTCAAGTGGGTCCATATGTAGTTTGTGAAAAGAACACACATGCAATGACTCTGGTGGATCCATATGTGGTTTGTAGAAAGAACACACATGCAATGACTCAAGTGGGTCTATGTGTGGTTTGTGAAAAGAACACACATGCAATCACTCTGATTGATCCATGTGTGATTTGTGGAAAGAACACACATGCAATGACATTGGTGGATCCTTGTGTGGTTTGTGGAAAAGAACACACATGCAATGACTCTGGTGGATCCATATGTGGTTTGTGATAAGAACACACATGCAATGACACTGGTGGATCCATATGTGGGTTGTTAAAAGAACACACATTTAATGACTCTAGTGCTGGTTTTAGTATAGGAACACACATGCAATGACACTTGTGGGTCCATATGTGGTTTGTGAAAAGAACACACATGCAATGACTCTAGTGGATCCATATGTGGTTTGTGGAAAGAACACACATGCAGTGACCACAGGTTGATCCATATGTGGTTTGTGGAAAGAACACACATGCAATGACACTGGTTGATCCATATGTGGTTTGTGGAAAGAACACACATGCAATGACTCTGGTGGATCCATGTGTGGTTTGTGAAAAGAACACACATGCAATGAACACTGGTGGATCCATATGTGGTTCATGACAGGAACACAGATGCAATGAAATTGATTGATCCATATGTGGTTTTTGAAAATAACACACATGCAATGCCATTGGTTAATCCATGTGTGGTTTGTGGAAAGAACACACATGCAATGACTCAAGTGGATCCGTATGTGGTTTCCTGAAAGAACACACATGCAATGAGACTGGTTGATCCATATGTGGTATGTGGAAAGAATACACATGCAATTACTCTAGTGGATCCATGTGTGGTTTATGAAAAGAACACACATGCAATGCCTTTGGTTGATCCATGTGTGGTTTGTGAAAAGAACACACATGCAATGCCATTGGTTGATCCATGTGTGGTTTGTGGAAAGAACACACATGCAATGCCATTGGTTGATGCATGTGGTTTGTGGAAAAGAACACACATGCAATGAACACTGGTGGATTCATAAGTGGTTTGTGGAAAGAACACACATGCAGTGAACACTTGTGGATCCATATGTGGTTTGTGAAAAGAACACACATGCAATGCCATTGGTTGATCCATGTGTGGTTTGTGAAAAGAACACACATGCAATTACTCAAATGGGTGCATGTGTTGTTTGTGGAAAGAACACGCATTCAATGACATTGGTTCATCCATGTGTGGTTTGTGGAACACAATGCAATTACTCTGGTGGATCCATGTGTGGTTTGTGGAACACAATGCAATTACTCTGGTGGATCCATGTGTGGTTTGTGGAAAGAACACACATGCAATGACTCTGGTGGATCCATATGTGGTTTGTGGAAAGAACACACATGCAATGACTCTAGTGCTGGTTTTAGTATAAGAACACACATGCGACGACTCTAGTGCTGGTTTTATTATTAGAACACACATGCAATGACTCTAGTGGGTCCATATGTGGTTTGTGAAAAGAACACACATGCAACGACTCTAGTGGATCCATATGTGGTATGTGGAAAGAACACACATGCAATGACTATGGTGGATCCATGTGTGGTTTGTGAAAAGAACACACATGCAATGAACACTAGTGGATTCATATGTGGTTCATGACAGGAACACACATGCAATGACAGGAACACACGTGCAATGCCATTGGTTAATCCATGTGTGGTTTGTGGAAAGAACACACATGCAATGACTCAAGTGGGTACATATGTTGTTCATGACAGGAACACACATGCAATGACATTGGTTGATCTATATGTGGTTTGTGACAATAACACACGTGCAATGCCATTGGTTAATACATTTGTGGTTTGTGGAAAGAACACACATGCAATAACTCAAGTGGGTCCATATGTGGTTCATGACAGGAACACACATGCAATGCCATTGGTTGATCCATGTCTAGGTTGTGGAAAGAACACACATGCCATGCTATTGGTTCATCCATGTGTGGTTTGTGAAAAAGAACACACATGCAATGCCATTGGTTGATCCATGTGTGGTTTGTGGAAAGAACACACATGCAATGCCATTGGTTGATGCATGTGGTTTGTGGAAAAGAACACACATGCAATGAACACTGGTGGATCCATAAGTGGTTTGTGGAAAGAACACACATGCTGTGACTGGTGGATCCATATGTGGTTTGTGAAAAGAACACACATGCAATGACACTGGTTGATCCATATGTGGTTTGTGGAAAGAACACACATGCAATGACTCTGGCGGATCCATGTGTGGTTTGTGAAAAGAACACACATGCAATGCCATTGGTGGATCCATGTGTGGTTTGTGGAAAAGAACACATCTGCAATTACTCTGGTGGGTCCATGTGTGGTTTGTGGAAAGAACACACATGCAATAACTCTGGTGGATCCATATGTGGTTTGTGGAAAGAACACACATGCAATGACTCTAGTGCTGGTTTTAGTATAAGAACACACATGCAATGACTCTAGTGCTGGTTTTAGTATAAGAATAGACATGCCATGACTCTAGTTGATCCATATGTGGTTTGTGAAAAGAACACAAAGGCAATGAATCTAGTGGATCCATTTGTGGTTTGTGGAAAGAACACACATGCAATGAACATTGGTTGATCCATATGTGGTTTGTGGAAAGAACACACATGCAATGACTCTGGTGGATCCATATGTGTTTTGTGAAAAGAACACACATGCAATGACTCTAGTGGATCCATATGTGGTTTGTGGAAAGAACACACATGCAATGACCACTGGTTGATCCATGTGTGGTTCATGATAGGAACACACATGTAATGGCATTGGTTGATCCATATGTGGTTTGTGACAATAACACACATACAATGCCATTGGTTAATCCATGTGTGGTTTGTGGAAAGAACAAACATGCAATGACTCAAGTGGGTCCATATGTGGTTTGTGAAAAGAACACACATGCAATGATTCTAGTGGATCCATGTGTGGCTTGTGGAAAGAACACACATGCATTGACTCTGGTGGATCCATGTGTGGTTCATCACAGGAACACACATGCAATGACATTGGATGATCCATATGTGGTTTGTGACAATAACACACATGCAATTACATTGGTTGATCCATGTGTGGTTGTGGAAAGAACACACATGCAATGACTCAAGTGGGTCCATGTGTGGTTTGTGAAAAGAACACACAAGCAAAGACTCTGGTTGGTCCAAGGGTGGTTTGTGGAAAGAACAGACATGCAATGACATTGGATGATCCATGTGTGGTTTTAAGACAAGAACACACATGCAATTACTCTAGTGGATCCATGTGTGGTTTGTGGAAAGAACACACGTGCAATGACTCTGGTGGATCCATATGTGGTTTGTGGAAATAACACACATGCAATGACTCTAGTGCTGGTTTTAGTATAAGAACACACATGCAATGACTCTAGTGGGTCCATATGTGGTTTGTGAAAAGAACACGAATGCAATGACTCTGGTGGATCCATAAGTGGTTTGTGGCGAGAACACACATGCAATGACCACTGGTTGATCCATATGTGGTTTGTGGAAAGAACACACATGCAATGACCACTGGTTGATCCATATGTGGTTTGTGGAAAGAACACACATGCAATGAACACTAGTGGATTCATATGTGGTTCATGACAGGAACACACATGCAATGACAGGAACACACGTGCAATGCCATTGGTTAATCCATGTGTGGTTTGTGGAAAGAACACACATGCAATGACTCAAGTGAGTACATATGTTGTTCATGACAGGAACACACATGCAATGACATTGGTTGATCTATATGTGGTTTGTGACAATAACACACGTGCAATGCCATTGGTTAATCCATTTGTGGTTTGTGGAAAGAACACACATGCAATGACTCAAGTGGGTCCATATGTGGTTCATGACAGGAACACACATGCAATGCCATTGGTTGATCCATGTCTGGGTTGTGGAAAGAACACACATGCCATGCTATTGGTTCATCCATGTGTGGTTTGTGAAAAAGAACACACATGCAATGCCATTGGTTGATCCATGTGTGGTTTGTGGAAAGAACACACATGCAATGCCATTGGTTGATGCATGTGGTTTGTGGAAAAGAACACACATGCAATGAACACTGGTGGATCCATAAGTGGTTTGTGGAAAGAACACACATGCTGTGACACTGGTTGATCCATATGTGGTTTGTGGAAAGAACACACATGCAATGACTCTGGCGGATCCATGTGTGGTTTGTGAAAAGAACACACATGCAATGCCATTGGTGGATCCATGTGTGGTTTGTGGAAAAGAACACATCTGCAATTACTCTAGTGGGTCCATGTGTGGTTTGTGGAAAGAACACACATGCAATAACTCTGGTGGATCCATATGTGGTTTGTGGAAAGAACACACATGCAATGACTCTAGTGCTGGTTTTAGTATAAGAACACACATGCAATGACTCTAGTGCTGGTTTTAGTATAAGAATAGACATGCCATGACTCTAGTTGATCCATATGTGGTTTGTGAAAAGAACACAAAGGCAATGAATCTAGTGGATCCATTTGTGGTTTGTGGAAAGAACACACATGCAATGAACACTGGTTGATCCATATGTGGTTTGTGGAAAGAACACACATGCAATGACTTTGGTGGATCCATATGTGTTTTGTGAAAAGAACACACATGCAATGACTCTAGTGGATCCATATGTGGTTTGTGAAAAGAACACACAAGCAAAGACTCTGGTTGGTCCAAGGGTGGTTTGTGGAAAGAATAGACATGCAATGACATTGGTTGATCCATGTGTGGTTTGTAGACAAGAACACACATGCAATTACTCTAGTGGATCCATGTGTGGTTTGTGGAAAGAACACACGTGCAATGACTCTGGTGGATCCATATGTGGTTTGTGGAAAGAACACACATGCAATGACTCTAGTGCTGGTTTTAGTATAAGAACACACATGCAATGACTCTAGTGGGTCCATATGTGGTTTGTGAAAAGAACACGAATGCAATGACTCTGGTGTATCCATAAGTGGTTTGTGGCAAGAACACACATGCAATGACCACTAGTTGATCCATATGTGGTTTGTGGAAAGAACACACATGCAATGACCACTGGTTGATCCATATGTGGTTTGTGGAAAGAACACACATGCAATGACATTGGTTGATTCATATGTGGTTTATGGAAAGAACACACATGCAATGACTCTGGTGGATCCATGTGTGGTTTGTGGAAAGAACACACATGCAATGAACACTGGTGGATCCATGTGTGGTTCATGACAGGAACACACATACAATGACATTGGTTGATCCATATGTGGTTTGTGACAATAACACACATGCATTGACATTGGTTGATCCATGTGTGGTTGTGGAAAGAACACACATGCAATGACTCACGTGGGTCCTTGTGTGGTTTGTGAAAAGAACACACATGCAATGACTCTGGTTGGTCCATGTGTGGTTTGTGGAAAGAACACACATGGAATGACATTGGATGATCCATGTGTGGTTTGTGGAAAAGAACACACATGCAATTACTCCGGTGGATCCATGCGTGGTTTGTGGAAAGAACACACATGCAATGACTCTGGTGGATCCATATGTGGTTTGTGGAAAGAACACACATGCAATGAGTCTAGTGCTGGTTTTAGTATAAGAACACACATGCAATGACTCTAGTGTAGGTTTTAGTATAAGAACACACATGCAATGACTCTAGTGGGTCCATATGTGGTTTGTGAAAAGAACACACATGCAATGTCTCTGGTGGATCCATAAGTGGTTCGTGGAAAGAACACACATGCAATGACCACTGGTTGATCCATATGTGGTTTGTGGAAAGAACACTCATGCAATGACTCTGGTGGATCCATGTGTGGTTTGTGAAAAGAACACACATGCAATGCCATTGGTTGATCCATGTGTGGTTTCTAGAAAAGAACACATGTGCAATTACTCTGGTGGATCCATGTGTGTTTTGTGGAAAGAACACACATGCAATAACTTTGGTGGATCCATATGTGGTTTGTGGAAAGAACACACATGCAATGACTCTAGTGCTGGTTTTAGTATAAGAACACACATGCAATGACTCTAGTGCTGGTTTTAGTATAAGAACAGACATGCAATGTTGGGGGGATACCCCCGGGTAGGGTCACACAGGGGTATAAAGGCTGAGTTAGCCGAGGTTCGGCAAGGCTAAAGCGGATGCTGGCCGGGTCACCTCAAGGCAGGATGAATCACGGGGTAACACGGACCGGGGGGCCTCCACCTAGCTAGGTCTCAACCGACTTAAGCTGTAAGTCGGAATGGCGTATTTAACTTGTATGAAGGAACAGGTGTGACCAGATCCTCCACGATCCGGGTCATAGGAAGCTTCTAGCAGAAGGAAGGAATCTCGCTGGTCAAAAGAAGCCCCGGTATGCACTGCATGAGCGAAGCGAAAGGCGAGACCATCGGCGTGGCAGAGGTGATGCGTGTCGGCGTGAGCGCCGCAGAGGCTCACGTAGCATCTGCATCGGTGACGCGGGGGAAAAGCACCCCGGTCGGTTTGATATTTTTGGAGGAGGCATATTCCCTGGAATATGCCTCCACGTATGCCCTAAGTGGAGACCTAGCCACCCCTATATAAGGAGGGCTAGGGCCTCTATAGAAGGGGTTCCTCGATTCTGATTGGTTTTAGGTTCTAAGGGTCTTGTACGGGTTAACTGTGGGTGAGAGTAAGATAGTTCTTTCTTCATCCTCTCGCCAATACAGCTCTAGGAGCACTTGTAATCTGTGCACCGAATCGAATACAAACCTTCTATGTGGGGAATCACCTCACTATCCCTCCCTGGATTCCCCTAGTGCTATTAGTCCCCACCTTTAGCCTATCCATGGCATCTGCCGTGACACCACCACGACAGTTGGAGCCCACCATGGGGCTAGCGGCGCTAGCAGGGGTGAAGATCTGGACGGGAAACCTCATCGGCACCGGCGAACGCATCGTCTCCGGGCTTGTTCAGCGCTTTAGAGCGCTGGATTTTGTCAGCGACAACTCTGGCTGCTTCGGCACGCGCCCACTTCCGCGCAACGGCCTCTTCGTCAAGGTTGGTGCGCACAAGGTCTACGTTGTTGTGGACGTATCATGCGTTCATCCGCGGCACGTCGTCGAGGCAGGGGAGCCACCCCTTAGCGTGGTTCACAGGGCGCGTATCACTCGCTTCCTGGACCGTGCTGAGGTGATGATGACTGTGCCAGGTGTGTGCGCAAGCATGGATCCGGCACCAGATCCGGAGGTAACACCTAAGGAACCGAGGAAAAGTAGAGGCCCTCCCCTAGAGAGGCCTGAGAATGTAGTGAGAGAAGCTATGGATAGCTTGGCAAACCCGGTAGCAGCAGTGGTAGATCTGGCTCAGGCACAGGCTGAGCTAGAGGAAACTAGGCAGAAAATTCTAGAGGGAGCGAAAAAGATAGCTACGGCTCAGCAGTCGTTGAACATGATGCTGCGTGAGTACGCAAAGGCAAATAAAGTAGATGATGTAAAAGTGAAGGGAAGAAATCTCATGAGTGAAATGAACAAAGAGGGTGACACTAGGATTGAGGAGTCAGAGAACTGTTTGTCCATGGGGATGCCGAAGTATAGTACCCTGGCAAAAAACCTCAGAGCAGCGGATCCAGCTGCATCCGAGCTAGAGGGTATGACGGGTGAAGCCCGCCAGAGACAGCAAAATAGGGTTAATGAGTTGGTTCAGATCGCGAACAGGCAAAATGAGGAACTGCTCAAGGCAAACCCGGAGTGGGCTGGAGCCTCCAAGATCGTTCATTCGGCGGTGGGTAACCCGGAGAAATCCACTGGAGCCGCATCGTCTCCTCATGGTGGTCCTAGGAGAGAAGAGGTAGTAACCTCGGCCAGGAGAAACAAGCAGATTGTTCCGTATGACCCGGCAAGGGCAGGGAAAGCAAAAGAGGTACAAAGAAATGACGATCGATGGAGTGTAAGCCGAGGTGAAGCTGGCCGAGGTAACCGTGACCAAGGCAATGCCGGTCAAGGAAACGCTGTTAATGGCAATGCCGAACAGCGCAACTCGGCAGGACAACCGCAGAAGCGGAATATACCGAGGCAATAGCAAAGTGCCGACCGAGGTATGCAATAGAGAGATGCACCACGAGAGCGAGACCGGTATAACGATGGAGATTCGGAAATGGTGAATGCGGGATACCCAAGGCCGAACTATCATGTGATAGGGTCGAGATTGGGAAGCAGGGATCTGATGCCGGACGATGCCAGGTTGAAGCTGGATCGACTGTATAGGTCGGAGCAGATTGAAAGTCAAGGTCCTCTGGGTCCTGCGTGTTTTGGACCCCGGATCATGAAAGAGCCATCGGTACCTAACTTCCAGTTACCCAGAGGCACGAAGATGTATGACGGCAACACTAAGCCGGAGGATTGGTTGATAAACTATGCTACAGTAGTGAAAATTGCTACGGGCAACTTGCAATGGGCTGTGAGATATGTACCCCAGATGTTGGAGGGGCCAGCAAGGGTATGGTTGAACAATTTGCCACCCGGAAGTATTAACTGCTGGATCGATTTTGAGGAAATGTTTATCAACAATTTCTCAAGTACGTATCAGATGCCAAATAGGCCACAAACCCTAGCTATGTGTAAGCAGAGACCAAATGAGACGGACCGGGAATTTTTGACCCGGTGGTGTACCGTGAGAAACTCATGTGAGGTCGTGATAGAGTCACAAGCCATAGCGTGGTTTGTGCAAGGATGCAAATATGCAAGCGAGCTGTGGCAAAAGTTGCAAAGGAGCTGGATCACAAGCCATAACGAGTCCAATGATGAGTACTACCAGAGAGATGGAGCTGGATCATCCCAGAGAAATGATTACAGAGGTAAAAGGAGATACGACAGGCCGGATCACCGATACAGTTCACAACAAGTTGCAGCTGTGAATCAAGATCAGCCCGGAACAGGGAGCAACCAACGTCAGAAAACTGGAGGGAAAAGTCTTGTGAGCCCATAGGCAATGTCCGGGTTGACGTGTTGTTCGGCACGAGAGATAATTGTCGAACTGAGAATTTGGAGTTTGAGGTGGTGAACTTGGAAAGTGCGTATCACGCGTTACTCAGAAGACCAGCATTGAATAAGTTCATGGCGAGCTATCACATTAGTTACTTGAAGATGAAGTTGCCCGGGCAAAATGGAGTGATTACCATTGCTGGAGATTTCCGACGTTCCATTGAGTGTGCCTCAGCCGGGTCTAACTTAGCCGAGTCACTTGTGATTGCGAAGAGAAAAGAAAAATCCAAGAGGTGGCGGCATTAGCTCAGTCCGCGCAGTAGTATATGTCGATGTTGAGTAACCCGCATGGTAGCGTTTCATTCCAAGCCGCAAATGATACTAAGAAAGTGCCTGTTGATGACATGTTCCTAGAGCGCGCCATAACAATTGGTGCCGGGTTGAGTGATAAATAGGAAAGTGAGCTCGTCAGCTTCCTCCGAGAGAATCGGGATACTTTTGCTTGGTCCACACAGGACTTGCAAGGTGTTCCGAGGGAGTTGGCCGAGCACTCTTTGAACGTGAGACCCGGAGCAAGGCCGGTGAAGCAACCTCTCCGCCGCTTCGCCGAGGATAGGAGAAAAGTCATTGGAGATGAAATAGCTCGATTACTAGCAGCAGGATTTATCATGGAAGTACTTTACCCGGATTGGCTATCTAATCCGGTGCTGGTGGAGAAGAAGAAAGATGATCCGAATGTGGCAGTGGTTTGGCGTATGTGTATCAATTACACGAACCTGAACAAGGCGTGTCCAAAAGATCCATTTCCACTGCCGAGGATAGATCAGGTCATAGACTCAACTGCTGGATGTGAACTGTTGTCGTTCATTGATGCATATTCTGGTTTCCACCAGATACCTCTGAATCCGGATGATCAAATAAAGACCGCACTTATCACCCCGTATGGGGCTTATTGCTATCGCACCATGCCATTTGGTTTACGTAATGCAGGGGCAACGTACCAAAGATGTATGCAGAAATGTTTGCACGACCAAATAGGTCAAAATGTACAAGTGTATGTGGCTGATGTGGTTATCAAGACCAAGGAAAGCAAAACGCTCCTTGACGACATCAGGCAGACATTCGCGAACTTAAGAAGGTTCCGAATGAAGCTTAACCCGGAGAAATGTACCTTTGGTGTCCCGGCTGGAAAATTACTTGGATTTCTCGTTTCCAGCCGAGGTATCGAAGTTAATCCAACTAAGATCCGGTCCATTGAACGAATGGAACTGCCGAAATGTCTTAACGATGTCCAGAAGTTCACTGGTTGCCTGGCATCGTTAAGTCGGTTTGTATGTCGGTTGGGAGAAAAGGCATTGCCTCTCTACCAACTCATGAAAAAGTCGGATAAGTTCGTTTGGACGCCATAGCCCGATGAAGCCTTTGCCCACTTAAAGAAGATGTTAGCCACTGCACCAGTGTTAGCCTCCCCACTATCAAAGGAGCCAATGTTGCTCTACATAGCCTCAACCAACTGAGTTGTAAGTGCAGTGATTGTGGTAGAGTGCGATGAAGAGGGTAAGTCAGTGCAAAGGCCAGTATATTACTTGAGCGAGGTGTTATCTGCCACAAAGCAGAACTACCCACACTATCAAAAGGTGGCATATGGTGTCTATATGGCAGCTAAGAAGTTAAAACATTACTTTGAGGAGCATCCCATCAAAGTAATATGTGAAGCTCCCATATGTGAGATAATGAGTAACAAAGATGCAAGTGGCAGAATTGCAAAATGGGCAATTGAACTAGCTCCTTATGCGCCACAATATGACAGAAGAGAAGCAATCAAGTCTCAGGCTGTGGCTGACTTTTTTGTGGACTGGGCCGAGGTACAATATGAACCACCGCCACCAAATCCGAACTACTGGAGGATGCATTTTGACGGGTCAAAAACAAAAACCGGGCTAGGCGCCGGAGTTGTGCTTACCTCGCCAAAGAAGGACCAGCTGAAATATGTGCTGCAGATCCATTTCGCGGCATCGAACAATGTCGTTGAGTATGAAGTACTTGTGCATGGGCTCAAAGTGGGAAAAGAGATTGGGATACGTCGGATACTATGCTTTAGCGACTCGGATTTGGTAATACAGCAAGTATCGGGATTGTAGGACGCCCTTGATCCAAACATGGCTCTGTACAGATTTCATGTGTAGAAGATATCTGGTTACTTTGAGGGATGCGAATTTCACCATGTACCCCGGGTGGAAAATGAGGCTACCGACATGCTGTCAAAGCTCGGATCAACCCGACAAGCAATCCCACCGGGTGTAGCATTAGAACACCTCAGAAAACCATCTATCAGGCCGTCCCCAGGAACCGACTCAATCTATGTCCCGGAAGATACAGAATTCGGAGCTGTGCCCATGGACATTGACATGGGAGGTGGTGCACGAAACCCGGGGACTGCATCAGCAAACCCGGGGACTGCCTCAACGAACCCGGGGACTGCCTCGCAGGACCCGGGGACTGCTCAGAGTGATCCGGTTGAAGTTATGCCGGTGGATCAGATGGAAATTGATGAGAATGTGTTCCCTGTGGGAGCAATACCAGCTTGGGCACTGCCTATATTTCAATTCCTAAAAGATGGAACGTTACCCACTGAGGAGGTGTTATCCAGGCAAACTCAAAGGAGAGCAAAGGCATACACAGTCATCAATTCCGAGCTATACAAACGGAGTGTGACCAATGTCCTCCGGCGATGCGTTGACCCGGAAGAAGGGCTTGACAACCTCCGAGATATACATCAGGGGGAGTGCGGGCATCATGCCTCGTCCCGAGCCTTGGTGGCAAAAGCTTTCCGACATGGATTCTACTGGCCAAGCGCCTTAGAACTATGTCGGAACTCAAAACCATACCAATCACGTGGCCATTTTCCGTATGGTGTTTGGATATGGTTGGCCCGTTCAAACCCGCAAGAGGGAATATGACTCACATTTTGGTCATGGTGGATAAGTTTACAAAATGGATCAAAGTGAAGCTTATAAGAAAATGTGATGGAGCTATGGCCGTAACATTTCTCAAAGACATTATCTTGAGATACGGTTATCCTCACAGTATCATAACTGATAATGGCACAAATTTTGCTGAAGGAGCATTCGCGCGATTCTGCCGGGATAAGAAGATCCGGCTGGACGTTGCCTCGGTAGCCCACCCCACATCGAACGGACAAGTGGAAAGATCCAATGGATTGGTATTATCTGGGATAAAATCTCGGCTCATTGAGCCGCTTCAAAGATCAGCGGGGTGCTGGATAGAAGAACTACCAGCGGTACTGTGGAGTTTAAGAACAACTCCGAATCGATCAACAGGCTATACGCCATTTTTTCTGGTATATGGGGCAGAAGCTGTATTACAAGCAGACATAGAGCATGATTCGCCTAGGGTCACCCAATACACAGAAGCTGAAGTGCAAGAAGCCCGGCAAAATGATGTTGATCTGCTGGAAGAAGCCAGAAAGTAAGCCCCTGAGTCTTCCGGGAAGGCGATCTGGTGCTCCGGTTGGTACAACATACTGCTGGCATGCATAAGTTATCCCCCCATGGGAAGGGCCATTCATTGTGAGCAAAGCATTGCACAATGATTCTTATTATATTATCGATGCAAAGCTACAGGAAAAGAACAAGGCGGACAGGTCCGGCGAGGAATCTAAGCGTCCATGGAATGTAGCTCTACTTCGTCCTTTCTACACTTAGCAGAGAAGTGTATGTATCCGAGTCTTCTCATATGTCGTATGTATGCTGGCAATGAGCCTATCAATGAAATGTTGGCACCTCGAGCAGTGACTCGGGAACTTCCTTAATAATATTTGTTGTGTTTTATTATTTATACGTCGGCTGGAGTAAGTTGTTCTACTTAACTCGGATTAGTAGTGTGTGAGCACCAAAAACCCAACTCTTCGACTTGCTGCTGTCCAACAAGAATTGGCTTAATGGCAAGCAAGAGAACAAGTTTGGAATTGCATAGCACATGAAAAACGACTAAGGAAAAGAACTTAATCGAGCCGACGTTTGTTTTTCAAACTAACCTTGTATTAACCTTCAAATTGTTATGCTGAATTATTTTGAGCTAAGCCTAAAGTTTCTAAGTATTGCTAAAACAATTTTTGAAGCTCGGATTCGTAAGTCGTAAAACCGAATCAAGGTAGACACGAACCGAGCCAGAAGATTGGATGAACAAGAAAATGAAACTCGGGGGCTACGCCCAAGTTGATCTGGCATAAAAACTTAGTAGCAAAATATCACGTGTGTACTGGATACAATTCCACCCGGCATACCGGGGATCTGATAAGTTTTCAAGTGTTTTCACTTAAGGAGCAGCAGGAGGAGGAAGTTTGGCGTCATCTTCGCCTTCTTCGATATCCGAGGCATCGTCCTCTCCATCCTTGTCCGAACCATCTTCAACATTCTCAACCTCTTCGCCGCCGGTCTTCCGAGCTTCGGACCCTCAGTCCATTCATGAATGGGAGCATATTCAATAAGGCTATGGGCGCAACCCTGGCACCGAGCTACCCACTCCGGGTTGTTGGTCCATTTGGATCCGGTGCGAAGGCACGTCAGGAGGTTGAGATCGTTCCTCTCAAACCACGTGAGTATGTGGTGAAGAACGGTCTCAGCTATAGCACGTCCAGCGAACTCCCTCCAAAGGTTGAGCTGGGTCTCGATTTCTGTCAGCTTTTTAGCGAGAATTGTGATTCTCTCCGGAGTGTCTTTGCCAGGCCAGAACGTGTTGAAGACTCGGACTGCAACGTCAAGGAGATCCTTGCCGTAGTTCTTGATGATTTCCACGCGAGATGATAGGCTGACCAACAGGTCCTCCATGTCATAGGGAATGTCTTCACCGTCAGGAGCAACGGGTGCACCCCTATCTCGGCGGAAATTGGCAACGGCGGCGCTCGCAATGGGAGTACCCTCTGGAAATTTGCCTAAAAATAGGACCAGAGAAGCGAGTAATGAAAATACATGTGAGGTAACCTAGAGAAATATGCCAGATAAGGAAAAGGAACTTACGTAAAATGTGGCTGTGGATCCGGGTCAATTCATTGGTACAATCATCGCGTCTTTTGCAGAGCTGCACCAGTTCAGCATTCGCCGACTCAAGCTTGACGTCGGCCTCCTGGAGAAGTTCTCGGTCCTTGGCAATCTGGAGATTGAGGCGCTCGCGCTCTTCGGTGTAGTCCTGGCCAGCCTTTTCAAGATCGGTTTGGTGTTGCGCTTTCATCTTCTTCATTTCTGCCTTTAACTTGGCAATCTCGTCATCCTTGGTTTGGAGGAGGGCAAGCTCATCGTCTTTCTTTTTGAGCTCGGCCTGATGCTGCCTGCTTGTTCGAGAAAATGCAGCATCATATCAGGCACTGGCAGACTATCTTCCAGCGATATTGAAATGGTTTGTTAACCCGGCAAAGCCGAGGTATGAATGTTCACCGAGCCAAGGAGAAAAGAAGATAGAAAGCAAAGCAAGGTCGGACAAAAGTAGCTTACCCTTAATCTGATCCAGATTCTTCCTCATAAGCTTGTTCTCAGCCTCCACCCCAGCTGCGAAAACCGAAGGATGGGTTAGTTCGGCAGAAAAAGATGAGGGAAAACAGAAATATGTGAAGAAGAGAACTTACCCCTTTTCTCGTGCTCAGCGAGATGTGCATTGTGCTTTGCGAGCAGCATTTTGTGAGTGTCTAGGAGACGCTGGAACTCAGCGCTCCGGCGGTTGGTGGTCACCTGAAAAGAGTACAAAATCTAGCTTAAGCCTTGTGAATATTCGAAGTATACAAGATCCGGGACAAGTGGAACTTAACCCGGCTCTAGGTGTGTGCATATTCGAAGTGTACAAGATCCGGGCCAAGTGGAACTTAACCCGGCTCTAGGTGTGTGCATATTCGAAGTGTACAAGATCTGGGCCAAGTGGAATTTAACCCGGCTCTAGGTGTGTGCATATTCGAAGTGTACAAGATCCAGGCCAGGTGGAACTTAACCCGGCTCTAGGTGTGTGCATATTCGAAGTGTACAAGATCCGGGCCAAGTGGAACTTAACCCGGATATAGGTGTGTGCATATTCGAAGTGTACAAGATCTGGGGCAAGTGGAACTTAACCTGGCTCTAGGTGTGTGCATATTCGAAGTGTACATGATCCGGGCCAAGCGGAACTTAACCCGGCTCTAGGTGTGTGCATATTCGAAGTGTGCAAGATCCGGGCCAAGTGGAACTTAACCCGGCTCTAGGTGTGTGCATATCCGAAGTGTGCAAGATCCGGGACAAGTGGAACTTAATCCGGCTCTAGGTGTGTGCATATTTGAAGTTGTCAAGGAGCTATGTTAGTTTTCTAAGGAGCATCCGGCCGAGTAACAAGTTACTCCCTCGGAGGCTCGGGGACTAATGGTTATATCGCTAGTGCATGCTAAGGAAAAGGTGAAGTAACATACCTCCATCATCCGGCCCGCGAGGTTAATCGCCTTAGCAATTTGTGTTCATCTGGCGAAGAACTTCGGCGGGACCGAACTTCTCCGAGAGATCATCGTTGTAGACGAACTCCGCCTTGTTCCAGTTGTTCATAAACTCGATCAAGGTCGGAGGATATCGCTCACCGCTGAGCATGTGGGGCGCCACCAAGCCCTTCGCATGTGCTTCCCTCCTCTCAACCTGAGCAAGGGCCGGGCTGGTGTGCAGAACAAGTTGATGCGCATTAGTTGGGTCGACAGGGGCGTCCTTCGGTGCTGGCATCTTCTGGGAAAGCATGGACGCGAGGGTGCGCTGTGCAGACCCGGCGGACGCTGCCCTGGTGGCATCAGGGGCTTTCTTGCCTTTGAGCTGCTGAGAGGAGGAAGTGGTTGCGGCAGATTTTCCCTTAGGAGCTGCCTGGGTACTTCCTCACCGAGAGTGAGAAGACTCGGACGAGGCGGAGGAGCTTGGCGCTGGTGCTCTTGTTGCTGGACTTGGTGTTGCTGCTGATGTTCTTGCTGCCGGAGTTAGTGTTGGTGCCGGAGTTGGTGCTGGTACAGGAGTGGTTGCTGGTGCTGGTGCTGGAGCTGGAGCTGGTGCTGAGATAGTCTCGGTAGTGACTGGTTGCGGCGGAGCCGAAGTGGTGGATGCCGCTGCCTCGGCTGCGTCCGTCTCCCCCGCTCCGAGGTTGCCCCCCTCTTGACGAGGTGGGCTGGAACCCGGAGCAGCCGCAGAACCCTCTGGAATAGGGCTCAGCGGGCGTGACTCGTCGTCACGAGGGGGAGAAGGGCTAAGTCGGAGCGGCGAAGAGATGCTAGATCCACTCTGGGGGACCTCCTCCGCAGCACTGCCGAATCAGATAATGTCAGAAGAGAAACTAAAACAATGCAAGGAAGAATAAGTTGCAGAGGGAAAAGAGGCTTACGCATCCGAGGTCAGGGGCTCCTTGGGCTTCCGAGCCCTACGTGCTAGGGCCTTGCCTGCTGGCTTGGAGGCGGTTTTGTCTCCAGACTTCTTTCACCTTTTGGAGGGCTGAGAAGGTTCGGAGGAGGAACTTGATGCAGCTCCATGCTTCTTCTTCGGCGCTACCGGAACAGGTTCACCCGTAGCAAGGGGAGGGTCCTCGTGGATCTGCCCACCGGGGTTAGCTGATGCCAGAAAAGCATAAGAAAGGGGGACAGCGTCAACAGCTTCCATCACCTCAATATCCGAGTCATCCTCATCGTCGGGCCAATCTCTAATAGAAGAGAGTTTACCGGTGGGTCGCTTGGTCACGTCGGACATTGGGAGGAACATCTCCTGGTCCGGTTCTTCCTTGTTCGAGCTCTCCCGGTTAGGCGCGCATTTGAGGGTGGGGTCGGTGCCATCCTCAATAGTCTGCTGAAGGAATTGCTAAAGGAGAAAAAAGACAACGGAGTTAAAAATAAAACAGCAACCGACATAAGATCTAATTCGGAGAAAGTTGGTGGCATGAAGCTTATCACGGGAGGAAGCCTATCCCAGCAATAATGCTCAATTCCCCACATCCACTCAGAGGAGAAGTCCTTGTGGGTGGTGAAGAGAGCCTTGACCCGGCGGTAAATTTCTGTGTTGCTAAGCTCGAAGGACGAGGTCCGGTTAGGGTCGCGACCCCAGCTCATGTGGCACACCTTGTGAGTGCGCTTCTGGAGAGGGGAGATCCGATTGCGGACGAATGTGATCATGGCATCCTCGTTGCCCAACCCGAGATCCTTCAGCTCCTTGAACCTTTTATTGACCTGGTTGGCCAAGACTGTGGGATTCTTAGGGACAATGTCCCATAACTCCGGGTTAGGAGGACCCGAAGCATAGGGGCGAAGCCGGATCAAATCTTTAGTACCTTCATTCCGAACATAGAAGAAGGTCCGGGCCCATCCTTTGCAGGAATCCAGCCAGGTAACCCAGGGAAAGACAGAGAACCTCCGGGGTGAAATGGACGCAGCGCCGAACTACGTAAGTTGTTTATCCTCCGGCTCTAGATCTACGTTCGGAATGACAGAGGCCAAAAAACCGGATCCATAGCTCCTTCATGGGCCATAATCCGGCATAGCCCTCGATCGTAGAGGCAAAAGCAGAGAGAGGAGTGATGGCGTTGGCAGGAAGGTGATGCGGTTGGAGTTCATAGGTATTCAACCAATCATGGAAGAAATCGCTGACCGGCAAACCGAACCCCCGCTGGAAGTGGGACAAGAACACCACAAACGCACCCGGATTGGGTGAGGGGGCGAGTTCGGCGGAGGCAAGGCGAGCAGTGACTCCGGCGGGGATGCGTCTGGTGCGGTAGAGCCAGTCCAGGTCGTCTTGGCAGACCCAGGACCCGGCCCACGCACCACGGTCCGTCGTGGCGCTGTCTTCCTCCATCTATTGCTCGGCGACGGCGATCTCCTCTTCTGTCATCTCCAGTTCGTTGCCCTCACTGCCGCTAGCGGCGGTGGGGGGCAGCGGCCTAGATTGACAGCAACCCGTGGCGGAGGAGGTGCGCAGTGGCAACGACGAAGTAGAGGCCTGGGGAAGCAGTGCGGCGACGGAGCTGCTACTTAGAAGCAGTGGCGGCGGCGCTATCACGGGGAATACGAAGAAGAAGAAGAAGAAGAAGAAGAGATAGAGGCAGAGGGGCCGGAAGGGGGAAAAGACCTAAGGGGTGCGCCCCTCCCCTATTTAACCACTCCCTCGAGGGGGAAGTGGGATCGTGTCAAACGGGTACGCCACACGGTGTGGCCGTGTATTGCCCGCGTCGACCAATCAGCAGCGAGCCACACGGAAGGCCATAGGGTGTAGCTGATCCCATGACGTGACGCATTGATGCGGTTAATGAGGAGGCAGGCCAGACGTGACGTGCGCCACAGTGATAACTGACAATTACTGCAACGGTTACTATGGCTGGCCCTTAAAATGAGGCAACCTAATGATTAGCCTCCACGTGGGTTAGCGTACGAGAGAAGGAAAGAAGACCCGGATGAGACCGTGGTAACCCGGCCAACAAGTGAAAACTTGGAATGTGCCAAGGGAAGGTAAAACCATGAGGTTCGAGTTGAGGTGGTAACCCGGCCAGCAAGTGAAAACTTGGAACGTGCCAAGGGAACGTAAATCCATACAACCCGAAATAAGAAGATAACTCAGAAATGACATCCAAAGCTCGATAGAATTGAACCTGATGTGGCCTTAGCAGCCAAGGCAGCTAAGACCGCACCGGCTTCGAGGACTAATGTTGGGGGGATACCCCCGGGTAGGGTCACGTCGGGGTATAAAGGCCGAGTTAGCCAAGGTTCGGCAAGGCTAAAGCAGATGCTGGCCGGGTCACCTCAAGGCAGGACGAATCACGGGGTAACCCGGACCAGGGGGCGTCCACCTAACTAGGTCTCAACTGACTTCAGCCGTAAGTCGGAATGGCGTATTTAACTTGTATGAAGGAACAGGTGTGACCAGATCCTCCACGATCCGGGTCATAGGAAGCTTCTAGCAGAAGGAAGGAATCTCGCTGGTCAAAAGAAGCCCCGGTACGCACTACATGAGCGAAGCGAAAGAGGGCAGGACCACCGAGGTGTGGCCGACAGAGGTGATGACGCCTGTGTCGGCTGACGCAGGCACCACAGAGGCTCACGTAGCCTCTGCATGGGTGACATGGGGGAAAAGCACCCCGGTCAGTTTGCTATTTTGGGAGGAGGCATATTCCCTGGAATATGCCTCCACGTATGCCCTAAGTGGACACCTAGCCACCCCTATATAAGGAGGGCTAGGGCCTCTGTAGAAGGGGTTCCTCGATTCTGATTGGTTTTAGGTTCTAAGGGTCTTGTACGGGTTAACTGTGGGTGAGAGTAAGAGAGTTCTTTCTTCCTCCTCTCACAAATACAGCTCTGGGAGCGCTTGTAATCTGTGCAGTGAATCGAATACAATCCTTCTGTGTGGGGAATCACCTCACTATCCCTCCCTGGATTCCCCTAGTGCTATTAGTCCCCACCTTTAGCCTATCCATGGCATCTGCCGTGACACCACCACGACATGCAATGACTCTAGTTGATCCATATGTGGTTTGTGAAAAGAACACACATGCAAAGACTCTAGTGTATCCATATGTGGTTTGTGGAAAGAACACACATGCAATGACCACTGGTTGATCCATATGTGGTTTGTGGAAAGAACACACATGCAATGACTCTGGTGGATCCATGTGTGGTTCATGACAGGAACACACATGCAATGTCATTGGTTGATCCATATGTGGTTCGTGACAATAACACACGTGCAATGCCATTGGTTAATCCATGTGTGGTTTGTGGAAAGAACACACATGCAATGACTCAAGTGGGTCCATATGTGGTTCATGACAGGAACACATATGCAATGACATTGGTTGATCCATATGCGGTTTGTGACAATAACACACGTGCAATGCCATTGGTTGATCCATGTGTGGTTTGTGGAAAGAACACACATGCAATGCCATTGGTTGATCCATGTGTGGTTTGTGAAAAGAACACACATGCAATGCCATTGGTTGATCCATGTGTGGTTTGTGAAAAGAACACACATGCAATGCCATTGGTTGATGCATGTGGTTTGTGGAAAAGAACACACATGCAATGAACACTGGTAGATCCATAAGTCCTTTGTGGAAAGAACACACATGCAGTGAACACTGGTGGATCCATATGTGGTTTGTGAAAAGAACACACATGCAATGCCATTGGTTGATCCATATGTGGTTTGTCAAAAGAACACACATGCAATGAATCTAGTGGATCCATATGTGGTTTGTGGAAAGAACACACATGCAATGACCACTAGTTGATCCATGTGTGGTTCATGACAAGAACACACATGCAATGGCATTGGTTGATCCATATATGGTTTCTGACAATAACACACATGCAATGCCATTGGTTAATCCATGTGTGGTTTGTGGAAAGAACAAACATGCAATGACTCAAGTGGGTCCATATGTGGTTTGTGAAAAGAACACACATGCAATGACTCTAGTGGATCCATGTGTGGTTTGTGGAAAGAACACACATGCAATGAACACGTGTGGATCCATGTGTGGTTCATGACAGGAACACACATACAATGACATTGGATGATCCATATGTGGTTTGTGACAATAACACACATGCAATGACATTGGTTGATCCATGTGTGGTTGTGGAAAGAACACACATGCAATGACTCAAGTGGGTCCATGTGTGGTTTGTGAAAAGAACACACATGAAATGAATCTAGTTGGTCCAAGTGTGGTTTGTGGAAAGAACACACATGCAATGACATTGGTTGATCCATGTGTGGTTTCTGTAAAAGAACACACATGCAAATACTCTGGTGGATCCATGTGTGGTTTGTGGAAAGAACACACATGCAATGACTCTAGTGGATCCATCTATGGTTTGTGGAAAGAACACGCATGCAATGACTCTTGTGCTGGTTTTAGTATAAGAACACACATGCAATGACTCTAGTGCTGGTTTTAGTATAAGAACACACATGCAATGACTCTAGTGGGTCCATATGTGGTTTGTGAAAGAACACACATGGAATGACTCTGTTGGATCCATAAGTGGTTTGTGGAAAGAACACACATGCAATGACCACTGGTTGATCCATATGTGGTTTATGGAAAGAACACACATGCAATGACACTAGTTGATCCATATGTGGTTTGTGGAAAGAACACACATGCAATGACTCTGGTAGATCCATGTGTGGTTTGTGAAAAGAACACGCATGCAATGCCATTGGTTGATCCATGTGTGGTTTGTGGAAAAGAACACATGTGCAATTACTCTGGTGGATCCATGTGTGGTTTGTGGAAAGAACACACATGCAATAACTTTGGTGGATTCATATGTGGTTTGTGGAAAGAACACACATGCAATGACTCTAGTGCTGGTTTTATTATAAGAACACACATGCAATGACTCTAGTACTAGTTTTAGTATAAGAACACACATGCAATGACTCTAGTGGGTCCATATGTGGTTTGTGAAAAGAACACACATGCAATGACTCTGGTGGATCTATAAGTGGTTTGTGGAAAGAACACACATGCAATGACCACTAGTTGATCCATATGTGGTTTGTGGAAAGAACACACATGCAATGACACTGGTTGATCCATATGTGGTTTGTGGAAAGAACACAGATGCAATGACTCTGGTGGATCCATGTGTGGTTTGTGAAAAGAACACACATGCAATGCCATTGGTTAATCCATGTGTGGTTTCTAGAAAAGAACACATGTGCAATTACTCTAGTGGATCCATGTGTGGTTTGTGGAAAGTACACACATGCAATAACTCTGGTGGATCCATATGTGGTTTGTGGAAATAACACACATGTAATGAATGTAGTGCTGGTTTTAGTATAAGAACACACATGCAATGACTCTAGTTGATCCATATGTGGTTTATGAAAAGAACACACATGCAATGACTCTATTGGATCCATATGTGGTTTGTGGAAACAACACACATGCAATGACCACTGGTTGATCCATATGTGGTTTGTGGAAAGAACACACATGCAATGACTCTGGTGGATCCATGTGTGGTTCATGACAGGAACACACATGCAATGACATTGGTTGATCCATATGTGGTTTGTGACAATAACACACGTGCAATGCCATTGGTTAATCCATGTGTGGTTTGTGGAAAGAACACACATGCAATGACTCAAGTGGGTCCATATGTGGTTCATGACAAGAACACACATGCAATGACATTGGTTGATCCATATGTGGTTTGTGACAATAACACACGTGCAATGCCATTGGTTGATCCATGTGTGGTTTGTGGAAATAACACACATGCAATGCCATTGGTTGATCCATGTGTGGTTTGTGAAAGAACACACATGCAATGCCATTGGTTGATCCATCTGTGGTTTGTGGAAAGAACACACATGCAATGCCATTGGTTAATGCATGTGGTTTGTGGAAAAGAACACACATGCAATGAACACTGGTGGATCCATAAGTGGCTTGTGGAAAGAACACACATGCAGTGAACACTGGTGGATCCATATGGGGTTTGTGAAAAGAACACACATGCAATGCCATTGGTTGATCCGTATGTGGTTTGTGAAAAGAACACATATGCAATGACTCTAGTGGATCCATATGTGGTTTGTGGAAAGAACACACATGCAATGACCACTGGTTGATCCATGTGTGGTTCATGACAGGAACACACATGCAATGGCATTGGTTGGTCCATATGTGGTTTGTGACAATAACACACATGCAATGCCATTTGTTAATCCATGTGTGGTTTTTGGAAAGAACACACATCCAATGACTCAAGTGGGTCCATATGTGGTTTGTGAAAAGAACACACATGCAATGACTCTAGTGGATCCATGTGTGGTTCGTGGAAAGAACACACATGCAATGAACACTAGTGGATCCATGTGTGGTTCATGATAGGAACACACATGCAATGACATTGGATGATCCATATGTGGTTTGTGACAATAACACACATTCAATGACATTGGTTGATCCATGTGTGGTTGTGGAAAGAACACACATGCAATGACTCAAGTGGGTCCATGTGTGGTTTGTGAAAAGAACACACATGCAATGACTCTGGTTGGTCCAAGTGTGGTTTGTGGAAAGAACACACTTGCAATGACATTGGTTCATCCATGTGTGGTTTGTGGAAAAGAACACACATGCAATTACTCTGGAGTATCCATGTGTGGTTCGTGGAAAGAACCCACATGCAATGACTCTGGTGGATCCATATGTGGTTTGTGGAAAGAACTCACATGCAATGACTCTAGTGCTGGTTTTAGTATAAGAACATACATGCAATGACTCTAGTGGGTCCATATGTGGTTTGTGAAAAGAACACACATGCAATGACTCTGGTGGATCCATAAGTGGTTTGTGGAAAGAACACACATGCAATGACCACTGGTTGATCCATATGTGGTTTGTGGAAAGAACATACATGCAATGACACTAGTTGATCCATATGTGGTTTGTGGAAAGAACACACATGCAATAACGAGGGTGGATCCCTCTGAGGTAGGGGAAAAGAACACACATGGAATGCCATTGGTTGATCCATGTGTGGTTTCTGGAAAAGAACACATGTGCAATTACTCTGGTGGATCCATGTGTGGTTTGTGGAAAGAAGACAAATGCAATAACTCTGGTGGATCCATCTGTGGTTTGTGGAAAGAACACACATGCAATGACTCTAGTGCTGGTTTTAGTATAAGAACACACATGCAATGACTCTAGTGCTGGTTTTAGTATAAGAACACACATGCAATGACTCTAGTTGATCCATATGTGGTTCGTGAAAAGAACACACATGCAATGACTCCACTAGATCCATATCTAGTTTGTGGAAAGAACACACATGCAATGACCACTAGTTGATCCATATTTGGTTTGTGGAAAGAACACACATGCAATGACTCTGGTGGATCCATGTGTGGTTTGTGAAAAGAACACACATGCAATGAACACTTGTGGATCCATATGTGGTTCATGACAGGAACACACATCCAATGACATTGGTTGATCCATATGTGGTTTGTGACAATAACACACGTGCAATGCCATTGGTTAATCCATGTGTGATTTGTGGAAAGAACACACATGCAATGACTCAAGTGGGTCCATATGTTGTTCATGACAGGAACACACATGCAATGACATTGGTTGATCCATACGTGGTTTGTGACAATAACACACATGCAATGCCATTGGTTAATCCATGTGTGATTTGTGGAAAGAACACACAAGCAATGACTCGAGTGGGTCCATATGTGGTTTGTGAAAAGAACACACATGCAATACCATTGGTTAATCCATGTGTGGTTTGTGGAAAGAACACACATGCAATGACTCAAGTTATCCATGTGTGGTTTGTAGAAAGAACACACATGCAATGAACACTGGTGGATTCAGATGTGGTTCATGACAGGAACACACATGCAATAACATTGGTTGATCCATATGTGGTTTGTGACAATAACACACATGCAATGACATTGGTTGATCCATGTGTGCTTGTGGAAAGAACACACATGCAATGACTCAAGTGGGTCCATGTGTGGTTTGTAGAAAGAACACACATGAAATGACTCTAGTTGGTCCAAGTGTGGTTTGTGGAAAGAACACACATGCAATGACATTGGTTGATCCATGTGTGGTTTGTGTAAAAGAACACACATGCAATTACTCTGGTGGATCCATGTGTGGTTTGTGGAAAGAACACACATGCAATGACTCTAGTGGATCCATATGTGGTTTGTTGAAAGAACACACATGCAATGACTCTTGTGCTGGTTTTAGTATAAGAACACAAATGCAATGACTCTAGTGCTGGTTTTAGTATAAGAACACACATGCAATGACTCAAGTGGGTCCATATGTGGTTTGTGAATAGAACACACATGCAATGACTCTAGTGGATCCATGTGTGGTTTGTGGAAAGAACACACATGCAATGAACACGTGTGGATCCATGTGTGGTTCATGACAGGAACACACATACAATGACATTGGATGATCCATATGTGGTTTGTGACAATAACACACATGCAATGACATTGGTTGATCCATGTGTGGTTGTGGAAAGAACACACATGCAATGACTCAAGTAGGTCCATGTGTGGTTTGTGAAAAGAACACACATGAAATGAATCTAGTTGGTCCAAGTGTGGTTTGTGGAAAGAACACACATGCAATGACATTGGTTGATCCATGTGTGGTTTCTGTAAAAGAACACACATGCAAATACTCTGGTGGATCCATGTGTGGTTTGTGGAAAGAACACACATGCAATGACTCTAGTGGATCCATCTATGGTTTGTGGAAAGAACACGCATGCAATGACTCTTGTGCTGGTTTTAGTATAAGAACACACATGCAATGACTCTAGTGCTGGTTTTAGTATAAGAACACACATGCAATGACTCTAGTGGGTCCATATGTGGTTTGTGAAAGAACACACATGGAATGACTCTGTTGGATCCATAAGTGGTTTGTGGAAAGAACACACATGCAATGACCACTGGTTGATCCATATGTGGTTTATGGAAAGAACACACATGCAATGACACTAGTTGATCCATATGTGGTTTGTGGAAAGAACACACATGCAATGACTCTGGTAGATCCATGTGTGGTTTGTGAAAAGAACACGCATGCAATGCCATTGGTTGATCCATGTGTGGTTTGTGGAAAAGAACACATGTGCAATTACTCTGGTGGATCCATGTGTGGTTTGTGGAAAGAACACACATGCAATAACTTTGGTGGATTCATATGTGGTTTGTGGAAAGAACACACATGCAATGACTCTAGTGTTGGTTTTATTATAAGAACACACATGCAATGACTCTAGTACTAGTTTTAGTATAAGAACACACATGCAATGACTCTAGTGGGTCCATATGTGGTTTGTGAAAAGAACACACATGCAATGACTCTGGTGGATCTATAAGTGGTTTGTGGAAAGAACACACATGCAATGACCACTAGTTGATCCATATGTGGTTTGTGGAAAGAACACACATGCAATGACACTGGTTGATCCATATGTGGTTTGTGGAAAGAACACAGATGCAATGACTCTGGTGGATCCATGTGTGGTTTGTGAAAAGAACACACATGCAATGCCATTGGTTAATCCATGTGTGGTTTCTAGAAAAGAACACATGTGCAATTACTCTAGTGGATCCATGTGTGGTTTGTGGAAAGTACACACATGCAATAACTCTGGTGGATCCATATGTGGTTTGTGGAAATAACACACATGTAATGAATGTAGTGCTGGTTTTAGTATAAGAACACACATGCAATGACTCTAGTTGATCCATATGTGGTTTATGAAAAGAACACACATGCAATGACTCTATTGGATCCATATGTGGTTTGTGGAAACAACACACATGCAATGACCACTGGTTGATCCATATGTGGTTTGTGGAAAGAACACACATGCAATGACTCTGGTGGATCCATGTGTGGTTCATGACAGGAACACACATGCAATGACATTGGTTGATCCATATGTGGTTTGTGACAATAACACACGTGCAATGCCATTGGTTAATCCATGTGTGGTTTGTGGAAAGAACACACATGCAATGACTCAAGTGGGTCCATATGTGGTTCATGACAAGAACACACATGCAATGACATTGGTTGATCCATATGTGGTTTGTGACAATAACACACGTGCAATGCCATTGGTTGATCCATGTGTGGTTTGTGGAAATAACACACATGCAATGTCATTGGTTGATCCATGTGTGGTTTGTGAAAGAACACACATGCAATGCCATTGGTTGATCCATCTGTGGTTTGTGGAAAGAACACACATGCAATGCCATTGGTTAATGCATGTGGTTTGTGGAAAAGAACACACATGCAATGAACACTGGTGGATCCATAAGTGGCTTGTGGAAAGAACACACATGCAGTGAACACTGGTGGATCCATATGGGGTTTGTGAAAAGAACACACATGCAATGCCATTGGTTGATCCGTATGTGGTTTGTGAAAAGAACACATATGCAATGACTCTAGTGGATCCATATGTGGTTTGTGGAAAGAACACACATGCAATGACCACTGGTTGATCCATGTGTGGTTCATGACAGGAACACACATGCAATGGCATTGGTTGGTCCATATGTGGTTTGTGACAATAACACACATGCAATGCCATTTCTTAATCCATGTGTGGTTTTTGGAAAGAACACACATCCAATGACTCAAGTGGGTCCATATGTGGTTTGTGAAAAGAACACACATGCAATGACTCTAGTGGATCCATGTGTGGTTCGTGGAAAGAACACACATGCAATGAACACTAGTGGATCCATGTGTGGTTCATGATAGGAACACACATGCAATGACATTGGATGATCCATATGTGGTTTGTGACAATAACACACATTCAATGACATTGGTTGATCCATGTGTGGTTGTGGAAAGAACACACATGCAATGACTCAAGTGGGTCCATGTGTGGTTTGTGAAAAGAACACACATGCAATGACTCTGGTTGGTCCAAGTGTGGTTTGTGGAAAGAACACACTTGCAATGACATTGGTTCATCCATGTGTGGTTTGTGGAAAAGAACACACATGCAATTACTCTGGAGTATCCATGTGTGGTTCGTGGAAAGAACCCACATGCAATGACTCTGGTGGATCCATATGTGGTTTGTGGAAAGAACTCACATGCAATGACTCTAGTGCTGGTTTTAGTATAAGAACATACATGCAATGACTCTAGTGAGTCCATATGTGGTTTGTGAAAAGAACACACATGCAATGACTCTGGTGGATCCATAAGTGGTTTGTGGAAAGAACACACATGCAATGACCACTGGTTGATCCATATGTGGTTTGTGGAAAGAACATACATGCAATGACACTAGTTGATCCATATGTGGTTTGTGGAAAGAACACACATGCAATAACGCTGGTGGATCCATGTGTGGTTGGTGAAAAGAACACACATGGAATGCCATTGGTTGATCCATGTGTGGTTTCTGGAAAAGAACACATGTGCAATTACTCTGGTGGATCCATGTGTGGTTTGTGGAAAGAAGACAAATGCAATAACTCTGGTGGATCCATCTGTGGTTTGTGGAAAGAACACACATGCAATGACTCTAGTGCTGGTTTTAGTATAAGAACACACATGCAATGACTCTAGTGCTGGTTTTAGTATAAGAACACACATGCAATGACTGTAGTTGATCCATATGTGGTTCGTGAAAAGAACACACATGCAATGACTCCACTAGATCCATATCTAGTTTGTGGAAAGAACACACATGCAATGACCACTAGTTGATCCATATTTGGTTTGTGAAAAGAACACACATGCAATGACTCTGGTGGATCCATGTGTGGTTTGTGAAAAGAACACACATGCAATGAACACTTGTGGATCCATATGTGGTTCATGACAGGAACACACATCCAATGACATTGGTTGATCCATATGTGGTTTGTGACAATAACACACGTGCAATGCCATTGGTTAATCCATGTGTGATTTGTGGAAAGAACACACATGCAATGACTCAAGTGGGTCCATATGTTGTTCATGACAGGAACACACATGCAATGACATTGGTTGATCCATACGTGGTTTGTGACAATAACACACATGCAATGCCATTGGTTAATCCATGTGTGATTTGTGGAAAGAACACACAAGCAATGACTCGAGTGGGTCCATATGTGGTTTGTGAAAAGAACACACATGCAATACCATTGGTTAATCCATGTGTGGTTTGTGGAAAGAACACACATGCAATGACTCAAGTTATCCATGTGTGGTTTGTAGAAAGAACACACATGCAATGAACACTGGTGGATTCATATGTGGTTCATGACAGGAACACACATGCAATAACATTGGTTGATCCATATGTGGTTTGTGACAATAACACACATGCAATGACATTGGTTGATCCATGTGTGCTTGTGGAAAGAACACACATGCAATGACTCAAGTGGGTCCATGTGTGGTTTGTAGAAAGAACACACATGAAATGACTCTAGTTGGTCCAAGTGTGGTTTGTGGAAAGAACACATGCAATGACATTGGTTGATCCATGTGTGGTTTGTGTAAAAGAACACACATGCAATTACTCTGGTGGATCCATGTGTGGTTTGTGGAAAGAACACACATGCAATGACTCTAGTGGATCCATATGTGGTTTGTTGAAAGAACACACATGCAATGACTCTTGTGCTGGTTTTAGTATAAGAACACAAATGCAATGACTCTAGTGCTGGTTTTAGTATAAGAACACACATGCAATGACTCTAGTGGGTCCATATGTGGTTTGTGAATAGAACACACATGGAATGGCTCTGTTGGATCCATAAGTGGTTTGTGGAAAGAACACACATGCAATGACCACTGGTTGATCCATATGTGGTTTGTGGAAAGAACACACATGCAATGACACTAGTTGATCCATATGTGGTTTGTGGAAAGAACACACATGCAATGACTCTGGTGGATCCATGTGTGGTTTGTGAAAAGAACACGCATGCAATGCCATTGGTTGAAACATGTGTGGTTTGTGGAAAAGAACACATGTGCAATTACTCTGGTGGATCCATGTGTGGTTTGTGGAAAGAACACACATGCAATAACTTTGGTGGATTGATATGTGGTTTGTGGAAAGAACACACATGCAATAACTCTAGTGCTGGTTTTATTATGAGAACACACATGCAATGACTCTAGTACTGGTTTTAGTATAAGAACACACATGCAATGACTCTAGTCGGTCCATATGTGGTTTGTGAAAAGAACACACATGCAATGACTCCGGTGGATCCATAAGTGGTTTGTGGAAAGAACACACGTGCAATGACCACTGGTTGATCCATATGTGGTTTGTGGAAAGAACACACATGCAATGACACTAGTTGATCCATATGCGATTTGTGGAAAGAACACACATGGAATGACTATGGTGGATCCATGTGTGGTTTGTGAAAAGAACACACATGCAATGCCATTGGTTGATCCATGTGTGGTTTGTGGAGAAGAGCACATGTGTAATTACTCTGGTGGATCCATGTGTGGTTTGTGGAAAGAACACACATGCAATAACTCTGGTGGATCCATATGTGGTTTGTGGAAAGAACACACATGCAATGACTCTAGTGGTGGTTTTATTATAAGAACACACATGCAATGACTCTAGTGCTGGTTTTAGTATAAGAACACATATGCAATGACTCTAGTGGGTCCACATGTGGTTTGTGAAAAGAACACGCATGCAATGAATCTGGTGGATCCATAAGTGGTTTGTGTAAAGAACACACATGCAATGACCACTGGTTGATCCATATGTGGTTTGTGGAAAGAACACACATGCAATGACACTGGTTGATCCATATGTGGTTTATGGAAAGAACACACATGCAATGCCTCTGGTGGATCCATGTGTGGTTTGTGAAAAGAACACACATGCAATGCCATTGGTTAATCCATGTGTGGTTTCTAGAAAAGAACACATGTGCAATTACTCTAGTGGATCCATGTGTGGTTTGTGGAAAGAACACACATGCAATAACTCTGGTGGATCCATATGTGGTTTGTGGAAAGAACACACATGAGATGAATGTAGTGCTGGTTTTAGTATAAGAACACACATGCAATGACTCTAGTTGATCCATATGTGGTTTGTGAAAAGAACACACATGCAATGACTCTAGTGGATCCATATCTGGTTTGTGGAAACAACACACATGCAATGACCACTGGTTGATCCATATGTGGTTTGTGGAAAGAACACACATGCAATGACTCTGGTGGATCCATGTGTGATTCATGACAGGAACAAACATGCAATGACATTGGTTGATCCATATGTGGTTTGTGACAATAACACACGTGCAATGCCATTGGTTAATCCATGTATGGTTTGTGGAAAGAACACACATGCAATGACTCAAGTGGGTCCATATGTGGTTCATGACAGGAACACACATACAATGACATTGGTTGATCCATATGTGGTTTGTGACAATAACACACGTGCAATGCCATTGGTTGATCCATGTGTGGTTTGTGAAAGAACACACATGCAATGCCATTGGTTGATCCATGTGTGGTTTGTGGAAAGAACACACATGCAATGCCATTGGTTGATGCATGTGGTTTGTGGAAAAGAACACACATGCAATGAACACTGGTGGATCCATACGTGGTTTGTGGAAAGAACACACATGCAGTGAACACTGGTGGATCGATATGTGGTTTGTGAAAAGAACACACATGCAATGCCATTGGTTGATCCATATGTGGTTGTGAAAAGAACACACATGCAATGACTCTAGCGGATCCATATGTGGTTTGTGGAAAGAACACACATGCAATGACCACTGGTTGATCCATGTGTGGTTCATGACAGGAACACACATATAATGGCATTGGTTGATCCATATGTGGTTTGTGACAATAACACACATGCAATGCCATTTGTTAATCCATGTGTGGTTTGTGGAAAGAACACACATGCAATGACTCAAGTGGGTCCATATGTGGTTTGTGAAAAGAACACACATGCAATGACTCTAGTGGATCCATGTGTGGTTTGTAGAAAGAACACACATGCAATGAACACTGGTGGATCCATGTGTGGTTCATGATAGGAACACACGTGCAATGACATTGGATGACCCATATGTGGTTTGTGACAATAACACACATGCAATGACATTGGTTGATCCATGTGTGGTTGTGGAAAGAGCACACATGCAATGACTCAAGTGGGTCCATGTGTGGTTTGTGAAAAAAACACACATGCAATGACTCTGGTTTTTCCAAGTGTGGTTTGTGGAAAGAACACACATGCAATGACATTGGTTGATCCATGTGTGGTTTGTGGAAAAGAACACACATGCAATTAATCTGGTGGATCCATGTGTGGTTTGTGGAAAGAACACACATGCAATGACTCTAGTGCTGGTTTTAGTATAAGAACAGACATGCAATGACTCTAGTGGGTCCTTATGTGGTTTGTGAAAAGAACACACATGCAATGACTCTCGTGGATCCATCAGTGGTTTGTGGAAAGAACACACATGCAATGACCACTGGTTGATCCATGTGGTTTGTGCAAAGAACACACATGCAATGACACTGGTTGATCCATATGTGGTTTGTGGAAAGAACACACATGCAATAACATTGGTTCATCCATGTGTGGTTTGTGGAAAAGAACACACATGCAATTACTCTGGAGTATCCATGTGTGGTTCGTGGAAAGAACCCACATGCAATGACTCTGGTGGATCCATATGTGGTTTGTGGAAAGAACTCACATGCAATGACTCTAGTGCTGGTTTTAGTATAAGAACATACATGCAATGACTCTAGTGGGTCCATATGTGGTTTGTGAAAAGAACACACATGCAATGACTCTGGTGGATCCATAAGTGGTTTGTGGAAAGAACACACATGCAATGACCACTGGTTGATCCATATGTGGTTTGTGGAAAGAACATACATGCAATGACACTAGTTGATCCATATGTGGTTTGTGGAAAGAACACACATGCAATAACGCTGGTGGATCCATGTGTGGTTGGTGAAAAGAACACACATGGAATGCCATTGGTTGATCCATGTGTGGTTTCTGGAAAAGAACACATGTGCAATTACTCTGGTGGATCCATGTGTGGTTTGTGGAAAGAAGACAAATGCAATAACTCTGGTGGATCCATCTGTGGTTTGTGGAAAGAACACACATGCAATGACTCTAGTGCTGGTTTTAGTATAAGAACACACATGCAATGACTCTAGTGCTGGTTTTAGTATAAGAACACACATGCAATGACTCTAGTTGATCCATATGTGGTTCGTGAAAAGAACACACATGCAATGACTCCACTAGATCCATATCTAGTTTGTGGAAAGAACACACATGCAATGACCACTAGTTGATCCATATTTGGTTTGTGAAAAGAACACACATGCAATGACTCTGGTGGATCCATGTGTGGTTTGTGAAAAGAACACACATGCAATGAACACTTGTGGATCCATATGTGGTTCATGACAGGAACACACATCCAATGACATTGGTTGATCCATATGTGGTTTGTGACAATAACACACGTGCAATGCCATTGGTTAATCCATGTGTGATTTGTGGAAAGAACACACATGCAATGACTCAAGTGGGTCCATATGTTGTTCATGACAGGAACACACATGCAATGACATTGGTTGATCCATACGTGGTTTGTGACAATAACACACATGCAATGCCATTGGTTAATCCATGTGTGATTTGTGGAAAGAACACACAAGCAATGACTCGAGTGGGTCCATATGTGGTTTGTGAAAAGAACACACATGCAATACCATTGGTTAATCCATGTGTGGTTTGTGGAAAGAACACACATGAAATGACTCAAGTTATCCATGTGTGGTTTGTAGAAAGAACACACATGCAATGAACACTGGTGGATTCAGATGTGGTTCATGACAGGAACACACATGCAATAACATTGGTTGATCCATATGTGGTTTGTGACAATAACACACATGCAATGACATTGGTTGATCCATGTGTGCTTGTGGAAAGAACACACATGCAATGACTCAAGTGGGTCCATGTGTGGTTTGTAGAAAGAACACACATGAAATGACTCTAGTTGGTCCAAGTGTGGTTTGTGGAAAGAACACACATGCAATGACATTGGTTGATCCATGTGTGGTTTGTGTAAAAGAACACACATGCAATTACTCTGGTGGATCCATGTGTGGTTTGTGGAAAGAACACACATGCAATGACTCTAGTGGATCCATATGTGGTTTGTTGAAAGAACACACATGCAATGACTCTTGTGCTGGTTTTAGTATAAGAACACAAATGCAATGACTCTAGTGCTGGTTTTAGTATAAGAACACACATGCAATGACTCTAGTGGGTCCATATGTGGTTTGTGAATAGAACACACATGGAATGGCTCTGTTGGATCCATAAGTGGTTTGTGGAAAGAACACACATGCAATGACCACTGGTTGATCCATATGTGGTTTGTGGAAAGAACACACATGCAATGACACTAGTTGATCCATATGTGGTTTGTGGAAAGAACACACATGCAATGACTCTGGTGGATCCATGTGTGGTTTGTGAAAAGAACACGCATGCAATGCCATTGGTTGAAACATGTGTGGTTTGTGGAAAAGAACACATGTGCAATTACTCTGGTGGATCCATGTGTGGTTTGTGGAAAGAACACACATGCAATAACTTTGGTGGATTGATATGTGGTTTGTGGAAAGAACACACATGCAATAACTCTAGTGCTGGTTTTATTATGAGAACACACATGCAATGACTCTAGTACTGGTTTTAGTATAAGAACACACATGCAATGACTCTAGTCGGTCCATATGTGGTTTGTGAAAAGAACACACATGCAATGACTCCGGTGGATCCAGAAGTGGTTTGTGGAAAGAACACACGTGCAATGACCACTGGTTGATCCATATGTGGTTTGTGGAAAGAACACACATGCAATGACACTAGTTGATCCATATGCGATTTGTGGAAAGAACACACATGGAATGACTATGGTGGATCCATGTGTGGTTTGTGAAAAGAACACACATGCAATGCCATTGGTTGATCCATGTGTGGTTTGTGGAGAAGAGCACATGTGTAATTACTCTGGTGGATCCATGTGTGGTTTGTGGAAAGAACACACATGCAATAACTCTGGTGGATCCATATGTGGTTTGTGGAAAGAACACACATGCAATGACTCTAGTGGTGGTTTTATTATAAGAATACACATGCAATGACTCTAGTGCTGGTTTTAGTATAAGAACACATATGCAATGACTCTAGTGGGTCCACATGTGGTTTGTGAAAAGAACACGCATGCAATGAATCTGGTGGATCCATAAGTGGTTTGTGTAAAGAACACACATGCAATGACCACTGGTTGATCCATATGTGGTTTGTGGAAAGAACACACATGCAATGACACTGGTTGATCCATATGTGGTTTATGGAAAGAACACACATGCAATGCCTCTGGTGGATCCATGTGTGGTTTGTGAAAAGAACACACATGCAATGCCATTGGTTAATCCATGTGTGGTTTCTAGAAAAGAACACATGTGCAATTACTCTAGTGGATCCATGTGTGGTTTGTGGAAAGAACACACATGCAATAACTCTGGTGGATCCATATGTGGTTTGTGGAAAGAACACACATGAGATGAATGTAGTGCTGGTTTTAGTATAAGAACACACATGCAATGACTCTAGTTGATCCATATGTGGTTTGTGAAAAGAACACACATGCAATGACTCTAGTGGATCCATATCTGGTTTGTGGAAACAACACACATGCAATGACCACTGGTTGATCCATATGTGGTTTGTGGAAAGAACACACATGCAATGACTCTGGTGGATCCATGTGTGATTCATGACAGGAACAAACATGCAATGACATTGGTTGATCCATATGTGGTTTGTGACAATAACACACGTGCAATGCCATTGGTTAATCCATGTATGGTTTGTGGAAAGAACACACATGCAATGACTCAAGTGGGTCCATATGTGGTTCATGACAGGAACACACATACAATGACATTGGTTGATCCATATGTGGTTTGTGACAATAACACACGTGCAATGCCATTGGTTGATCCATGTGTGGTTTGTGGAAAGAACACACATGCAATGCCATTGGTTGATCCATGTGTGGTTTGTGAAAGAACACACATGCAATGCCATTGGTTGATCCATGTGTGGTTTGTGGAAAGAACACACATGCAATGCCATTGGTTGATGCATGTGGTTTGTGGAAAAGAACACACATGCAATGAACACTGGTGGATCCATACGTGGTTTGTGGAAAGAACACACATGCAGTGAACACTGGTGGATCGATATGTGGTTTGTGAAAAGAACACACATGCAAGGCCATTGGTTGATCCATATGTGGTTGTGAAAAGAACACACATGCAATGACTCTAGCGGATCCATATGTGGTTTGTGGAAAGAACACACATGCAATGACCACTGGTTGATCCATGTGGTTCACAGAACACACATATAATGGCATTGGTTGATCCATATGTGGTTTGTGACAATAACACACATGCAATGCCATTTGTTAATCCATGTGTGGTTTGTGGAAAGAACACACATGCAATGACTCAAGTGGGTCCATATGTGGTTTGTGAAAAGAACACACATGCAATGACTCTAGTGGATCCATGTGTGGTTTGTAGAAAGAACACACATGCAATGAACACTGGTGGATCCATGTGTGGTTCATGATAGGAACACACGTGCAATGACATTGGATGACCCATATGTGGTTTGTGACAATAACACACATGCAATGACATTGGTTGATCCATGTGTGGTTGTGGAAAGAGCACACATGCAATGACTCAAGTGGGTCCATGTGTGGTTTGTGAAAAAAACACACATGCAATGACTCTGGTTTTTCCAAGTGTGGTTTGTGGAAAGAACACACATGCAATGACATTGGTTGATCCATGTGTGGTTTGTGGAAAAGAACACACATGCAATTAATCTGGTGGATCCATGTGTGGTTTGTGGAAAGAACACACATGCAATGACTCTAGTGCTGGTTTTAGTATAAGAACAGACATGCAATGACTCTAGTGGGTCCTTATGTGGTTTGTGAAAAGAACACACATGCAATGACTCTCGTGGATCCATCAGTGGTTTGTGGAAAGAACACACATGCAATGACCACTGGTTGATCCATGTGGTTTGTGCAAAGAACACACATGCAATGACACTGGTTGATCCATATGTGGTTTGTGGAAAGAACACACATGCAATAACGCTGGTGGATCCATGTGTGGTTGGTGAAAAGAACACACATGGAATGCCATTGGTTGATCCATGTGTGGTTTCTGGAAAAGAACACATGTGCAATGACCACTAGTTGATCCATATGTGGTTTGTGACAATAACACACGTGCAATAACTCTGGTGGATCCATATGTGGTTTGTGGAAAGAACACACATGCAATGACTCTAGTGCTGGTTTTAGTATAAGAACACACATGCAATGACTCTAGTGTTGGTTTTAGTATAAGAACACACATGCAATGACTCAATATGATCCATATGTGGTTCATGAAAAGAACACACATGCAATGACTCCACTAGATCCATATCTAGTTTGTGGAAAGAACACACATGAAATGACCACTAGTTGATCCATATTTGGTTTGTGGAAAGAACAAACATGCAATGACTCTGGTGGATCCATATGTGGTTTGTGGAAAGAACACACATGCAATGACCACTGGTTGATCCATGTGTGGTTCATGACAGGAACACACATGCAATGGCATTGGTTGATCCATATGTGGTTTGTGACAATAACACACATGCAATGCCATTTGTTGATCCATGTGTGGTTTGTGGAAAGAACACACATGCAATGACTCAAGTGGGTCCACATGTGGTTTGTGAAAAGAACACACATGCAATGACTCTAGTGGATCCATGTGTGGTTTGTGGAAAGAGCACACATGCAATGAACACTAGTGGATCCATGTGTGGTTCATGATAGGAACACATATGCAATGACATTGGTAGATCCATATGGGGTTTGTGACAATAACACACATGCAATAACATTGGTTGATCCATGTGTGGTTGTGGAAAGAACAAACATGCAATGACTCAAGTGGGTCCATGTCTGGTTTGTGAAAATAACACACATGCAATGACTCTGGTTGATCCATGTGTGGTTTGTGGAAAGAACACACATGCAATGACTCAAGTGGGTCCATATGTGGTTCATGACAGGAACACACATACAATGACATTGGTTGATCCATATGTGGTCTGTGACAATAACACACATGCAATGCCATTGGTTGATCCATGTGTGGTTTGTGGAAAGAACACACATGCAATGCCATTGGTTGATCCATGTGTGGTTTGTGAAAGAACACACATGCAATGCCATTGGTTGATCCATGTGTGGTTTGTGGAAAGAACACACATGCAATGCCATTGGTTGATGCATGTGGTTTGTGGGAAAGAACACACATGCAATGAACACTGGTGGATCCATAAGTGGTTTGTGGAAAGAACACACATGCAGTGAACACTGGTGGATCCATATGTGGTTTGTGAAAAGAACACACATGCAATGCCATTGGTTGATCCATATGTGGTTTGTGAAAAGAACACACATGCAATGACTCTAGTGGATCCATATGTGGTTTGTGGAAAGAACACACATGCAATGACCACTGGTTGATCCATGTGTGGTTCATGACAGGAACACACATACAATGGCATTGGTTGATCCATATGTGGTTTATGACAATAACACACATGCAATGCCATTTGTTAATCCATGTGTGGTTTGTGGAAAGAACACACATGCAATGACTCAAGTGGGTCCATATGTGGTTTGTGAAAAGAACACACATGCAATGACTAGTGGATCCATGTGTGGTTTGTAGAAAGAACACACATGCAATGAACACTGGTGGATCCATGTGTCGTTTGTGATAGGAACACACATGCAATGACACTGGTGGATCCATATGTGGGTTGTTAAAGGAACACACATTTAATGACTCTAGTGTTGGTTTTAGTATAAGAACAGACATGCAATGACTCTAGTGGGTCCATATGTGGTTTGTGAAAAGAACACAAATGCAATAACCACTGGTTAATCCATATGTGGTTTGTGGAAATAACACATATGCAATGACACTGGTCGATCCATATGTGGTTCGTGGAAAGAACACACATGCAATGACTCTAGTGGATCCATATGTGGTTTGTGGAAAGAACACACATGCAATGAACACTAGTGGATCCATATGTGGTTCATGACAGGAACACACATGCAATGACATTGGTTGATCCATATGTGGTTTGTGACAATAACACACATGCAATGCCATTGGTTAATCCATGTGTGTTTTGTGGAAATAACACACATGCAATGACTCTGGTGGATCAATATGTGGTTTGTAGAAAGAACACACATGCAATGACTCTAGTGGATACATATGTGGTTCATGACAGGAACACACATGCAATGACTCTGGTGGATCCATATGTGGTTTGTGGAAAGAACACACATGCAATGACAATGGTGGATCCATATGTGGTTTGTGAAAAGAACACACATGCAATGACTCTAGTGTTGGTTTTTTAATAAGAACACACATGCAATGACTCTAGTGGGTCCATATGTGGTTTGTGAAAAGAACACACATGCAATGACTCTAGTGGATCCATATGTGGTTTGTGCTAAGAACACACATGCAATGACATGGTTGATACATATGTGGTTTATGGAAAGAACACACATGCAATGACACTGGTTGATCCATATGTGGTTTGTGGAAAGAACACACATGCAATAACTCTGGTGGATCCATGTGTGGTTTGTGAAAAGAACACACATGCAATGACTCTAGTGGGTCCATATGTGGTGTGTGAAATGAACACACATGCACTGAATCTAGTGGATCCATATGTGGTTTGTGGAAATAACACACATGCAATGACCACTGGTTTATCCATATGTGGTTTGTGGAAAGAACACACATGCAATGACACTGGTTGATCCATATGTGGTTTGTGGAAAGAACACACGTGCAATGACTCTGGTGGATCCATGTGTGGTTTGTGAAAAGAACACACATGCAATGACTCCAGTGGATCCATATGTGGTTTGTGGAAAGAACACAGATGCAATTACTCTAGTGGATCCATATGTGGTTTGTGGCAGGAACACACATGCAATGACACTGGTGGATCCATATGTGCGTTGTTAAAAGAACACACATTTAATGACTCTAGTGCTGGTTTTAGTACAAGAACACACCTGCAATGACTCTAGTTGGTCCATATGTGGTTTGTGAAAAGAACAAACATGCAATGCCATTGGTTGATCCATGTGTCGTTTGTGGATAGAACACACATGCAATGCCATTGGTTGATGTATGTGTGGTTTGTGGAAAAAAACACACATGCAATGAACACTGGTGGATCCATAAGTGGGTTGTGGAAAGAACGGACACGTAGTGAACACTGGTGGATCCATATGTGGTTTGTGAAAAAACACACATGCAATGCCATTGGTAGGTCCATATGTGGTTTGTGAAAAGAACACACATGCAATGACTCAAGTGGATCCATATGTGGTTTGTGGAAAGAACACAGATGCAATGACACTGGTGGATCCATGGGTGGTTTGTGAAAAGAACACACATGCAATGCCATTGGTTGATCCATGTGTGGTTTGTGAAAATAACACACATGCAATGCCATTGGTTGATCCTTGTGGTTTGTGGAAAAGAACACACATGCAATGAAATTGGTGGATCCATATGTGGTTTGTGGAAAGAACACACATGCAATGAACACTTGTGGATCCATAAGTGGTTTGTGGAAAGAACACACATGCAGTGAACACTGGTGCATCCATATGTGGTTTGTGAAAAGAACACACATGCAATGCCATTGGTTGATCCATATGTGGTTTGTGAAAAGAACACACATGTAATGACTCTAGTGGATCCATATGTGGTTTGTGGAAAGAACACACATGCAATGACCAATGGTTGATCCATGCGTGGTTCATGACAGGAACACACATGCAATGACATTGGTTGATCCATATGTGGTTTGTGACAATAACACACATGCAATGACATTGGTTGATCCATGTGTGGTTGTGGAAAGAACACACATGCAATGACTCAAGTGGGTCCATGTGTGGTTTGTGAAAAGAACACACATGCAATGACTCTGGTTGATCCATGTGTGGTTTGTGGAAAGAACACACGTGCAATGACATTGGTGGATCCATGTGTGGTTTGTGGAAAATAACACACATGCAATGACTCTGGTGGATCCATATGTGGTTTGTGGCAGGAACACACATGCAATGACACTGGTGGATCCATATGTGCGTTGTTAAAAGAACACACATTTAATGACTCTAGTGCTGGTTTTAGTATAAGAACACACATGCAATGACTCTAGTGGGTCTATATGTGGTTTGTCAAAGAACAAACATGGAATGCCATTGGTTGATCCATGTGTGGTTTGTGGAAAGAACACACATGCAATGCCATTGGTTGATGCATGTGTGGTTTGTGGAAAAGAACACACATGCAATGAACACTTGTGGATCCATAAGTGGTTTGTGGAAAGAACACACACGCAGTGAACACTGGTGGATCCATATGTGGTTTGTGAAAAGAACACACATGTAATGCCATTGGTTCATCCATATGTGGTATGTGAAAAGAACACACATGCAATGACTCTAGTGGATCCATATGTGGTTTGTGGAAAGAACACACATGAATAACCACTGGTTGATCCATATGTGGTTTGTGGAAAGAACACACATGTAATGACATCGGTTGATCTATATGTGGTTTGTGGAAAGAACACACATGCAACGACTCTGGTGGATCCATATGTGGTTTGTGGAAAGAACACACATGCAATGAACACCAGCGGATCCATATGTGGTTCATGATAGGAACACACATGCAAGGACATTGGTTGATCCATATGTGGTTCGTGACAATAACACACATGCAATGCCATTGGTTAATCCATGTGTGGTTTGTGGAAAGAACACACATGGAATGACTCAAGTGGGTCCATATGTGGTTTCTGAAAAGAGCACACATGCAATGACTCTGGTGGATCCATATGTGGTTTGTAGAAAGAACACACATGTAATGAACACTGGTGGATTCATTTGTGGTTCATGATAGGAACACAGATGCAAGGACATTGGTTAATCCATATGTGGTTTGTGACAATAACACACATGCAATGACTCTAGTGGATACATGTGTGGTTTGTGGAAAGAACACACATGCAATGACTCAAGTGTATCCTTGTGTGGTTTGTGACAGGAACACACTTGCTGTGACACTGGTTGATCCATGTGTGGTTTGTGGAAAGAACACACATGCAATGACATTGGTGGATCCATATGTGGTTTCTAGAAAGAACACACATGCAATGAACACTGGTGGATCCATATGTGGTTCATGACAGGAAAAGACATGCAATGACTCAAGTGGGTCCATATGTCGTTTGTCAAAAGAACACACATGCAATGCCATTGGTTAATCCATGTGTGGTTTGTGGAAAGAACACACATGCAATGACTCAAGTGGGTCCATATGTGGTTTGTGAAAAGAACGCACATGCAATGACTCTGGTGGATCCATGTCTGGTTTGTAGAAAGAACACACATGCAATGAACACTGGTGGATCCATGTGTGGTTCATGACAAGAACACACCTGCAATGACATTGCTTGATCCATATGTAGTTTGTGACAATAACACACATGCAATGACATTGGTTGATCCATATGTGGTTGTGGAAAGAACACAAATGTAGTGACTCAAGTCGGTCCATGTGTGGTTTGTGAAAAGAACACACAGGCAATGACTCTAGTTGATCCATATGTGGTTTGTGGAAAGAACACACATGGAATGACATTGGTGGATCTATGTGTTGTTTGTGGAAAATAACACACGTGCAATGACTCTGGTGGATCCATATGTGGTTTGTGACAGGAACACACATGCAATGACACTGGTGGATCCATATGTGCGTTCTTAAAAGAACACACATTTAATGACTCTAGTGCTGGTTTCAGTATAAGAACAGACATGCAATGACATTGGTTGATCCATATGTGGTTTGTGACAATAACACACATGCAATGACATTGGTTGATCCATGTGTGGTTGTGGAAAGAACACACATGCAATGACTCAAGTGGGTCCATGTGTGGTTTGTGAAAAGAACACACATGCAATGACTCTGGTTGATCCATGTGTGGTTTGTGGAAAGAAAACACATGCAATGACATTGGTGGATCCATGTGTGGTTTGTGGAAAATAACACACATGCAATTACTCTGGTGGGTCCATATGTGGTTTGTGGCAGGAACACACATGCAATGACATTGGTTGATCTATATGTGGTTTGTGACAATAACACACATGCAATGACATTGGTTGATCCATGTGTGGTCGTGGAAAGAACACACATGCAATGACTCAAGTGGGTCCATGTGTGGTTTGTGAAAAGAACACACATGCAATGACTCTGGTTGATCCATGTGTGGTTTGTAGGAAAGAACACACATGCAATGACAGTGGTGGATCTATGTGTGCTTTGTGGAAAATAACACACATGCAATGACTCGTGGATCCATATGTGGTTTGTGACAGGAACACAAATGTAATGACACTGGTGGATCCATATGTGCGTTCTTAAAAGAACACACATTTAATGACTCTAGTGCAGGTTTTAGTATAAGAACACACATGCAATGACTCTAGTGGGTCCATATGTGGTTTGTGCAAAGAACACACATGCAATGCCATTGCTTGATGCATGTGTGGTTTGTGGAATACAACACACATGCAATGAACACTGGTGGATCCATAAGTGGTTTGTGGAAAGAACACACGCAGTGAACACTGGTGGATCCATATGTGGTTTGTGAAAAGAATACACATGCAATGCCATTGGTTGAACCATATGTGGTTTGTGAAAACAACACACATGCAATGACTCTAGTGGATCCATATGTGGTTTGTGGAAAGAACACACCTGCAATAACCACTGGTTGATCCATATGTGGTTTGTGGAAAGAACACACATGCAATGACACTGATTGATCCATATGTGGTTTCTGGAAAGAACACACATGCAATGACTCCGGTGGATCCATATGTGGTTTGTGGAAAGAACGCACATGCAATGAACAATCGTTGATCCATATGTGGTTCATGATAGGAACACACATGCAAGGACATTGGTTGATCCATATGTGGTTTGTCACAATAACACACATGCAATGACATTGGTTGATCCATGTGTGGTTGTGGAAAGAACACACATGCAATGACTCAAGTGGGTCCATGTGTGGTTTATGAAAAGAACACACATGCAATGACTCTGGTTGATCCATGTGTGGTTTGTGGAAAGAACACACATGCAATGACCATGGTGGATCCATGTGTGGTTTGTGGAAAAGAACACACATGCAATGACTCTGGTCGATCCATATGTGGTTTGTGACAGGAACACACATGAAATGACACTGGTGGATCCATATGTGGGTTGTTAAAAGAACACACATTTAATAACTCTAGTGCTAGTTTTAGTATAATAACACACATGCAATGACATTGGTGGATCCATATGTGGTTTGTGGAAAGAACACACATGCAATGAACACTGGTGGATCCATAAGTGGTTTGTGGAAAGAACACACATGTAGTGGATACTGGTGGATCCATATGTGGTTTGTGAAAAGAACACACATGTAATTCCATTGGTTGATCCATATGTGGTTCGTGAAAAGAACACACATGCAATGACTCTAGTGGATCCATATGTGGTTTGTGGAAAGAACACACATGCAATGACCACTGGTTGATCCATGTGTGGTTCATGACAGGAACACACATGCAATGACATTGGTTGATCCATTTGTGGTTTGTGACAATAATGCACATGCAATGACATTGGTTGATCCATGTGTGGTTGTGGAAAGAACACACATGCAATGACTCAAGTGGGTCCATGTGTGGTTTATGAAAAGAACACATATGCAATGACTCTGGTTGATCCATGTGTGGTTTGTGGAAAGAACACACATGCAATTACATTGGTGGATCCATGTGTGGTTTGGGGAAAATAACACACATGCAGTGACTCTGGTGGATCGATATGTCGTTTGTGATAGGAACACACATGCAATGACACTGGTGGATCCATATGTGCGTGGTTAAAAGAACACACATGCAATGACTCTAGTGCTGGTTTTAGTATAGGAACACACATGCAATGACTCTAGTGGGTCCATATGTGGTTCATGAAAAGAACACACATGCAATGACTCTAGTGCTGGTTTTAGTATAGGAACACAGATGCAGTGACTCTAGTGGGTCCATGTCAACACCCAGATTTTTAATCGCAGATGCCCGTTATGCCATACCTCGCAATCCGAGGATTACCATTTTTGCGAGACATAACGGATTGGATATCACAGTACATCATCCATTACAAACCATACATATGGTCTTACATAAATAAGGATCTCATGATCCAGTCTTTAATACAACAAGCAGCGGAAATAAAAGATAAGCATAGCGGTGGGGTCCATCTTTAGGGGCACAAGCAATGCTGATGAAGGCAGATAGTCCTAGTTATCATAGCCGTCCTGATGACCATCATCTTGATAGTCTCCTTCATAGTCTGGCCACGAGAATAGCCAGGGACAAAAGCCTTGAGTACTCTTTAAGTACTCGCAAACTACTATTAACATGTACTATAGTTCTAAGTTAAAGTGATAAATCTAAGTTTAACTATAAAGTTAAGTTTGAAACCTAAGCTGAGTTCAGAAGCAAAGAAAGATAAAATAAAGTTCTAGAATCACTTGAGTTGGGAAGCTATTATCATAAACACAACCCTGTTGTGGTCAAGTCAAGGTTCATCATTCATTTCAAGTTATTTGGAAAACAGCTGACAACGAAACAGTATGGCCATTCCAACTGTCCATAACCGCGGACGCGGCTATTTGAATAGTTTGACACTCTGTAGAGGTGGTACACTTTCACCAAAAGATTCAATACATCTGTCAGGGATAACCCTGAATCATCATACTTAGTATGCAGATAATCAAACATAACCTTCCCTTTACACACCCTAGTATAAGCACCTCTCCTATGAGCATGGCCTCCCAACCATGACCATCAGTCATCTTGGGCACTGCATAGGTGGACATCATGAGAGGTAGCCTCAGCTCAGACCTCTACCGTGAGGGAACTAATACTAATGCATATAAATTTCCAGGTAAGCCTTACCCAATTCAGGTAATGTGGTTGTACGGTAAATTTGGAATGGTATCGCATCCGAATCCAACCATCAGTTTTATAAAAGGGTTAAGGCTCATGCCTCATCATTTTCATCATCGTAAACCATTTGTGTTTCTCAACACATGTCAAAACATCTCAATAGAATGACTCATCATTCCAAGGTTTTCATAATTCATTTTCACCAAGTGTTCCCATCTAAAGTGACTCAAGTTTTTTATCTACTCTAAAATTTCTAAGTTAATAGTGTTCACTAAGGTGGAAGGATGGGATCAATCTCATGCCATAGAATGACATCCAAAGGTTTCTAAGTAGGTCAAGTTTTATACTTTTTATGCTACCTTCAAAACAAGTAAAGAACTTTGTGTAAACTAAGGGAGGTAAATCTTGTAAACAAAGACATGGGGTAACTAATAGTAAAAGGGGTGTGATCAAAGCATGCTTAAGGCATCTTTGCTAAACCATCTAGTTTGATTCTAGTTTTCTAAGCACTAAACTTGCAAGTGTTAGCTTGCATGGTTAATGGTGGCTTGCAAGTATAACTGGCAATGGTTAATCTTGGATAGTGCTAGCTTGCCTTGGTTGGTGCAGTGGTTGAAGTTTTCTTCTTCTTCGTCTTGATAGCACTCCTCCTCTTCGTAGACTTGGTCGGTACTATCCTCTATAAGAATACATATGGAGTACACAATCACCAAACAATACTTAACTAGGCTAGGTAGCATTCTAAGACACACAATTGATGATCTATTATCATCACAAGCATCACAAGTTTAATTCAATAGTTTCATTCTTTTTAATTTAGAAAAGTAATTTCTACTCATTGAAAATTTAACTAAGATTTAATATTCACCACTTAAAATATGGTATCATGTTGACACATGTCATCACCACATATTCTAGCATGTGGGAATGAGGTTTAAGGGTTGGATCAATATTACTTTGGTTTAAGTTCATTATTTAATGATTTAAAGTGACTAGAAATGCCTATATAGCATTATTTTAGTACTAGTCCAAAGTCACTGCATGTAAACCTTAATATTATTTCATATTTAGATAGATATTATTAAATGAGATTTTTGAGAGTTGGAATCAACTCAAAAGATAACTTGGTTGATTTTATAAAAATGTTGCAAGTTGCAAAAGCCTCTGTTTTGTTATTTTTATTAGGAGAGATCTATAACTCTAATTGAATTAAATCCAACGGGCTTGGATAGATCATCTCCATACCTTTTAGAAAAAATTGGTTTCATGCAATTTGGATTTATAAAACCCTCTCAATTGAATTTTAAACTAGGGGACATAAACTAGATTTAACTAAAAAGAAAAATCCAGATTTGAACGGATGGGCTAGCGCGGGAAAGAACTTGGGCCGGCCCAGTGGCGCTCCACGGCACGGGGCTCAGCTGACAGGGGGTCCCGCTTGTTAGCGCGTCTTAACACGTGAAACGGTACGCGCGCTGTGGGTCGTAGGATTAGAAGGGGGATCTACGGCTGAGGGTCGTCGTCAATGACAAACAGGTCGCCGGCGAGCTCAAACCCTAGCAGCTCTGTGGGGGTCTGTTGGGGACGTACCAGGGCTCTAGCGGGGTCGGCGAGACACGCAAATGAACTGGAAGATGACACCAAGGCGAGGCGCGGTTGCGCCGGAGCTTGGGGTGGTCGCAATCAGCGGCGCCCTTCTCCTGCTGCGGCTGCTCCGGCTCCAATTCTGGCGAGGCTGAGCTCGCTTGGCTTCGGCGAGAGGTGGGTGAGGTTCAGAGAGGTGAGGGGAGTGGAGTGGTGTGGATAGAAGAGGCTGGGGAGGCGTCCTTTTATAGTCCCGACGGTGAGACCGAGCAGGATGGGCAGGCGACTCCGGCGACAAGGATACGGCCGGCTAGAGGCATGGCGGTGGGTGGCGTTCTCCTGGCGGTGCTCTAGGAATTGAATGCGGCCGTAGGGGCGGTGGCATGCGGTCTGGGCGAGGTGGTGCGCTGAGCGACAGAGGCGAACGGGGGTGTCTGCGGTGTTCTCCAGGTCGTGGCGGAGCGGTGGGCGCGGGCTGCGGTCGAGCAGCGGTCTGTGCACGCGTGCCGGGTGCGGCGCTCTGGCGCGTGCTCGGCATGGTGCGGTGGCAATGGGCGCGTGGTATCCTCGGTGGTCCACGGTGAGGCTCGGCTCGGGCAGGGGACAGAGGGTGGCGGTGAGCTCCTGGCTACCTCCTAGACATGGCGAGGGAGAGGGGAGTGGTCTCCTACAGCGGGTGCATGGTCGGCCGACGAGAGGTGGCTCGGGATGGCATGGCAATGCCACTAGGGGCTAGGGAAGTGGGTTTAAATGGCTTTGCTAGATCATTTTGAGACAAAAGGAGTAAAAAGGGGCCAAATGGGAGACAAGTTTGGCCAGAATACTATTTGAAATAGTGAAATGTGTTTTGTTTGAAATCTTCCTGCCAAGTGTTTGATGAAATGGCCGCAAGAGAAAAAGTTTTGAATTTTGGTTTCAAAATTTTTGAGTGATCTCCACTAGTGCTAGGTAGTCTCTGGTTGCAAGGGTTTTGAAAGTGGAGCTCAACTAGATGGGTTTTGAAATAGGGCTGATCTATGCATATGCATTAGATTCAAATTTCAAATGCAAATTAAAATAGTTAACTGAATGTTTTTAGCAGATCCAAAGGTGGGCCTTGGTACCTCACTATGTGTACTAGCAAGGGGTACAAAGATCAAGAATTGTTTCTGTTAAGAAATGAGTGCTAGGAACACTCAAAGTAGTGTAGTGGATGAAAATGGCCAAAATGACCATTCCTCCTTTTTAATTCTTTTTTATTTGATTTTCTTTAGGAAAAGTTTGGGAATGATGCAGCTGATGTTTAAATCACCTAAGAAACATTTTAGAAGCAAAGGATCACCCAATCATGGCAATTCAAATAAACTCCTATTTTAAATGCACACACATATGAATGCTTTCATTTTAAATTTGGAAAAGTTTTTGTTAACCCTATTTTTGGATGATTTGATCTTGATAAGCTTGGATTAAAGTTTTTCGGATGTTACAGTCCATATGTGGTTTGTGAAAAGAACACACATGCAATGACTCTAGTGGATCCATATGTGGTTTGTGGAAAGAACACACATGCAATGACATTGGTTGATCCATATGTGGTTTGTGGAATGAACACACATGTAATGACATTGGTTCATCCATATGTGGTTTGTGACAATAACACACATGCAATTCCATTGGTTGATCCATGTGTGGTTTGTGAAAAGAACACACATGCAATGACTCAAGTGGGTCCATATGTGGTTTGTGAAAAGAACACACATCCAATGACTCTAGTGGATCCATATGTGGTTTGTGAAAAGAACACACATGCAATGAGCACTGGTTGATCCATATGTGGCTTGTGGAAAGAACAAACATGCAATGACACTAGTTGATCCATATGTGGTTTGTGAAAAGAACACACATGCAATGACTCTGGTGGATCCATGTGTGGTTTGTGAAAAGAACACACATGCAATGCCATTGGTTGATCCATGTGTGGTTTGTGAAAAGAACACACATGCAATGCCATTTGTTGATCCATGTGGTTTGTGGAAAAGAACACACATGCGATGACATTGGTGGATCCATATGTGGTTTGTGGAAAGAACACACATGCAATGAACACTGGTGGATCCATAAGTGGTTTGTGGAAAGAACAGACATGCAGTGAACACTACTGGATCCATATGTGCTTTGTGAAAAGAACACACATGCAATGCCATTGGTTGATCCATATGTGGTTTGTGAAAAGAACACACATACAATGACTCTAGTGGATCCATATGTGGTTTGTCGAAAGAACACACATGCAATGACCACTGGTTGATCCATGTGTGGTTCATGATAGGAACACACATGCAATGACATTAGTTGATCCATATGTGGTTTGTGACAATAACACACATGCAATGCCATTGGTTAATCCATGTGTGGTTTCTGGAAAGAACACACATGCAATGACTCAAGTGGGTCCATATTTGGTTTGTGAAAAGAACACACATGCAATGACTCTAGTGGATCCATGTGTGGTTTGCGGAAAGAACACACATGCAATGACATTGGTTGATCCATGTGTGGTTTGTGGAAAACAACACACATGCAATTACTCTGGTGGATCCATGTGTGGTTTGTAGAAAGAACACACATGCAATGACTCTGGTGGATCCATGTGTGGTTTGTAGAAAGAACACACATGCAATGAACACTGGAGGATCCATGTGTGGTTCATGACAGGAACACACATGCAATGACATTGGTTGATCCATATGTGATTTCTAACAATAACACACATGCAATGACATTGGTTGATCCATGTGTGGTTGTGGAAACAACACGCATGCAATGACTCAAGTGGGTCCATGCGTGGTTTGTGAAAAGAACACACATCCAATGACTCTGGTTGGTCCATGTGTGGTTTGTGGAAAGAAGACACATGCAATGACATTGGTTGATCCATGTGTGGTTTGTGGAAAACAACACACATGCAATTACTCTGGTGGATCCATGTGTGGTTTGTGAAAAGAACACACATGCAATGACTCTAGTGGATCCATATGTGGTTTGTGGAGAGAACACACATGCAATGACTCTAGTGCTGGTTTTAGTATAAGAACACACATGCAATGACTCTAATGCTGGTTTTAGTATAAGAACACATATGCAATGACTCTAGTGGGTCCATATGTGGTTTGGGAAAAGAACACACATGCAATGACTCTAGTGGATCCATATGTGGTTTGTGGAAAGAACAGACATGTAATAACCACTGGTTGATCCATATGTGGTTTGTGGAAAGAACACACATGCAATGACACTGGTTGATCCATTTGTGGTTTGTGGAAAGAACTCACATGCAATGACTTTGGTGGATCCATGTGTGGTTTGTGAAAAGAACACACATGCAATGCCATTGGTTGATCCATGTGTGGTTTGTGAAAAGAACACACATGCAATGCCATTGGTTGATCGATGTGTGGTTTGTGGAAATAACACACATGCAATGCCATTGGTTTATGCATGTGTGGTTTGTGGAAAAGAACACACATGCAATGAATAGTGGTGGATACATAAGTGGTTTATGGAAAGAACACACACGCGGTGAACACTGGTGGATCCATATGTGGTTTGTGAAAAGAACACACATGCAATGCCATTGGTTGATCCAGTTGTGGTTTGTGAAAATAACACACATGCAATGCCATTGGTTGATCCATATGTGGTCTGTGAAAAGAACACACATGCAATGCCTCTAGTGGTTCCATATGTGGTTTGTGGAAAGAACACACACACAATAACCACTAGTTGATCCATATGTGGTATGTGGAAAGAACACACATGCAATGACACTGGTTGATCCATATGTGGTTTGTGGAAAGAAAACACATGCAATGACTCTGGTGGATCCATGTGTGGTTTCTGGAAAGAACACACATGCAATGACTCAAGTGGGTCCATATTTGGTTTGTGAAAAGAACACACATGCAATAACTCTAGTGGATCAATGTGTGGTTTGTGGAAACAACACACATGCAATGAACAATGGAGGATCCATGTGTGGTTCATGACAGGAACACACATGCAATGACATTGGTTGATCCATATGTGATTTCTGACAATAACACACATGCAATGACATTGGTTGATCCATGTGTGGTTGTGGAAAGAACACGCATGCAATGACTCAAGTGGGTCCATGCGTGGTTTGTGAAAAGAACACACATGCAATGACTCTGGTTGGTCCATGTGTGGTTTGTCTAAAGAAGACACATGCAATGACATTGGTTGATCCATGTGTGGTTTGTGGAAAAGAACACACATGCAATTACTCTGGTGGATCCATGTGTGGTTTGTGGAAAGAAAACACATGCCATGACTCTGGTGGATCCATATGTGGTTTGTGGAGAGAACACACATGCAATGACTCTAGTGCTGGTTTTAGTATAAGAACACACATGCAATGACTCTAATGCTGGTTTTAGTATAAGAACACATATGCAATGACTCTAGTGGGTCCATATGTGGTTTGTGAAAAGAACACACATGCAATGACTCTAGTGGATCCATATGTGGTTTGTGGAAAGAACAAACATGTAATGACCACTGGTTGATCCATATGTGGTTTGTGGAAAGAACACACATGCAATGACCCTGGTTGATCCATATGTGGTTTGTGGAAAGAACTCACATGCAATGACTTTGGTGGATCCATGTGTGGTTTGTGAAAAGAACACACATGCAATGCCATTGGTTGATCCATGTGTGGTTTGTGAAAAGAACACACATTCAATGCCATTGGTTGATCGATGTGTGGTTTGTGGAAATAACACACATGCAATGCCATTGGTTTATGCATCTGTGGTTTCTGGAAAAGAACACACATGCAATGAACACTGGTGGATACATAAGTGGTTTATGGAAAGAACACACACGCGGTGAACACTGGTGGATCCATATGTGGTTTGTGAAAAGAACACACATGCAATGCCATTGGTTGATCCATTTGTGGTTTGTGAAAAGAAAACACATGCAATGCCATTGGTTGATCCATATGTGGTTTGTGAAAAGAACACACATGCAATGCCTCTAGTGGATCCATATGTGGTTTGTGGAAAGAACACACATACAATAACCACTAGTTGATCCATATGTGGTATGTGGAAAGAACACACATGCAATGACACTGGTTGATCCATATGTGGTTTGTGGAAAGAAAACACATGCAATGACTCTGGTGGATCCATGTGTGGTTTGTGGAAAGAACACCCATGTAATGAACACTGGTGGATCCATATGTGGTTCATGATAGGAACACACATGCAAGGACATTGGTTGATCCATATGTGGTTTGTGACAATAACACACATGCAATGCCATTGGTTAATCCATGTGTGGTTTGTGGAAAGAACACACATGTAATGACTCAAGTGGGTCCATATGTGGTTTGTGAAAAGAACAAACATGCAATGACTCTGGTGGATCCTTATGTGGTTTGTAGAAAGAACACACATGCAATGAACACTGGTGGATTCATATGTGGTTCGTGAGAGGAACACACATGCAATGACATTGGTTGATCCATATGTGGTTTGTGACAATAACACACATGCAATGACTCTAGTGGATACATGTGTGGTTTGTGGAAAGAATACACATGCAATGACTCAAGTGGATCCATGTGTGGTTTGTGACAGGAACACACATGCAGTGACACTGGTTGATCCTTGTGTGGTTTGTGGAAAGAACACACATGCAATGACATTGGTGGATCTATATGTGGTTTGTGGAAAGAAGACACATGCAATGAACACTGGTGGATCCATATGTGGTTCATGACAGGAACACACATGCAATGACTCAAGTGGGTCCATATGTGGTTTGTGAAAAGAACACACATGCAATGTCATTGGTTAATCCATGTGTGGTTTTGTGGAAAGAACACACATGCAATGACTCAAGTGGGTCCATATGTGGTTTGTGAAAAGAACACACATGCAATGACTCTGGTGGATCCATGTGTGGTTTGTAGAAAGAACACACATGCAATGAACACTGGTGGATCCATGTGTGGTTCATGACAGGAACACATGCAATGACATTGGTTGATCCATATGTGGTTTGTGACAATTCCACACATGAAATGAAATTGGTTGATCCATGTGTGGTTGTGGAAAGAACACACATGCAATGACTCAAGTGGGTCCATGTGTGGTTTGTGAGAATAACACACATGCAATGACTTTGGTTGATCCATGTGTGGTTTGTGGAAAGAACACACATGCAATGACATTGGTGGATCCATGCGTGGTTTGTGGAAAAGAACACACAAGCAATGACTTTGGTGGATCCATATGTGGTTTGTGACAGGAACACACATGCAATGACATTGGTGGATCTATACGTGGGTTGTTAAAAGAACACACATTTAATGACTCTACTGCTGGTTTTAGTATAACAACACACATGTAATGACTCTACTGGTTCCATTTGTGGTTTGTGAAAAGAACACATATGCAATGACTCTAGTGAATCTATATGTGGTTTGTGGAAAGAACACACATGCAATAACCACTGGTTGATCCATATGTAGTTTCTGGAAAGAACACACATGCAATGACACTGGTTGATCCATATGTTGTTTGTGGAAAGAACACACATGCAATGACTCTAGTGGATCCATATGTGGTTTGTGGAAAGAACACACATGCAATGAACACTAGTGGATCCATATGTGGTTCATGACAGGAACACACATGCAATGACATTGGTTGATCCATATGTGGTTTGTGACAATAACACACATGCAATGCCATTGGTTAATCCTTGTGTGGTTTGTGGAAAAGAACACACATGCGATGACATTGGTGGATCCATATGTGGTTTGTGGAAAGAACACACATGCAATTAACACTGGTGGATCCATAAGTGGTTCATGACAGGAACACACATGCAATGACTTTGGTGGATCCATATGTAGTTTGTGGAAAGAACACACATGCAATGACACTGGTGGATCCATATGTGGTTTGTGAAAAGAACACACATGGAATGACTCTAGTGTTGGTTTTAGTATAATAACACACATGCAATGACTCTAGTGGGTCCATATGTGGTTTGTGAAAGGAACACACATGCAATGACTCTAGTGGATCCATATGTGGTTTCTGGAAAGAACACACATGCAATGACATTGGTTGATCCATATGTGGTTTGTGGAAAGAACATACATGCAATGACACTGGTTGATCCATATGTGGTTTGTGGAAAGAACACACATGAATGACTCTGGTGCATCCATGTGTGGTTTGTAAAAAGAACACACATGCAATGAATCTAGTGGGTCCATATGTGGTTTGTGAAAAGAACATGCATGCAATGACTCTAGTGGATCCATATGTGGTTTGTGGAAAGAACACACATGCAATGACCACTGGTTGATCCATATGTGGTTTGTGGAAAGAACAAACATGCAATGACACTGGTTGATCCATATGTGGTTTGTGGAAAGAACACACATGCAATGACTCTGGTTGATCCATGTGTGTTTTGTGAAAAGAACACACATGCAATGCCATTGGTTGATCCATGTGTGGTTTGAGAAAAGAACACACATGCAATGCCATTGGTTGATCCTTGTGGTTTGTGGAAAAGAACACACATGCAATGCCATTGGTGGATCCATATGTGGTTTGTGGAAAGAACACACATGCAATGCCATTGGTTGATCCATGTGGTTTGTGGAAAAGAACACACATGCATTAACATTAGTGGATCCATATGTGGTTTGTGGAAAGAACACACATGCAATGACATTGGTTGATCCATGTGTGGCTTGTGAAAAGAAAACACATGCAATTTCTCTAGTGGATACATATGTGGTTTGTGGAAAGAACACACATGCAATGAACACTAGTGGATCCATATGTGGTTCATGACAGGAACACACATGCAATGACTCTAGTGGATACATATGTGGTTTGTGGGAAGAAGACGCATGCAATGAACTCTAGTGGATCTATCTTGGCATAATTTGATGTATGCCACAATGTATTTAATTGTAAAAGACACTCACTTTCCATTTTTATACTACTCAGCCTTGCCCTTGGTTTTTTGATACTACCCAGTTTTGCCCCCTCTCTCTCTTTCGTAGAAGCCCAAACTTGTGCCCACTCTGTCTGCTACGCCCTGATTGGTTATCACAGTTGTCACGCGGATCGTGCACACCAACCGTTGATCCTGTGTGATTCAACAAGTCTCGTTGCACATATCGTGCCCTTCACAGGATAGCACGAGACAGCACGGATGTCTCCCTCAACGAGACTTCTACAAGAAGGAACACGATGCCGTCCATGGAAAAAGTCGTCGAGTGGTCATGTCATGTTTAATCTAGTTTGCAAAGGCTACAAGTCTACTACACGGCAACTGGTCATCCACGACCCTTGGGCTATACCATTTTTACTATGCAGCGCTCCTGCACTCTCACTTCCGATAGGCCCCCACCACACGAACCTTCCACGCGGCAGCCGCAGCCGGAAGAGCTGCCTACCGGGGCCCTCGAGGAGGCCTAAACGTCCCCGCATTAAAAACACAGCCTATCGGGTCCTCCATTCGCACTCATCCACTACTCTCTCTTCCCTATCTAGCAAAACCCCACAATCTTGAACGTATTTGCACGAACCTTCTCCATGAAACTAGTGCGTGGGGGTGAGTGTCCAGGCATCACCACCGGGGTGGTGCTTCACGCGGCAGATCTGGAGGAGCATCACGCAGCACAAGGCGAGGAGGACATGCTGTTCAACTCCATGGGGGACCATGTGCTCGCCGGTGCTGACGACTTCGGAGGCCCCGATGAGGGCGTGGAGTTCGACGAACACGCTCCGCTCGTGTACCCAGAGGTACATCTATTTCTACATGTTCCATATTTTCTGCTCGAGCTTAATCTATCATGGCATCATAAAGAAATCTAGTCGTAATGATTAGATGCAACGTACGAACCGGTACATGGGGAGATCTAGTCTGTTCTGAATGAATCCACATTATTTATTTATTAATAAGTTATCAAGAACACAAACCACATTAATTTAGGAGCGAGCTGGGGAGACGGCCTTAATGAAATACTGAACCTGTATACACATGTTATTGCATCGAAGGTAACTCGGAATGGTGGAAGGAATATATATTTATTAATTTGCTCATTTCGGTTTGTATTCCATACATTACAGGTGGATTCAAGTGAGATGGACTCTGACAAGGAGACCAGGGACAACAAGAGCCGCCATGTCATGAAGAAGCTCAAGAGAGGGATAATCCCTTTCCGCACTCGACTTGGGGAGCTCAGGTGCCCTTTCTGTAAGAAAGGAGTCAACCCGAGGATTTCTAGCTTGATTCCGCATGCGGTTGGCATCGATAAAAGCCCGACTAGTAAACACAAGTCGGCGACCAAGGCTAAGCACGCTGCTTATGGCAAATTCCTGAGGGAGTATGTCAAGACCAGCCTAGTGTCCCCTTACTTAGGAATTAGCAACTTCTAGCCGACCAACCCGTCACTGTGCTGGCCCGGCCACTAATAATATTTAGTTCTCTTACCATATCTAGACCCTTAAATTATGGGGATTTCTATTTTCGTACCCTTCAAATTATATTCAAGTTCATCTGTTTATGGAATTAAAGTTCTGGTGGCATACTCGTTATTTTGCATGGATAGAGGGGTGCCCCCGACAGATATAAGGGTTATCCTGTCCGCTAGATCACAGAGGATCAATGATTGGTGGGCACTATCCGTGTGACAACTGTCTTGACCAATCATAGCGTAGTAGCAAAGTTGAGCACAGGTGCGAGAGATGGATACAAAGAGAGGGGAAAACCGAGTAGCACTTAAGAACCAAGGGCAAAACTGAGTAGAACTTAAAAACCAAGGGGAAAACTGAGTAGAACTTAAAAACCAAGGGCAAGAGTGAGAAAGGGATTCAAATAGAAAATAGAAAATGATTTAAAAATGGAACCAAACCGTCAGTGTTACGCTCGATGGCAAAACTGAGTACAACTGAATTGCCAGGGTTAGACACAAGGGAAAAACCGTGACTCACGGTACGCGTGTGCGGTGCACGGGGCGGTAGCGGACACGTGTGGCCGTGCATGGTGCATTAGCGTACGCGATGCACGGTACTGCAACGAAACGTCGCTTCCCTTCTCCTTTAATAGAGGCCTCCCCACTCCCACTCATCACGCACTCGATCACTCAACCGTCTCCACTGTCCCATCACCTTCTGCAAACGCCCAACAAAACCCCAACTACGCCAGCGATGGAGAAGAATGGCGCGATGGCCATTAGCGCCTCCAAGGCCGCCGGCGAGGAGCCCCCCGTCCCCGTACAGACCCCCGTCCTCGTCCCGCATCCGCCGTAGCTGCCAGCGAGGAGGCCCCCGCCGGTCTCGGACAGATCCCGCTCGGCTGGGACCCCTACGAGGAGGTTGTCTACATAAGGCCGGAGAACCCCTATGACACCAGCATCACCGACCCATGGTCGGAGGTAACCAGGGTTTTCTCCCCTTCCCTTATTCTTCCCTTGTTCCCATCGTTGGATGCTAGATCGTATGTTAATAGGGCTCGGCTGTTCGTATTTTCACAGTAGCTAATCCTCTTGTGTTAGATCTCGATTTTTGATGAATCCACCTATTCGTAGTTGGGATCAGTATTCGATTTGGTTTGAGGTTTGGGGAATAATTGGGAGATCTCAATCGGTCAATCTATGCAAATAATCAATCCCGATAATCAAAGTATCTCAATCATGTCCTTATTACACTCTACTGTTTTTTTCCAACACGAGGATAGCAGTGACGTCTGCAGCGACGACGAGTCCAAGGACACCAAGACTCGTCATGTGCTTAGGAGGCTAAAGTCCGGCCAGTACAACAACTTCTTCGCTGGCGACGTGTACAGGTGCCCCTTCTGCCCCGCCAGGAGGCTTTGCGCCACGGACTTCAACTCCCTCATGAAGCATGCCTAGGACATGAGGACCTGCGTCGAGTCCATGAATGTCCACGGCTTCATAGCCAAGCACCAGGCGCTCGGTCTTCACCTCCGCAACCTCCAGAAGGTGGCTATCAAGGAGGGTCACATGTCCCCGATCAAAACCAAGGAGACCAAGGTCAAGGGGCTGGGCAGCAAGAAGTGGAGGAGGCGCCAAAGGGAGGAGGCGCCAGAGGGAGGAGGCGGAGGCCCTCCTAGCAGAGGACACGAGGGGACACCGATCGGATGCTGCTGCTATAAAGCAGCTTCTTTTATCTTGTCTATATTGAACCTGTCAGCTGCTGCTGCTGAGTAGCCTAATTGTCAAACCTCGTTAAGTACCGTACTATATAACCTATATTAGCTTCTTTATCTACATCTACTCTATTTACTGATTTTGTTTATGGTGCTGGTTTGTTTTGCTGCTCTAGATTTGCTACCAGATTGGGGAAAAACAAGGGCAAAAGGAACAATGAATTAAGAGAGAACCTGCTCTAGATTCCCTACCTTTTTAGGCAAAAAAAACACAACTGTTAGCGAGAGAGGGGAAAAGGCGCTCTTAAAAAGGCCAAATAGCAAAAAAAACTTCCAATTTAGGCGTCAGGACACACGTAACGACGAAGATTTTGACCAGACGGCACCCCCCTCCGAGCGCATGTGAGGGCTTCAGAATATCGGGAGGGAAAAAGTGAGGACAAACGAGACACAATGTTGCTATAGCTAAATCTGACAAAAAGCTGAATTTGGCTTTACCATGCAATTTGGCTAGATCTCCACAATGTAGCTATTCTAAATCCCTAAACTATGTGGTGCATTGAAACCTCATGCTTTTCCACCTACACGTGTGTTGCAGAGTTGCTTGATCGTGCATGCTTACACAAGTGGCCTACATAGAAACTTATAGAAGCATGGGCAAACGAGCTTCAATTTCACAAATTCTGGACAAAATGAAATTGCAAGCTTTGTGCAATCGGCAGGCCTGATCGGCTGGGCGGCTGCCCCAGGGTGCAGGGATGCTAGGTCCCTGTCTATGCTTACACTTCTTAAACTTGTTAGGAATAATAGCTGTACACTTCCTTCTGTCCTATCACGTTACATCGTGTTAGCACCGTGCACCCGCTGCGGATCGGCAATGGGACGGTGGTCTACGTGACCGATCTCTGCCACGCCAAAGCTACGTCGTACACCCGTCCCAGCGCCTACCGGGACGGACGCCGAATTTAATCGCTATGATTGGAAACCAACTGTGCTCGCCCGATCAAACTTGCTTCCACATAGGTATGACCGGAATATTGGTAAACGCAATTTAAGCATCGCCTTCCGTCTCCTCAGCATATCACTGTGCAAAAATCCCCAACTCATTCCTTTCGCCGCCCTTCGCCACTGCCACAGCCACCGCAAGAACCATCGACGCTGCCGCAGGCACCGCCTCCGCCGGGCCATACCACCGCAACAGATCACTCCATCGCCACGCCCAGTCCCAGCCACCGCTACCGACCCTAGGACACTGCCGCCGCATTAGCTGCTGCAATGGATGCAGAGTACGGCGTGTTCGGCGACGGGAGCGACTTCACCGACGAGTACACCATCACCGCCCATGGCACAACCAAGCTGAGGGTCGTCCACACAAATGCGTCAGCAGAGGTCGCCAAGGTCATCGCAATGTACGAGCGGTGGCTACAGAGCCAATAGACAGGTACAAGATCGTTACCCTTGACCTCGAGTATACTGAAGATAGGAAGAGGATGGCGCTTTTGCAGCTGTCCATGCGTAACCACTGCCTCCTATACCACGGATGTAGGGCCAAATCTATATGCCCGGAGCTTCGCGAGTTCCCACATAGGAGGGAGATCTACTTCTCCAGCGTCGACATCAAGAATGACACTCCGAAGCTAGAGCAGGATCTCTTTGTTCATGTCGTCAATCACGTCGATCTCCAACGTTTGTGGAGATACCCGGATGGCGGTACGGGGAAAGCCGACATGGCTAGACTCGCTACCGGCATCATCGACCGCGAGTACGTCAGCATGAAAGTCGAGTTCCCGAAGCACCTGCACGAGCGATGGGAGTGGAGGCACCTGGATTACGGTACGATCAAGTACGCAGCCAGGGACGCGTATGTCTGCTACGAGATGCTCAATAGGATCTAGCGAATGGGTGAGTGTGTTGTTTACCACTCCTAGTTTTTCATTTCGTTCCTAGTTTTATCTCGCATGTATTTTATCTCCCATGTATTTTCTAAGCATTCTGTGTGTAAGAACCAAGCTCGTATGATCCCTATGTTATTAGCTACTTAACCTGAATGAATTACATTCCCCCCTTTTGTATGCTCAACATTCATTCTTACAAATTATGTCTATGCCATTTGCATGCGGCAGAATCCAGGACTAATATGCATAAGGTGTGATACAGTCATAAGTCATAACAAAACCCAGATTATAGTGAAGGATAAAGTCATAACCAAACCCAGATTATAGTTCGACAAAGGTAATACACAGCAATTCGTAATTGCTCACATAGTGTACTTCTGAAATAACATGTTTTCATAAACATAACAAGCCCCATACAAACACAACAATCATGCACTAAAAGTCTACATCCCAGCCTGTTGGAGAAGGCAACCGATCCCAGGATGCCTTCGATCGCTTTCCCCGGCTTGTAGATTCATCTACACTCCGGCATCTGGGCAAACAACCTGCCTTGGTGGTGGTTCAATGATGCGATGCCTAGAACGAGATTTTACAATCTGGTGGTATAGCTCATGGCTAACATACCCATCAATTGCAGTGTACTTCATATTAGGTTCAGAAAGCGGCTTATCCTCCCAGTAATCGTTCCCTAAATGCCTCCACGAACATATCGCCAATTTGCCCTTCATGTCAGTGTACCACGGGTCGATGAGTTCGGAGGCAAGAGCGGCCACCCCGGTCCTGTTGCCCTTTGTCCCTGAGATCTAATAAATTTCCTGGATGTCCACTCTGCACTCCTTTGGGATTCTAATGTTGACAGTAGGGCTTTCAAGCAGTTTAGTGTCATTCGTGATGTCAACACTAGTAAATGTTATGTGCTGGTTCACGAGAAAGTCATGAAACAGATCTCTAATGCTTTTGCCCCACCTGCATGAAAATGAATTCAGACAAATAATATAGAATAACTTTTGCAAACAGATGATTTAGGACCAAAAAGACAGCAAAGTCTACCAGATCCCATCAGCCCCCTTCTCGCAAAAAGGCTGGTATACGAGGACGTGCCCCTTCATGGAGAGTTGCACCACGGCGATCATACGGTGATCGCGGTTGTACTCGAGGTCGAGACCTATGAACCTATTTTCTTTGAACCGTAGCCAACTCGTGTAATTACTCAGAGTCTTCCTCACCGTCACAGGATCGGTGGTGTAGACGACTTTGATCTTCTTCCCTCCATGTACTTCTATGTCGAAGTGCGTAGTTGCTTGCCTGCCGTCATTTCGGATGTCCGGAAAGTCCATGACTATAGGCAAGAGGGAAAGGATACGGAGGAAGATGGTGATGCCATGGCGGAGGAAATGGATGAGGCCGTGGAGGATAAAGACGATGAGGCCGTGGAGGAGGAAATGAGACGGAGAAGTGAAAGATTAGAACCGCCCTTACCAATATCTGGAATGGTGCATGACCGTTCGTAGTAGGGTGAAGGTGGAGAAAAACGGCGGTTTTACACGTCGATGCTAGCGCTTCATAAAATTTGTTCTGCGCCACTTGCATGCGGTGGAATCAAGGTCTGCCATGCACGATCCAAGTCAAACGTAGTCACGTTTGCGCGTGCCGACCTTCACTCACTGACAGGCGGGCCGCACATTTCTCTCACTTACGATTTATTTTTTCACTTCCTCTAGACGGTTTCGGTGCCCGCCCTCAATAATTACGCCCCCCTTCCTTGTCTTCGATGCGGACAAGAACCGACGGCAGTGGCGGTTCCTCACCGGGCCACTCCCTACTCGAACAACTACCCCCATCCCTGATTCCATCACCTCTCGAATCCATCCGCCTCCTTATCACAACGCCTCCATTAATCTACCAGATTCCAGACTCCATTTGCCGCTATGGGTAGAGCTTGGGGTAGCAGCAGGCTGAAGCGAAAGGCATCTGACGGCAGCAGCGGATGGCCCGGCGACCGCCACCACGAGGATTGGGATGGCGAACCTCGGCCGTGACGTGCAGGATCGCCACAGGGTTGGACATCATCTCTGTCGGCCGCCTCGCTCGCTGCATCCCTGGTACCGCTTCACAATGCGGGACATGGATGAACAACCGTTCGGCACGCTAGGCCTTCTTGACCCTGATACCAGCAAATGGCCAAATGACCGTGATGGCCACGTAAGTTCCAGTATCTTACTTATTGGTTCAGTCATATCGTTGATTCATATGTGATGAACTCTCATCGGAATCCTATGTTCCTTTCGTCGAACGTGTTGTGTGCACGTGCAGTTTGAACAAATTGAACCATTTAAGACTATTTTGTACAACGGAAGCTCTGCTCGTATCTGATATTCTAGTATTTTCGTAGTGACACAGTCTTTCTTTAGGTGATAGACGAGTTGTCAATTTCGATTTGCAATGGAATGCCTGCTAGGTGATATTCTGTTTCCTAAAATGAAAACAAACATATTAGAGGATTTAAGGCTGTTATGCCCCGAGCTGTTTATGATCATCGTCAGGAGTTTGTTCTGGGGGGCTCTGCTCCAACTCCATATATTGGGTATCTTCTTAGTGACACAGGCACAATTTAGGTTATATCTAAGGAGACACTCGTATTTAGGCGATATTTTGTGTACTTTAATCTGAAGGTCCAGTTGTCAAATTGTATTTGCAATGGAATCCATGCTAGGTGATTGTACCAACTGACAACAAACTCTGCAGAATATTCATGCAAAACTGATGCTGCTGGATAAGTGGTCAGAATCAGTAGTAGTGAATATCAAGGAAGAAGAAGAGACGGAAATGGGAGATGACCAGAACTGGGTGGGTGGCAACGGCAAGTGGCTGGTCCTTTTATCCCAGGATGGGAGTACTTGGACTGTAAAAAATTGCTACAGATCATTGAGACTTACATTGCCATCTTTGGAGGGTGTCGACATTACTGCATTCAACAACGGGTGGCCGCCGCCCATTTCCAAATTCGCTTACAGGTTCAACATGGCAGAACTTGAGCTCCTGAAGGTACAACTCCCACATAGACCACGGGAGGCGCGGAATACCTGGGAGTATGACCTCTTAGCGGTGTTCGACAAGGCAATCACATTCATTAGATGCCCAGAAGACAAGGAATGGATAGTCTTGCGTGATGACTTCCTGCGGCGGGAGAAGTATGTCGACACTGTCTTCACCTCTAGCTACTATTCATACAAACCGCAACGCATTTATGCGGTCACTGAACCTAGCGGCGATGTGCGTGTTTGGGATCCTTCCATTTGGGGTGAGTCATATAGCATGTAAAATCCCATTCAAAATTCTGCTTACTGACTGTAAGTAACACGCCGGTACCCACGCAGCCCCGCGCATCATTCCAGCTCTAGTCATCGAAGATGCAGTAGAAGATGCTGAACTTGGGACACGGCGCTGGTTCCTGGCACCACTTGGAGGCGACACGAAACATGATGTTGAACTCATGTGGATTCATATCAGAGGAGCACTAAACAGCGTTGGTGATACAATAGAACATATGGGGACAAAAATTTCTTCATACCCATCGCTGGGGTGTCACGTTTTCTCGAGGTCTGCATGCCCATCCAAAGACCCAGTAGAGCAAGTCTGGAGCAGATTTGACAATCTGAAGGGACAATCTGTGTTTCTTGGGATCAACTACCCTTTCTTTGTTGGAGCACCTAGAGCTGTTGAACCTGTAATTGCTCAGGCAGCCACGCTCCCGATCTTTGCTTCGCCGGTGTTGGTGGTGGTGGAGCTGACGAAGAACTAGCTTCGCTTCTGGTGAAGTCGACGAAATACTTGGTGATGCTCTTGGTGAAGTGACGAAATACTTGCTAATCTGCTGCTGGTGAAGCTGACGAAATACCTGCTGAGGCTGCTGCCGGAGTCCAGGAAGAACATGCTGGTGTTGTTGCTGAGGTGCCAGCACTTCCAGTGTTTATAGCATACTGTGTTTCCTGCACACTCACGCGCCTATCATGTTGACACTCCAGATCCGACCTGGAGCCGAATCCATGTTGGGGGCAGGGGGCCTACAATTGGCTCATTAGTGGGGTCGTACGATTTGATGGAGAATGACAAACGACCAAACACAGCATTCTGGTTCATTCCGACGATATCACAAGCTCCAGGGACCTAGTGCTCATACTGGTAGATCTGATAAACCATTTGTCTTTATCTTTATCATTAGTTACGCTTATTTGTGTAAAAGACTAAGCTGTGCTTATTTGTGTAAGACTAAGTTAGGCCTAACTACATAATATTCAGTGAAGCCCAGCTTTTCTTTCCACACCCATAACAACAGAATTGCAGCATAGAACATACAAAGGTAATGTGCATACTAGGCATTTTTGCTCAGGATAACAACCACTTCAAGTAAATGATACATGGTGTACGCATTTGAACGCATCACTAGAATGTGCCACCTATTGATGATTGATGACATGGATCTAGCTTTTCTGTGCGTATTTGCATTGAATCGCTCATTGATTTGTTCACATTTTTTTGGCAATGGCTGATGAACTCCACTCTCTTGCTAACATGCTTCGTCAGCGAGCACTTGTTGATGCAATGCAAAGTACAGAACATGGTCATCATCATCATCATTCCATTTAGGTTCTCTATGTTTCATCATCATGGAGCTACTAATTTCAATAAAAATCTAGTAAACAACATATGTGTACATTTTTAGAGTATGCTACGACCACGGTACATACATGTTTTTCTACAATCACAAGAAGAAAACTTGATGCATTTTCACCTTGTTGGCGTTGTGCCGAACTGGGTGGATGTGGCTTTGGGGTTCAGAGAGGAAGGCACCATGGCTGGTGCGTGTGCGACCACGGCGACGGCGAGCACCGACATTCCCGTCATGAACGTCTGCACCGACACCATGCTCATCACGAGGAGCCTCCTCCACGACATCAAAACATGGAGCACCAAGTGGTATAAGTTGAGCAACGCCCACCACATCATGAGGCTCAAGACCATGATCTTCGCCGTGAGGCCCAAGTACCTAACCTGCAACAACAACCTAGGAATGAGCCTCCTTTCGTCCACAACAACCTCAAGAGGCTCCACCTCCTCATGATCGTCACGAGGCTCGAGTGCCTCTCCTCGTCAACAGCCATGCCAAGAGAAATAGCAAGTTCTGCCACCTCCAAATGAGGCTCCTCAACCGCAAGCACATCAACAAGCTCACCAAGCTCATCACAATGATCGCATGGAAGATGAAGACCGTCATCACCATGGCAACAACCACAACCGTGACCGCAATGATAAAGAAACCTTCGGCAACCTCATGTTCATGATGCTCAAGTTCACCGGTTCAAATGATCCTCAAGAATATCTCTCATGGGCACTCAAAGTCGACAAGATCTTCCGCATGCACAATTATAGCAATGTGAAGATGGTTTCCATGGCTTCGCTTGAGTTTGATGATTACGCCAACCTTTGGTGGGAACAAGTTCAAGTTGCTCGTGATGCAAGAGGAGAGCCGCCAATCACAACTTGGCATGACATGAAGGCTCATATGAGATCCCGCTATGTTCCTTCGCATTACACATGCAACCTCTTCAACAACCTTCAATCCCTTCGTCTAGGAACAAAGACTGTGGAATAGTACTTCAAGGAAATGGAGTTCAACTTGATTTGCGCCAATATTGAAGAGCACAAGGAGCAAACTATGGCACGTTTTCTCATTGGCTTGAACCATCCAATCAAGCGCATCGTCGAGTTCCAAACATACAACAACATGGTTGAGCTTGTGCACATCGCAACAAAGGACGAATGTCAAGTGCAAGAGGACATCAAGTACAACAAGCCAAAGACGTATTTCACCTACAAGCAAGCTTCAACTGCTATGCCAACAACCTTCAACGATAGCTCCTCAAGTACCTCCAAGCCTTCCTTCAAACCCACACTTCCTCAAGGAAAGCCGCCCCCAAGTGGCAAGCATACAAAGGACTCCACACCTTTCAACGACGAGTTCTACAAGTGTAGAGGCAAAGGACACAAGACGGCCGAGTGTGGAAACAAGAAAGTATTGTTTATCCATGACAATGGCGATGAAGAGTACTTGAGTGAAGATGAATTTGATGCCCGAGTCAAGGAAGCAATGACAAGGCAACGAGTGGAAGATGACCAAGAACTCCTCATGTGTGAACATGACACAAGTCCATCGCTTGTCGTCACAAGGATCTTGACCACTCAAGCACAAGAGCATGAAGACCAATGCTCAAATATCTTCCAATCATGAGCCGACATCAATGGTGATGAGGACATCCCTATAGATTTGCTATCTCCAACTCCTAATGAAGTTATCGATGTTGCTTCCAAGACCAAGTCCAATGAGATCAGGATTGGACCTATTACTCGAGCTCATGCCAAACTACTTGAACAACAGGTGAATTCACTCCTAAACGAATCTAGTGTTTTTGTTAATGAGAATTTTATACTACCTAAGTCTATGCACTTATGTATGATCAAGTTCGTTAAAGAAACAAGCATGGTGCAAGGAGGAGAAGGGCTGCTACAAGAGACGCCCGACGTGATGATCATCCAAGGATGCGCGAGGGAGGAGCGGGAGGCAGGCACACTGGACGAGGAGGATATCATCCAGAACAACAAGGACGAGTCGAAGACCCTCAGATTATCTGGCCCCCATACCCCAGATAATTCGGCCCACCTCAAGAAAAACGACTAAGGACTTTCAGCACGTCACCCAGATAGGGGGCGGATTTTGACCAGACAATTCATCGAAACATCCGGACCTCGAATAATCCGGCCTACTTAGACCGGATAATCCGGCCCTACAAGATTCCATCCGATTTGGACGTACAAGACTGTATCAGACACGTTTTCGTTTCATGACGTTTCGACGTTCCAGCAGCCATTTAAGCCCTAGACGTCCCTTAGAGTAGTTTAGACCATGTTTAAGATAAACCCTAGTTCTTGGAGTTGCTAGGTGCAAACCATTGAATCCTACTACACAAATTCGTATCGATCTGGTGTATTTGCTACTATCAATCAAGTCTAATTATTTGATCCATTAGGATCTGGCCAATTGCAAGTTTTGTGTGATCTGCTGTTCCATTGGGAATTAGAAGATTGCAAACCGCTTCGTGGTCGGCGGCTACGTGTACAAGTGTGTGAAGTTGCGAATATCTACAAGGGTTGAGAGCTGTTACATTGGCATCAGGGATCGATCACGAGGTTCATGAGTGGCATACAAGTTATCTCCACCCCATATCATCATACATCCACCTCGCTTACTGAGAAGATCGGGCCACCCCTTATCATCCTGGTATCAAGTTCCAGCGTTTTCCTCGGTAAGCATCCACAAATCCATCTATAGTTTAGTTGGTTTCCTCCTATACAGAAAAAGGCATACAAAAAGATTAGGGTTAGTCTTTGCCATAGCCTAGATTGCATCAGAGTGAGTCTTAGTTGCTGGTCGTTGTCATGTCTTTGATCCGACCTCTGCCAGCTCGAGTCATAGTGTCTAGATTTTCATTGTTATTTCCGTTATTTCCATGTTTTCGATTCATTTGTCATTGTTTTCCACTAGTTTACATATACTTTTCCGAGTTCACATAGCGTACTTTTGGTGTTTTCAAACCTAGCTATAGCCTATCTACAGCATCGGTGCCTAGGAACGTAGCTACGAGACTAGTTGCTTTGCTCTGAATAGGCTGCTCATTAGGGTTTTGAAGTGCAAATTTTCATCCACGTAGACCAGATTATCCAGCCCCCGAAAAACCAGAATATCTGACCCCTAATTGCTCAGATTTGTTGCATCCGTATTGCATTGTGTCAGATAGTAGAAAAATCAAAAAAAAAAGAGAAAAGAAAAGAGATACAAAAGTGACAAAAATAGCTATATCAAAGTTGCTTGGAGGCCTAGTTTCATAATAGCACTATTAGATTGAGCAATCTTGTGCATGTTTTATTTTGAGCTATTATTAGCGTCTCTCTTGTGCATTTCAATATTCCTGTTCATACACTGTTGTGCCACGTTTATCTCCACGTGTGTGTTTCCTTGGGTGTTTGTCACATGATCAACACTAGGATTTGCTTTGATGTAGTTAGGTATCCATACCTACAGCTCCACTACATACTCCTGCATTGTCGTGTGATTGTTCTTGTACCCTCGGTATTTGCTTCATCACATATGTGCTCGTGTTATTTATCCAAGTTGGTAAGTTTTTACTAATTCACTTTGAAATGGTAAGATTTCCTTTTCTTGCAGTTGTGAGTGAGTTGTGAGAGCCACCAAAATATTTTTGATTTTGTGCACTAACCTACTAATCATGTCTTCTGGTGATGTTGATGTGCATGAGAAAAAGGAAGCAGGTACTACCGTTACATGGCGCGAATATGAAGGTTTGCGTGATCACCCGCAAGATATGATTGCTAAAACAACTGATGACATAGATAAACAAATAAAAGGTGTGCGTATACAAACGCATGAAATTGATGAAACCGTCAAGGCAGTTCAGACACAGGTCACAAATATTCAGCAAAATCTCCCTACTTTGACACAGTCTATGACAGCCTTGCTTGTTGCTATACAGCAACATCTACAACCTCATGATGACGGAGCTGATGGTGATAGTGTCCTTGGTGAAAATTCTGGTGTTCATGCTCTACCTGCTGCTCATGCCGCGAGTCATGGAGGTGGTATTGCTGGTCGTGGCCATGGTTTTGCTCCTGTAGGTTCCCAACAAAATCCAATACAGCCACAGCAAGATGACGGTTTGGGCAAGCCTACGTTTTCTATTCCAAGATTTGAGGGCTCTACTGATGTTGAAGAATATATTGCGTGGGAGCTCAAGATTGAGAAATTGTTGCATTTACATGACTATACTGAAGATAGGAAGGTCAAGCTTGCTTCTTCAGAATTTGATGGTTATGCTTTGCGTTGGTGGGATAGTGTGTATCGTGAACCTTATGAAGATGGTGATCCTATTGTCACTTGGAAAGACATGAAGGAGGTGCTGACAGCTTGTTTTGTTCCACCCAACTATTTGTGTTCCCTCTTTGATAAGCTTACAGTATTGAGACAAGGTGCCATGACAGTTGATGCATATTACATGGAGATGGAGATGTTACTACATCGTGCAATGGTCCGTGAATCTATTGAGCAGACTATGCAGCGTTTTCTCCATGGTTTGAAGTACAACATCAAGAGCATTGTTAGGCATTACAATTATCATACTATGAATGAGTTATTACATCATGTTAGAGAAGTTGAAGCCCAATTTGCTGAAGAGGCTCAGATCAAGGCTCGTTAAATAGGGCGTTTTTCTTCAAGGTTGGCACCATATTCTCCTTCATCTACTAGACGTCGTGAGGAACGTCCTTCTACATCAACCAAAACTTCTTACAATGTGTCCAATACAAGGAAGCCTGCTCCTACATCTAGTGGTACCGTCTCCAATATGTCTACAGTGTGCAATTGCGACATGGCGTGCCATACATGTGGTGGGAAGGGCCACTTCAAGAGGGACTATCCTAATAGCAAGTTTATGGTTATCAATGAGGATAATGTGTATGAAACAGGAGATGATGCTGATCCGGATGCGTCGGATGATGATGGTTATACAGGTGATGGTGTTGATGCATTTCCGTTACATGCTCCTACCATCATTGTGTTGGTCCACATTACTCCTCAGTATGGTGCTGCAAGCCAGTGCTGTAATTTTTTCCAAACAAAGGCACTTGTTGGTCAAAACAAAGCTTGCAAGGTCATTATTGATGTTGGAAGTTTCCGCAATTTAGCAAGCAAAGAGTTATGTGCCAAGCTGAAGTTGAAGTATCTACCGCACCCACGTCCATATTATATTCAGTGGTTGAGTGATAATGGTGAGATGAAAGTTAGCCACATGGTGCGTGTTGATTTTGAGATAGGACCATACAAAGATTCCATTGACTTTTATGTGGTTCCTATGACAGTATGTCACTTGTTGTTGGGTCGGCCTTGGCTCTATGATCGTTGTGTGCAACATAATGTCTAAGCAAATACATATCACTTGGAGTTCAAGGGCAGAAAAATCAATCTACTACCTATGTCACCACAAGAGATTGTTAATGAATCTCGTCAAAAACCTGAAGTCAATCTAGAGGACGCTCTTGCATTAGATAGGCGAGAGAATGTAACAGCTGTGAGTGATATAATGAAAAGTGAGAGAGTGCCTAGTTTACTTAGCTTAGCCACCAAAGAAGACATGATGGATGGGGTATGCCCAGCAGGATGTTCCGATCGGGCCAAAAGCCTGGCGAGTGGGCCTACAGGACGGCGACTGGAACGCGACTGAGGAGAAGGCCTGGTGATTGGAGACTGGAGGCCCAGGAGCATTCTCGAAGCCCAGTCGGATTAGGTCAAAGCCTCTGAATCCATATCTTGTTCGGTTGTAAACTATAAACCCTAGCGAGGTGCCTCCTATATAAACCTCCCTGGGGTACTCTAAGGACTTACGTTCCGTCATACACCGCTTCAAGCGACTCGCTACTTAGACGCCGAGATCGCCAGCCCTGTAACTCACTCTCCATCAATCTAATCTAGCAGGAGTAGGTCTTTAACCTCCGGGGAGGCGAACCTGGATAAATCCATGTGCATCCGCCCCCATCTCGCACCGCAAATGGCCGCCAGCTCTCGCCCCTGATTCTATCAATCGTTGCCTATGGCAGTGACTATCGTGGCCATTTCCATGCCAGTAGCACACACCGTGAGGCCTAGCCGGACTAGCATGAGTTCTGTGGCGAGACCCTACTCGCTGATCGATCGGCCGATCGCCACCGGTCGCATGATCGCCACTGGCGGGATCCTACAGATCCTGCCCAGTAGCTACATCCTGGCGTCATGCCCGATCACCCACAGCGCGATAATGCCGGTCGGCACCATCAACCTGTTCGTCGGCTTCACCGACGCAATCGACCCAGCGGCGATGGTGATTGTCGGCGGATCACCGCCACGCCGTGATCTGCTCTCAGAGGAGCAGGTCCGCTCCATCACCCGCCTCACCACCGAATATGACTCGGCCGCCAGCAACACGGTCGAGACCAACACCACCACGGACGACGCGGCCCTCAACAATGACACCGACTCCACGACCCCTGCCTCGGTCGATGGATCCATCATCGCTGCATCACGGGAGGACTCCATCACGCATGTCTCCAACCCTGAGGACTTCGAGGATTCCTCCATGCTTGGGATCCTCGATTCCGACTCTGGCTCGGAGTCCCCCGAGGACTTCAGCGCCAGATCCAATTGCTTCAACACGATCTACATGGCGGGTAGCACGGTCGCCCCGCTAGATCCATTCTCCACACCGATCCCTCCAACTGCCACGGCCACGGAGGTGGAGGAAGCCCGCCTATGACTGGAGGAGGCGCAACGCAAGGAGCTAGCTGAGCGCGAGAAATTCCGCCTCGAGCGGGCAATGGCGCAGGAGCTATCGCTCTACCACCAGCGCCGCATCAGGACCCGCCTGAACTCCAACGTCCAGGGCCGCGTCCTGAACTTCAATGACGAAAGCGACCCTGCATGCGCGGCTGAGCGCGAGTACTGCGAGAACGCGCCACCAGGTGGCAGCAACCGACCACCACCCGGCGCACCAGCGACTGGGGGCCCTCCGCCACCCATTGGTCATGCGCCCCCACTGGACCAGCCGCGGATCATAATCTCGCCGCAGGCCCGCGACGCCAACGGGCTCCTACTGTACTCCACTCTAATGGACAACATCGACGCGGCCGACGCTGCAGTCGCCCACCTCGACGTCCAAGGAGAAGGCGTGCTCCAGATCTAGTACGCCAAGGCCCTACTCGCCAGGGCCGTCGAGCAGCAAGCCGCGGGAGTTGACCCGCGGGGGCGGATGTATTCCCGCTCAGCGACAAGCAGGCAGGCACCCAACTGTCGCCAACATCGTGACCAGCCCACCGCCCTAGCCCCTAGTGCACCAGCCACGGGCCGCCAATCCCGCGCTCTCCACCAACCCGCCAACGGGCAACCCATCGACGCCCGAACACACATCATCAACAACCAGGCTTGGCGGGCGCGCCAGCCCAATGACTTGAGGCACACCCTCACCAACCGCGGCGACCTCGAACCTAGGGGCTCGCTCAGTCGAGTCGGTCCCTAGTGCTTCGGACCTATGATCCGAGGCGAGAAGTACCCCACCAACTTCAAGGCGCCCAAGGAGATCAAAAAGTACGACCCACCGTACGACCCAGCGGTGTGGCTGGATACATACCTCATGGCGATGGGAATCGCCGGCCACACCGACCTGCTAGTCGCTCGCTACCTCCCCCTGATAATGGAGGGCGCGACCTGGCAATGGATCAACACCCTCCCCGCCGACAGCATCGACTCGTGGGAAGAGATGCGGGATGCCTTCGTCAGGCACTTTGAGGCCTCCTACACCCGCGCCACCACCATAGAGGACCTGTAACGATGCATCTAGGGACAACACGATTCGACCCGCCACTGGATCGAAAGGTGGCAGGAACTATGGATCAACGCCTTCGGCATCCACCTGGACACGGCGATACACTGCTACAAGAACGCGTGCCGGTACGAACCCCTGGTCACTAAGATCAAGAGGGTCTACCGAACACTCGACAACATACCCGACCTCCTCAAGATTGCCAAGAGCTACGTGGAAGAGGATCCCGACCAGGACTCCGACGATGAGTCAGGAGGAAGACGCCGCATTAGCGCCCACGACAGCGGGCGACAGCGCGACCTTGCGCTACAGCAACACACGGATCACCGACAAGCGCCACGGTGATGGGCGACTCGAATTTGTCGCTAATGCCGGCTATGGCCAACGCGACCCGAAGAACTTCCACCGCGACGGAGCTAACTACCGCGACAGCAGAAACTACCGCGCCAACAACGCGGCAAGGCCGAAATTCGACCCCGCCGCCCTTCTCAACCAACCCTTTGTCTACCACAGCAGGGAGGGAAAGCCCGCAGCCCACACTACCGCAGACTGCCACTCCCTCAAGGAAATCAAAAAGGCAAGGCGAGCACGGGACGACCCCAACAACAACCTGCCAAGGGACAACGGAAACACTAGTGGCTTCGGCAACGCCGTCGGATCACACCACACCTTCACCGGGCTCGGCACCAAGCGCGAGAAGAAGGTGCTCGCCCGTGCAGTCGCCATCAATGCAGTGACACAGGTCGATATCCCCCGCTTCCTCAACTGGTCTGAGCAAAGCATCCCCTGGAGTCGCTAGGACCACACACCCAAGATCGAGTACCCAAGGCGAGTCGCCCTGGTGGTCAGGCCCAAAGTGGCCGCCTACTGGCTGCCCAAGACACTGATGGACGGTAGGAGCTCCATTAATATCATGTACTTGGACACATTCAAGAGGATCCAGCTCCCAGAATTAGCAATCGAGCCAACACTGATAACCTTCCACGGCATTGTCCCCGGTCGGAAGGTGTAACACCCTCGAATCGGCCCTATGCAAGTTTTAGCCCTTTCCGCCAAACCCGCATAGAAACGATTCAAGGACGCCCACCAGACACTTTCGTGCGGGTGGAAAACGAAGTAATACCATTACACAACAGTCCTCGATGGGACCCACAGAACAGATATATATACAACATCGACTCAGCGAGTCAAGAATACAGATATACAATACAAAGATCCAAATCACCTTGAAATCGATACAACGTCCGAGTATGGACAAGAAGCAAATTGGGCTAAGAGCCCTGAAGAATAACCAAAGGCGTCCATAACCCTGCCCAGGCCAAGCCAGAAGGGTAACCCTGCTAACGACGTCGATCTCAAACCTGCTAAAACAAAAGGGGTGCCGACAAAGGGCAAAGGAAAAAGAGGAGCGTCTGTACTGAGGCCAGTACACAGCAAGGCTAGAATTCGGCGGCTCTCGCCTACATAGGTATGGTGGACTAAAGCGGCAGCGCAGCATGCACTAAACAACCTATAGAGACTCGATTCATCTGTCGGCAATTAGAGAGGGATAAGAAAGACCTATTCGGATCCAACCTGATACTAACACCAAACTTACCCATCCTGGCATTTTCCCCTCGATACCAAATCGAGGAGGTCAAACCGAGGAACTCACACGGTTGGCAGTTTTAATCATTACATTATAGTTTAAGCTCTTACTAATCAGATATAGATAGCATGAGTCATACTGAATCATAAGTAGTGGGCAATTTTAATTACCATTCTGTTGTAGTTGGAACATTTACTAGTCAGATATAATTGTCCTGAGGAATCCGAAAACCCAGTAGTTGTTGGTACTTTTATCACATTCCGTTGGAGTTGTAATACTTACTAGGCAGGTATATCAGAACACGATATGACCAAGATCCACCAGTTGTTGGCATTTTTAATATCCATTCCGTTATAATTGAGCTGATTACTAGTCACATATTAAGTCAAATTTATAGCACTACTTTAGTTATGCTTGTCTATGATCGAGATACTGTGCTCCAAGTCGTCCATAACCGCGGACACGGCTTTCAGAAAGTTTTACCCTGCAGGGGTGCACAAATAGCAACACACACTCGATCAACCTCAGAAAAACCAACTCAAAACCCAATGAGGCATTCACGACAAAGCGATCACAGGATTCATAAAATATTTCAGGGGCCCACCCCACTAAGCTACCCGCAACGAAGTTGGCCGGCTCCGGAATGGACCCAAGGTTTGTGTGGACGGTTGTAAACAACTGGCAACCCGAAAGTGTGACTAGGCTTGTCGATACAGCGAAAACGTGTCACGATCCTAAACAGTATAGGTGCTCCACGCACAATCATAAATAAAGCAGTAAAGCATGGCATAAGTACAGGATAGTAATAACGCCCCAAACTAGTTTGTGGCCCCAAGAAATAGAAATGAATCAAGCTCTAGCTCAGGGGGGTCCATAAGGCCTCCCGGATGTGGATAGTGCGAAAAATCAAGGAACGGGTATCAAGTACTCGGGGTCCTACGGGACACAAGTGAGCATGGAAGAACCAGATAACATCTATTGCCCACTGATGCCTCTGCATTAGTTATATCTAGAAATTTAATAGTGGTATTTAAAGTCATGATCATCTCCACCATTAAGCATCTCCACCATAAAGCATGTGCCCACCTTCCAACAACGGTGGAACAACAACGACGCAAAACAACACCCGAGCAAGCAAGTACGACTCGCAAGACCGACTGTCTATCAAACAGCAGGCAATAGGATGTGTCCAAGGCAATATAGAGGCTGCAGGGAATATAAATGGTACACGGAAACTAAAGCATCGCAACACAGATAGCAATAGATCAACAGGAGGAAGTAAAGACTATAAATGCAAAATAGGTAGAAAGGGGGAGATGCTCGCCTCGGAAACTCTGCCGACGGATCATATCCAGAGAACTTGTCGATACTCGCATCACTCATCGGCCTAATCCGCGAAGAAGCAAACACTAGAAGAAACACCGGATGCAATATTTAATATTACGGCAGAAGATCCGGCATGATTATGATATGATGCAGATGCGGTGCAATTAGGTAAGATTAAGCAGAACCAGGATCCTGACAAATAATTGTATGGTTCAAGTTATTTATCTACCTTGCAAATTAAATGTTGGCTTAACCGGACAAAACATGGCATCGGTTCGCTACACCAATTTAAATGGAGTCCGAATAAGACAAAGGTATCCCACATAAACACTCCATATTTAATTATGCGGTGAATTGGGATAATGCCCCCAAACCACAGACAGATATGCATGCATGAACAATTTAATATGCGACAGTTGGTAATGTCATATTTTAAAAATAGGGGCTTAGGGTATCACATCTGGGTTCGGAAGATCTTGGGCTCCGGGGGGGTCGGGGTTCAGTCTCAGGGTTGACGGGAACGGCGAGGTTCGGATACAGGATGGAGAACTTGTCGTGTCGCGTCGGAGAACTTGGGTTCCAAGCGGTCGATTCTGTCGTCGATGGCGAACTTGAGTTCATCAGGTACCGGGGTCTTCGGGTCCGTGTAGGAGCTCTTGACGCCTGTGACGAAGAACTCGGGTTCGGAAGGAGGTCTTGGCGTCTGAGAGGAAGTACTTGGTGGTTCCGAGAAGGAGGCCTTGTCGCATCGATGGATCGGTCCTCGGGGTCGAAGAACTTGGCGCGCCAGGGTTCGGTCTTCGGAAGGTCTTATCGGTGGCCTTGTGGGGGTTGCGGATCGCCTCGGTGTATCGTCATAGGATCGGTCTTGGGGATCGAGTAGAAGATCTTGGCGTGCCGTGAAATCTTCGGGTCTCGGCCATCGGGTACAGTTGGTCTTGGCATCTGCGATGTAGGTCTTATGGGGGTTCTTCGAGTGGCACCGTGCTCATACTTCGGAACATCGCCATCAAAGTCGTGTTAACGGGCAAGGATCTATCTTCACACGGTCGTCATCGCCATGCCACCACACCAACATATCCCCTATACCGCCACACTTCACTTCCAGGAGTCACTCGTGGCACTTGTAGCAGAAACGGAGCCTCTGAACATCACCTGGCATCAACAACACAAACACAGGCAAACCAAGGACTAGAGTCAGACAAAAGCACAGGAGAAGGCCTCCGCCAAGACGCAGCAGCAGGGCGACGAGCATAACCGAAAACCTTGGTGCTTGTGAGGGAACAGTCAACCCTACAGAGCGAGCTTGGAAGGAGTAGAAGCTGGCGAGGAAGTAGAGGACAACGGGGTTGGCTGCAGTGCGGCGGAGGTCGAGGCATCGGAGGGCGTCGGGTGGCCAGGGAGCTCGAGGACGACCGGCGACGTGGCCAGGAGGAGCAGGAGAGAGAGGGCCGGGGCTCGGGCTGGCCGGGCTCACTGGAGCGGAGGAGAGCGGCGGTGAAGAACGGCGGCCGGAGACGCGTGGTGATGGGGTCGGCGGTGGCATGCCTGCGAGCGAAGGAGGGGCGGCGGACAGCAGCGGGCGACGGTGGAGGAGGTTGGTGACGGGGAGCTCGGAGGTGCGGACGACGACCGGCAGCGAGGGGAGCGCGGGCCAGGCGGCGAGGGGCGAGGTGGAGCTTGGCGCGAGGAAGAGGCGAGGCGAGAGAGAGAGAAGGAGGCTGGAAGCGTCGGTAGGTGGGGGTGGTGGTTGACCGGTCGAGAGGGAGGTGAGGTTGGGGATGCGAACGGGGGAGACGTGAGGGGTAGGCACAGTGGTGGGCCAGGGTTTTAAGGGTGGAGGCAGGTGTGGCCTGGGGCTGCGCGCCCAGGTGGGGTGCGTTGGGATTTTGCTGGGGCACGCGTTTTGCGTGTCTGAGCGGGGTGGCCGGGCGGTGTGGGGCCGGGCTGCATCGCACGTGTGTGTGTGTGTGTGTGCACTGCGCGTGGCAAGGGTGGGTGGCGGCGGATGGTTAGGGTTTGGTGGTAGCTAGGGTTTCAGGTGCTTAGGGTTCTTATTTCTGGGGTTGTAGGCTGGCTGCTGGCTGGGCCTTTTGGGCCTGGCCGGTAGCTGCCTCCCCCACTGAAAACACTTTATTTTTATTTAACTTTTAAAATATGTTATAAATAGTTTTTAGACAAATAAAATATCTAGAGAGACTGGGTTTTATAATTTGAAACGAAGAAGGGGATATGTAGAAAACAAAGATAGGCTTTTATAAAATAGTTTTAGGCAACCAAAATGCAGGATGACAAGACGATGCTCAAATGCAAGGTGGCATGATGACATGATCATGCGGTCATGATGAAGCGCAACACAAAAACACATCGATTTTCTGGTAGTGGTTTTAGCGGGATGCCACAATTTGACACCACTAACAAGGGATCTCGCCCTCGAGATCCGCCTCATGGTACCGGGAAGAAGGCCGACGATCAGAATCTTCTCGCTGTGGGTAGATCCCCGTGACACCACTAACAAGGTTGTTGCTCCATCTTGAAATCAGCGACACCACCAACAAGGGGTCGTTGCTCGCATTCGTCGAGAGAACTCTCTGGAGAACAAAGGACGAAGGTAAAGGCATCAAAAGATAAGGCCACCTCTAGCTTCAGTGGAAGGAGTAAAATTGTTGGATCCGCCGATTCGGTGTACAAGAGCGAATGATAAGAGTAGTCGGATGGTGAGCAGTCCATCACGCACCCAAACCAGTACTCTGCACACGAATAGGAGAATTATGCAACCAACTCTCGGAATCAGATTGAAGATCTCGACAAGCGAGGTTCAGAACAAAGGAGTGATGCAGACTATGCATCGGATCTGGCGTAGATGATGTTGTCGCATCGGAAAACACCGGAAGGCACAAACAAGGAACAAAGAATAGTACCACAGATAAAGGATCACTCAGATAGCATGAATACCGGATGTAGCAACAATGTTACCAAAGGAGGAAGCGAAACCCTGAAGGTACGACGGAACCGAACCACGAGAATCTCTGGACTCGAAGAAAGGGAAGAGAGCAGATTCAAAACATGCAGAGGTAAGAGGAGAACAGTAGAGGGGTAAGGAGTAAAATCATACCTAATTAGATCTATCCAACCTATTTTGCGAAATAGTTTTGACACTCTACTTCGGCCGTTAACTAGGTTATCCTACAGGCTGGACTTGTGGGGTATCGCAACTGCCGAGCTCTGATACCACTCTGTAACACCCTCGAATCGGCCCTATGCAAGTTTTAGCCCTTTCCGCCAAACCCGCATAGAAACTATTCAAGGACGCCCACCAGGCACTTTCGTGCGGGTGGAAAACGAAGTAATACCATTACACAACAGTCCTCGATGGGACCCACATAACAGATATATATACAACAGCGACTTAACGAGTCAAGAATACAGATATACAATACAAAGATCCAAATCACCTTGAAATCGATACAACGTCCGAGTATGGACAAGAAGCAAATTGGGCTAAGAGCCCTGAAGAATAACCAATGGCGTCCATAACCCTGCCCAGGCCAAGCCGGAAGGGTAACCCTGCTAACGACGTCGATCTCAAACCTATTAAAACAAAAGGGCTGCCGACAAAGGGTAAAGGAAAAAGAGGAGCGTCAGTTCTAAGGCCAGTACACAGCAAGGCTAGAATTCGGTGGCTCTCGCCTACATAGGTATGGTGGACTGAAGCGGCAGCGCAGCATGCACTAAACAACCTATAGAGACTCGATTCATCTGTCGGCGATTAGAGAGGGATAAGAAAGACCTATTCGGATCCAACCTGATACTAACAACAAACTTACACATCCTGGCATTTCCCCCTCGATACCAAATCGAGGAAGTCAAACCGAGGAACTCACACGGTTGGCAGTTTTATTCATTACATTATAGTTGAAGCTCTTACTAATCAGATATAGATAGCATGAGTTATACTGAAGCATAAGTAGTGGGCAATTTTAATTACCATTCTGTTGTAGTTGGAACATTTACTAGTCAGATATAATTGTCCTGAGGAATCCCAAAACCCAGTAGTTGTTGGTACTTTTATCACATTCCGTTGGAGTTGTAATACTTACTAGGAAGGTATATCAGAACACGATACGACCAAGATCCACCAGTTGTTGGCATTTTTAATATTCATTCCGTTATAATTGAGCTGATTACTAGTCACATATTAAGTCAAATTTATAACACTACTTTAGTTATGCTTGTCTATGATTGAGATACTGTGCTCCAAGTCGTACATAACCGTGGACACGGCTTTCAGAAAGTTTTACCCTGCAGGGGTGCACAAATAGCAACACACACTCGATCAACCTCAGAAAAACCAACTCAAAACCCAACGAGGCATTCACGGCAAAGCGATCATAGGATTCATAAAATATTTCAGGGGGCCACCCCACTAAGCTACCCGCAACGATGTTGGCCGGCTCCGGAACGGACCCAGAGTTTGTATGGATGGCTGTAAACGACTGGGAACCCAAAAGTGTGACTGGGCTTGTCGATACAGCGAAAACGTGTCACGATCCTAAACAGTACAGGTGCTCCACACACAATCGTAAATAAAGTAGTAAAGCATGGCATAAGTACAGGATAGTAATAACGCCCCAAACTAGTTTGTGGCCCCAAGAAATAGAAATGAATCAAGCTCTGGCTCAGGGGGGGTCCATAAGGCCTCCCGGATGTGGATAGTGCGAAAAATCAAGGAACATGTATCAAGTACTCGGGGTCCTACGGGACAAAAGTGAGCGTGGAAGAACCACATAACATCTATTGCCCATTGATGCTTCTGCATTAGTTATATCTAGCAATTTAATAGTGATATTTAAAGTCATGATCATCTCCACCATTAAGCATCTCCACTATAAAGCATGTGCCCACCTTCCAACAACAGTGGAACAACAACGACGCAAAACAGCACCTGAGCAAGCAACTACGACTCGCAAGGCTGACTGTCTATCAAACAACAGGCAATAGGATGTGTCCAAGGCAATAGAGAGGCTGCAGGGAATATAAAAGGTACACGGAAACTAAAGCATCGCAACACGGATAGCAATAGATCAACGGGAGGAAGTAAAGACTATAAATGCAAAATAGGTAGAAAGAGGGAGATGCTCTCCTGGGAAACTCTGCCAACGGATCTTATCCAGAGAACTTGTCGATACTCGCATCACTCATCAGCCTAATCTGCGAAGAAACAAACACTAGAAGAAACACCGGATGAAATATTTAATATTACGGCAGAAGATCCTGCATGATTATGATATTATGCAGATGCGGTGCAATTAGGCAAGATTAAGCAGAACCGGGGTCCCGACAAATAATTATATGGTTCAAGCTATTTATCTACCCTGCAAATTAAATGTTGGCTTAACCGGACAAAACATGGCATCGGTTCGCTACACCAATTTAAATGGAGTCCAGAATAAGACAAAGGTATCCCACATAAACACTCCATATTTAATTATGCGGTGAATTGGCATAATGCCCCCAAACCACAGACAAATATGCATGCATGAACAATTTAATATGCGATAGTTGGTAATGTCATATTTTAAAAATAGGGGCTTAGGGTCTCACATCTGGGTTCGGAAGATCTTGGGTTCCGGGGGGATCGGGGTTCGGTCTCAGGGTTGACGGGAACGGCGAGGTTTGGATACAAGATGGAGAACTTGTCGTGTCGCGTCGGAGAACTTAGGTTCCAAGCAGTCGATTCTGTCGTCAATGGCGAACTTGAGTGGATCGGGTACCGGGGTCTTCGGGTCCATGTAGGAGCTCTTGACGCCTGTGACGAAGAACTCGGGTTCGGAAGGAGGTCTTGGCGTCTGAGAGGAAGTACTTGGTGGTTCCGAGAAGGAGGCCTTGTTGCATCCGATGGATCGGTCCTCGGGGTCGAAGAACTTGGTGCGCCAGGGTTCGGTCTTTGGAAGGTCTTGTCTGTGGCCTTGTGGGGGTTGTGGATCGCCTCGGTGTATCATCATCGGATCGGTCTTGGGGATCGAGTAGAAGATCTTGGTGTGCCGTGAAATCTTCGGGTCCCGGCCATCGGTTACAGTTAGTCTTGGCATCTGTGAGGTAGGTCTTGTGTGGGTTCTTCGAGTGGCACCGTCCTCATACTTCGGAACATCGCCATCAAAGTCGTGTTAACAGGCAAGGATCTATCTTCACACGGTCGTCGTCACCATGCCACCACACCAACATATCCCCTATACCGCCACACTTCACATCTAGGAGTCACTCGTGGCACTTGTAGCAGAAACGGAGCCTCTGAACATCACGTGGCATCAACAGCACAAACATAGGCAAACCAAGGACTAGAGTCAGACAAAAGCACAGGAGAAGGCCTCTGCCAGGATGCGCGCAGGACGACGAGGCATAACCGGAAGGCGCTGGTGCTTGCGGGGGAACCGGTCGACGGCACCAGCAAAGGCGAGCTTGCAGATGAGTAGAAGGCTGGCGAGGAAGTAGAGGACAGCGGGGCTTGCTGCGGTGCAGCGGAGGTCGAGGCACCAGAGGGCGTCGGGTGGCCGGGGAGCCAGCGGCGCTATGCGACAAAGGCGAGCAGGAGAGAGAGGGCCGGGGCTCGGGTTGGCCGGGCTCGCCGGAGCGGAGGAGAGCGGCGGCCGGAGACGCGTGGTGATGGGGTCGGCGGTGGCATGCCTGCAAGCGAAGGAGGGGCGGCGGACAGCAGCGGGCGACGGCGGAGGAGGTTGGTGACGGGGAGCTCGGAGGCACGGACGATGACTGGTAGCGAGTGGAGCGCGGGCCGGGCGGCGAGGGGCAAGGTGGAGCTGGGCGGCGCAGGGAAGAGGGCGAGAGCGAGGGAGAGAGAGGCGAGGGGAGAGAGAAGGAGGCACGGGGCGCGTCGGTAGGTGGGGGTGGTGGTTGACCGGTCGAGAGGGAGGTGAGGTTGGGGATGCGGACGGGGGAGACGTGAGGGGCAGGCGCAGTGGTGGGCCAGGGCGTTAAGGGTGGAGGCAGGTGGTGGCCTGGGGCTGCGCGCCCAGGTGGGGTGCGTTGTGATTTGGCTGGGGCACGCGTTTTGCGTGTCTACGCGGGGTGGCCGGTGGTGTGGGGCCGGGCTGCATCGCGTGCGTGTGTGCGTGTGTGCACTGCGCGCGGCAAGGGTGGGTGGCGGCGGATGGTTAGGGTTAGGTGGTAGCTAGGGTTTCAGGTGCTTAGGGTTCTTATGTAGCACCCCGGATAAAACCACTATTAGAAAATCGCCGTTGTTTTTATTATGTGCATCATCATGCATTTATTCGCCTAAAACTATTTCCCAAAAGCCTATTTTGTTTTCTAGATATTCCCCTCTTTGTTCAAATCGAAACCCTAGATCTGTCCGGATCTTTTATTTGTCTAAAACCCTTTTACAAATGTTTTGTTTTAAATAAAAGAAAATAAATAAAATAAATATTTTGTTAGGGGAGGCCGTCACCGGCCAGGCCCAAAAGGCCCAGCTGGCAGCAGCCTACCACCCCGGCTAATCCTGACCCTAGATCTAATCTATCTAAACTCTAGCCCCACCTAAACCCTAACCCTAATCTGCACCCCACCTACTCTACGCCCGCAGCCGCCAGACTCAACACTCACAGACGCACCACCCCACGTCGTACACAACGCCACCGAACCGTCCACCCCTCTCTCCCTGGCCCCACCTCTTCACGCTGCGCCCCACTCGTGTTGGGCGTTGGCCCAGTCCACCGCGATGCCTCCCCACCCTGTCTGCCTCCCTCGATCTCCCTCGTCCCCCATCTGGAGCCAGGGCACCGCCGCTGCCTGGGGTTCGCCTCCTCCTTCGCCCGTCGTCGCCCAAGCAAGCACGTCGCCGTGGACGCGCCCTCTCTCCCTGGCCGCCGAGCCGCTCCTCTGCCCCGGCCTCAACCGCCTCGCAGTCCCGCGGCCGCCGCTCGGCCCTCACTCGCCCCGGCCGTCCCCATCCCTTCCTCGCGCTTCGGCCCGCAGAAGCTCACCGACGCCTCGTTCTCCGGCCATAGTCCACCGCAGACGCCCTCCGCCGCCGCGTGACCCCTACTCTCACCCTCGCCACCAACCGCCGGCGAGCCTCGTCTCCAGCGCCGCCCTGGGCCGTCCTCCACCAGGGGCTCCTCTTCCTTCCTGAGCGCGCCGCCTCTGCCCTGAGCTCTCTGTGCCGCCCACCTCTCTCTCGCGGCGGACGCGCGCCATCGCGGGCCACCGGCGCCGCCCGACCGCAACCATCTCGGGCGCCCCGCGCCCGTCCTCCTCGTCACGGCCCGTGCTCGCCGCCCCATGAGCATCGCTGGCCCGCCGCTCTATTCGAGTCCGTCGGTCGCCTCTGCGTGCCTCGTCACCGCCGATCTCGGCGCTCCGGCCGTTGCCGCCGCCATCGACCGCCTCACCCCACCGCTGTGGCCTCCGTCTCTGTCGCCTCTGCAACCGCCTCGGGCTTCCTCTGCTCCTCCCATCCGCCAGGCCGTCGCCCTGTCTCAGCATCAGGCCGGGCGGCGCTTTCACCAAGGTCGCCCTGGCGTCCTCTCCCGAGCCTCCGCCGTGCCCTCACCGTCCTGTTCTGACCGCGTCGCCCGGGTTTGACCCCCCTCTACGAGCGCCTCTACCTGCGGGGCATGGCCCTGCTGGCCCGAACAGGGCATGCGCGCACAAGGAGAGTGAGCCGCGTTGCTCGCATGTATGTGAGTGGTGTGTTTTTCTCTTTTGGCTTCCAGTAACCGTGGGTGAATCCGATGATTCGATTCAGATGTTCCGGTGTGTTGATCTGGTGGTGTGGTGGTGATGTGGCAATACATGTGTGGCGTCTACTGTCCAAAGAAACAAGTTCTTCAACACAGATTTGACACTCTCGGAGATCGACCAAACGGAACGACGAGCTCTCCCCCTCGGATCTGATGCCCACTCAAGTTCTTTCCGGACGCCGAGGTCTCCTTCCTGGATCTGAACCCTGAAGCCCGATCCCGGAGTCTGAAGACCGAACCCGAACCCCTTCGAACACCAAGATCGCCGAACCCATGTGTGACTCCCTTTCCGAGCCCTATTTTATAAATTATAATATAAACTCGTGCATCTTAATTTGACATGCTTGCATACATATTTGGTGGTTTGGGGGCATTATGCCGATTCACCTTATAATTAAATATGGGGTCATATGCGGGCTTATCTAGTCTTATATTGGCCCCAATTAAATTTATGTAGCGAACCGGTGATATATTTTGCCATGTTAAGACAACATTTAAATTGCGGGGTATCTAAACATTATGAACTGTCTAATTAATTGTCGGGACCCCGGTTCCGCTTCATATTGCCTAATTGCATCGCACCTTTGCCATGTCATACATCATACATGCATCATGCCCGATTTTCTACCGTAGTATTAAATAGTGCATCCGGTGTTTCTTCTAGTGCTTTGCTTCTTCACGGATTAGGCCGATGAGTTGATGCGAGTGTCGACCCGATCTTCGGCTGAACCTCCGGCAATGTTTTCAGGCGAGCATCTCCCCCTTTCTACCTATCTTACTTTTATAGTATTTATTCCCTCCTGTTGATCTATTGCTATCTGTGTTGCGATGCTCTAGTTTTCGTGCCCGTGATATCCCTTGCAGCCTTATATTGCCTTGGACACATCCTATTACCTGTTGTTTGGTAGATAGTTGGACTTGCACGTCGTAGTCGCTTGCTCAAGTGCTGTTGCGTGTCAACAAGTACCACAGTTGTTGGAGTAATGCCGCATGTTTAATGTTGGAGATGATCAAGACTTTAATTATTGTTAATAACTAAAATTGAAAGTAGGTAAATGCAGAGGCACCGGTGGGTAATAGACAATATTTGGTTTTTAACCGCTCCTTTGGTGTCCGTGGGACCTCGAGTTCTTGACACACTGTTCGAGATCGAGCGCTAACCACGGTGTGGTGTGTGGGCACCCCATCGATTTAGTACCTGATTTCAGGCATCATCTTGGGGGCCACAAAGTAGTTTGGGGCTTTATTACTATCCTGTACTTATGCCATGCTTTACTGCTTTATTTATGATTGCACGTGGAGCGCCTGTACTGTTTAGGAACCTCGTGATACGTTTTCGCTGTATCAACAAGCCCAGTCACACTTTCGGGTTCCCAGTCGTTTACAGCCGTCGACACAAACCCTGGGTCCGTCTCGGAGACCGGCCGACTTCGTTACGGGTAGCTTAGTCGGGTGGCCCCCCGTGCTTGCTTTGGGTCTGGGAAACGTCGTGTCCGAAACCCCGTCGACATACCGTTGGGTGTATGTTTTGTGATCTTGTACCTACCTGATCTGACAACAAGGGTGTAGGTGCGTGTGGAAAACTTTGGTGCACCCCTGCAGGGTTAAATCTTTTCGAGAAGCCGTGTCCGCGGTTATGGACGACTTGGAGCATAGTTCTCGATCATAGACAACTATAACTAAAGTTTACTGTTATAATTTGACTTGTATGCGATATGACTAGTAATCAGCTTCACTACAACGGAATGGCTAAATAAAAGTACCAACAAGCTTTGGGTTTGGGATATCTCATGCTAATCGTATCTGACTAGTAAGTGTTGCAACTACAACGGAATGGTTAACTAAAACTGCCCACTGCTTATTATATCAGGATGACCCATGCTATCTATATTTGACTAGTAATTGCCGCAACTATAACGGAATGAATAAAACTGCCAACTGTGTGAGTTCCTCGGTTGACTTCCTCGTTTGGTCTCGAGGGGGGAAATACCAGGATGGGTATGTTTGGTGGTAGTATCAGGTTGGTTCCGAATAGGTCTTTCTTACCCCTCTCTGATAGCCGCTATTTGTATCGAGTCTCTATAGGTTGTTTAGTGCATGCTGCGCTGCCGCTTCAGTCCACCATACCTATGTAGGCGAGGACCGCCGAATTCTAGTCTCGCCGTGTACTGGCCTCAGTACTGACCGCTCTCTTTTTCCTTTGCCCTTTGTCGGAACCCCTTTGTCTTCAACAGGTTTTGAGATCGACGTGGTTAGCAGGGTTACCCTTCCGGCTTGGCCTGGGCAGGGTTATGGACGCCATTGGTTATTCTTCAGGGCTCTTAGCTCAATTTGCATCTTGTCCGTACTCGGACGCTGTATCGTTTTCCAGGTGATTTGGATCTTTGTATTGTATATCTGTATTCTTGACTCATTGAGTCGCTGTTGTATATATATGTTTTGTGGGTTCCATCGAGGACTATTGTGTAATGATATTACTTCGTTTTCCACCCGCACGCAAGTGCCTGGTGGGCACCTTTGAATCGTTTCTATGCGGGTTTGGCGGGAAGCGCTAAAACTTGCATAGGGTCGATTCCGAGGGTGTTATAGAGTGGTATCCGAGCTCAGCAGTTACGATACCCCACTGGTCCAGCCTGTAGGATAACCTAGCTAACGGCCGCTGTAGAGTGTCAAAGCTATTTTCGAAAAATCGGTTGGATAGATCTGGTTAGGTCTGCTTTTACTCCTTA